>VCKV01000282.1:14800000-16000000 GCA_005876975.1 Drosophila orena | reverse complement strand
ATGGGAAATTGGAAAAATTTGCACATTTCGATACGCAAATAAACATTTGAGTCTCCTTTGTCCGGCCAAGTTTAATTTCGGGTTTTTCCCTAAGATTATGGGGTAGATTTTCGCACTCGCACTCGCATTTTCTCGCTCCAGTTTGCACAAAAGATCTGTCCCAGTCGTGATCGTGACGTGGGTCCCTCAAGCAGCTGGATATCTTGAAGGTCTGAATCGGTCTCCAGATCGGTAGTTGCATTCTGGATATATGTACATACGTGTATATGTGTATATTTTCTCGCCTTTGTCTTGGGTGCGTGGTTCTGGGTGAAAATTTACCTAAGATTTCCCTTGATTGCATGTGAATATTTGATGATCGGTTTTGCTGCATGCAAAACATGTTTGCAAATTTTTTAAGTGCTACTTTTTTCTAGGCCTGCCCGCTGGGGTGGCTCTGTTTTTTATTGTTCTTTGTTCGCCTGGTCATAATAAGGCGGAACGTGTTGTAAGGCCGTTTGCTCCGCAAAGAATTGATGGTCTAGGGAGCTGGGATGGAGGTGACCTTAATTAGGAGATGCTGACCCCGTTTTTTGGGAGACTATTAGGCAAACTTCTGGAATATTGTGTGCCTGAGAAGTGGGCAAACAATGTTAACTCTTGCGGTATTACATCATATAATTTATTTATGTAGCCTAATATCTTTGCAAAATGATATAACAATCAAAGTAAACAGTTATCAATCAGTTTTAAGGTTTTTTAGGTTTGGAAAATACAAGTTTTGCCAGCAATTTAAAATCAGCTGATGTTTTCCAGCCTTTTAGGAAGATCTGTCAGCATTTCAGTTTATTTAAAAATTCAAGCCATTTCCTTTGATCAATCTATACCCCATTTTCCCGCCAAAAGTAGTAAGTAACTGCATTCTGTCACCCAAACCCAATGCAGTGCTCCTATTCAAATCCCGAACTTCACGCCTAATCGGCGAACTGGACAATGGGCAAATGCAAATGCTGCATACATTTTCCAAAACGAAATCAGAGCATTAACACGGGAAAAGTAGGGAAATTCTTTAGAAAAACCTCCCTCCCTGCCATTCGTGCCCCTCGAGCGTTGATCTTTTGACCTTTACGCTTGAGTTCCTTAACTCGCCAGACATGCAAAGTAATGCATATGAGATTGCATATATGGTCGGCAGACTTTCCTAAGGGTGGTAACCGACTGAAAGGCGGGTACAGCCCAGAATGGAAAATGGCATTATACTGACCTTTAGTTTTCAGTACAGTTTTAGAGAAAGAAAATCTTAAATTCAATTTTAAAGTTGTTGGATCTTTTATAAGCTCAGCTGCTCGAGCTATAAATGTCATATAATTTCGATTTTCCATCCAACGATCATAAAACTTGAGATATCAAGTTTGGTAATTAGAAAAACCATTCCCAATGAATTGCTCCTACGATATAGCCAACTCAGGTGCCAGATCCCCACTTGAAATCGAAATTTACGAGCCCGAGGCATGAACCCTTTTAGGGCGATTTCCCTTCAGCAATTCGATTGGGGAGGTGATAGAGCAGAGAACCCACACTCGAAATGGGGTGAAGCTGGAATAGTCAGCACTGGATTCAAGTGGAGATCGGCAGCGGATCGGCTCCTCTTCTTCGGCACCAGCCACTGTGTTGACAGAATACTTTCGGAGATGTGGGTGCAGTCGCTCCATGGAGCACGCGCCAACTCCAAGCTGCAGGCCGGGCCATAACTTCTCCGGTTGTCAGGCGTTTAGCTACTTAAACACTTAGGACAGCATGCGGGACGCCCTTCTCCAGTGGCTCTCTAGATGATTTGGCTGCCTTAATTGCATTTCTTCGATTCCACCACGCATGCCACTCATTCAACTACTTGGCGCTCCATTTCATTTTCGGCGACATTTCGGCCCCACGACATTTCCCTCCACGCGGCGGCAGCGTGTGTATTAGTAAATTTATTTGGTTTTTGGCAGAGATTTCGTCTCTGGGAAATTTATTAGCACATTAAGATAAAATGAAGTCGTTTGTGCCTCCACGCTCCACTCGCTCCACTCGCTCCACTCGATCCACTCGATCCACTCGCGCGGCTCCCTCGTCTGGCATTAAATTTTATTGCCTTTTTTGCCCATTGTCGTCGTATTATCGCCCTGTCCAACTGCTCCGGCTCCAGCCTTCGATGCAGCTCCTCCTCCTTTGGCCAAGGCATTTCGGGAATTCTGTAGTTTTCGTATTTTGAATAATGTCAAGCATCTTTATGGTAGATTTATTCCGGCTAAGCATCGCTCAGCATTTCGATGTGGTGGGGCCGCAGGTGCGGTTATTTTTTCGGTTTTGGGGCATTAAGTATGATTAACAAATGATGAGCGTGTTCGGAGAAGCACATTAAACAGATGGATTACTAGTCGACGAATGTGGCTATTTGTGCCAATAATAAGGTGGGTGTTTCGAATTGATTGAGCCCAATTCATTCCGAATTTTACTGCACCCAGTAAAGTTCTGTATTAACCACCGATTGTGGGAAGACAATTTTCCGACTTTCTTTTGTACGACGAACAATTCCCTCAACTTTTACCATTAGTTTGAGCAGCATAAAGAATGCAAGGACATTACCTTCTCCATGATGCCTTCAAAAAGTATCCCCTCCACGTTTAACTAGTTCCCACTAGATTTCCACACAAAGTTGCTATCAGTGCAGCAGCAATCTATTCCCAACCGAAGCATCAATTAAAGGGTTCCAGTCGCAACTCGCTGCATGCAACTAACTGCATCAATTAGGAGCTGCCAGCACAAACCACAAAGACCGCTGATTACAAAGTGGCCACCCCGCGAGTCCTGGCATTCCCATGCAAGGATAATGCAGCGAGTTCCGCTTAGGAAGTCCGACTTCCTGGCGGGGGGAAACTGAACTACAAACTGCATTTCATGAAGGAGCGCGAGGGCGAGTACCCTGTACATGTGAGAAGGGTAGCAGGGGGTGAACTGCGCCTGTTGTCCTGGCGGGAGTGTCCTGCCACTGATTGAGTGCATGACTGACCAAGTTGACGGACTCTTGTTGACTGACTGACAATTAAATGACACACAGCGGAAAATGCGCTGCATGCAACTTCAAAGCGGCTGCAGTTGTCAGGCGGCGTGTGAAACGCTGACTAGGAGATTTCCATGCCAAAACAGGAAGTTGATGTTGCCACAGGAAATGTGATTTGTAGTTTTTCCTCTCCTCTACTCTCCTTTCCTTTCTACTATTTTTTTTTCTATTTTGATTAAAATTTGTTTGTCCTGCGACAGGTGAGGCGGCGCAAAGCACCCGCACCCGCAGTCGCAGGCGCAGCTGACTCCTCCACATCGATTTCCGAGCAGCTTTTTAAAGTCCTTGCCGGGCCAGACGCCATTTTGATGGCAGCCAGCCAGCCAAGTCAACGATCCTGCTCCTCCTGCCGCCTTCGGCAGGATGGTTCCTGGCTACTGGTTACTGGTTCCTGGTTCCTTCCACTTCTCCGCCGGCTGCCGCTTTTATTTGACAACTCGTTCCAAATAGCACAAAAGCCACGCTGACATGGATACACATGAAAGTTGCGAGTCGCGAATGGATTTTTATTTCATTTTTTTCCGCTTCTCTCATTTCCTTGCTGGCTTTCATTTCGTTTTTATGTTTTTTCATATTTTGGCGCATGTCCTTTGGCGGCTGCGACTCAAAAACGGAAGCAGCGGTCTCATATGTACCACTGCTGTAGATGCACTTGAAAAAATAACATATAATCAAATATTCAAACATTTAAATGTCTAGCCCAAGACTGTACAACAATTACTTTTAAACATATTTCGTATAAGAACATAACTTTTAATGTTAATCAAATTGTTGAGTGTTTCAATGATAATAGACGATTCTTTAAATCAAGAACGTGATTGAATGGGGTTTTGTTCCTGGTGTATATTTGCCCCTGTTTCGGTGGCTCGCTTTCCTTCGCCGGCTGTAATCAACATTTTTGCAATGCTCCTGTCTGCCGTCTGTTTGTTTATCAAAAGAGTCAACTGTGGCAACCTGGTGGCATCCTTCCTCCGCCCCACCTCCTCCCTACTCCACCCACCACCTCCCTCCGGTACTGGTGAAATTTTCAATTTAATTTTCCCCGCTGCCATTTCACTCTGTTTGCTTTGACTTCGTTTCTTTCTGGCTTTCAACTTCCTTTCATTTCTCCTTTTCTGTATTTTGATGCATGACAAGACGCATTTGACAGACGACGGGTGCACCTACACAAACCAATCCGGAACACAGATATACTCGCATGTACATACATCCTGCCGCCAGGATATTCGCATGCAACGCATTGAGGAAGCACACGCGCTGCTCATTTGTCCCGTGCACGGAGAGCCCAAGAAATGGAAGTGTCAAAAATTGTGACACCTCCGATTGTGCCCCATGACGGATCGGGGCTAAGAAGGAACGCATATGGCGGGGATTAGCTCGTTCCGTTCCATGGAGCCCAGATCAATTGTGCCACCGTAAGTCGAAAGTAAGAGCACAACTCTAAGTGTATTAAATAGGAAAAAGAAAAAAGAAGTCATTGCCAGATATTTCCAATGAAATTCAAAAGCAAACCTTTGTTTAGAGATACATAAATAAATGATTATACTCATATAGTATAGAATTCAGAGCTACTTCAGCTGGATGTGAGGATCACTTAGCTGAAACCCCATGCTTCGATTCGCTGTCCTCGAAGGGAAAGTGGTAACCCGGCAACGCGACACACACAGATCCCTAAACCGGGCAAGGGTTTCCCTCGGGTTGGTGCGAAGAGAAATTGTGATTTTATGCAAATACTGGGTGCGCGAGTGCTATGTTGGGCAAGGGAGCGACAAGGATTCATTCCGTGTCATCAGTCAACTTGATGGTGTAATTATATAGCATTACAAAAACACAATACAAGAGGAACAGCCCGAGCCAATGCCGCACCAAGTTCAAGTGGCGAGTCCATAGCCGTGGAAAGTGTTAATAATAATGATGATGATGGTGATGGTGATGCTGATGGTGATGCTGGTGGTGATGCTGCCAATGTGGAAACTGGATGCTGGAAACAGGATATTTTCGGCCGAATAATTGACTGCAGTTACGCGCCTGTTACGGCCCAAACTCGCTGGCAGTTTATTAATTTAAATGTCACCGTTCGCTGGGAAACCCCACCCAGTACATGCCGAACCAATGTCAAGAGGTGAAATTTCAAACCAAAACAGTTTCCCATTCACGGCGATTTTTTTAGTCTTTCGTTCCTGAAAACCAACTACGATTTATCTTCATTAAATTGGGAGTTTTAACGAGCGCGGAAACTTCCGGAGTCGCACTACCTGTATATGAATTTCGAGTGTTAGTTATAGTTGGCTAAGTTCAAAGTTTAAGCCCATGCAGCAAGCAGTGACAACTTAAGATTTTTCCTATGATCTGCGTCTAAGACTCGAAAGAGACGAAATAGAGCTGCAGGTGTCAAGAAACCAACTAAGGTGGCCTGGTCAAGTGGAGGCCATTAAAAGAGCATAGGGCCAGTAGTTAAAAAAACAATAAAAGACGAGGAAAATTCTAGTGTAGAGGTGATATAAGCATAATACCGTTTAAAGAAAATTAAAAAAAAATGTTTAATGGTCCACACGAGTCAACGGACAAAGTTCATGTGATGTGTTTATTTCTTCGAAGGGAAATACTTCCACACCGGATATCATAATTACTACTCTTTGTAACTTTGAAGATATACAAAAATTTAAGAATGAAGTTTCCTGCGCAATCATCTACTTCGAAAGTTTTCCGTTTTTTTCCTATTTAGATACATTTAATTCCGTTGGTGGTCGCTACAAAATGGCCACCCATTTCAGGACTCAACTCATGCGCCCTGAACATCAACTGTTGCCCTTTCGAATTGACCCCTTTGCCGGGGCCACCGAACAAAAAGCAAAAAGAGTAGTAAGAGCAGTAATGAAAGCGAAATGCGAACATGGGACATTGGCCATTTTGGATACGATTCGCACACAGCTTGACCGATGGACGATGGGCGATGGGCCAATCCTGCCGTCAGCAGGATGCGCGCCTTGGCATTCAGTGGACACTCCCTTGGGTGCTGAGGGAACTGCCCAAACTGGTTGGAGCAATCCGCATTTGAATACAGAAATCATTAGGATTCAACGTGAAAACGTCTTAAGTTTCCTGCTGCTCGGACTGTGAGAAGAAACGGTAAAAAGTACGGTGGTGACCTCTGAACTCTGCCTATCCCGTTGCGAGCCATCGTCCCGAAGGGGTAATACCAAAATTACGTGCGTGACTGACCAATGCGCTGACCACTGTCCAGTTTCGTATGTCCTCGACCGCATCCTTTAAGGATAGCCCGGTCCAACCCCGTTTGGCAGGCGCACCCGGTGTCCTTCAACTTTCCATGGCTATCCCGTCTCGAAAGCTGTCTGCTTAATCATTAAAAAAGTCTAATTTATGAAAATAATCTGTTTGCTCTGCGCAGTCTTCGGTCCAGAGTTCCAAGTCCAGGTGTAATCCGAATCCATTCTGGGTGCCCAGACAATCGCTTTTGCATGGCCATGGCGCAACTGACAAGTCCGAACAATGCGGCCATCAATCAACGGATTTTCGAGTTCAACAAGAGGTTTGCGTTTCAATCTTTTGGATAAGTAAATTCACAAATGTTTGCGTAATTAGCCTAATGGACAATTTGCGTAGTAGCGAGAGTTGAAAATTGGCCTTCCAGGAGATGAAGATTGCTTTGCACATCTAGCAAAAATAGTTTAATGAGCAGCAGGCTTCAAATGGCTATCAAATTATGGAATAACTTAAGTAAAATATAATAAAAAAAAATTATATTTTACTTGAAATGCTTTAGCAATAGTAAATTTACTGTTCAAATCATTTTGTGAAATTTGCCTCTAATTGAATTACAACCTATTGTGGTTACCTGCTTTAGAGCACGGCAATCTTTCGGCACGTGCAGCATCCCAAAGATGAGAGTGCAAAAGTCAAGCCAAATAAAGGGCAGTCCTTAAACAGCATTCGACTGTCCCAGATCGAGATAGCCCTGTCCGCTGCAGATATACAAACAAATAAATCATATCAGAGCTAAAGGGATCCTCCTGGCCGTAAAAAACGAGATCAAGCAGATCAACCCTTCGACGCAAACATTATGATCTTGGGCATTAAGAAGTAGGGGCAAACAAAGCATCCGAAAAAAGGATAAAAGGCGAACAAAGGCCCGTGGAAGCTGAGTGGCCTAATTTGTCGAGTTTCAGTTGCGAGTTGTGAGTTGTGAGTTGCGAGTTGCGAGTTGCGAATGGCAAACCCCGACACAAATGGGCCAAACACCCGAGGAACCGCACTCACTAAATGGTCCACAAAGGAACTTCTGCGGAGGCTGCACGCGTAGGTCGGATCCAAAAGGTCGGATCCTGGATGCCACAAAGGGTTTCTTCGCGTTCTCTCATGATCGGATTGAAAGGATTATGATAGCTGTTTGTTTTTTAGTTTTCAGTAGCTTCTTAGCTGCCTTGGGACTTTTGCCCGGACCCCTGGCACTTGAGTGTTCATTGAGTTTTACGCATCTGACGATTAGCATGGGCAATCCGCTTCTGCAGATGAGAGGATCTCCAGATTGGCAACAATTGTGTGTGCAATCCTGATGGGCACATTGTGTTCCAACACTTTGATGGGAATCAGGGGTTGTTCGGGGTGGGCGTGTACTGACAAGTGACGACGATTTTCCCACATTAAGTGCGCTCAAAATGCGGCTCAGCTCAGCGGGATTCCCCTTTTTTTGCACTATCTGCAACTGTGGCCGCTTTTGTATCTGAGTGCCATTGAAAAGGCGTTCAAGCGCGCAATTTCGCATGTTATTTTCGCTAAATTGCGCTAATCGCTTAAACTTTTCAGCGGCCACTCGGCGAGGGTGGGGCGCATGGCGTTGCAACCACATTGTTTACGACTTAAGTCCCATTTAATATGTTGTCATGGCGAAAAAGGTTTATGCCGCATTTGAATTAGGCCTTTCTGTGCTTTCTTTGGCGCAGCGCTTTGACACAAGTCACTGATGAGCTGGGAAACTTTCCACTTAATTTTGATTCTTTTCATATCGCACCCACACCCCCGAAGAAGCTCTTCAACGGCCACTTGAGGCTTTTTGTCGCATCCTTCTATTCAAATCCGAAACAAATTACATGTTCATGTGCGAAGAGACGCTACGCTCTCAAATGGGTCTCAAGGACTCGTTTCAATTATCCTTTCAGGGCTTTCAGCGCAAAATGTGAAAAGCTGACGACATCAGTTCATACCCTGGCCAGCATCCAACCAATCAGTAGTAGTTTCCTGCTACGATGCAGTTCCTCTAAATCCTTTCTCGACAGTTGACGCTGCACATTTTGGGGCTCTAAACCCTTGAGTTTAGAGCCTGACATGAATTGCGGAAGGAAGCTGCTTGGGAGCGGGTAATTCAATCGATTATGGGGACTTGGTCAGCGACACTTTGTGGTCAAACAAAGCCGGCTGCATAAAGTACCGGGAGTTATGGGCCTCGGAAACCCGAATTGTGGGATGAATACAATCGATTTCAATGAGAATAGGCAGCCGGTCAATATCCTTTGAGTGACTCCCTACGGATAAGATCTAAGAAATAGTCAAGCTGTGTGCGAGGGCCTCATTAAACGGTATTTTTGTGGCCAGTCGTATCTCACAGTTGCATCTTGTTATCTCGTCAAGAGATTCGAGTGCGAGTGTGCGTGAGTGTGTGCGTGAGTGTGAGTGTGAGTGCGAGTGTGAGTGTGCGTGGGTAAACTCTCTGCTTGGCGACAATTTTGCGTCATTTGCGGTTGGTTGGCCAAGAGAGCGGGGAATCGTGCGGAGGGACCCTGAACCCATCCATCCAACCATACAACCATCCAACCATATAGTCGAGCCAACAAAAGGCGCCTTTGTTTGGCTCCCAAGTAGTCGTATCTTGAGGAACGTGTATCTGTATCTTGGGCTGCTAAACTGCAGCTTGCATGTGTCGCTGCTCCTGTGAGTGGGCACCCTAATGTGCTTCTAATGCGCTGCCACAGACCGCATGAGTATCCATCTATTGTCCCTCGCCAATCGACGGCCTTTGTCTTTCGTTTCGAGGCGTGGGATACTGCTAACCGTTTGGCGTTTTCCAGCCGGCGGCGCGGAATACGCAAATACACACAACAATTGCATTATCTGCGGGAAACTACTTGCAGTGCGTTAATCTCGATCGCGGTTCAACGTGAACCTAATTGAAATTGTTCACCCTAAAAATTGATGTCGCCAAAGATCAGGGAACGCGGCTGTTCGTCGCAGGACAAGAGTTCAGTGGACAGCCATGTACGAGTACGTGTGTGTGTAGAATTAATCTCACAACTCTCGCCTGATGTGGACATCACATTGGGTCCTCAGCGGACTGGCGACGACTGATAAGAAGCGACATTTGTATAGTATATATATAGTATATTTATGTATTTATAGCTGCTTATTTGTTCGTTATAAGCGTGTGGAAGTTTTTTAATATTTTTGCTCTACGCTCTCGTTTTGTTTACATTTTCGGCCTGGAAATTGACAGTCCGACGACAGAACGAAAACAAAGACGGACACTCGACTGATAGATTAGCGAGGTTGGTTCTTCGGAGGAGCCGAGGAGGCTGCGGTAGCGGGATGGCAATCTCGAAAGCACTTTTTGATGAACGGACGTGCACAAGTCTCTGCTTAAAAGCAGGTCAATTGACCTCGCCTCAGTCGCTCTCTCGAATGGCGCTTATCAGGCACTCGTAGGAACCAAATGCTTCTTATCAACACTGGGTCTCTGAGTGGAAACATCAAGAAGAAAACAGCTTGTGGAGATTCTTCCCCCAATTCCATGGTATTGATGTGCTTTTTTATTTGCTGAAAACAGCTCTTTGTACTTACGCTTGATCAGTTTGAACAAGGGAAGCCATATTGCTTCAATATGCTTTCTTTTATGGTTTATACGCGTACATATATGTAAATACTGAAAGGAGTGGATAGACATGAACCATATTTACGAGGAAAATTCTTATCTGAAGTCATAAAAATCGTTATAAGCTCTAGCGCTAGCTCTATTAATCCAGTTTAGTTTGAACAAAGGATCCTAACCCCTGTAATAGCCATCGATTAGGTGGTCTAGAAGCAGATCCAGTTATCAGTCAGGTACCGTTGAATCGGAATGAATCGGTACCATTAATTATTGGCCTAATCCATCAGCATCCGTCAACAGCTCGGGCCTCTCACCTCGCCCAGTCTCACCTTAGCCTCCGACTTTCTCACACTCTGCCGGATCTGGATATTAATTAACCATGGCAAAATAGCGAAACTGACCATTAACACCGAAAAGGTTGAGAAGCCGAGGCGAACGGACGAGCAATGTCCGAAGCTATTATCTCTCTAATGGGCGAAAACACACGCGTTGTGTCCTGAAAGGGGATACTTTCTCGGCTCGTCAGATTCCGGCACGGATATTTCATAACTTCCACTGACCGCTGGCCAGTTCAAGTAGAGCAACCAAAGCAACCAAAGCAACCAAAGCAACCCCTTCGCACAGCTTGAGACTTCTCTGGAATCCTTTCTGCTCTTTGCTTAAGCCTTTGTTTTTCCCGGCATTGTCCTGGCCACCGGGCACTTTGCATAATCAATAATCCTTGTCGCTGGCCCGCCATTGTCGCGCTGACCAACACGTCTGAAAAGATAAATTATGGTTTGTAGTCAAATTGAAGGCAAACAATCCCGGACAAAGACCAGACCAAGGGAATGCAATGGGCTGGAAGCGACCGGGTTGGGGTGGTCATCGGATCGCCCCGAAGACAGCTGCCGTGTGCTGGAACCGGACAATGTCCGAGGGACCCAAGGGCCACAAAAGTTTGTTTTAATATTTTGGGACTTAAGATTCAATTTGATTACCTTCTTGGCGAGAGCTTATTGGGCACAAGGAGTTAAGGATGCCAAGATGAGAACATATGGCTACATTTAAAGCAGGTGGTTTCTATTGCAGAATCTATTTAGATAATATGGAAATTCTTGGGAACATAAAACACTTTATTAAAATATTAATTTTGATATACCCATTCTATTCCAGTAAGTCACTGATTTGGAGCGATAATCATAGTCAATCATTCGCACCCATATCCTGTTTAAATATTTACATACCTATGCTGACATAAACATACATATATTTCCATCAATCGAAGCGAGAATCAAATTTAGCCAATGGCTTTGGCCAAATCCCTGGCTAAAGCAAACATAATTACACATTTATTTAAATTGCAAACGGCATTCGACGAAAAGAAAGCAGATAGTTGACCTTTTCCACTCGCTGCAATCGCCAAAAGTCCTTAGACAAACGGCCAGCTGTGCAAATGTCAAGACGTAAGTGTCAAAATGCTCATTAATAACGTCATCCTTAACGGGCGATGGCAGCAGGATCGGCAGCGATGTCCTTCCTGGGCAGGACAAACACACATGGACACATGGACGGCTATGGCGAAAGATGGAATCGATGAGAATGCAAAAAAGCAAAGGTACGGCTAAGCCACATCATCAAAGCGAAGTCTGGACAATGGGCAAAGTTCGTCAAAGGATGTTTGCGCAAGTAAACATTGGAAACTATACGCCAGGATATGCCAGGATATGCCAGGATGCGCCAGAAGGATATGAGCTGTGTGTCCCTCGTGTATGGCAGTGTTAAATTGAAAAATTATGATAAATAGCACAATGGGGGTTGGGGGAAGTTGCACAACAAGCAAACCCACATCCCACTGGGAGATGGGAGAACGTCTTCGCGACGGTGTGAGGCACATGCAAAAGGATATTAATACCACGGCAGGACGAAAGAAGGGGTTGCGCCCAAGACGAGCGACCGGTCCCGAGTCAGTGTTGCTAAAGTGTGCACTGGCCTATAAAGGAGACCCATTCGCCACGGGATATCATTTACGATGCCGTGTCGTTTGACCGTCGTCTTAACCCCTTCTCCTTCCAGCAGCTTCCGCATCCGGAGGTCCTTTGTTTATCTATCCGGCAATAGTTCACATGCGCTTATCATCCGCAGTGCGAGTGTTTGCGAAAAAAGTTTGCCAATTCGCGGGGGGTGTGCGAAGGGGTTAGCCCTCCAGTCCTTTTGGCCCGTCTGTTGACAATTGTCGTTACTTTGGCTTTGCTCTGGTGGGATATTCTCGGCTTAGTCGTGTAATGCCCCTTTGTCTTTATGGTTCGACTTGGACGTTGGCTGGTGATTGCAGGACCGGGATTTGGACTGTTATCACGGGGCACATAACTTTGGATACTTTATTCGTTGGCGGGGTAAAACTAGAAATGTGGGATAATGTGGGACATCAGTCGATGTAAATGTTATGCACGGGGATGGAGTTCTCCGGCTTGTAGCCACACTTCTGGGCCCACTCCTGCACCTCCGTCTCACGGATAACGCGTCTTGTGGTCACTGAATCAATGGTGCACATGGTGTCCCCCTCCAGCTCCTCGCCCACTTGGTCCAGTTGGTCGAGGCGATCGTAGATGATTCCCTGCACTCCGTGCCTCTTCAGCTTTTCGCGGATCTCCAGGTCAGTGGTGGAACCACCATAAACAAAGGCTTTCATATTGATCTGGCGCAGGTATGCCATTGTCGAGGGCTTGTTCAGTAGCGAGTTAGCATGCAGAGTCAGCCCCAGAAATTCCAGACTATTGCAAAACTTGACGGCAAAACGCTGAACGGCTACCCTCTGGTCTGCATACTGAACGGGTGAGTCCGGATCCTCCACAAGTAGAGTCACGGGATATACATTCTGCTTATACCGAACCATGGCACAGATGTCGGCATCGAAGCTGCAGAAGATGATACGCCGCCTTCCCGCCTTATTCAAAACGATCTCCAAGATAGTATCCACATAGAAGTTTCGATCGAAGGTGGGCTTAAAGCTGCCACTCTCCCAACGCCGCACATTGGTCATCTGGGGCCACTTGATCTCGATGAGGAAGCCCATGTCGATGTGCAGATTCTCCTCATCCAAGAGGTCCAGAAGCAGGGGAAAGGGGCGCTGCTCCTGCAGCATTCGATCACAGGACGTATCGCAACCTTTGCTACCAGCGAATCGCAGGACCTTCACCTCCCTGAGCTGTTCGTAGGTGAACGCCTCCAGAGGAACGGCAATGGTATCCTTTCGCTTGGATCCTCCCATAGCGAGCAGCATTAGTTTGTTCAGATTCTCGTAGGCAAATATCAGCAGATCCTGGTTATCCAGAAAATCCTCAAAACTTGGCATTCTCTGCAGCAGGAATCGCAGCACAAAATCGTGATACACCACCACTTGGGCATCCTGCGTGAGCTGGACATCCATCTCCACCATGTCCGCATTGGCCAAGACAGCCTGCTTGAAGCCATACAAGGTATTCTCCCTCACCAAATCGGATCCCAACCGGTACGTATTTCCCGATCCCTTGTGACCGATGTTCATGCACATGTGATTTTTGCGCCAGTAGCGCTCGTAGCTGTGACTCAAATCGCAGCGGAAATTTGGCAAGGGTCGAATCATTAAATAGCGCACACACATCTCCATCAGTGGACGGTGGGTGGAGGCGCAGGTGATCTTCACCCGGGCGGAGCCCTCGGTTTTCAGCAGCTGATCTGGCATCAGGAATCCGTAACCGTAATGATATGGCGGTTCATCGGAGCCTGCTTTACGGGCGTATGTGTACAGATCCAGGCGGTAGAGCGTCTCCTCTGGAAAAGCGATGGAACAATGGAACAACTCCATGTCCTCCGGCCCACATCGAACTCCGAATTGTGGTTGCGTTGTCAAGGGATTATGGGCGCACAGATTGACCACCTCAACTTGGGCCAGTCGAAGATCCTGCTTTTCACTATTCATCTTCCGGCTGGCCAGATAACGCGACAAGCGTGTCTCCGATGATACCATTTTGAGGGGATCGGCTGGTTCAATGCAAGGACTCTCCGGAACCTCAAACATTGGCTGTACATGGACATACAGAAGCCTCTGTTTCTGGCGCTGCCAGCTGAATGGAGCATTGAAGATCTTCAGGTGCAGAATTGTCTCGGTGGTGGCCCAGCCACGGTCCACCTTGTTGGCCTCATCATCCTCATGTGGTTTTCCTAGGGTCTCGCAACGCTTTAGCATGTTCTGACATGTGCGAATTACTCTGGGCTGCAGTTGCGACTCCCAGAAGCGGATATACACCTCATCCGTTTCGGGATCCTGGATCACAACGCAGTAGCGGTAGTGGATGTCGATGTTACGAGGTATCTCCAAGGTTGCCTCGAACTGACAGCACTTGCATAGGCAGTTGATGCAGACGTGCCTTTCCAGAATGTAGACCTTCTTGGGATCCCAGTTCCCGAGAGACGGACAGTTGCCACTAATGGCCACATACTCATTCCCTCTGAGTGGATAGTGGTACACCACACAGAAGGGCCACTCTGTAGTCGGAACTGGAGGCGGAGGTGGTGGCTCTTGTAGCTCCGAAACATTACTAAGTCCGTCTTCCTCGGGTTTTGGCTCACACTCCTCCCGATCGGTGGCAAAGAACCATCGATGCATGATAGGATGCCAGTATCAAATGTAACGGGAATTTCGGAGTCTTTCTAAGTACTATAGTATAAATTGGTATCAATTTGGTAACAATTATTTCATAATATTTCAGTGTGTGCTTGACAGACATTTCGGATCACTTTTATACCCGTTACTCGTAGATTAAAAGATATACTAGATTCAATGCAAAGTATGTACAGGAAACGTTTCCAACCATATAAAGTATATATGTATATATCCTTAAATATATGTCCCAAAGCTGAAGTTCTAAACTCCATAACTCAACTTATCTTAATCGGATTTTGAAGTGGAATACCTCTAAATGTTTCTAGCGCAATTCTCTAAAAACCTGCATTCAAATTTACAAATATATTTTTTTTTCATTTTTTTGTCATTTTTTGTTGTTATAATGTAGAAATTCGAAAACATTAAGAAATGTTCCAAGGCTGAGGTTCTAAACTCCATAACTCAACTTATCTTGATCGGATTTTGAAGTGGCATACCTCTAAATGTTTCTGGCGCAATACTCTAAAAAACTGCATTCAAACTTAAAAATTTATTTTTTTTTAATTTTTTTGTAAGTTTTCTGATGTGGAACTTCAAATATATTAAAAAATGTCCCAAGGCTGAAGTTCTAAACTCCATAACTCAACTTATCTTAATCATATTTTGAAGTGGCATACCTCTAAATGTTTCTGGCGCAATACTCTAAAAAACTGCATTCAAATTTAAAAATATTTTTTTTTTTCACTTTTTTGTCATTTTTTGTTGTTTTAATGTAGAAATTCGAAAACATTAAGAAATGTTCCAAGGCTGAGGTTCTAAACTCCATAACTCAACTTATCTTAATCGGATTTGGAAGTGGCATACCTCTAAATGTTTCTGGCGCAATACTCTAAAAAACTGCATTCAAATTTAGAAATTTATTTTTTTTTAATTTTTTTTGTAAGTTTTCTGATGTGGAACTTCAAATATATTAAAAAATGTCCCAAGGCTGAAGTTCTAAACTCCATAATCTTAATCATATTTTGAAGTGGCATACCTCTAAATGTTTCTGCTGCAATACTCTAAAAAACTGCATTCAAATTTAAAAATATTTTTTTTTTTCACTTTTTTGTCATTTTTTGTTGTTTTAATGTAGAAATTCGAAAAAATTAAAAAATGTTCCAAGGCTGAAGTTCTAAGCCTGCTTGAAGAGTTTTGCACTTTTTTTTTCCAAAAAAACCCAAATCTGAACTTCTCATTCAAGCTGTCTTAATTAGTTCTTACAAAATCTATTTTCCTCAGCCCAACGCTCTCCATATGACAATTCTTACTTGTGTTTTTCACATGCCAAAGCATGTCATTAGCTAACCACAAAGAACCAGGAAAATGTTTTGGGGAATATCACGAAACGCAATGAAACTTTCCCACCAAAGTCACATAAGCATCCTGTCATATTTCCCGCAGGATGTGATCTTTTGATCCGGAAACTATAAAATTGGTACACCAAGCCCGGAGAAATCTCTGTGTCGCGGAAAAGGCACGCAAGCCCTATTTCCCCTCGAAAACTGAAAACATTAAAACGAGCCACCTGCGACAGGATCGGAAAAAGGAACAAGGATCGAAACAGGGACATGCCACACACTAAAACTGAGGGGTTGCGCTCTGGCTCGAATAGGAAAATTAGACTACGCTTTAGTCAGGGGAAAAAACCAAATTAGTGCGGGCTTTAAAATTAAATTTTAATTGTGGCCTCTCCGAAAACTGTTGGTAAACTGTGGGAAATTTCGAGTCGCCGCAATGATTCCAAATATAGAAATGTCAGTCTGTTATAGAAATGTTTGCGTTCGCAGCGGTGACAGTTGTCAATGAAACCATTTCGGGCACTTCCCAATTTGAGTAGCTCACCTTACCGAAATCAGGGCAACACTTCGCTGGCTTCCAACTGGGGGCACTCTCGAATTTCCGTGGTGCCTAATCCGCTTGTTTACTAAACAAATCAGCCGAAAAGGGGTGTCATCGAAGAGGGGTCCCCCAGGATGGCTCGAAATTTATGCCCGTCAACGGCGATTAAACAGCAAACGAGGCAATCAAGACGCGGCGGACACATGCCAGAAGACTCAACCCCCACCGCAGATGCTGCAACTCGTTAGCATTGTCTTGTGCTTCATTTTGGGCCACCGAAAGTATAAAAATATCATATAACTTGGAGTTTTAATGATGGAAAATCAAAGTTTCGCTAAAAAGGTAGACATGATTGTGTTGGCGATCATGTAAAAACATACTAAAGTTATGGCGTGTGCTACTCTGCAGTTCTGCTTTTAAAGTTAATGTACTGACTATCCTAACCGAAATTCTTCTATCGATCTCGACTGATGACAACTATATTCTGACAGGCCATGTTAACTCAGCAGTAATTAACAAATATTTGTTTTAACCCTCTCCAACATTTTTTTATGGTCACAAGAACGTCAAGTGTGTCGCAAGTCAGGCTGCCGTTCTGGTTTGAGCCTTCTGTGGTGATACGGCACAAAATTGGAACACATGTGCGCTAGACCGCAGAACGGGTGCCAAAAGTGCTGTCCACCAGCCATGTCCGTTTTCCGCTCCTCGCCGTCGTCCTCGTCCTCGTCCTTTCTCCTGACCTCGTCCTGTGTCCGCAAACAGCAGCTGGAACTGAAACCGAAACCGTATCCGAATCCGAATCCGAATCCGCCGCGCCTGCGCACTGGGCAGCAGGTAGAAGTCGAAGTCCTTTCGAATCTGTCCGTTTGCGTGCAGAAACACTTGACTCAGATTGTTTTGGGCCCTGCGGTTGAGATTTTTATGGGTGTGTTGCAGTTGCAAGTGCAATTAAAGGGCAAACAAAGCGAGACCGCAGCTTGTGCCCAGGTAGATCAGAGATCAACTGTCAACTGGCAGGCGCAATTTGCCTGGAGCGCTTCCTGGAAACACAATACGCAATCCTAATTAAGCATAAAGAGACTAATTTCCCCGGTGCCCCTATGTGCCCCCATTGTGTGGGAAAATCTAATTGGAAATCTGTGAGCCAAGTCGCCTTTCTCGCGGTCTTCAAATTACGCTCATTGCACCGAGGCCTGTGCGCAGGCGTTCTGAAAACACACGGGGGAATGGGGGAATGGGGGAATGGGGGGGATTACTGTGGAGAATTCGGATTTTCCGCTTTGTTTTCGTGTAGTTGAATATCCTTGGGAAAGCCGGCGATGAGGATTTCCTCAATGCTTTGCCTCAGGCAGTGTGAGAGCGGAAAGTAAATAATATTTTCTAGAATACTTACGTGATCTTGGAGCAGTCCGATTTCCTGGTGGACGTCCTCAGGCAAATACGGATGCAGGATGTGCGCACAGGTTGGACAGGATATCCCCAGGACATTCACTAGATAAACAGGTGCTCAGCAGCATTTTCCCAGGCCAAAACTGGATACACTCCAAAAGTCCAAGAGTGAGTATTCCCCCTTTGGAACGGTGAGCATGTCAATAAATCATTCCAGCACTTCGATGTCATTCAACCACTCGATGGAAACCAATAGCCGGAAAATAGTTTTCCAAGGCAAGCGTAAAACAAATCCAACACAGAAAACACCAAAAATCACAAATTAGCTAAACGACAACTATAGTGTGAGAAAAAAGCGAGCAGGGACAGCATTTGAATACGGGAAAAATCATTGACACATGGGGAAATCCATTGGTTTCCCCGTCGAAATCCACTGCAACCTTATAGCAACATCTGGACAAGTATTAAAAAAACAATAACATACCCCTAAGTGACATCCACAGCGTCAGGATCCTCAACGGCAACTCGCCCGTTGAAGATTACAATTTATGACTGCGGCTGATTTTCCAAATATTTAACCATAAGTTGGGGCGACAACGTGCATTTCTGAAGCCCATTGGAATTTGTTACACTGCAGTGGAGACGGAAAAAACGACCAGAAAAAATGAAAGAAATTCTGAATGATTTCCGTGAGAAACGGTACAGGATGTAGGGATATTTAAATGAGAGTGCGGAGAAGCTAGGCCATTTTAATTGGACGTGGGGGACTGCAGATGCAGTCAGTCAGATACTTTAACGAACTTTGAGAATCCCTTTGCTGCCGATTTATTTACGATTTCCACGAGCTGTGATCTGAAATTCGAAGCTGGACTATCTTCTCTAGTTATAATTTTCTCACTGCGATAAGCCTTTATCGCCGAACAGAATAGCTATGAAAATTGAGCAGTTCAAATGTAATTTATGGGACGAACTGGGCTCCCAGATAAGCTGGACGAGATTACATGGGATCAGAAATGCCACAAGCGAGTCGAATTTCACGTGCAACCAAGCAAAGGGCGAAGGAGTCCATATTATGACTCAATAATACTTTCAATATTTATATCAATTGTTATTAAATATTATTGGGCGGCCGAACAACCCTTGCCCAACCTCAACCCTTCCGTCGAGCGAACGTTCGAGCCCTCCTGGAAATTGGAAACCACAAGGAGCAATCAAAGTCAGCGGCGAATGTGAGAATTATTGGGTTTCGGCAATTTAGTTGCAGAACGGAAAGGAAGGGGCAATATACCCGATATGCCCGATATGCCCGATATGCCCGAGTGTTGGGTGTCGCGGTTCCGGTGCAGTTGAGCTACTGCTTCTGTCGCAGATCGGCCCAAGTGGTCACTCACTCGCTAAAAGGTAAAAGGTAATTAGCCGGCTGAGCTGAAAGACAATATAGTATATCACGGCACATAAGCGATCCCGGATGTGTCGAATGGCATTAGCATAGGGCATGGAGGTGGGATATGCAAAGCGAAGCCCCAGATGTTTCCACATCGGAACCACTCTTATCAGGACTTGGACTTCCGCTCTGCCCACCTCTCGGGGCCCAGAGATGTGGGCTACTAGCGGAGGTTCGTTCGGTGGTTCCCACACGCTCCGCTCACCTGCGGAATAACTATCTCGAGAACGATCCGACCCAGATGCAATGTATTCATCACTATTATCATGGCAAATGTTTGCCCGCAGATAAACTATGTTTATGTACGGTGCCGAGAGCCATTCTATTCATTAGTTTAAGTTTAGTTGGCTTGTTGACTTGTTACTGCATTACGCATACTCGCACTTCCTTCATTCATAAAATTAGATTCCGCCGGGCGTCTGCTGCAATCCGAATGGCATCCCACGGATCTCGTACTATCTGTGAGATATTCGGAATGCCAAACAAATGTTGCCGCTAAGTGTAAATAAGTTTCGGGCAAATTCGTTCTGTTTGCCCGCCGTTATCTGCGCGTTCTTTTGATAAAAGTTTTTTCTGAAATGCGGCAAGCAGCTGGCTAAATTCGAGAACATTTCCCACAGGCCGCATACCCGTGCACTCGTCCTATTCTGGGATGGACTGGAATTATTGGCCAGTTCTGGATTTTTGGGCTAAGTTCAAAGGTCAAGCTCGGGAAGTACGAGCATGTACTAAAAGCGGAGCAGAAATTGGTAGTAAAACCCGTTTTTCCGTGTCTGAAATCGAGTTGGTTCCTGATTTATTTTAAAGCCTCACGGATCGAGCTGACCCATGAGAAGTTTTCGTCCATTTTGACCTTTGACACCGACGAACCCGAAAGCACTCACCCCTAAAACAGAGCCCGCCAAACGGGATAGTTCTGAACTGACCGCTACTTGGCCGAAAGCAGGGAGATACAAGGAGATGCCCCCTGGCAGTTCCGTTTTCCATCATTTGATTATGAATTAAAGACACAATCGTCCGCCGTCTGCGATCAGAGTTCAATTGCTCAATTAGCCGATCGGAACTCCTGTGCTGGAAGCTGGGAATGGACGGGATCGCTCATAATTGGCCCACTCAATGGCATTTCCCATGTGGCGACATCATGCGGAGTGGCCACAATGTGGAGCTGCTGCTGGCTGTTAATCATGTTAATGGCATTAAGCAGCTTAATCGACGGCAAAGATCTAAGCCCTCGCGTCGATAATCAGCCACGGAGCAGAGACCACCCAGCCAGAGTTTGAGTACAGCTCCTACTCCTACTCCTACTCCTACTCCGATTGCGATGCCGTCTAATTAAAAACAAAAGTCCGCCGCCTTGTAAATGTCAAGCGATTGCCACAGATCACGAACTTCTGCCGCTGCTGCCGCTTTGCAGTTGCAAAATCAAAATGCATTAAGCAAAAAGCAGCCGCAATTAGCCGGCAGTTCGAAGTCGGCAAATGACAAACAAATGAGCAGGGCAACCCAAGTAAGTTGAGCTCTGTTTTCGGGGAGGGGGGGGTGGTTGAAACAAAAATACAGTGGAGAATCATAATAAAATAATTGACGGAACTGGGGGAACTGGGGGAACTGGGAACTGGACCCAATTGTATTGACATTTGCCACCGGAGACTGACATTTTAATACGACTGCTTGCGAAAGCGGAGTTTCTTCTCGTGTTTTTGTCAAACGATTCCATAAAAGCTCTCAGCTCCAAGGAACTGAAAGGGGTCAAGCTGTCTGGTGATCTCGGACCGGGGCCAGGGTTATGGGTTATGGGTGGCACCAAAGGTTCGGCTCACGTAAATATTTATGTAAAATAGTGCCGAAATAGTTGGGTTTTGCAGTTACGCCATCGTAAATCTTTGGACCCCCTCAATTAACACCTTTTTGAGCCCCAATCTCAGTCGTTCATGCTGACCATCTGGTCTTCGGCAGGAAGACAATGGGCCCAGCTAGAACGCCCTCAGAATGAGCATGAAATTGCTTACGGAAGGAAGTTCGGATGCCACAAAAACACGGCCTAAAACAATTGCTTAGACATTTAGCACGCGGCACGGGAGGCAGGAGGCAGGAGGCAGGAGGCAGGAGGCAGGAGGCAGGAGTGGAAAAACTAGACTAAAATAGTTGTATCCCCCCACCCTGCGAACTGCGAATGGGAAACCAATGAATGAGCTCTGTGCGACCAAAGGGAAGTGTGCCGACATGAGGACATAAAAGGCTAAAATGTCCATAAATATGGTCAATTATTTTGGTAGCCGGACAAACACTGGGACCTGCGTAGGAGGTGTCCGCATCCGCAGCTCTCCCGCCTCAGGCCTCAGGTCCTTCCTTTCGTCAGCCCGTAAATCACCGAAAAGGCAGAGCAACTGGAAGACAATGGCCTCTGGGTAGGTGTGTCACCTTGCACAACAATGGGCGACACCTTCTGGACGAGACAAAGACATCATCGTTGGCCGGCCAGGAGTCGGCTTTTAAACTATTTCCCATTCGGTCCACACCCACGGCAGCTGGCTACGGGTATGTCCGCATAGAAGTCGATCCTGATGCGGCTAATGCGGTAATTAGATAATACCTGGGCTGCGGCCTAGAAGGGCACGCGGCACTTCCCCCTTTGCGCCGACATGGAATTCGATTGCCCGGAGGCTGACAAATACGGGTTAACAGATTGCAATCAGCCGCGTAATGCGATACTCGGGGCTAATATGGAAAAGTAGGAAAAAAGAAACAAACAGAGTATAGCCGCAATTGTCGCGACTCAAGCGCAACTCGTTGCCGCAGTTGCAACCCCTTGGCAGGAGCAGATCCTGCCCAGGATCTGTATCAGTTTCGGTGACTTCGGGGCATCCCTCAGCGAGCATCCTTTGAAATCAAAACCGCAAGCATTAGTAAGCCCATTTTTTGCGCTCTCCCGTTCGGCAACCGCAATTGTAATTTTATAACCCAATTTGAGATGATTTTATCCCGCCAGAGGCAATAAAAAAACGCCCTCAGATTGCTCAGCGCGATTGAAACTGCGGAAAGAGCTGCACGATATTTGATACATTGCGCTAGATGTTTTGATTAGGCTTTAATTTAGCGGGAGCGGGAGCGGGAAAATCAAGCCATATTCATTAGCCATCCAGCTTCGCCGAGAGCATCATTAGGTCTAACCCTTTCCCATAAGCCGGCTGCGAGCTTTGAGCTGGTCAACCTTTTGAGCTGGTCAACCCTTTGACCAATGGTCAAATGTCAGTTTTCGGTGATCTCACTGCGACAAGGGCAGCTGCTGATCTTTTCTCAAGATGCTGCTGCATCCCTGCCTCCGCCATGGAGTCAACCCCCGGGGTTAACATCTTGTTTCGCAACTTTGTCAAACACAATTAAAGAACACACACGAAATAATAAGGGAATTTTGATTGAAGTGCCAGCGAAGTGTCAATCACAACAAAATGATGACGTTTTCCAAGGATCAGAATTCGCAAAATGCCATTGTAATATTAATTAAATAGAGTAGAGCAGGGGGGAGAATAAAAATCAAATGGTTCACTTAACACGACTGAGAACCCCTGAGAATGTTGGAAATTTCATCAAAAATTCCCTCGATTTATCCCAAAAAATCGAGTTTTTCCTTTCAGGAAAATCATACAAATCATGCACCCAAAAAAAAAACGAATTAAAGCCCTCGAAAATCCTGCTGTATGCAAATGCAAAAGACGTTGCGGGGTCATCGGGGTCATCTCGACCACACCGAAGGGTTGCTTCACCATTTGTCCAGGTGTGTCCCAAGACATAACGCTCGCCGATGTGATTTTTCATTAGAAATCCATAAAACCGAAATCGCAAATTCCGCTGCCGGACAGCTTATTATGCGTGACAGCATTTACGGCCATGACAATCGTATCGCCATTGGCATATCTTCAGGGACTTGAGATAGTCGTTTGTTCCGCTCTCCGAGCAGATGGCTATCCATCAGATACTTGCCCGGATTCAATTAGCTGCAGATCGAGGGAGTTCGAGAGGGAGGAAGATCGCAGAGCAGTATATTTTTACGATGCTTATCAAATGGAATATGTACAAGAGATCCCTTGATTGGGAAACCTTCAATTAGTTTGGATTTTAAGACTTTATTAAAGTGTGATAAACTCGTATAGCTTTATTGTTAAGATGGTGAATCATATTAAACGAAACGTAACGTAACGTATATTTGAGTTTTGGCGGGACTTCTCAGTTGCATTTGCAGTTCCATCGATAATAAACACCATTTTCCCTATTCACATACTTTGGAGCATCAGAAGCCCTCAAAGGTGCCAAAAATGTAGCATAATCTTAATGAAAATTTGGCGAAAATCTCCTCGGGCTGCCAAAGCGAACAAAACAAATCCAAAACAGCGCATTGTGTTCACCGGATTCCGATCTGAGCTGTCAATAAATATTTATGAATATAATAAAGTCAACTCCAGGCTGAGAACAAAAAAGTGATGCCACGCGGCTTTTCTTTTTTCCCAACGCGAAGGAAAACAAATTTGTTTGCTTTCAATGCCGTTGTTTCATTTTCATTTTCAAAGGAATCAAGACGGCGGCGGCTCATGCATATGCAAAAGGTAAGCAAAAATATTTGCAGAGCCCAAGAAACTGGGTCAAAGGTTACTGCACACGCACACATACACATACACATACACGTACACGTACACTCTACTTGCAACCGAAGGGATCTTCATCGGGGTGTGATTTTCCAGGAAAACGCATATGCAAAAACCGCGCTACCTCCCCTTGCTGCCTTCCCCCTCCCGAAAGTGCCTCCTCTCACCACGTTCCGCTCGACAATTATTTTTGGCACATTTTCAATGAGTTCTGCGTTAATTTCCGTTTGATTTTTGAATTCAATGCGCCGCTTTTTGCACCCATTTTTTCCGTGTCCGGAAAACGGAATTGCGAAAATGCCATAGTTACAGTTGCTGTTCCGCGGCCAGCATCATTAATTATAATTTTCAATTTGATGTGTCGCCGGGACTAATTCGATTTTTATGTTCTGCGATCTTCTGTGATTTGGCGAAAAAGTCGGTTTTAGTTTTGCCATGGTAGTTTCCAGAGCTGAGTTTCCACCAATAGGATGACCACATAAAAAAGAAGTCTTGTACGTTTTCTTTGGAATTATTATTATACCTCTGACGTTAAGGTTGTTCCCATTTTTCCTGTAAAGTTTCCCATGAAAATCTCTGTTTTGGTCCAGTTTTAACGGTCAAATGTCCATCAGGCGCCAGAAGTTCAGTTGTTTAACTGGACCAAAACAGCTTGTCACCTCTGAACCCCGCCCCATGTCAGCAGTAATTAATAAAAGAAAGTTCAACATTTTACCCTAAAAGAGTAGAGAAGTGAACACGCTTCCTGATTTCGCTCCTTCCAAAGGAGTCGGCGCTAAGAGGCCGAGCATCTTTGATCTGGCGAGGATCGCCCTATGAACCCCGCCACAGCATCATCCCTTTACCCATTTTTTACCCTCTCCTTTCCACTTGGCCTGCCTTCGATGAACTCTTTAAAAGAAATTAATTCTTTTCGGGTATTTTGCACCCAAAAATCGTGGACGAAAAAAGGGGAACTAAGCATCTTTTGATGAGGCAGCATCTTGGCTGTTCGAGTTCAAGGATCTTGTGTGTAAAGGGTAATAAGGGTGAGAGGTTTTCCCGTCATTTATTAATTGCGTCGATTAGACGTTTTTGGGGACAAGCTAAAAATAATAGAATCTAAATAGTTTCCAAATCGAAATCTGCCTCTGTTCGGAATAATCTCGTGCTCGACTCGATTAGGTCACTCCCTATATATGTTCTCAACTATACTGTAAAGTCAATTTTTAGTACGCTCTGCTGATAAGGATTCACGGAAAAATAATAGATTTTGTAGCAAACCGAAACGAATCGGGCAGCACTAAAAAATGAACAATCCAAACAGTGATAAGCGAGCAAGAAATCGGCCAGATAAGCCGCACTATATATTCAAAAGAGCGTTTGAATCTGGAAAATTCAGCCGTATCCGTGAGATGCCATCCGTTGCTTTTTGGATGCCGCGTGCGCCCCACTTTACTGCTGCCTTTGTGGTCGCCAACTGGGAAATGCTCTTGTTTCGCCGCTTTCCTTTACAAATTTTCCAATTTTCATACCCCCACTCACGGAAACGCTATCTTCCATCTCGCTCGAGCGGTGGCAAATTGGAGGGGGGAGTGCGGGGAGCCCAGTATTTGATTAACAAATAAAAAAGAGCTCTGCTCCGCTCTCGAAAATCCACAAACACACGCAGTATCTCAAAGGGGCGTGGCCAGCAGTTGAGTGAGTTCGCTTCGAGTGGAATCGAGTTTCGTTAAGAATGCTTCTTATTGCGACTCGTCATTTCAGTGGGTAGTTTTCCAGTTGGCTTATCTAACAGCAGCCACTGGCTGCTAGCTAACAGAATGTTAACTCACTTTATGGAAACCAGCAGCTTGGAGAATTTATGGCAAGTGATTGCGAAGGAAATTGTCGTGTTTCATAAAGATATAAAATTCGAAAATATTTTTTTTATTTCTATTAAGAATCAAAAATAATACAATGTAATTATTTTTATTAACTCCTAATTTCCCAATAAATGTATGGCTGTTTTAGAGCCTGATTTCTCTATCCATACCAGTCTCGTTGGCCAACTGCTGTAGCCTCAATTTTCATTAATCAATAGGAACTGGTACGCTTGGCATTCCCGTTAAACTAATACAGAAATCGGCGGGCAGTCAAAAATGTAGGATTGCGAAATTCCTCAGCGAAGATTCCTATTAATTAACAACCTTTTGAAGGCAAGTCGCTGGCAGTGCGATTCAGTCGAGCTTCATCCACTGCCAAGAAGTCTCGCAGCTTGTGACTGAAATAATTAATGATGTGGCGCACTGTGGCTCAACTTTGCGCCGTTGCTGTGCAAATATTAGCAAATTATTTTAGTTTTAGAGAATCCGCTTCCCCTCGCCGGGGATGTTCAGTGCTGTTTGCATTGCGCCAGCCGTTAGCCAGAAATGTCAATTTTCTCAAATACCAAATACCAGGCCCCAGAGCGCCTTCGTCTTCGAGTTCGTCTTTGAAGGACGCGGAGTCGGGCATTTCCATCCCCCTTAGTGCCCCCTGCCATTTTCCGTGGGGGCACTAATGATGTCCTGGTCCTGTGTGGGTTACATTCACTCTCTTACACTCACCCTTCTGCCTTCTGTGAGGATTGAGGATTCCGTCCTGAAGACTCTGACAATATTTACACTTTTCCATTTGGCTAAATGCTGCCCGAGCTGTCCCAGTTGAACCTTAATTGTTCCTTTGTCAACTACTCGGAGTAATTAAAAACACCTTTCAACTGTCGAACGGCAGCAGGAGAGAGGGAGTCCAAGTGAAAGGCAGCAGAGGCAGAGTCCTGGCAGCAATCTGTTTGATTAGCAAATTTGTCAAATTTGCGGCGAAAGTCCATTTATCAATCTGCTAATGATTTTTCACCAACTGAGTGATATCTACAGCAGTACTTGAGGCGACTGACTCCGCAAGATTTCTACAATTTGCATACACGTATGTGCGTAATTTGGGCAAACAAAAAAATTAATTAGATCCGCAGAGGAGGCAGCCGAAAAACCAGCAATTAATTTTCAATTTGAGTAGCATAAACATTTTAATTGTTTGCCTGCAATTTGGCTGCCACAACACGAGTGAACAACAAGCAAACATATGTTAGACACTCGGATGGGGTTTCCTTTTGGCCATAACCATCTAGGCCCATATGTACTCTGATTCAGATTAACGCTTCGGGCACGCTCCGAGCGCCGAGATTGGGGATTTGCTCCATGAATTTCAATTCGGCCTGGCTCCCTGCCGTATCTGCCAGATACTCGTGGACTCGTGGGCTCGTGGGCTCATTTATGCCACAAAGCGTAGGCAAACTTTCTTGGAGGCGGTAATAAAATCGCAAGACGCCATGTTTAACTGCCGCAGAGCTTCCGTAACCACTAAATTCACATTTCACATGGCGCACATCCTTCTCATACACGTATGTTGTACATTTAGCGTGCCATTTGCATATGTGTATGTGTATGTGTGTGTGGCTGCCTGAAGGATGGAGCGCGGCTTCCTTGTCATATTTCCATTAGCATTTGCCTCTTAACTCATCATGTGGTGGCGTGTGGCGGCGGCTGAGTGTATCATCTTGCCGTGCCGCATTTATTGCCCATATTCGAGCATCCTGCTTTTATCCTTTCGTGCCAACGCGCTCCGTAATTGCTGCCTTGGGCGCTTCCTCCATTGTCACGGATGGGCTGCGTCACTTGCCAAACTTGGCAAACTTTATTATTGCCATTGTTGCTCTGGATGGCGGGGCGTATGGGTAATAGCTGCCAAGTGACAGATTTATGGCATTGGACGGGCCAACTCCCAGCAATTGATATCGCTGAACGTCGCGCAGGATCCCTAAATTAAACATTTTCCCATTCATATATGTATGTATGCTCACTTTTAGTGAATGGAATATAGTAAGTAAATCTATATTTTTCTTTATTTTTAAACAACTTTAACCACGATAAAGAGAACTTAGCCCCGAAACTAAAACCCAGAGAACTAAACGCAGGCAATGGAGCGGCTTCTGATTGTTGACCCCTTGAACTGTATCGGGACTTAATGGAAACGCAATCAAATAATTGCGCAAAGTGTGCCACAATCAAATATAGCAACAAATTAGCCAAACGCCAACACCACCAGCCATTCTCAAACTGCAAATCGATAAAGGCCGGCGATGCAATGCGATGCGATGGGGAAACCGCAGAGAAAATATTATGGAATTATCCAGTTGGTGGATGGATCGGATCGGCGTTCCGAAAGCGATAAGTTTACAATTGCTTATGACTTCAATTAATCTGTGAAAGCGCCTACGCAGGCAGCTCCTCTGGAGCAACTGGAGAAGATGTGCCAGGGGCGAGGGGGATCGATGCTTAGATGTCGGAGAATCCGCAAGCACGAAAATGCAAGAAAATGCACGAAAAACAAAAAAGAAAATCCAATTGAACTGGCCAACAACTGGCTGCGGTTCAAGTCTGGTTCTGGTTCTGGTTCTGGGTCCCAGGTTCGGGTTTGGGGTTGGGTTCGGGTTCGGGTTTGGGTTTGGGCTTGGGTTTGGGTTTGGGTTTGGAGTTCGGATCCCAGACCGCAAGACACAAGCACCCAAACGCAGCGGCCGCAAGACAATTGACCTGAAATTTCATTGAAGATGTGCCCGGGCTCAGAAATCTCTGGGCTCAGAAATCTATACGCGGCTTAGAAACGGTAAATTGCTTAGTCATCTCCCATCGCTGATTGTGATCACGATCATTATAATTATTTGGCTGTGCCATTATTATCAAAATGGAATCGCATGCATGTCCATGTCCATGTCCATGTCCATGGCCACGTCGCCAGACGCGGGTGGGGATCTCGGAAGTGGAGGCCTGAACCCGCACGCATCACCTCAAAGCCTTGGAGCTTAGCCCTATTTCCACACCCACACAAACTGCTGGGACGGATTGGTGGGAGTGGGCATGCCATACATGGCATATGGTTCAAGTAATTCCCTGGCATTACTTAAGTAGTCCACTGTTCCACTGTTATGATTCTCGCAGGTGTTTGAATCCTTTTTCTGCTGCATTTTCAATTTACGCAAATGGACTGCGATTCGCGGCGCTGGGGAAAACGGAAAATGAGCTCTGGAAGTGCTCACCCATGTGAGGGGCCCGCCAGGTGCTCAAATTGCCGCTGGGTCCAATCCGAAATTCAGCGTTCAATGGCAGGAAGGGGTTAGGCGAGCAAAGTTCATGGCCAGCGGACGTGTGTGCTCACCAGATGCATCTCCATCTCGATTGGGGCTGCAGTTGCAGTTGCAGCTGTGCAGTAGCCACTGCTCCATGGAGATGCGCCAGTGGAGAGGCGGCTTTATTTTGGCCAGCCACTGGCCACATACGGATGTCATTTGGGCAGCCTTTGAACTCCTCACGCGCCTCCAGAAAATGATGAAAGCGCCGCGTCTAATGGGAAAAATGGTAAGATACTTTTTGCGTTTCATTTGTTTGTTCAAGGAGAATGGAAAAGTTGATTAAGTTCGGGGGTGCGAGTCGAAAGTGCATTGAAAGTAATCTTTTACTCTTTAAACGTGAGCTTTGACCCAAGAAATACACACAAATGGAAGTAACGCCCACTGTAGGCGTAGGCGTACCATTGTACTCTCTATGAAAGTCTATGAAATTATATAATACAAACGAGGCGAATCAATATAAAAAATAGCTTTATTTCAGTACCATAATAAAACGTTTTTTATTTGTAATGAAGAGCAGAGACCATATATGAATAAACGGTAATAAGAACGCAAGCCTATTTACACAAGAATTATTATTTAAAATTTTATTTGTTATAATGCAATTATTTATATTCCAAATAAGAACGATATAAGGAAATGCCTGCCAACTCATGCATGTAAATCATTTTAAGATCCATAAAACAGCAGCAGAAACAAAGCGAATGAGCAAACATGTCGTTTCTAAACATAAAATCAAAGATTTGTGCCCGGCGAGCGGGATATGCATCCCGTCCGAAAGGTAGAACCAGTGTCCAGGGACCAGAGCACAGAAGCAGCCATAAAGAAGCTTTTACGGCCGCCGGACTGGAGGCGAAACTGAAGCCCAAGTCGAGATGATAAATCGTCTACCACGCTCAGTTGGCTTGTTGGACGTTTGTCGATTATTTGCGTGGCTTTTATACTTTTTCACTATTCTCTATTTTCTCTAGTATTTTGCCAGTGCAGGTCGACAACTTTTCACTGCCGACGACACTAACGGCTACCATAGATCAGTTCCGACCTGGCTGGAGCACAGCTCCTCCGGGCTGCTGCAGCTCCAACTGCAGCTCCTCTGGGCTCCAGGCTGGGCATTGGATTAGACAATTTGTTGGGGCTCCGGCGAACAGTTTGTGCCTGCAAGCGCCAGGGTCGAGGCTCTGTGGAATTTATCACCGCGTTTTCCCCCTCGCATTTTCCCCTGCGTGTTAATTGAAAATTGTACGGTAATGTTGCTTATCGCGCGGCTATCAGACGTCTTTCCAAGAGTCTGGGTAGCCACATTTCACCCAAATATCTGTGGAGCTTGCGTGTGCCGTGTCCACGGGCAGTGTTCGTGGGCAGCATGCCACACCTTGAGGCACAGACACCTTGAGACAGACAACCAGGCAGCAGCAGCACGCATCGACTTCGCCTCCAGGCTGGCGGTGAAAATTTCTAACACTTTTTGACAACTTTTTGGGAGAACGCACTTAAAAAATAATTTATCGCCGCTGACATTTTTCGTGACTTTAATTGCCCCGCGCACACTTCGATAGTGATTTACCTGTTGTGGCCTAGCAGCTTCTTGTCTATAGGTTTTTTTTTTTTGTTTACCTGCATGTTTGCCTACAGATTAGTTATATAGCCAGGCAGCTAAGCTTCGCCTTAGACTCGTAAGCGGTTGACGCGATTCGGGCTTAATTGCCTGTACGTACACCCAGTGGGTATGATGGATCGTAGGGCGATTGAGCAGATCATTGGGCCTCTTAAAGTGCGGATGTACTCTGACCGCAAAATGTTCGACGGCCGCTTCTTGACGTAATCTTCTGACAGAATCTTTTTTTTAAGCGCCCAAAAAGAGGACAAAGTCGAACGTTGTTTAGGTAGCACATAATAATACCTATTAATATTTATTTGACCACAGAAGCACTTCTACTTTTTCGTATAAAACCTTTGCCGAATTCGCCGAGGCAAAACAGTGCTTAGAACCACTTTCAAGCTGTTGGTTTACTTCGAGCTCGGAATAGAGTCCTTGTCATGGATACGTTTCAACTGCTTTTGGCCGTGGGCGTGTTTTTCTGGATATACCTTCTATGGAGTCGTCGCAGGCTCTATATGCTGCAACTGAAGCTGTCAGGAGCCATGGGATGGCCCGTTCTGGGCGTTGCCTGGGAGTATCTGATCACCTACAAACGTGATTATTCCATAAACTGGATAAAAAGGCAGTCTATTAATTGAAGTCTTTTGCAAATATAGGCAAAATGAGCATACGCACCAAGTACATGGATATATACGGTTCCACATGCATCTTGTGGTTGGGACCCACGCCATTGGTAATCACACGGGATCCCAAGATTGCCGAGGAAATCCTCATGTCCCCGGAGTGCCTCAATAGGAGCTCGCTACTTTCCAAGCCGATTTCCAGCTGTGCAGGAGATGGCCTATTGTCATTACAGGGTATGGGAAAACAGGCCTTAACCTACTGCAAAATAACATAACTCATTTACTTTAGGATCCAAGTGGGTTGAACGGCGCAAGCACTTGAATCCCACATTCAGGCAAAATGTGTTGCTGAGTTTTCTTCCCATTTTCAACGCTGAATCGAAAACCTTGGTGGACTTCCTGGACTCATTTGTCGGTCAGGGCGAAAAGAAGGTACTCGATGATATAGTGAGATGGTCGTTTAGAATAGCCACTCGTAAGTGAAAAAGCGTTAAAATATTTTCAGATTTCTGCAACAATATTATTGTGTTATTTTTTCACAGAAACCACAGTAGGAACGGATGTGAAGGAAGAAGCGGCTTTTAAGAACGATTCAGTTTTGAAAAGCTACGAGTCGTAAGTGAAATCGAATCCGCAAAAGTTCAGCTTTAATATCCAACACAATTCACACTTTTTAGGCTTATGGGAATTATCATCATGAATATTTTGTTGCCATTCACTCACAACAAGATAATTTCAACACTGTGCGGCTTTGAAGCGCAGAAAACTTCGGCCAGGATTAATATTTACAAAATGATAGCCACGGTGAGTTTTGTTAGCCATGGCCTGATTGGATTACTAGCTTAAGTCCTCTCCCGCCTTAGATCGTTGACCGCAAGTTAATGTCTAAGCCAAAAAGTGACTCACAGCCTGAGGTAAGCTCCTTCATTAAAAAGTCCATCGAACTCTATCGGAATGGAGAAATGCCCGTGGAGGAGGTGCGATCCGAGTGCTGTTCCATGGTTGCCGCCGCCTTTGAGACCACTGGAGTCACGGTGTGTCACGCCCTCACCCTGCTGGCCATGTTCCCGGAGCACCAGGACACGATCTACCAGGAGCTGAAGGAGCTGTTTCCCATGGCCGGCGACTTTGAGGTGACGTACGACGATTTGCAAAGAATGGTTTACCTGGAGCGCGTGTTAAGCGAAACCCTGCGATTGATACCATCTGTTCCATTTACACCGAGAGAAACACTACAGGACTTCCGGCTGTCCACTGGAGTGGTCATTCCGAAAGGAGTCGCAATTGGTGTCGACATATTTGCCACCCATCGCAACCGGGAGCATTGGGGTCCCGACCCATCGATGTTCAACCCGGATCACTTTCTGCCCGACAATGTGCGCGACAGGCATCCTTACGCCTACATTCCATTTTCGAAGGGAAGGCGAAATTGCATAGGTGGGTTTGTTTGCCATCATAAAATTCACTTCTTCTAATCAACATACTCTAAGGTTGGAAGTATGGATTGATGTCATCCAAGCTTGCCTTGTCTAAGATACTTAGAAACTACAGAGTGAGCACTTCCTATCGATACGAGGATCTCGAGTTCGTGGACAACATGGGAATGAAGCTGGCTCAGTTGCCTGGACTAGAATTTCATCGGCGGACTTAGGAAACACTTAGGAACACTTTACACTTCAGTACTTTGTATCAGAATTTCCTTATATCAAGGAACTGTTTTTATGTGACTATATTGCTGTTACTGAGATTTATTATTAGCTTATAAACATATAATATAGATACAAAATTGTTTAATGTATTTCTTCATTTTCGTGCGAACTCACTTAATGAAATACAAAGTAATTAGGCAGTAGAGTTCAAAGCCATAAATAGGTTGACATTAGGGCAACGCTATTAGAAAAAACAAAAGTAACTACCCAAATTATACAATTATCTCTCGCAGATGAGAAGTACTTGGTCAAAATGATAGACATACAATTGTTGATCGCTGCGAGTGTAGTTCTGTGGATCCTTTTTATATGGAGTCGCCGCAAATTGTACATGCTGATGCTGCAGTTCCCGGGAACAATGGGACTCCCCTTGATTGGAAATTCCATAGGCTATCTACTCATTGGCAGGCGTAAGTGCGGTGTAAAAACTCGAATCAGAAAAAAATATCTCTATCTACAGGCAGCATGAGTTCACGAACCAGGTATATGGATAGGCACGGTTCCACATTTATGTCCTGGATAGGCACAACTCCCATTTTGATAACAAGGGATCCAAAGCTGGTCGAGGAGGTCTTCACGTCACCCTTGTGCATTAACAGAAGCTCTCAGACAACTAATGCGATGGCACTTTCCATGGGAAAGGGATTGCTGACATTACAGGGTACTGCAGTCTATACGCCACTTTAATCCAACATTTCACTAATGGCATCCATGCAGGATCCAAGTGGATGGCGCGTCGCAAGCAGATGAATCCCGCATTTAAACATAGTATCCTGCTCAGCTTTCTTCCCATTTTCAATGCCGAAACGGATTTGCTGGCTAGCCTTTTTGACTCCTATGTTAGTAAAGGTGAAGTAGATGTCCTGCCAGACCTAATTCGATGGTCGTTCAAAATAGCTACTCGTAAGTAAGCAAACCACTCCAATTTTGAGGTGAACTTAACTTTGGCTGTGCACAGAAACCACATTGGGAACCGATGTGGCAAAAGATGATGGTTTCAAGGACGACACAATATTGAAGAGCTATCAGTCGTAAGGGACTCCCAAACAGTATTGCCCTCCCACTATATATAGATATATTTCTTTAGGATCTTGCGACATACCATCATAAATATTTTCCTGCCATTTGTGCAAAATAAAATTGTTTCCAAACTCTTCGGACTTGAAAAACTGCGAGCAAGAGACGTTTCTGAGATTAATAAAATGATAAACAACGTGAGTTGAGATTGCCAATTGAAGATTAACATTTTCAGAACTTTTCTATTCAGATTCTGAAGAAAAAACTAAATGCAAACACTGCCAATAATTGCGAGTCTGAACTTAAGACTGTTATACACTGGGCATTGGAACTTTTTCGTAATGACGAAATATCCTTAACTGAGTTGTGTGCCGAATGCAGCAGTATGGTTCTCGCCGCATTCGAGACGAGCGCCCACACGGTCTATCATGTCCTCGTTTTGCTGGCCATGTTTCCCGAGCATCAGGAGATGGTCTTCAGTGAGATTAAGGAGCACTTCCCCTTGGCCAAAAACTTCGCGGTTACCCACACCGATCTTCAGCAGTTGGTTTACCTCGATCGCGTGCTGAATGAAACCCTGCGATTGTTACCATCCGTTCCGATCTCCGCAAGGGAAACACTCGAGGATTTTCAGCTATCAAATGGAGCTGTCATCCCCAAAGGAATGGTTATCGTCGTAGACATATTCAACACGCATCGAAACAGCGATTATTGGGGCTCAGAAGCAGCGCACTTCAATCCCGAAAACTTTCTGCCGGAAAAAGTCCAAAATAGGCATCCATATGCCTTTGTTCCCTTTTCGAAGGGAAAGAGAAATTGCATTGGTTGGTTAGCCTTCTCAAATATAAGTGCAATTTAAATACATTTATTTTTTATTTGTTTCAGGCTGGCAATATGGACTGATGTCTTCGAAGCTAGCTTTAGTCAAGATACTGAGAAACTACAAGCTAAGAACTAGCTTTCCCTATGAAAATCTGAAATTCGTCGACCACATGGTCATGAAGCTGCATCAGTCGCCACAACTGGCATTTCAACGACGAACTTCTTAACAGAACTTTTAAATTTTGCATATTATCACATATACTATATATGCACGTATTTATAATGAGAAATGGTAGCTTTTGTTAATTTAATAAATGTGTGAAAAGGTCAAAATGTTCTAAGGCAATTAAATGGTATGCATGTTTCCCCTATATAAAGCTCGTGCGAATTCACAAAGATTCATTCACGAAATCGCAGGTAGAAATGATTGCACTGCAATTCTTAGAGGCACTTGCAGTAATTTTCTGGATGTATTTCCTATGGAGACGAAGAAGATTTTACATTATGATGCTAAAGTTGCCCGGACCAATGGGAATTCCCTTTGTCGGACTTGCATTCGACTACATTCGCCTAAAACGTAGGTAATTATATACTCTATGTAAATGAAGTAAGGGTATTTTCTGTGTCTGCACACAGGTAAGATTCGCCTACGTACCATTTTGTTTGAAATGTATGGCAAAACGGTATTGACTTGGATTGGCATAACACCAGTCCTGGTCACCTGTGAACCGAAGATCCTTGAGGATATTTTCATGTCTCCCCATTGCAACAGCAGGAGTTCTGTTGTGGACAAGGCCATTTCATCGTGCTTGGGACTGGGGCTTCTGACACTGAAGGGTAAGTGACGAATTGATATAAGTTTTTGTTGCATAATTGACAATCAGTCGATTGCTGATATAGATAATCACTGGAATGAACGAAGGAAACTTTTGTCACCATCGTTTAAGAACAATGCTGTACTAAGTTTTGTGCCAGTTTTAAACATTGAATCAAATTTCTTGGTAACTTTACTCGCTGAATTTGTCGGTCGGGCAGAGTTGAACTTACTTCCAGAACTGAATAAATGGTCTTTCAAAATAGCCGCTCGTAAGTAAATATTAAATAGTCTGATATATTCCTATTTTAATAGCTTTTCAATTTCAGAAATTACCATGGGCGATGAAGTGGGAAATCAGGCCAACTACAAGAACGGCAATCTGTTGGAAAGCTACAAGGCGTAGGACTATTACCATTTGATAACATTGATTCAAGCCAATTTCATATAATACTCTATATATTGCATAGACTCAACAACCTGATACCTATTGGAGTGGTGATGCCTTGGCTGAGGAACAAGTATCTTGGAAAGCTATTTGGCTATGAAAAACGACGCCTAGAGGCCACAACGCAGTCAAATGCCTTCATCAAAGACGTAATTATAGCCTAGAAGTCAGAGAATTCCTTCTTTTAATATATATTTACAGATAATTGACAAAAGGCTGAGTAGCAGCACAGAAACTAGCTCAGAACCGGCACTAATTGACCGCATTCTCGATCTTGTGAGAAGTGGAGATCTTTCTTATGACGACGTGATGGGAGAGTTTTCTAATATCATATTTGCCGCATCCGATACTTTATCCATAACAGTCAACAATGTGCTTATCCTGCTAGCAATGTTCCCCGACCAGCAGGATAGTGTATTTGAGGAGCTAACAGAAGTGTTTCCTTCAGGAGGAGAATTCGAAGTGAGTCATGCGGATCTGGACAAATTAGTGAAATTGGACCAAGTTCTGCATGAGACAATGCGCTTAATACCCGCCGTTCCACTATTGATAAGGCAAACATCGCAGGGCATTCAACTATCGAACGGATATCAAATTCCAGAAGGCGTTACCCTAATGATGGACATTTTTCACACTCATCGTAATGAGGACATATGGGGACCACAGGCTAATGTATTTAATCCCGATAACTTTCTGCCCGAAAATAGGCGAGCAAGGCAACCTTATGCATATTTACCCTTTTCGAAGGGGAAGAAAACATGCCTAGGTGGGTAGTTCCTTATTATTACTTATAAATATTATAATATTTGATATACTGATATACCCAGGTTGGAAGCTTTCGCTGATATCTGCAAAGCTAGCACTAGCTAAAGTATTACGAAATTATACGCTGAGTACCAGCTTTTTGTATGAGGACCTTCAGTTTATAGACAATACCACTATGAAGCTGGCGGAGCAACCATTACTGGCTGTTAATCGCAGAATATAATGAGAAATATTTCTATATTGTTTGAATGCATGAAATAAAGACATCAAAGTAAGCTCAACTACATTTCCTTACACAATTCACAATTTCATCCCGGCAGTTTTAATGGAAGACACATTCGAAATGAACACAATATAGACTGCAGCAGCTTTCCAAATTCAAAGTGACCCAAAATGATGGCTCTGGCCAGGAATTCGTGGTGTGGCCAATTGCTGAGTCGCCTGGCGAACATCGAGGCCCGCTGCCCGTACTCGAAGACATCCGCCGGCGGGAAGCAGGGCGAGAAGAAGGGCAAGTACAGGATCGTGATGGTGCGGCATGGGGAGTCCGAGTGGAACCAGAAGAACCTATTCTGCGGCTGGTTCGATGCCAAGCTATCGGAGAAGGGCCAGCAGGAGGCCTGTGCCGCCGGCAAGGCACTCAAGGATGCCAATATCGAGTTCGATGTGGCCCACACCTCGGTGCTGACCAGAGCCCAAGAGACACTCAGGGTTGCCCTGAAGTCCAGCGAGCACAAGAAGATCCCGGTGTGCACCACGTGGCGGCTCAACGAGCGCCACTACGGCGGACTGACGGGACTGAACAAGGCCGAGACCGCCAAGAAGTTCGGCGAGGAGAAGGTGAAGATCTGGCGCCGCAGCTTTGACACCCCACCGCCGCCCATGGAGAAGGACCACGAGTACTACGCCTGCATTGTTCAGGATCCGCGCTACAAGGACCAACTGAAGCCGGAGGAGTTCCCCAAATCCGAGTCCCTCAAGCTCACCATCGAGCGCACATTGCCCTACTGGAATGAGGTCATAGTGCCCCAAATCAAGGATGGGATGCGTGTCCTGATCGCCGCCCACGGCAACAGCCTGCGGGGCGTGGTCAAGCACTTGGAATGCATCTCGGACAAGGACATAATGGGCCTCAACCTGCCCACGGGCATTCCCTTCGTCTACGAACTGGACGAGAGCATCAAGCCCTTGGCCACGCTGAAGTTCCTCGGCAATCCGGAGACGGTCAAGAAGGCAATGGAGTCGGTGGCCAACCAGGGAAAGGCCAAGTGATCCGAGATTTCGGGAACGTCCAGGCAACCTCCGGGGAAGGTCAGAGCAATCAGCTCAATACACTTGTATGCCAAACAAAAACGGCGAATGTGGCCAGGCGAATGTCAAGCAGCAAATAAATTTATTTGATTTTAATTGACAATGAAGAGTCAACAGCGATGGGCTGGCCATTGGTCTCTTGGTCTCTTGGTCTCTGGAACGTCTCTGGCGACGGCTCTGGGTCCCAGGGTCTGGATCTGGGTCTGGGTCTGGGTCTGGGTCTGAGCCAGAGCCAAAGTCCAGCCGTATTTATATGTGTTTCCATTGCGCTCGTTTGAGAAATCAGGGAATCGAGTGTGTCGCGTCAATTTTAATTGCTGCGGGATGAGTCCGAGCAGCCGCTGGCATTCCGAATGGGTCGACTTTTAATTTGTTTAAATGAAATACTCATTTAGGGCTTATTGGCAAACAAATTGAATTGATTGATCTAAATGAATTTATATGCTGAGCCCGCTGCCCAGCGAGACGCAGATTCCCTCGGAATGAGATGCGTTGAGCTGGGTCGCTGGAGTTTTCGGTTTAGGCTCAGTCCTATTTATGCCCATTTGACCCGCCGCTAGTCGTCTAGATGGGAGTTCATTTGGTTCATTTGGGGCCAGATTTTCCATGTTAGGCGCGCAGAGCGTGGCGAGCTTTGATCCAGTAAATTGGGAGCGTGAAACGAGCTAGGAGACGCGGCCCGAGGAGACTCTGCTGGCAGGCCTGGGTCCTCTGCGGGAGCATCCTTCTCTTGGAGCTGTCTCATCTGCATTATCTGGCTGACTAGTGTGGCGGTGTGGCGGTGTGGCGGTGTGGAGGCCTCAGCTCCACATTATTTGAACCTAATTACACAGCCGCAGTCGCGCCGAGACCGAAGTTAAAGCTAAAGTCAAAGTCGGCGCCCCGGCAAATCGTTTCCACTTTATATATACTCCAACATATGTATATATGTACATATGTGTATGTATATATGTGTGGATACCAATTGCAGCATAGAAACGGCGGGAACATAAAAATGTTTGCACTTCGTATTTGTCGCGCATAAAATCTAATATCGAATTACAAGGCAGGGTCTTTGGTGAGGAGTCCAGAGTTCGCAAGACAGTGTGCGTGCCAGCGAAACTTTGTGGCAGGCTCCATCGACCAACCAACCAACCGCTCCGGCTCCACATCGCCACTTCTCCACATCCCCACGTCTCCACATCCTCGTGCTGGCATCCACATCCCGCTGCCATAAAGAAACTGAATTGAGTTAAATGCGCGATAAATTGCTTTTTGCATTTATCATGGTCGCCCTGGCAGGCGGCAGCCCAAGTTTCGCTGGAGTCGGGCCAAGCCTAGACCACGAAGATGGCGAGCCGACTCTGTGGACTCCACCCAGACACCCAGACACCCGGACTCCCGCACCACTCCGCCCTCCCTCTGGCTGTGGCGAATATTGAACAAGATTTTTAATTAGTCGCCAAAGCGTAGAAAGTGGGGGGATGTGACCAGGAAGGCAAGGCACTTCGAGGAATTCAGTCAAGTTCGGGCAGCGGCTCAGTTTATTTATGCGCTACAGCTTGGTATTTATTGGGCCAGGTCTTTGTTGATCACCTGGCTGATGTAGGGCAGAAAACTGGACACCCGTGTGTAGACGTCAGGTCTGCCCTGGGCACAGGTGGATGATCCGTACGAGACGATTCCCACTAGTTGCGGCTGCAGGCCAGGCTTAATCAGGGGTCCACCAGAGTCGCCCTAGAATTGGGAAATCATGATTGATGCCGCTTGGCATGATACTCCTATTCATTGACTCACAACACATGCCCCTTGACCCTGGACAGCCAGGGCGCAGATCTCGTTCCGGGTCACCCGAAATCCCTTCTGGTTGCAGTCCTCATTCGAGATGGTGCGATAGTTCAGGGCCTGCAGCTGATCCGGCAGAGTCGCCGAGGAAGTGGATGAAGTGGTGGATCCCCAGCCGGTGAGACGGACGGGCACCTTCTCGCCAATGCGATCGGAGCCACCGATAAGGATGGTACTGACATCAGATCGCTCCAGGCGAAACGGCGGAGTAACCTTGACCAGGGCGATGTCGTTGATGATCCGAGGATTCATCGAGTACTGCGGATGAACGTGCTTGGTCGCCACCCGGTGACGTAGTCCACCGGCCTTCCAGTTCAGCGTTCCAACGACCACGCTGACGTCCTCCACCCTCATCTTCTCCATGCAGTGGGCCGCCGTAAGGACGTGCTGACCACTCACAATGGATCCGCCACAGAAGTGCTGCCAGCGTCCACGTCGCTGCATCTGCAAGGACACCTGGAAGGGCACCGTCTCGTTCACCCGCTGCCCGCCATTTATCCTAGTGGGTGACTCGGTGGTCGGGGTCACCACGTCAGCGAGTCCTTGCCGGAGGATGAGCAGCATGCAGAAAAGCCGAAGAACTACCATTTTAAATGCGATTTCACGCTTAAAATATTGCGAATGAATTGCTCTCCACTGCAACCCACCCATTTTATACATCTCCATGCAGAACCGCCTTATCATTTATTTGGCGATGCAAACATGGAAATTCTGGTGATCTTGAAATGTAATTGGGGTGAGCTTTCCCAAATATCTTCTGCAAATAACATATATGTGGGTTGTACACTGCACTAAAATGATCTACTAAGTACTTAAGATTCAAGAAATTTTTTGAAATATATTACAAAATATTATTTAAGTCAAATGTTTATATGTAAAATTAGTAATTAAGTTGTTATTTATATCTGTACTTTAGTTATTTATTAAATACTTCTATATACATATAGTTAGCCCAAAAATTCTGGACCAAACAGTAGTCCGTGGGCAGGGATCTCCTGCTGCTCCGCTCCGAGATGCCCAGTTGTCGCCTTGCGTGCCTGGTCATCATAAGCTGGCCGGGATGCGCTCCTCCGATGGCATCATAATGCTGGGCTTGACAGAAGCGCCTACCTGTTGTCATCAATTAGGTAACACGCTCACGCGACCGATAAATATTAAGGCAGCTCTAGCCACATACCAGTATCAGTATCAGTATCTGTATCTGTATCTGTTTATCTGCGCGAATGCGAATGCGAATGCGAATTCGTATCTGGCCGCTGTTCCGTGGCATGATCTCTTATCTGATTTGCAAATAAGAATCTGTTTAATTTGCCAATGCTGCGGCGCAGAGCCAATGCCACATCGCTGCATGTGTAGGGTTCCAGAGTCATAATTTATAATACTAGTGAAGTGGAGTGGAGTGGAGTGGAGTGGAGTGGGTGATTCGCTGGGAGAGCGAGGTGCTCCTTGTGGCGCGATACTGGGCAAATTAAGTACTAAAATAAACGAGCAATTTACTGATTATGCAAAACACGCAATTAATTTTCCACTTGCAGCCGAGTGCGAAAATTAATTGCCTGCGAAGCGGAAAACTCATTCGGCTAACAAGGCTGATCCCATCCCGTTCGTTTATATGGGCATCAGTCATAATCACTTGCATGCATCGACTCGCAGAGGAAAGTTTTCCCAACCTGGTTTTCAATTGACCCTTGAATCAACATGGCTAGTTAGTTATACTCTTCCTGAGGAGCAGCTACTGCTACTGTATTTTAAGCCTGATTCGTGCACATAGACGTGAAGTAGAAGTGCCACTTCTCCCACTCCGGACAGATCATAAAACCAGCGGCTCCGCTTTCAGAACTCGGCCAATAAATCAAGCTGAAGTCGTTGGCGGCTAAGAGACAAACAAGAACACAAGTCCCGAAAACAAAAAGCCCATAAAAATTGCTCGGTCAATGAATGCCCCTATAGGATGTGGCCCGGCCAGTTCTGCTGGGCCACACGCACAATTCCACAGAAGTTGGCTGGCCAACTGGCGAACATGGCCCAGAAGCAGGGCCATCCACATCCAGCGGGGCAGGCAATCAAACAAAATGTCATAATAATGATGGCGTCCCGTCGGAGCCGACAGGCAGGAGGATGCTTATCTTGTTAACACCGAACCGATCCGCCAGCCCTTCGAGAGGAGGATATGGGAATCGTCGGGAACACTGCTGATGATGAAATGATTAAAGTGCACTTTATTAGTGGGAATTTCGAGCATCGTCTGCGATTTTTGCCTCCATCATTAAGCCGGCTTTTTGTGACGACTGGTTGTGCAAACTCGAATATGTTCAGCAGCTTATAATGCCAAGTGATGAGATGTGTTTCAATTTAAAAACTTACACAACTTTCACTTCCTGTTGATACCTAATACTAAATACTACACAATAAGATACACAATGAAAGGATGTGTTCTTATAAAATTAACATTGCTGGCGTTAAATTCAAATTTGTAACAAAGTTTACCTAATATTCCTCGATTCAATGAACATGCTTAACAAACTTTTTGGTGTATATTTTTCTTGATTAAACTTTGCCCGCTAGAACAAAGCCTAATGAGTTAACACAAGGATTAACCCGTCAACCTTAAGATGCGTGAGGACGCACCAAGCCCACATGCAAATTAGAGGCGGGAATCAGGCACAAAGTCTGCAGATAAGTCATGCCGTGACAGGGTGGTCCAATTAACAATTGGAGGCGGAGGCAGGAGGCAGGAGGCAGGAGGCAGCACGACAGGCGCCAGAGTCGGATCCAGATCCCCAGACACATCCTGTGGACGGAGTCCCGCTCCCTGGCGATATAATAAAGCCATTTCGGGTTCAAATCGGTTCGCTGGCTCGCTGGCTCGCAGCTTCGTGGCGCTGCATCGCGGCCCAGGACAATTAACACAGAAGTCCAAAGATCAAGACCTCAGCTGCTGCAGTCAGGAGGAGCAAGTGGAGGAGCAGCGGGAGAAGGAGACGGAGTTGCCGCGAAACCGAGAGGTGTGCATAATTAATTCGCGCCTGTGCGCCACACACAGTCGAGGCAACTCAACTGCTCCGTGCAGTGCAGCTACAGCCGAAATGATTCATTAGCCGGGTGCAATCAGGCCCGGAACTGACACATCTGACTCCGAATGTGGACCAGATAGCGAGCGCTTCCCTGGCCCGCCCATGACAGAGGCATTGGAATTGAGGCAGAACGCGAGGCTGCAATGGAGCCTGATTTGCATCGAACATGTGGATGGCTCGGAGCTCCTGTCTGCATTCGAAACTCAGATGCAACTGCCTCCAAGGTGCCCGAGGTGCCCGAGGTGTCCAAGGTGCTGATTGCCAGCGGCAGGTCTCCTCGTCTCCATGTCCGCACCATGAATTAAAAGAAATGTCCGCTGCCGTGGCAGGGGCTTGTTAAATCGGAATATTTAAATTATTCGCTGATTAAAACTCGAAGCCAGATCGGTCCGAAAGGAGTAGGTCTTGGTTAGTGGACTGCCTCTTATTCCGATGCTGATTTGCCTTGGTGACTCTGTCCCAACTTTGCGTAGGTGCTATTCCTGGGAATCGAGCAAGCTCACACATCACCACAGATCTTTAGATGATGCATGAGTTCGAGAAATAGAGGCCACTTAAGCTGTGATTAAGGAAGTGTCTATATAACCGGCTCAAGTTACCCTCGAAGTGAAATAAATCTTAGTTGGCTTGCACCACAACCAGGCCCAGTTGTCTCCCCCTCCCAACCGTCGGTTCCTATCGCCTAAGCCATAGCTATCGCTGCCCAGCGACCTTGTAACCCATTACATGAGGTGGGACGACCGCCCACAGCTGCACCTGATAAAATTCAAATGAATCGCACGGAACGAAGAGCCCCAATTAATTGGGACTCGGGCCTGGCTATATAAACCTCGGATGCACTGCTAGTTTCAGGCTCAGTCCAACCATGAACGGAGTAACTTATTCTGTGCTAGTTCTTACAGCTCTGTTGGCTTTCGATGGGGCAAAAGGACAGCCCATGGGCAATGGCATCGATTGTAAGTGAAATTTATAACTCAACCAAGGAGTATTGATTGCATTATTCCACGACTGTCCCAGTGGACAAGTATTTCGAGGAGGCAGACACTAACTCCCAGGAGCGCGTGGTTGGCGGCTACGATGTGCCCGAGGATGAATATGTTCCCTACCAGGTTTCCATGCAGTTTTTCACCCGCAGTGGAAAGATGCGACACTTCTGTGGTGGATCCCTGATTGCCCCGAACCGCGTCCTTACCGCTGCCCACTGCGTCAATGGTCAGAATGCCAGTCGGATTAGCGTTGTGGCCGGGATTAGGGATCTCAACGATAGCTCCGGCTTCCGCTCTCAGGTGCTGTCCTACGAGATGAACGAGAACTACCAGGAGCTAGTGACCAGCGACATTGCCATCCTCAAGATCGATCCGCCCTTTGAGCTGGACGAGAAGCGCGTGTCCACCATTGACGTCAGTGGAGCAGACACTGTAGGTGCAGATCAGGAGGTGCTCCTCACCGGATGGGGCTCTGTCTTCCACTTCGGCACAGGTCCTTTCGCCAAGTATCCCACTGTACTCCAGAAGCTCAGCTACAAGACCTTGAGCAATGCCAAGTGCAAGGAGACGATGACCCAGCTGACCGACACCGAGATCTGCGCCTTGGAGAGGTTTGGCAAGGGAGCCTGCAATGTGAGTGGTAATTCAATAATAATTCCAGCTAATTTTGAATTGTGATTGCATTTAGGGCGATTCTGGCGGTCCTTTGGTGATGAAGAGCGGCGAGTCCTACAAACAGGTGGGCGTGGTCTCCTATGGAACTGCCTTCTGCGCCTCGAACCATCCGGATGTCTATACCAGAGTGTCCATGTTTGAGGGTTGGATTAAGGAAAGAATGGCTTAAATGGATATCATACAAAAACTTTCAAATTAATATTGGAATATCAATCTCGCTTAATTCAAATACATTCTAAAAACCACAACCAAACTGTATATAGCTATACTTTACTAATTAGTAAGTCCAAAATGGCTTTATCTTTGTCCGTAAAAATAGCAATTAGCCAGGTAACTGGGTTACGTTACCAGCAGAAGCTGACATTATAGTTTCAATTTCAAGATCAAATATAATGGCATAACCAAGTAGCCAGGTGACCCAGATAGTTCGCGATACCTATGCAAATTCCATTTCCAATGGGGGCTACGCTCTTATTTAAGAAGTGTGGCAGATGCAAAGCCAGTGGCATTAGCCAAGCAGCGATGGGTCCAACTGAACTACTGCTGATCGGGGTAATGACAGTGGGAGGAGTCCTCGGAAGACTGAACTGTGAGTTTCAATTCGAGTTGGTAATTCAGAATCCCCTTGTAACAGAAATATATACTCGCACATGCCCAAGCTCGTCAACCCAGTGGGTATACTCCTCATCGCATTGTTGGAGGCGCCGATGTGCCACCAGGTGAACATGTGCCCTACCAGGTTTCCCTGCAGTACAGGACCCGCGCTGGTCAGATGCACTTCTGCGGTGGATCCATCATCGCCGACAATCGCATCCTTACTGCCGCTCACTGCTGTCAGGGTCTCAATGCCAGTCGCATGTCAGTGGTGGCCGGCATTCGGGGTCTGAACGAGAAGGGTTCCCGCTCCCAGGTGCTCTCCTACAGCATCCATCCCAGCTATCAGGAACTGGTCACCAGCGATCTGGCCGTGCTGTCCATCAAGCCTCCGCTGAAGCTGAACAACTCCACCATTACTGCAATCGACTATCGATCTCAGGGCAAAGACTTCGTCGGCGGTGGAGTTCCGGTGACCCTGACGGGTTGGGGCCTCCGCTTGCCAGTGCCCTTCCCCTTCTTTGACGACGTGAACTATCCCAACGTTCTGCAGCGTATGAGTTACCACACGATCTCGAACACTGAGTGCCGGAATGCGGGCATGGAAAGCGTTACGGACACGGAGATCTGCGCCAGGGGTCCTTTTCGGGGAGCCTGTTCAGTGAGTTACAAGATAAAACAAAAGATAGTGATTCATCTCTTCTATTAGCTATCTATTATCTATTATCTTATTTCCAGGGCGACTCTGGCGGTCCTCTCGTCATGCAATCGAAAAATGGATTACAGCAAGTGGGCATTGTGTCCTACGGCTTGGTGGTGTGTGGTCTCTACATCTCCCCGGATGTCTACACCAGGGTGTCCACCTTCAGTAACTGGATAGGAAGCCAAGTGGAATCGTGAATCGAAGGAGGATTCCACCCCGTTTTCGATCAGTTTATTCACTTGCAGATAACATCAATTTAACAACTAAGGCAAAACTAATAAAGACAGCATGGTCTCGTCTCGTCTACTCGGCTGCCTCTTCTGCGGGAGCTTCCTCTGCGGGTGGAGCAGCCTCCTCTGCGGGAGCGGGCTCCTCAGCGGGCGGTGGTGGCGCCACTTCTTCTGGTGGAGGCGGTGCCGGCTCTCCGGCAGCTTCTGGCGGAGCTTCTTCTGGGGGCGGCGGTGCAGCCTCCTCGGCTGGAGCAGGTGCTGCTTCCTCCGCAGCCGTCTCTGCCGCTGGAGCCTCTGCCGCTGGAGCCTCTGCCGCTGGCTGAGCTTCCTCAGGCTCAGCTGCTGGCTCTGCTAAATTGGTGCCCGAAGTTACGGCCGTGGCCGGAACAGTGCCCGGGGCAGATGGCGGCACAGTTCCGGGAGCAGTTCCGGGTGCAGTTGCCGGTGGTGTTGGACCGGCAGTTATGGCAGCAGTTGTTGGTGCTGTCGTAAGAGTTACGTCATCGTAGCCATACTTGTCTGTATCCGGGGAAGAGCTCGCCTCCGGTTCGGTGGCATCCGTTGGTTCGGCACAGGGGTCCACGATTGGCTTGGTAGCAACGCGCTGGAAATTTGGTTATATGTTTTTAGATTCAGCAAGTTAGCATACTCAATCTTATCCAGCTTTTGTTACATACCAACATGACCTTGCGGAAGAATCTCTGAAGAACGTACGCTGCCTGTTCCCTGCGCCGTTCCTCCCCATTGTCCTCTTTTTCCTGTTGGATTTAAGTCGTAACCAGGATGAGGGAAAGTCTGTGGAAGGTAGATTGATTCACTTACCGCTGCGCAGACGCAGACGCAAACCTCTTGCGGGAACTGGAGGCGAACCCAGTAACCACGCCAGGCCGACTGGATCGTGATGGCTGCCTGGTTGCGCATGGCCTCATTGATGCGCTTCAGCTCCCTGTCCCGGAAGTACTGATACAGCAGCTCCGTTCCATCGGCTCCACGTTCAGCGGACATGTAGGCTTCCACGAAGCGCTTGTAGGCACTCTCGATGGCCGGCCGTGACATCACCAGCTCCTCGTCGGTGAACTTGCACTTCTCCAGCAGCTCCTCCAGGATGTCCACATCCTCGAAGTTAATCGCCTGCTTGCCACGCCGCATCTCGCAGCGCCGTTTCTCGAGGAAGTTGCGGAAGCAGTCCTCTATAACCTGGCCCATCAACTCCGACTTCTCCTTGGAGAGATCGCAGATACAGAGGTCCGATATTATGCTGTCCACCTGGCGGAGAGAACGGTCCAAAATGGTCTTGGCCACTAATGGGTACCCAAGATGGGTAAACGAAATTAAAATCTGGCTACTTTCCACATCCTGCATCTCGGGATTACTTACCCATAGCCTTTTCCCTCGTCACGATCACCGAATGCAGATAGTCGATGATGAACTGGCAGAGGCACTCCTTCTTCGGCTGACATCTTAGCACCTCCCGTGTAACATCTGATAGAAGTTCCGGCAGGCCCTCCGGAACATTAATCGCCTGCTGGCGCATCTTGCCACGCTGAATCAGGTAATTCATCTTTATTTTTTAGAGGTTGATGCAAATTTCTATAATTTTGAACAGTCAACGGTTTTAGCTGAGAAAAGTATGATGCCTTTTTATCCGGGCTACTACGTTGAGAACCAAAATAAAATAATAGGAATTGTGAAAATAATGAATATTTGAGATATTTAAAAAGTACATAATCTTTCTAAAATTGGTCACATAAATAAAATATTTAATAATTAACAGCGCTCGACAATAATTTTTACACGGACAGGCTGCAAACTACCGCGCTAATGTAGAACTTTTAGTTTAGCTTACTTGACCTAGATGGCGCTAGCATTTGATGCAAAATGTAATGCCAAGTAAGATCTAAGACCTCCCAGAAAACCACATTTCTAAAATGAGGTAGAAAATAAATAAAAAAAAGGTAGAACGACTTTTTTTAAAATATGATCTCCAATCTGTTACACCCGCAGGATTTTCATAAGTTACATGTGTTAAATAGGTTTAAACAGTTTTACACGTGTACCTGCGAGTTCTCAAAGTCCACACTTTGTAGTATGTAAAGTGAAGAAAATGTAAATCGTACCTGTGTTTCATATATGTACGTAGGTAAAAGTGCACCCTTGTACCTTCCAACGAAAGTGGGTGTGTGTCGGAAATTAGCACTGCCTACTTTTGTATTCAGCCGGTGTAGGATATCAACGGGGTGCTTGGTGGATTCTTCTTTATCAAAATCCATTGAACCGATTTCCCTTTCTTTTCTTTTAACTGATCTTTAACCCAGTTTAACAAAGTTAGCGCCAAAACAAAATACTCTTGATTATGGTAGGTAGTCCTACACATACACGTGTATAGTTAAAGCACTATATATGAACAACAGTGGCGTGCGCAGTGGGGGCCCAGTAACCGAAACCCCATTTAAAAATACACTTTTTATAATAGAACTTTTAAATATGTTAAAACAGCTTATCAATTACAATTATCAAACTATCAATATAATTAATTTATTCCATCAATGACAATTTAAGAGAGTAAAAATGAAACCCCCTTACAACCTCCCCCCATGGATTTCGCCTCCGAAAGCTGCGTATAAAAGCTGTTTTCCTCGGTTGTATTTCGATCGGCTCGACGACGAATGCGAAAAAGCTTTCACTACCTCGATCGCAATCGCAATCGGCACTACGGGCTTGGGATCAGTTGGCGACGGAATGCAGCAGCTGATCAGAGTGGCGCGGACGTTGGGTGAGCAACTGGGTGATCCACAGCTGTCTGGATGACCGATTGCCGGCTCCGTCTTCGCAGGTCAACGCTCGAGCGTCGCATGGGGTGTGTGGGGGATTGGAGGTGGAAACCGGGGAATCGCCTGCCTGGCCGCCCTCTCCGAGACCCACCAGATTCTCCAGAAGACCTGCCGGGAGTTCGCCAATGCGGAACTGGCCCCCAAAGCGCGCCACCATGACCGGGAGGAGCTTTATCCGGCGGAACAGGTTCAGCGGCTGGGAGAACTCGGTCTTATGTCGGTGGCGGTACGAGAGGAGTATGGTGAGTACTTATCTAAATATTAATACTTATTGTAAATATTAAAAATATTTACATAACAAATATAAAATAGGTGATGATATAAATAGATCATTTGAAAGCCATTCATCAAATATACATTTTTTCAGGCGGTTCCGGACTGGATTACCAAGCCTACGCGATTGGCATGGAGGAGGTGGCTCGAGGTGATGCCGCCGTATCCATTGTGATGGGCGTGAATAACCTGTACCTGGGTGCAGTGCAGCAGCATGGGACCGAGCAGCAGAAGCAGGATTTCCTGGTGCCGTACACCCAGGGTGACCACATCGCCTTCTACGCATTATCGGAGCCCGGCAACGGATCGGATGCAGGAGCTGCCAGCACCACGGCCAAGTTGCAAGGGGACGGCTACCAAATAAACGGCACTAAAGCGTGGATATCAAACTCCAAAGAGGCCAGCGGGGGAATCGTCTTCGCCACGGTGGACAAGAGCCTGAAGCACAAGGGAATCACTGCCTTTCTCACGCCCAAGGATGTTCCAGGACTAACGATAGCCAAGAAGGAAAGCAAAATGGGCATGAGAGCCACTTCGACTTGCCAACTAGTGCTGGAGGACGTGCAGGTGCCGCGTTCACGGGTCCTTGGAGCTCCCGGGGATGGCTTCAAGATCGCCATGCAGTCCTTGGACTGTGGACGGATCGGTATAGCCGCCCAGGCCACCGGTATCGCGCAAGCTGCCCTGGAATTGGCCGTGGACTACTCGCAGAAGAGGGTGGCCTTCGGGAAGCAGCTGGCACGGATGCAGCTTATCCAGCAGAAGCTGGCCGACATGGCCACGCGGGTGGAGACCTCGAGGCTGCTTACCTGGCGTGCCGCTTGGCTGAAGGATAATGGGCTGCCCATCACAAAGGAGGCGGCGATGGCCAAGCTGCATGCCTCCGAGGCAGCCACCTATTGTGCCCACCAGTGCATCCAGATCCTGGGCGGGATGGGCTACACCACCGATCTGCCTGCAGAGCTTTATTACCGCAACGCTCGTGTCACAGAGATTTACGAGGGAACCTCCGAAATCCAAAGAATCGTGATCGCCAACGCAGTGCTCCGGGAATTGGGAAGGGAGTGAACCATTTTTTGCTTTTTAATAATTACTGCTGCCAAACAAATCAGAATTCTTACATTTACCCTTGTTATACATATGCATGTATGTGTAAATTAGTTTAAATATGCCAGACAAATGCATTTAATAAAGTAGATTCAAACGAATAAAAATTGAATTTAAAAATTTCGTTATTCGATTAAATTTTAACCGCTTAGGGAATTAAGAACCGGTTCGCAATTAACAGTATATTAACATCTCTACCAACAGTGAAATGTAAACTAACATAGCCGGTCTATGTGGCTACATGAGAGAAAATATCGATGTGGCCAATCATCGATAAATTTATCGATTTAATTACAGCTGCTCCGTTGTTATTGTTTCGTCAATTTAAGTAAAATTAATTTTTACGGCTAAATGACGGCCAATTTGTTAAACCTAAACGTGGACACGCTGTTTGAGCAGCACAGCGTGTCCGAGATAGACGCGGTGCACAAAAAGATCCAGTCGGTGGTGGAGAACAAGCGCGAGGAGCTGCGCACCCATGTCGGGTAAGTGATGTGGCACATCCAGATCTGCGGCTATAATCATTTTAAATCTTGAAGGGAGCGATACCGGGATCTTCTGCAGGCGGCGGACACCATTGCGGCGATGCAAACTTCGGCCGGCACACTTATGGAGCAAGTGCAGCACGTGCAGGCCAATTGCCGCAGTCTGAACGAGCAGCAGCTCCTGGGCTTTCAGTCTACTGCCAATGCAAGCGCTAAAGATGCCGCACTGCAGGAGAGGAACGCCGGAAAGAAGCTGCAGACCTACTACGGTACCATGGCTCAGATCAAGTTGCTCACTGCCCTGCCGGAACTTATCTGGACGCACTTGGACAACGATCGCTTTTACGCCGCTACCGAGCTGTTCATCTTCAGTCGGCACATAAGTACCGGCTTGCAACTGGATGGCCAGAGTGCCCTGATGCAGAAACTTCCGGTTGCGCGAAAGCAATGGGAAATCCTGCGTCCCTTCCACGTGACCATCAAACAAGCCATACTGACCGCACTGGAGAGGGAGGAACTCCTACCCGAAATGGCTGTGGACTGCCTGCAGAGCCTTCTCTTGCTGGACAAAAGCGATCTCAGTGCTGTGCTAAAATCCTTCTTGAACCTGCGCTCTTCAGCCTTTCTGAACTGCCTGCAAAGCGGACCATCGGAGTCACGTCGCGTCAAGGATCGCATCCTGGCTAGCTTAAACGTGCTCAACAGCACCGTGGATCTGCTGGACAAGTGTCTTTTGGGTAACTTGCCATTTGTAGATAAGCACACAAGTACTGATCGAAGTGAGATACTCAAGATTCGCTCCCATTGAAATTAGCTACTTGCGAAGGAGTCATGAATATAGGCTGATAACATTATTATTGAATCGGTCTTCTCTCTCCTACAGGTGACAGCCTTCTCTTTAGGCGCCTGGAGGAATGCGCCGCTTCTACGTGTCCACCCAGCATCAACCGAATGGAGAGTAGCGAGCGCCAGCTCGTTCATCTTTTACCCGATATCATCGCCTGTTTTAAGCCACAATTTGAGGTCCCACAGCTAACACCTGAGCAGATGGGTTCATCACTGCAACAATGGCTAGACAAAATGAATGCTTTGGCAGCGGCACACTTGCAGCAAGTCTTTGCACTAGTCAGCAATATGCAGACGATCCAGGATATCAAATCAGCGGCCAGGACTAATGGTCGACCGGACTTCGTTCGCCTAGAAAAGCAACTGCATCTAAAGCACAGCCAGTTAGACTTCTACGCCCGAAAGTACGTGCCGTTGATCAACGCCAGAGTGCGAGAGATAATCCGCAGCAGCTGGGCGTCCGCTATGAAGCAGACCTACGAACAGGTACTCTTGCTTATCGAATCCGGACAGTCGCAACCGCCTCAACAAATTTGGCGGGAGCAGAGTGACGATTTGCCTTTAAGCTTGGCGGCAGCGCTCAGCGATCAACCCAAGCGACTGGCTAATAGGACAAAGGGATACGATGGCGCTACAATAGAACTGTGCAAACGTTTTGACTCACATCTGGCGGATATCGTCCAGGAGCTAAATGTGATGTTACAGGAACCAACGACAAGAGCTGAGGACAAGGTTTCACTTATCGAGTTCCTGCGCGAAACGGCCGAGGAGCAGTTGACAGAGTATTTGACCAACTTAAAAGGTCTACAGCTAAGGGAACGGCCTGCTTTGCTCCTGGCTTTGCGAAATAGTCTCGCCTTGGTGGAACTGTGCCCCAATTTGAAACTGTGCTTCTGTCAACAGTCCAGTTGGCGGCAGTGGACTGACAATTCGGCGGGAATGGGAATCGAGCATTGGCAGCGCATTTGCGGCCTGATCGAAGAGGAGATGCTATCCTTTTGGCTGCTTATTGTTGACGATGTGTTGGCCAGCCACAATTGCGAGGAGAAGCTGCCGAAGGTCATTAATCACGAAGTGGTTCTTAGCGATTTTGCGGTAATTATATTAAAAAAAATTTGCTTATTTATTTAACTAAATTTAATTCTTGAGTAGCTTTGGCAGACCTTGACACTGGAACAGCGGGACGAGGACCAGGAGCAGAGTGTTCACTCAACGATTCGAATCCCCAGTCAGCCGCGACTTTCTCTGCAGACGTATCTTCATCAGCTTATTCAGGCGTTGAACTTGGTTGTTCCACAAACTCTGCCACCCAAAGTATTGCAAGCATTCATCCAGCGCCTCATAGGAAAGCTCCTCTGCCACTACGAAGGATTGGCCCATGCGGACTGCACCAAAGCCAGTCAGAATATTGCCCTGCAATTATACTTTGATCTTAAGTTCCTGGAGCGCGTGTTCGCCATTTCACGTGAGGAGCGGACCCTCTACGACCAGATCCACGCCCAGCAGAACCAACTGCGCGACTGCATAGATCCCTTTGACTTCGAGCTGTTTGCCGAGCACATAACCGCGCATGTGTCTCGAGCTGCAAGCCGTCTGCAAGGTGAACTAGGAGTGCTCACACCCTCGTCAGCTGCTCCCAGTCAGGCCGCCACAGCTGTCAGTTCTTTGGCCCATGAGTCAGATCCCAATGTGCTGTGTCTGAGCTCCACCGGATCTACGTCGCTGTGGTTCCCTTTGCTGCCCATTGTGATGCCCCAAGCTGCCGGGAGAGTTACTAGCACTGAGCGGAAATCTCTGGCCCTAGAGCCAGTGGAGAAGGTGAGTAGACATAGTGAAGATATACAGGGCTGTCGGCGTTGGCTTCAAGAGTATTTTAACAATTCGATTTGAACACCTAATCTGGACTTCAAATCCTGTTACATATATTATTCGAAATTGATTTGCTGAAGGATGAAGTCGACAGCCCTAATAGATATATGTATAGTTTATCTTTTACCGACTTTATCGAGTTATAATGCTACATTCCCATGTTTCTTTCCTAGGATTTCTATCGATTGTATTCCTAAGTCAATAATTTCAACATTTGCTCTGGTTGGGTAGGAATGGTATTTGATTGTTGATATTTTGTTATCATCGTTTGCATGCTGCATGATATTGATTGTTTAACCAATACTTACTTACTTATAGTGGGCAGAATAGCCTCATTGCTGCTATTAGGTGCTTCATTTCCAAATTTGGAAACCTCTTCAAGCTGAAGCAGCAGTTTAATTAAACTAATTTGGTCCATCCAGCAATAAATAAACCAGAATGCCGCAAGACAAATTTTAATTAGGTGCAACTTTCTGCCGCCCCTTGCTGACCGCTCCTCCCCACTTCGCCCGCAAGTGGTTGGCAAAAGTTTCGCTTGAAACCGAACCCGAAATTCCCAAGTGGATGGCCAGAACATCGGCAGAATGATTATGTATATGTGTATATTACGGGCGCGTATGCGAGTGCCTTAGATGCTAATTAATGAATCGCTGCAATTATTGAAATCAAATCGCTGGGCAAATGTTAATTTATGGCCATGGCTACTTGGCCGTTACTCGCATGTTTTGTAATTAGCTGCGATCTCCGCCGGTATAAATCGTTCTCTAATTATGTCTGCTTTCCATTTGTTGCCGTTTGTTGCTGTTTGTTGCTGTTTGTTGCGCGCGATAAATCTGAGAGTCCAACGGCAAATTAACAGATTAATCAGACAAACTACCAATTAATAGTACTAATTAATTAATAACATTTCTCCTTATCCCTCTATCTCTGCTTTCACCCATAGACGGCGACAACGACGCCGACGAGGAAGTCGGGTGGCAATGGAGCCCGCAAGGGAGACGGCAGCAAGTCCAAATCCAGCGCGGCTTCCTTCTTCGGGATGTCCCAGGAGTGGTTCCGCTAGGGGATTCAAATCAAGTGGCCTGTGAAGTGCATTCGAGTGGAATGCGGATGGGAGCGCGGAGCACCATTGTTAAGCCGAGCATTCAAAATGTTTAACCTATATCCAAGCATACGTGTACGAGTTCTTGTAGAGCAGGCGGGCAGCGCCCAGTAATTGCAAGCAAGTCACATACATTATAGAAATATACACCTGATATCACTTTTAATTTCAACTTAACTCTAAATTTGTCATTTTTAATGCGCTTTGATGTTGCCACGGTTGCTATTTCTTGCCTCCCTTCTTGCCGCCGCCTGCGGCTGCCTTTGGGTCCTGTCCTTTCTTGGCTCCACCTTTGTCACCACCGCCTCCATCGCCGCCTTTGTTTTTATTTCCGGAGCCACCACCGCCGCCTCCACCGCCGCCGCCGCCCTTTTTCTGTGGGCAAAGAAGCACGGAAAGATTTCGCTTTGAGCTGGGACCGAGCAAATAACGAGCCACGGTTGTTTAAGGTTGCGCAGCGAAGTCAGTAAATGAGAAAAAGGTTAGTTGTGCCACGATTGCAATGGGGAGACCCTTATTCCAAAGGGCCAGGGATTCTTTAATTAAGTACAGCAGCAGCTATTATCCGCTTGATGATAATGTAATCATCTTCTGCCCACTTACGTGTATTTGTGGTCTAAAACAACGTATTAATATAAAATGGGTAGCACTGAATTGTATGTTAAGTTTAAAGTCTTAAAGTTAATAATCCTAATAAGGCTTTTATTTAATTTGGCATTGCTCTTATAAATGGTTAGGAAGCCCAGAAGTTTTTGCTTTGAAAGTTGGACAACAAATTATTTTAAAATTGTGGAAAAGTAAGGCTAAAGTTAAATATTGTTAAATTGCTACTTAGAAGTTTATTGGCACCATGAGCGGAATGAGCATGAGCTGGCACTAAGATGAGGATTACAAGTAGTTAGACTCACAATTAGCACGCAAGTTGCATAACACAAATATTGCTTACATTGCCGCCGCCTCCACCACCTCCACCTCCGCCTCCGCCTCCTCCGCCGCCGCCGCCTCCTTTATTTTTACCCATTCTATCAACTTCTCGGAAAGGCAATTATTTTATTTATTTGGTTTAGTTTGCGGTGCTTGCTGTTGGTTTTGGCTAGAGTCAACTTATGCCAGAGCTGGCAAATTGCAACTAATAAGCAGCACCATTGCCGCAAAGCGAAATGCATGAAATTAAATCATTTGGCCAGAAAAAGAAGGCCAAAATGAACGTAGAGAGCAAAACACAAAATGCGCAACAGCCAACGGCGGAAGGCGGATGGCGTCAGGGGAAGGGGGAAGGGGGAAGGCGCCAATGAATTTGGGCGGCGATGGGAGAAGCGGATGGGTTGGGATGACCAGGGGGACTTGGCCCCGGGCATAGGAAACCTGGCTGCTATGGCCAATGGCTCTTAACTGATTTAATCATCGCCCTGGCACCTCTCTTTGCGGCCGGAAGAAATGGGAAGAGTTTCTCTCGCGGCGACCATTGGATTATTTTGTAGTGCTTCTCCTCCATCGCTTTTGGCTCTTTGCTTCCGATTGCGATTCTGTTTCGGTTTCGGTTTTGCATTCGCATTTGCATTTGCATTTGGCCATGTGCGCCCATGGCCATGGCATTGACATTGGCCACCTCTCGCATTTCTGGTCTGCGGCCAATGGAAGGCAATACGTCGGTAATCCCATGGCTCAGTCGCGAATCCCACGGATACGGGCAGTGCAACAAGATGCTATTTATAGATGCAACGAGAGTCGATGGTGATAGCCTGGGCCAAGAGAGATTTTGGCGGATTTCAATCGGAAAGAAATGGCCCAGAAGGCGATTGAATGCGCTAGTGTATGCAGAAAGCGAAGAATCGGAAGATTGAATGAGGGAGCTAAGCCAGGGACAGCAGAATTGATTATGGGCTTAAGGAAGTAATTTAATTGGAGAATATAGCCCAAAAAAAAAGTCCATCAGCTTAGATATATGTACAATTAAAATCTCTATTACCCTTTCTCATGTTTGATATTTGATGTTTATAATATAACTCTATTCTCTTCTATTATTTTTAATATATTTTCCGACAGTTCCCATGGCAGCCATATGATGTAGTCCTCCAATTTCGTTTATATTATATTTTGTTTAATTATAAACTATTAAATAATTGGTGTATACCAAAGAATGTGTTCTTTTCTGCTATGACAACTAATGGCTGAAATCATTATACCCTCTACAAGGGTATAAACACATATAGCAGACTCTTAAAGTAATCGTTCTATAAATATACCCGTTACTCGTAGAGTAATAGGGTATACTAGATTATTTGAAAAGTATGTAACAGGCAGAGGAAAATGTAATGTAAATATATTCTTGATCAGGATCAATAGCCGAGTTGAACTAGCCATGTCCTTCTGACCGTCTGTTTTTCTGATGTATGATGTATGATGTAAAATGTCCCAAGGCTGAAGTTCTAAACTCCATAACTCAACTTATCTTAATCGGATTTTGAAGTGGCATACCTCTAAATGTTTCTGGCACAATTCTCTAAAAATCTGCATTCAAATTTAGAAATTTTTTTTTTTAATTTTTTTGTCATTTTTCTGATTGTAGAAATTCAGAAAATTAAAAAAAATGCCCCAAAGCTGCAGTTCTAGACACTATAAGTCAACTTATCTTAATCGGATTTTGAAGTGGCATACCTCGAAATGTTTCTGGCACAATTCTCTAAAAATCTGCATTCAAATTTAGAAATTTATTTTTTTTTCAGTTTTTTGTAATTTTTTTGATGTGATGATGTTGTAGAAATTCAAAAATCTTAAGAAATGTGCTAAGGCTGAAGTTATAAACTCCATAACTCAACTTATCTTAATCAGATTTTGAAGTGGCATACCTCTTAATGTTTCTGGCGCAATTCCCTAAAAATCTGCATTCAAATTTTTATAGACTATTTATATCGACTATATAGAGCAAAAATTTAACATTAAAAATTCGGCAATGGTTTTTTTTTTCTTTGAATAGCAAAAGCCCAATTAAATTGCATTTAAAAACTTTAAATGGAAAAGCTTACTATGCTGATTTACCTTTACAGCTGCTCCTTAATTACGACGCCAGTTCACCAGGCGGATTGCTAATTGGAATGGAATACATTTAACAGCTTTTCACCTGCCTGCGTTGCAAAGAAAACTGTCCGATTCTGAATTTCTTCATATGCTAATTACAGTTATCAAAAAGTTTTTCTGCCGCTGCCAACGGACACTGGAAACTCAATGCATACATAATGAGATATTCTACTTTTCCTGCAGCTTTTCCTCGGGCACTCCCAGTTTTCCCCCCAAGACAGATGCTGGAAAATAGAGTGGGACAGAGCAAGAGAAGGGACACCCGTCGGTGTCAGCTAATTAAATTAGATGTTCTATATGGTGAGCCATAAGTGAAACCGATATCATCCGATGAAAATGAAAACACCACGTCGAGGCGAACTCAACAAGTCCAAATCTGCACATGGCAACTAGCGCGGAGCCAAATTAGAAGTGAAAAGTATGAAATAAGCTCATAAAATTACGCTCACACATGCTCCGGAAAACGGATTTTCAGCAGAGGAGATGGCAATGGGAATGGGATTGGGATTGGGATTGGGAATGGGAATGGGAATGGAAAAGGGGGGAGACCCGAGTCCGCAGGCGAGGCTAACAAAGTCGCAGGTCCGGACATTTGCTGCAGGTGCAGCCGGCGAAACTTGCACCTGAAAGATAAACCCCCTCACCTGCCGAGCCGGACGGACACTTTGAATTTAAACGAAATGGGCGGACTTTCTGGGAATGGCTAAATACATACGGAAAGGCGAGAGAGACAGTCGGGATAAGTAAGGAGAATTGGCTCTGTAAAAGTGCGGAACTTTAATTAAGTTTTGGTTCTCCCAGCTGACTGACATCTTGAATTACAAATGAAAAACTTGTGTGCAGCAGCAGAAGGGAAGGCGGCCAAAGGAAACGGGCCAAAAAGAAGCGACACAAAAAAGATGTAAAAAAAGTATAAATAAAAAAAATGAAATGAAATGAAATGAAAGAAAAGAAAAGAAAAGTGAGTGAAAAACCAGGAAAAACCAGTGCATAATAACACACTGAACTGCAAGAGGTGGAGCTGCAGGAGCAAAAAGCAGTTCCTGCAACAGAATGCGAATAAGTTGCACAGCCAGCAACTCACGAAAAGAAAATAAAGAAAAGCCGAACCACTGGGCGGGAAACCCAAACAACTACCTTAGCCAGTTAGCCAGTTGGCCAGTTAGCCAGTTGGCCAGTTGGCCAGTTAGCCGCTATAAGAATACCCAACTAACTGGGACCGCGAACATCTTTCAACTGGCCGGCCCTTAAAGTACGCCGATCCCAAAATCGAGTGTATGTATGTAGGCATATCCATTCATGGACAGCCAGAGGAAATTCTTCCGGTAGAAGGGTGTATACGGAATACCCTTAGATAAGCCCGTGTCGATTATCAAATTCCATTTCCTCCGTTTCACGTAATTCCCGACCGGGATTACGATAGTTTCAGCTCGGAAAAATTAATTCCCCACTTCAATTCATAACTCGATAAGATTACCACAAATCAAAGCTAACCAGACTGCAATTTCTGTGATGTCGCGTACACAAACCACCAGAGGAACCTTATCAAAACCCCATTAGGCCATTACAACTAAGCCCACACAGCAAGTATGGACTTAGTTCCCAGGCACTTTCATTTTAACTACCCAAAACAACATTATCGTAAGTATACTTATAATCGAATGAAATGGAAAGCTATATAGCTGTTGAAAATCTGCTTTGATGATCCGATGCGTAGCAATTGTTTCTACGTGTTGGGAAGTTCGATTTGTATCATCACTGAAATAGGAAATATAATAGCAATAAAAATGAAATTGTTAATAAAGTGTACCCAGATTTTTGTATTTACCAGGGTAAGACCCTAAGAGCAACCACAAGTCTCCTGTAACCGGAACTTTATCCACGAGCGAACTTCATCATCGGCAGCCTTGCCACAGAATTGGGTTTTAGTTCACGTGCCACCGGGAACGGAAAGTTGATTTTCTCTGCCGGCTGCCATTGCTGGAAAATCAGGAAACAGATGTTTGCAAATATCTTGCAAGCGAACTTTTTCGCCAAGGTATTTAAATAACGTTTTCGCTGCACCAACTTTTTGTCAGCCGCAGCGCAGAAAAGCGTCCAAATAAACGACAAAAATGTGAGAAAAAGCATTGAGAGATGGCAGAAAGAAAACCCATTCAATTTCACTGAATGGGGTGTATTTCATTTGGTTGAATTTCCCGAATTATCGTGGCTCTGCTGAAAAGGGTATCATGTTGTATTCATATCAAAAGTCCGGCTAAATATACCGCGAAGTGATCCGAAGGTAAACATATTAAGAGCGCGTGTCCATCGATATGGATCCATCGGTGACTAATTAAAATGTGGGAAAAAGCTGAAACTTTCCATTCAGTTTCTGGTATCACGCACTTAAAAGTCATAAGGTATTCCCAGATCAAAGTCCAAAGTTTATTAAACAATTTGTAGGTTCCAAAAAAAAAGATGCAAAAGCATTTTTTGCATTTAATATTCAGCGGAGGCTAAGAGACTTGTACTTAAAAGAAACAAATAAATCCGTACACTGATTTTTGTTCTGTCGTACGTCGCGTTACGTAAGTCCTGCAGATAAGGGGAAATACACAACCAGTAACGAAGATAAAACCATCTAGCAATTAGGGATGGGGCTGTTCTCATTGAACGGCAAGTGGCTAAAAGCTAATAGCTCTTATCACGACTAAGGACACACTTCAATTAAAGAACCTAACGAACGCCATCCGATTAGTTTCAATAAATATATGCATACATGCCAGTCGGGTGGTCAACTTTGGTCAATGCCTTTTATCTTTCATTGATACCTTGCACTTAACCTAGGCTATGCTTATCATCTTCAGATAAGCTTTTGGGGATCCGTGTCTTTATAAGTAGCCCCTCCGGGCGAATGGCTCCTCAGATAGTGGCCGATCTTTCGGGTGTGCATTCAACCTTTATTGCAGCAAAAATGTCCAAGTTACCGTGCAGCTACGATGCGGAAAACAAGATCTGGAAGGGTATTCCGCAGAACAGCCCCTTCAAGCCGGAGACCTCCCTGGGCCGCATCATCTTCAAGAACATGAGGAACTGGCCCAAGAACGTGTGTCAGGTGAGTGGAGCCACTCCATTCGGATCTGCTCCGAGGACTTCCCTGATGTTCCGTGTTTCCTCAGATTTCCGACTCCGAGGGTGTGGAGGTCACCTACGGCCAGGCTCTCACCTGGGCTATTCGCATTGCCCAGCACCTGAAGAGCCGCGGTCTCGACCACAAGGACATCATTGGCATCTCTGCCAGGAACACCACCTACATTATGCCCACGGCCGTGGCCTGCTTCTTCCACGGCACTCCCTTCCAGTCCGCCAATCCCATTCTTGAGGAATGTACGTACTATCACCTAGAAGATTATTGGTTATCCATGACTTTGTGTCATAATATTGGGTACACCCATTAATATAAATATTTGTTCTTTAATTTCTTTTAGCCACTCTCAAGCACCTGTACACCATTTCCAAGCCAAAGATTATCTTTACCGATGCTGATCACTACGACAAACTGTACTCGGCTACCAGCGAGTTTAAGCCAGAGATCATCCTAACCACCGGATCTCGGGATGGTGTTCTCAGCATTCAGGATCTGCTGCATCCGACAAAGACAGAGTTCTTCTATCAGTGAGTGTGCCACAGTGTGCCATAGTATTCCATAAAAGTATTCCATATTTGTATATTTGTTAGGCCTACCCCGCTGAAGGAAGGACCTTCGCAAACCGTTGCGATCCTCACCTCATCCGGAACTACAGGAATGCCCAAGGCTGTGTGCATCTCAAACGATATTCTCACCCAGGAGACAGTGTAAGTTAAGCTATACTTAAGCCCCTATTAAAATCTTACGAAAATTATAAAACGTTTTTGAACTCCTTACAGCTTCGTTAATGGTTACGATACCATCTTCATTTCGGCCAGCTTGGACTGGATCACTGGGCTGTGGGCCACCATCTTCAGCACGGTCAACGGTTGCACCAGGATCATCAGCAGCAAGCCCTTCGCCGCGGACTACTTCGTGTACTTAGTGAGCAAGTACAGCATCACGTATGCACTGATTCCGCCGGAGCACTGCTGTTCCCTGCTGGACTGTCCCAGCGCCACTCCGGAGAAGATGGCCAGCCTGACGAAGCTGAACTTCGGAGGCGGACGGATGACACAGGCCACGGTTGAGAGGATCAAGAAGCTGGCGCCCAATGGAGTGCTGAACTCGTCTTACGGCATGACTGAGGTGGGATTCATAGTGTTCAACCACGGACACTTGAAGCTCACCGCTGCGGGCAACCCATTGCCCGGAATCCAGGTGAAGATCGTGGACGACGATGGCAACCAATTGGGTGTGAACCAGACCGGCGAGATCATTGTGCACAACGGCTTCAGCTGGAATGGATACTTTGCCGATCCGGTGGCCACCAAGGAGATGCAGGACGAGGGCGGCTGGTTCCACACGGGCGACATGGGCTACTTCGACGAGGACGACTACCTCTACATGACGGACCGCAAGAAGGAGGTGCTCAAGTGGAAGGGTCTCCAGATGTGGCCCGCCGAGGTGGAGGCGGTCATCGACGAGCTGCCGGAGGTGAAGCGGGTGTGCGTGATCGGAGTGTACGACGAGACCCAGGGAGATGTGCCTGGTGCCCTGATTGTCCGGGAGGATAATGCCGCTCTGACCGCCCAGCAGGTGATTGACCACGTGGCCAAGCGGCTGCCCGACATCCAGAAGCAGCTGCGCGCCGGTGTCCAGTTCGCTGATGAGATTCCCCAGAACCACAATGGAAAGGCCGTCCGCCGTTATGCCCGCGATCTCTTCGTCGCCTTGTCCAAGAAGAACTGAAAACCGAGAACTGCCTGCTTTCGTTTGGAATATTTTTTACCCTTGATTAAGTTTATTAAGTTAGGCAAACCTGTTGAGTTTGCCCATCAAACCCCTATGAAAAGTCGCCCCCCACGTTCAATTCTCTGAATAATGTCTATGTGCACTTTTTGAATAAACAAAATGCTGAAGTATAGCCTTCTTATAGCCAAATATGTACCAGTTATATCGTATCCAGATCTAGACTGATTGAAAACTTGTATCTAATTCCTCAAAATGGTTTTTATTGGATAAACCCATATATCCTGGGTCAAGGACACATCACTAATCTCTGCGAAATACCCACAGCACCAATAACATTTCAAAAAACAATTGCCAACAACATTTGATTAACGCTGCCATCGCATCAATTTGGTTATAAAAATATTGTGTGAGTTTGGGCGGGAATTTGGGCCATAACTCAACTGAAATTGTGCCGCTGTTTCTTTATGGCTAAACACTTTCACTGGGTAAACAAAGAATTGCCATTTTGCGTCAAGGGCCGTGACTCCCCCCCTGCCCCGTCCGATAAAAATCCATCCATCCGACAAAAAGCATTTTATTTAGTCATAAAAATCGCACGCATCGAATTGGCCAGGGGTTACCAAGGGGTGCCAAATCACGGGGGCCACACAAAGAGAAGCTTTTCACGAAATTAAAGGTAAATAAAATGTTTATGAGTGGAGAGCAAAGCGCTCATATGATTTCACATTCGATTGAATAACATTTACACACGCAGGCGAGCGCCGCACGAAGGATTCGCAATCTGTGCCCGGATCTCCATGCTCAATGCTCCGTGCTCCGTGCTCCCGGTCCCCGGATTCGTGGAATCCTTGGCAGGCTGAGGGATGCCTGGCACCCAAAGACGGGCAATAAATTCAAACATGTGCACATAAATTTTTATTTCGATTTGCTGAGCCGCTGTCAGTGATGTCCTGTCCCGCCACCCCGCTTTCCCCATCCGGTTTTATGAACTGTGAATATGCGCATGATGAAGTTGCCAAAGGATCTCGGCGGAAGTGAATCGTTCGGCATGCGGTTCCTCGCTGTGCTTGTGTTTGTGGGGGCGCCCGTCAAAAGGGGGGGCCCCTGCAGGAGGGGGCGTGGCAGCCGTCGACGGCTTCGCAAATTATTGCATCTCGGTGTGCTGGTAAATCAGGCGATGGGCAAAATGCTCATATTATCGACACAAAATTGAAGGTGTTGTGCCGGCATTTTGGGATCAGATTCTTGGCCATTTTAGTTGGCAGTTGCTGATTTATAGCATTATCAACAATGAATATTCATTCAGCTGTTAGAGAATATGTATGTATTTTGAAATTAATATTTTAAAGTTGCTAAAGCGTTATTTATTGCCCCGAAAATCGATTGTTTTGTCCACTGTTCCAGCGGTGGCAGCAGCGACACGAGGGGAACTCGTAGCCGTCAGTCAATTGACTTGTCTAAAAGGGGGAAATCGGATTGCGAGTGCGGAAGTCAGTGGCCAACGATCCCCCCGCTGGCATAAGTCAAATATCGAGAACGTCAGACGCTGATTGAAGACCCCCGAAAGCCAGGCTGCAGCACTTCAATCAAGCTTGAAATAGGCCGAAATCAAAAATTGGTAAGGGTGACAAAAAAATGCATGCAAAAAGTCATAGGTTGACCTATGCCTCCTGTGAGAATTGAACTCACGGCCCCTGGTTTACAAGACCAGTGCTCTGCCACTGAGCTAAAGAGGCTCACGTTTTGAGGGCGGCGAAAAAGCCAATTTAAGCGGCCCATTTGGGTATTCTTTTGGCTCTGCCTTCGAAAGATATCGCGGCGAAACATAAAAGAACAATAAACACCTGTTTAAACAGTTGTCAGCACCGATAACTGCTCCAGTTTCGTGCGAGGTGCCGAGAGGCACGCAAGTATCCATTCATTTGGGCAATCACTCTGTTGGGTTGGCTAATTAAAACTGTGGAGATGTGGAGGCAGCAGACACCGCAAAAGTAATTGGCACAATCAATGAAATTAATTGAACGCATCGAAATCTTGTATGATCTTTGCCAAACTCATTTGCGGCGAAATTCGGGAAGCCAATGCGGATGGGTGTAGAATTGGCAACCACAAGCGAAACCACTTCAAGTAGATGTAGCTTTCAGTTTTCAGCTTTCATCTGCCAACTGGCTGACTGGCTGACTGGCTGTCTGTCGTTGTATCGGTAATTGATAGACTGATGCACTGGGGCAAATACTCGCATTCGCACTCGTGTTCGAATGCAGCACTCACTCTCTCGAGTCTGTTTATTTGGCAAATTGGCAAATCAATTGCCCGAACTGAATAAGCTGCCACACATCGGCAGCACCATCAGCAGCATCAGTACCATCCCATCAGCACCTGAGATGTCGCGTTCTATCGGATACATGTGCATACGTGTATGTATGTCTCTTGAGGCAGCAGACACCGCAAAAGTAATTGGCACAATCAATGAAATTAATTGAACGCATCGAAATCTTGTATGATCTTTGCCAAACTCATTTGCGGCGAAATTCGGGAAGCCAATGCGGATGGGTGTAGAATTGGCAACCACAAGCGAAACCACTTCAAGTTTGAATATTTGTCTAAGCTCCCAGCGAAATAACGTGAGTGCCTAGGGTTTCACACTCGTAAGTTATTTGGAAAATTGAAAAAGCAGAGAAAAATTTCTAGGTACCTTTAAAGGGGAATACAAATCATGTATACCCTTATATTATGCCCTTCCCTACGCATACCCTTGCATTATCGTTCCCACACTTCGCCTTGCTATACCACTTTCTGTGCAAATATTTAGACATGTGCCCAACAGCCTGGCATTATTCCTTAAAGCACTCACTTAGCCTGGGGTCATAATTCATTCAAGCTGCTCAGTCCTAAGACCGACGGCAAACACTCTGGAGTGCAGGACCCACTGAGGAAGGAACAATTCGTTGAACAATTTCGCTGCCAGTTGGATCCACTTATAAAGTGCAGAAACACGTATACGCACCGTTGCGCTGGCAGAACTCCCCCTCGGGCAGATTATCTGGCAGCAACAGCAGCATACTTAACAACTATTTATCGAGTTTTTCAATATTTTTAATGCCACTTTAAATACTTGACGCGATTATTTTCCACCGATTTTCCTTAGCATGCACACAAATACCTATCCATATACATACATACCTACATATATAGGTATGTATATATATTTAAACCCCGATTCTGCCCTCAGCCAGCACTTTTTGATCCCGCGAAAGCAAAGTTTCAAGTGCCAAACACACGCAAACTTTTTGCTCTGTTGCAGCAGCATGCAAGTTTGCTGCCACCGAGAGACATAAAACTTTTATAGAAGTTATTAAAAGTGAGACGAAACAGGGTAGGCCGAAGGGGTTGCACTGAGGGGCGGGAAGGAGGAGGGCTCAGATCTGGTAGCAGGCTTCAGCGCCAAAGAGTTGGCAGAAGGGAGAGAAATGATTCATTTGCCATTCAATAAATCTTCGCTTTACTCTACTACAGCAGGCAGCTGGCCGGCAGTTCTCACTTTCTCACACTCGAAGGAAAATCACTGCCAATCGGGAGAAATGTGCTCCACAATTAAATACCATTTAAGTTAATTAATTCGTTTTTGGCAGGAAGTTAAATTCAACACAGGTTCAGCAAATTGAACAGTTGAATGATTATATAAAAGAATTTAAGCACATTTTTTAAAATTGCAGCCTTTCAATAATCATTATTCAGATCAGCTTAGAGTGCTGATAGTTAGCAGTCTTAATACTTGCAACTTCCTAATTTTATAAATTATTATTTACTTAATTAGTTTCATCACCCTTTTCTTTGAGTTCACGCGCTGAGCTCGGTTTTCGCGCTGCTGCATCGGACGGATGCTTTAAGTAATGACCATCAACTGCTGCACGCCGACGGCGCCAGTTTGTACATTGTTATCTGCTAAGGACTGCGGGACTACAAGCCGGGTGCAAGGTGCATGGCCCAAACCCACACCCAAACCCGAACCCAAGTCCGAGCCCAAGCCCAGGATCAACTCCTTATCCCCCTGCCCTTCCCGCCGCCATTCATTATTCAAACGCATTAACAGAAGTTGTCCGGCTGGAGCGGGACAATTTTCGTGATATCCTTGACTTGGCATAACTTTGTCCGAGGTGCCCAGGGCTGGGCCGGTCCCTACTGTTCCTGCCGCTCCATGTAGTAGCTGCAAAAAGTTTCCCTGCTGCACTCGAACAATAACAGAGCCAAGTATTTAAATGCAAATTAGCCCCAAATGATGCAATCATAATGCAAGTGGCTCCAGGACGAGAGCCAAAGGCTCCAGGGACTGAGGAAGCGATGGGGATAAAACGGTTAGGCGACTGTTCCTGCACCAGGTTCGCTTTTAATTTCCACTTGCCTGGTCTCATTTAGCACAATTTGGCAGCCACTCATAATTTCCACTTCTCTTTCTTGCGCTCAAATTAATTTCCACCTCTATTTTGTTATCCTCACTGAAATCCTTGCCTGCTGGACTCGGGCTCGTTTCGGTGCGGAAGATAAATGCATTTCAACACATGTTGTTGAAAGTTAATTTCCGAAAAACGTTGCTCATTTATTGTTAAATGTGCATTTAGTTTTCTTTCGCCTCTGTTCCTCTTTTTTACGCTCCTACTGCTGTAATGGTAATGCCTTTTTGATGGCTGGATTTGGATCCAGGCATTTCTTGCCTGATGCACTTTAAATGAGCTGAGTTGGTCAAGCCTTTGAAGTGGCTCCGTCCGGAATTATTCAAATGTTCTCCGCATTCGCATTCGCATTCGCATTCGCATTCGTATTCGCATTCCCACGGAATGGCCGGAGTTCAAATCTTTGGCCCACAGCTAACTATTTCCAGCTGCTGCAAAAATGGCAATGGCCAAAACTTGGCAATCGAATTGCCGGCTCGACCACAAACACAATCGGCCAGCTCCCGAAATGAGCAACTTGAGAATTGAACTCGATGCCAGAACAAAGAACACACAGTCCGCACAATCCGCACAATCCCAACAATACCAACAATACCAACAATATCAACAATCCCAAAAATCCGGGTGGGCAGGAGCAACTTTTGGTGTTATAATCTGTACCAAATTTAAGTGCTCTTGATATTGCTAATTAACACACAGCCATTCGCACATGCATGAAAGCCATTTGCGAAATTGGAAAAACAAAGACAACGGGCCACCGAAGACTTTTTGTGCTCCTCGGTGGCAGGGTGTAATTGTGATTGGGTTGGTTGGTTGGTGTTGCTCTTGGCTGGCAGTTCATTATTTGGCCAGCTGCTCCTGCTCCTGCTCCTGCTCTTGGATCAGATATTTCCTTGTATTGAGCTCTGCACTTGGAAGTGGTCCAAGGAGCTCGGCTCGTTTTTTGGTTCAGTAAGGCACTGCAACGGGGCGTATGCGTGATATGTGCGACAACAATGCAGGCCGAGAAAATTTCGGAAGAACTTTTCACATATCCAGTGGATGGTGTCTTTGGGGCGGAATGTGGCAACGAACGCTTGAGAACACACTTTAAAGTCCATTAGCGTTGAGTGGCCACAAAAGCAAAAGCAAAAGCAGCAGGCAAAGCAACTCCAGTATCCAATCAAACAATTGCAAGTCGCATTGCATATTTATTTATGTATATTCGAATGTACTACAGACGTTCATATTTAGCACAATTTATTCAATTGACAAATTCGCAGTCTGCGACATTTGTCACATGAAAATATGTACACACACAATGAGGAGGAATATTTTTGTGTATTATTTGTGTTACAACCGCAGGGTTGTCAAAATATTGATATCCATGTAAAGCAAATGGAAAATCTTTTTCGCTTTTTATTGCAGCTACTTTATTGAAGTTTTGTGGCAGACTAAGAAGGAAGCAGAAGAAGCCAAGAGATATTCCATGAAATATTGTAACTGCTGCAAATTATCGTTCTTCGTTGCTAACATAAAACTTTTACCACCACCACCACCACCACCACCACCACTACGACGACCAGCCATTCAGCCATTCAGAAAGTCCACCCCCCAGAAAACCCTCGAATAACTCTATGCAAATGACTCAGACATTTTGCAATTGATGCTGCTCGGGGGAATGGAAATGCAAGACTTGCGAACCGGCTTAAAGTCCTTTAAAATACGCAAAATACGCAAAGTACGCAAAATACGCTTGCCATAAAAGCCGACAGCATAGCTGTGCTCATGAAGTTACCAATTAATATGGGCCATGTGGCTGGAGCATGTAATGAAATTGCTTTCAGCTTAATTCCATTGATTCCGATTGCCATTGATTTCGATATCATGGGTCGCAGTGGAGACCATGTCGGGCATTAGCAGGAGACACGACTCGCCATTTCTCCGGAAATCTTCGATAATTTCCCATAATCCACAAACTCACCCACCCACACACACACACACGCACATACATACACACACGGAATACACTCCCACAAGGAAACAAAACAACAAACAGAGCGGAACAATAGCCACAATGGCATTGGCAATCAGCACTTGAGATGGAGTGCACTGGGGAAAAATCAGTTGACTTAAAGCCAAAAAGCTGAAGCTGCATGAGCTTAAGGATTATAAAAGAGAATTTTTGATTTATTTGAAGTGCAATTGTGACAAAATGCTCTTGTCTTGTCTATTGAGTCTTAGTGGATTGTACGCTTAAAAAGTTTAAGGAAATATTTAATTAATATTTAATACTGCTGCTAATCATATGACTTAAAAAAAAATCCATTAAATGTCGTTAAGCCGACAATAAGATAGTTCTTTATTCCCGATAGGTTTTTTTTTTAAATTGCAAAGATATCGAAGTAGTAGCAGCTCTTTAAGCGTTTTTTCGCTGTGCAGAAGAGCTTATTGTGAGTTTGTGGCTTTAGAACAATGTCTCAATGACTGACTGAGAAAATGAGTGGGAAACTGACTGGGGAATGGGCCATGGGGCGTTGCGAAAGGGTTCATGACGAGACATTGGCATTGGCCGACTGTTGGCTGGCTACAAAGTATGAAACACAGAAAAAGAAACTTTCGCCATTTCCAGTGCAAACACGATGCGGGCAACTTTCAACATTTACTGCTCGGTCGGTGGCTGTTGTAACAAAGTTACAAGTAGCATTTGAAACTTGTCCTGCGACTTGTCCGGGAGCTTCCCATTGCCGCTGTCCCCCATTGCGTATGAGTGATTTTTATGAGCGTCTCTTCACGTCATACGTGTTTGTTTCTTGTCTGCCCCGAGTTGTGCCCCCTAGTTGTGCCCCTCCCCTCCCTAGCTGGTGTTCATCACCGAGCCCGAGGGCAGGCGCAATTATACGAACATGACAAGTGCAATTTGCCGGGGGCTCAACTTTCATCCTCCTCACCTCTCATCCAGTGATACCCTCGATGTGGTCCTCGATGTGGTCGTGTCTTTGGTCTGCCTTCTGTTGTGTTCGGCCAAATCGAATTGAAACACTTAATTGCATAAATTAGCTCTCGGACCAAACGATAAGTATAAACTTTTCCTTTGAAAATGAACCAAAGTCTATATCTTTGAGCCAAACATGTTCAAGAAGCCTCTGAATTGCCCGGAATTATTTTGATGTTTGAGCTGACAGTGTCTACTGAACTGGAATTAAGTTGGTATTCCGCCTCCATAAAGGTTTTCAGAAGCTTCTAACCAAGTTAATTAAAGTCCCGGCTGGAGTCCCGGGTGAAAAATCTGCGTTCCGACTGCCGTAATTAAGCTGTCAGAACGGATTCCGACTGGAGCAGATCTCACCTAGGTCACAACGCATAACTCATGTGGCCCTCGGGTGGAGGGGCGGAGCAGGAGCTATATGTCAGGATATTAGTCTCGAGATGTGCATATGACAAATCTGAAAAGTTTGCAGTCAAGATTTTGGCTCGCTTCGAGTCACTCCGCATTTTTCCCTTGCCAGCCGCAAAAGTTTGCGGATGCAGAATGCACAGTAATCGAGGGCCTTAGCCGGAGTTTTAGCTTTAAGATGTTTGACTTTGACTTTCAACAAAGGCAATCCTCCAACTCGCTGTTTGCTGCTCATTTTTCCCACAGCTAATTGCGCGGTGTCCCAGTGCGGAGACGGAGACGGAGACGGAGGAGTGGAAAGTGGAAAGTGGAGTGGAGCGCCGGGCTGAGCCGAGCCATTGGGCACACAGGGGGAGGGATAATGTCATAAATCACCATGGATATATGCATAAATTATCGCTTGAGCTCACAGCGACCAGCGGCCGGTGAAGTCGATTCCCAGCAAAAGGCGGAGGCTGCGAAAGTTAAAAAACAACGCTCACGATAAACGAAGCGACATTTAAGGATTTAACGAGAAAAAATCGCTGTCACGAGGACGCATCGTTTTAATCAGTGGAGGACAGCTACTGTACCGCCTCGTCCTTCGCTGTATTCAGCACCATCCCTGCACGGTGGACGCTTTCCACGTTTTTAATGTGTAAAAGTTCTTAAAAGAAACTGTTTTTTAGTTTCTAATGTGTTGCAGGGACTGAAAGGACCAGACACATGATCTGCTTTTAATACCATAACAATCAAAAATTGATCCTGTTAAAATCTCAAAATTGCAGATTTAACTTATTTAGACAGATTCTGGGGCCCTAATCCACTGTCCGCTGGCACGTGCTCATGTCCAGCTGCCCCAGCTTCTCTTTCACGAACGCGTTCCTTGCGTCTTCGCCTCCGAAATGGTAGCAATATTTTGTCAGGCCAAAGTCAACAGCCGGCAGGCAGCAGACGCCAGGACCCGAAAGACAAAGCTCCTCCCGGCGGGACGTGGAGGAAATTTACATTGGCGTTGCAAAGTATGCAACGCATATTTTTACATCACTTCTGTTTGCCTTTCTCCCAGAGCCACAGGACCAGGCGGCAGGACCAACAGAGGGACGAGAGCGTTTTATACATTTAAATGTATTTATTTTTCCCGGAGCCAAAGGCAGACCGAGTGCCGCAGGACTCTTGCCGGCTGGAATGTGCTCGAAAAAGGTGTGGGCCAAAGGAAGTGGGCCGGAGGCTATGCGAGGCTGGGTCCTTAAATTATTATATTGATAGCTTATGGGTGGGGTGGGAAAGGGCTAATCTGGTAATCAAGTTAACAATTTATTCGGTTTAACACATTTGTGCTTAAAGTTTGCTAGCAGCTATTACTAAAGAAAACATGCTGGCATAGCATATTAAAAACTTTAAATTTTATTTAAGGTCCTGAAGGAACTGATCACTTGATAAATTTAGCAAAAAACACAATCAGCTGCGAGCCCTTTCATATGCATTTCTCGCTAAACTTTGGCAGCTTATCGATCTGAACACCGATCACGTGTAGGACCTGCTGGGATGCGAATATCCCCGTTCGGATGCAGTAGTCCAGGGGCATCTTTTGCACGTACATGGCCAGGAATCCGCCGACGAAGGCATCGCCACAACCATTGGTGTCGAAGATCTCGCCCTGCTTGACGGGCGGAACGGGGTATTCGAGAACGCGATCGTTTTCCTGGAAGACCAGAACAGGACACACCGCATCCGTGATCATTACGAGTCGTGGTCGGATATTTGCCTTGGGCATTTTCTGCAGCCGCGAGCCGATCTCAAAGATGTTCTTCGTCTTCCAGTCGTTGCACTCGCTGAACGCAATGGCCTCTTCCTTATTGCAGATGATTATATCCACGTACTGCTGGATGTTGACCAGGGCTTCTTTTTGCATCTGCAGCACAAACACGGCGCTCAGGTTGAGGATCATAATTCGATTGGACTCGCTGCACATCCTGGCCACCCGCTCCACGGCAGGTGGGCAAACGGCCAGAAAGAAGCCCGTGAAGTAGAAGTACTCGGCACGGTCCAAGGCGCAGATGTTCTCCTCCTCGTCAATCCAGTCGTCGTTGAAGAGAGAGGCAGCCCCCAAGTTGGCCACTAAGGAGCGGTTTGGGCCGTTGATGATCACCGCACAAGAGCCTGAGTGATGAAAACGAATTTAATGTAGCTACTTTACCACACAAAACCATTTATTACTCCAATGTATTTTCCGTTTCTTTACTAGATCTGTTCGTACCTGTCGGCAGCTCCTCCTTCAGCTGATAAAGTGTTAGCAGGCCATCGGCCTTGGCCCGCTTTTCGATGCGGTCACCTAGCTTATCCTTGCCCACGGCCCCAACGAATACGGCTCGAAATGGAGTCTGCACGATCCACTGAAAGATCCGCATCGAGTTTTGGCAGGCTCCGCCGGCGGAATAGGTGACGTTCTCCATGTTCATCAACTCATCGAAGAGGGCATCGTGCTTTTCATCAGCAATGATCGCTGCATTCGCTTCCAGGCCGTACTTCTCCAGGATAACATTGTCTTCGACGGTGCAGGTGATGTCCAGCAGGGGATTGCCGAAGCCCATCAGTATTCCCTCTGGCAGATCCATTCTTCGGGGCTCCTGACGATCGCAGAAACTCCTAAAGGAAGCTCGGCAAGCGACACCAGAGTACAGCTGGAAGAACGGATGGATCGGAGTTCTTTGCAACGAGCGGAATGATTTTATACTGAAGCTAAACACCCTGCTGACCCTGCTGGACATTCCCAATATTGGACCCTCGCCGATTCTTGAGAGCTCCTACACCCGATGGATTGTAGTCCTATCTGCTGCTCATGCTGTTCAACTGAATCGTACTGTTTGCTTTGATTGATGTGACGAAACTTATGAGTGGAGGCGAACAGCTCGCCCCTCCGACGGAATTTATTTCCCTCAGTTGCTTAAAACGTTAATTACCTGCATAAATCAATCAGAACAATTAATATTGTTGTGGCCCAATTTAATGTGCTATTAATTACGTATCCATCTTGTCGATGGAAGTATGTATAATTGCTCTGCAATTACGATGGTGCCTGCCTGTGCGGGGAAGGAGGTGGCTTGGGTGGATTTTATTTTCATTTCTCTGCCGGAGATGAATGAATTGAATGTAAGTGGGCTTGACAAGTAGGCGGAAGGGGCGTGGCAGGGCGGGGCGGGTGCTGGGAATGAATGCAGCCACCCAGAACGTGAATGTCCTTCCGCCGCCAAAAAAACATCAGCAGTGGAGGAGCATCTGTGGGGGAGGGTGGGGAATGAAAAACAATGGCATTCGCAGTGCTTTGCACAACTTGCCTGGCATAAATTTTAATTTTTATGCAACACAAAAGCTGCAGAAGCAGCCCGAGCTTCCGACGCGCGTTGGAGCCACACAAAATCAGGAATAATAAATTGAGCACCGATTAATGGATACCCTCGGCTAGGAAGTTTGCTATTTCCTTTAATACGGGAATCATACTAATATTTATACTTATGCTGATTAACGTTTTCGCTTTTGCCATTGAATAGGGCTAGAGAGGGCTTTACTATGGGCCATTTAAGTTCTCATGCCAGTCTCTTGCAATACGAAGAGACAATGTCGCTTATGATATTGATTCAGCTGGGTAGTTTTCCAAAGAAAGAGAGATATTCTCGTCCGACATGACACCCCCATTAGCCTTGCTAAATTGTTCCGTCTTGTTATCAATATTTGTCGCCATGAAAATGCAAAATACATCGACTCTGCGCATTAATTCCCAGTAATTTTGAAAATAAATTGTGCTGTGAAAATGTGTTTTTAATTTCGCTCTCAGTTGGATCGCGTGCACATAGTATAGCATACCCTTCCGGGCAGGATGAGGTGTGTGGTGGTGGCAGTGGCGTCGTTTATCGCTCGCGAGCCCCGCAAAGTATGCAAGCGGTTTTTCACTTTGCTCCTCCTGTTGTTATTTTTGTTGGTTGCACTGGTACTAGTTGTAGTTGTTGCTGCTGTTGTTGTTGCTGTTGTTGTTGTTATTGTTGCTTTTGTTCGCTGGGTAAGTACTTACTTATGTGCCAGGGCATTATTCTTGGCTGTGTTCCTTTCGCCAAGCCGCTGCCGCTTTTTCCTACAAGACCAGCAGTGGCAGAAGAAAAGCTTCAGCGGCAGGAGCGATTGCAGATGAGATGAAGATGAGAGGGTAAGTCCGGAGGTTGGAATGGGAAGGGGGAAGCGGATGGGGATGGAGATGGGGAGGTGGATGGGGAGGTGGAAACCGCAGCGGTGACGTGGCAATGCAGCTGCATAATGTGGCATGCGGTTTGCATTAAAAATGATATTGCAACACGAGCCGCACATCTGCAGCTGTGTGCAGTTAGGCGCCGCCTGCAGTCACTGACAGCCGCATGGCAATTATAATCCACACACACACACACACACACACACTCACACACTCACTCATTCGCACACTCATCCCCGGCTTAGGGCTACACTGAGAGCAATTCAATGAAAATTGTATATAAGTATTATTTCAGTCAATATCAGTCAGTACATCCACGGTTTCTGTGCAGTTTCCATTTTTACATTTCACCTTACATCGGCATATTCTCTCAGTGTATGAACAGAGAAGTGCGAGGGAATCTGGAGCCGGGCCATGTAAGCAGCAGCTGCCAGTGACATACACATCAACATGACACCCTGTCGCTTGACAAAGCTTAGCTCAGGATCTGGGAGCTGGAAGAGGGGGGGGGGGGGGCGCACCACCGCAAAGCCACTACCAACCCGCCCGCCCCCATATCATTTTCCACACATCCAGGCACATTCACACGCTCGACATGTTGCTTTTTGGGGATGAGCCGGGGTGCAGGATGTCCGCTTCCTTTTTCGCCGCCTCGCACGTTGTTATCTAACAAGCTTTTTATGTGATTACCTTTTGCCTTCTGTTAGTTTTACTATAATTTGGCCTTTACGCTTAACGAGATTGTTGTAAGGTGCTTCCGGCCAAGAATAAGGAAACCGAACCGGAACGCAGGGAGGATTGAGGCAAGTGGACCAGGTCCAGCACACACTTGGGACACTCGTCCCATTGTAGTGCATCCATCCGCTGTTGTTCCTTTGCTCTCCTGATACTTAGACCAGAACAATGGCACCGGAGTTGGAGTCACATGAATGGAGACGGAGTCATGTCGATATGAGCTTAGGTGCGTTGTCAAGTGCTAATCCCGTCACAGTAGCCCGCTGTACCTGTACCATTTCCACGGCTCAACAAACATTTACTCGTGCGCTTTGTGAGGGTGTTTTTTTAAAAAGATAATAAGAAACAGGAATTTGTCGGCTGGAGGGAGGAGATCCTCTGCGCCCATCCTGGATCAGCTCACCATGCGCAGGATGAGAATAATCGTGGCCAATGAGAACAGCACGACGTTGACGGAGACCCGATAGACGAACAGGCAATTACACATTTCTTCATTGTGGTTGCGGTGGTGTTTCGTGGGGGGCAGGGCGTCCTCCTAAGATTCATTCTCCAAGCGTCTTACTCGTCACTATGGGTAGCTTATATGTTTGTGGTGTGACTAGAAATTCAAATAAGCCTGAGCTCTTCTACAAAGGAAAGCAGCATTGTTTGGTAACATCAGATCATTTTTCTGTTGACAATGTATTAGTATCTTTGAGCTAAATAAACTCCCACTAAACTTCAATCTATTGGCTTTTAACGAAATATTTTAAGTTGGCCGTAACAATAATCTAAAGCTTGTGATACTTGTGATGCAAACCGTCTTTTTTCGTTATATAAAATTATTCAAACGTAGCGTTTTGAAAATTTTCCAAGCTGTCAAACCGGCCAGAGCCAGAACCTTTGATTTACGAAATCAGCTCAGTGTAATTTGTACCCCGACAAAGGCGGATCTCATAAATGTAAATACTAGTTCTTGCCCATTTAAACATCTTTCGGCGTGAATATGTCCAACTACGCACCCTTCATCAAGCCGTATGTGGAGTACAACGAGCATGGCTGGGGTCCTTGTGAGGTGCCGGAACTGGATGTGCCCTACCAGCCGTTCTGCAAAGGTGATCGCCTGGGCAAAATCTGCGACTGGACAGTGTCCTTGCCCGAGAAGAAGTACCCCAGTAAGTACGCCTCGTCCTTTGGCAACAGCAGTCAGTATGCATACTTCTACGAGGACGACGACTCCACCTTCCATCTGGTGGATACCACTGGGTCGAAGGCCTTTAAGCCCTACCAGCGGGGACGCTACAGACCCAACGGGCGCAACAATGTAAGGGCCAGGGGTCGCACGGGGCGTGGCAGCCAGGCTGTTGGAGGTCTCGGAGGACCCCCGGCTGGCGGATCAACTGCCAATAGCACCAAATATGGAAAGGGTCGCAATACGCGCATTACCCAGAATGTTGGTCGCAGATTCGGCCGCAATGCTCCCACCAGAATCCGCGAGAGCTCTGTGATGGTCAAATCGGATTGGGTTTCGATCGAGGAGATTGATTTTGCACGCCTCCTCAAGCTGGCGCTTCCCAATATCAAGGAGGGCAAGGACATCGCCACCTGCGGATCGCTGGAGTATTACGATAAGTTGTACGATCGCGTTAACTTACGCAACGAAAAACCACTACTCAAGATGGATCGTGTTGTGCACACCGTGACTACCACGGATGATCCGGTTATCCGACGACTCTCGAAGACCATGGGCAATGTCTTCGCCACCGATGAGATCCTGGCCACTATAATGTGCTGCACTCGCTCGAACTACTCCTGGGATGTGGTGATCGAGAAATTGGGCCCCAAGGTGTTCTTAGACAAGAGAGATAATGATCAATTTGACTTGCTGACCGTCAACGAGACTTCGCTGGAACCTCCGATAGATGAGGAGGGTTCGATCAATTCGGCGCATAGTCTAGCCATGGAGGCCACTCTCATCAATCACAACTTTAGTCAGCAGGTAAGGTAGCATTATTTATGTGGGAATTGTAACTAGAGAGCGCGTTATTGGTTTTAATGAGGTGCTTCGCATTGGCGACCAAGAGCCACGGTTCAAGTTTGAAGAGCCCAATCCGTTCGAGGAGCGGGGCGTGGATCTGGCGTCCATGGGCTATCGCTACCGTCAGTGGGATCTCGGCAACGAAGTGGTGCTGATCGCTCGCTGCAAGCACAATGGGGTTATGCACGGGCCCAATGGGGAAATGCAGTTCCTCTCGATCAAAGCGCTGAATGAATGGGACTCCAAGGGGTCCAACAGTGTGGAGTGGCGCCAGAAGTTGGACACCCAGCGCGGTGCAGTGCTGGCCTCCGAGTTGCGCAACAATGCCTGTAAGCTAGCTCGTTGGACCGTTGAGGCTGTGCTGGCTGGCTCCGATCAGCTGAAGCTGGGCTATGTGTCCAGGGTGAATCCGCGGGACCACCTGCGCCACGTGATCCTGGGCACACAGCAATTCAAGCCGCAGGAATTCGCCACCCAAATCAACCTGAACATGGACAACGCCTGGGGAGTCTTGCGATGCCTGATCGACCTTGTGATGAAGCAGCCGAATGGAAAGTATCTGATCATGAAGGATCCCAACAAGCCGATGATCCGTCTGTATGATATTCCGGAAAACGCCTTCGACTCCGACTGCAATGATGATACGGAGTCCAGCGAGCCCTTTGCCAACTCCATCGATAACTAACCCCCACACCAATTTATTTCACTAATAGTCCTCCGAGGGGGATATCTCAAGGGGATCCGTCGACAGGCCAGACAAGCCGACACATGCTGACAGATGCGCAGTGAACACAAATGCAATTTAAATTGAGTTTTTGACCAAACACAATATATGAACGAAGCCATCACTTGACATGTCAGTGAACAGCAGCCCGGGTGACCGGGTGCAGTCACAGTTATTTTGAGGATAACATGGCCACATCAATCACTGCGGTTCCAAGAAATACAAAATGAAACCGGGCTAAATAAATATGCATTGTGCAGCACATCCCCGCCATTACCGACTGACAATCACAATAATTGCGGGGTAGTGAGGGGTTCAAAAGGGTGAAGGGCTATTTGGCTGTTTGGCTATTTGACTGGTTGACTGTTTGGCTGGTTGACTGTTTGGCTGTTTGGCTGTTTGGCTGACAAACCTCAGGTTCAATAAATCACCGAATACGGCATCAATCAATGCAAATTCTGATGCTGCTGTGGTGCCGGGCGTGCGACAATTTAAGCAAAGTGTTTTCGCATTCAACAGCATTTAATTAAATTCATATAGCCGTGTATATGCCCGAATTTCATATGCATGCTGCCTTTTATGTTATTTGGCAATTCAATTTGGGCAGTCAGTGAGCACAAAAGTGCAGAAATTATTCCCCAACGGAAATGCAAATCGCTCAACTAAATTACCAAAATGTTTTGCGCATTTTTGTTTTTGTTTCTCTGTCCGCCAATTTCTTTTTGTTCAGCGCCAAATTGAATTTAGACCTATTCAATTTGCATGGATAGGCATGCACCACGCCCATTCCCCGCCCACAAGATGAGCAAACGATGATGCCTGGGTGTGAAATAAGTGTGTGAAAATATTTAGGGAATTTACGCAAATGAAAATTGAAACCGATTCATTTTAATTCCCTGCCTGCGGCTAATTTGATTGATAAAGTCTGGTCCATTATGTAGCTGTGCACAGATTAACAATGCAGTACGCATGTACGAGTATACGTGTATGTATGCCCATCAAGTATACGCACAGTTGGACGGCGAGGCCCTTGATCTTGCAGCAGTAAGCAGCAGTGAAACACCAAAGTGTTATTCAATTAAAACATTTTGTTTGCTAAATCAACATGTGTGCCTGTGTGTGTGTGTGTGCCTTTGGTTGCCTGCAGGACCAACTTACGGAATGACTATTGCGGAATGGTTTTTTAAAGCGTTTGCCGCAGAAAAGTTTGCTCCGGCTGGTTAGCTGCTCGAGTGGCTTCAGCTGCCATGTACCACCAACTACGGACTACCGACTACCGACTACCGACTACCAACTACCGACTACCAACTGGCAACTACCGGCTTTAGCTACCAGCTTTAGCCTTAGCTGTAGCTGTAGCTGTAGCTTTAGCTTCGGCTTCGGCTTCGGCTTCTGGCCAGGACTGGCATGGCATTTCAAGGTCTGCGCTTGGCTAACCACGCCGTTGAAAGGCGTTTAACAAACTGGCAGGCCGGGTTGGCTAGGGCACTTGCCAGCGGCAACAACTCCGAGCCCAACTCAAGTGGGGCCTTAACGCAAAACTTTGTACATTTTATCGCATATGCAGGGCTGCGGGCCATTCCGGGGAAACGGAGCACACAGAGCGGAGAGCCCAGAGCCCAGGCTGTGGGTTAAAAAGTAGAGGGTAGAGGGTAGAGGGTAGAAGGTTGAGGGTAGAGGGTAGAGGGTTGAGGGTAGAGGGCTGAGGTATGGGCTTAGATGGCCAAGGCATTTGCATATGCAACCACAAACACCGCCCGAGTGAAAAGTTAAGCGTTGAATGAGGGCGACAAATTGCAAATTAAACTCTTTTGCATTTTCCCAGCATCACATCACATGAGGAATAGTTGTAAATAAAACTGCCACACCCGCGTCAACTTTTTCAGCTCCTGCGACCTCCAACTAAATTCAATTTCATTTCAATTTGCCTCACTCGGTTTTTTTTCGCTGAAATGGGCTAGCTGGAGCCTGGGAAGCCGTCTGAGCCGCATTAGGGAACCAAATGCGACTTTAAGTTGCCACCAAAGCATTTGGCCCCGAGGCCCTCTAGCCGTTTAAGCAACGGATTTGCCATCTTTGGACTTTAGTTGGGTTCAGCAGGATCAGGATGCTAAGGGGGCTAAGAGGGCTGAGGGGGCTGAGGGGGTGAGGGGGCTGAGGGGGCTGAGGGGGCTCCGGGTGCAAGGGTCACGCATTTCGGGGGACGGACTGAAGAGTTTAGGAATGTTTGTAAGCCAAAAGTTTTGTGTTCTTTTGGCCAGCTCGGATTTCGCCTCTGCCTTTTGGCGTATTTAATTTGGCGACTTGTGCCAGTTTTTCTTTTCTTTTCGCCAGATTCTGTCAATTTTGTGACATTTGCTTTGGGCTCCATTCAGCGTTAACTTTTCAAACGCAGCTCATTTAAATATCATTTGTCTGGCCAAAAGTTTGCCACGAGGAGTCAGTTAATCGAGGACAAGGCTTACGGCTATAAACATAGGTAAATATAGGGTTGAAGTCAGAAAGCAGAGACCCAAAGCAATCAAATAGATCTTTAAATAGCTGTTCCATTAAAGACATAAGTACTTGTTTGTATACACCATACGCACCTGATAGCCCTGCTTTTCTTTTCGAAAAGAGAATTTGTGAAACTTTCTCACTCAAGTTTCCCCAAATTTAAATTACCCATTCTGTCGACTGAACAGAGACGAGTGGACACTGTTGTTAGCCACGAAATGAGAAATGTTATCAATGCCGGCAACACCTCCAAAACAACTGAAGCAAGAGAAAGCAGCGAAAACAAATTTCAGCGTCACCCAACAAATCTGCAACAATAGTGATAATTTTTTCCACTTCTCCAGCTCGTTTTGTAACGCAAAACTTTGTGCAAACATTTTGCCAAAGTTATTCTTTTTCCCCGCGCGTTTTGAGCTAAAACTTTTTTGGTGGCGAGCACGAGAATAATGTCTAAAATTATGTTGCTGCAATGAGGGGTAACTGGAGCAGGGGAATATTCACATAACTCGATGAAATGAATTGGTTGCAGTTGCAGTTGCAGTTGCAGTCCCAGCTGCCGCCAGTTAACTGACAATCCGCCCAATGATTGCATATAAAAAGTTCTCAGATGCCGCAAAATTATCGCCCCAGCCGGTCCAGGCCGGAAATCATTTTCCTCTTCCGGCCGGGCAAGGTTCAATTCCCGGTTCTCATCCCAGTTAAAAGAGGAAAAAATAAAGGGGAATATTTTTCACGTCTCACTTGGCTCCTCAGCTCCTTCTGTGGAGCAACTTCTGTTTTACACATTTCTAATTCGTTTCCTGCCTGCCACTGCGAATGGCTGGCTAAAGTCTGTCTGCTGAAAGTCTGGCTGGATAGGGTCACAAATCTGCACTGAAATTCATTGAATACTTGTCAAAAATATCCCAGTAGCCAACGTAATTGGATTCTTTGTTGCCGCTGTCACCCAAGTTGGGCACATGTGCACTTTTGCACTCCTGAATATATTTCAGCAGATTGCGAATTCGAATGACTCGCATATATGCATCTTACCTTGTATTCTGATTTAATAGCGGCCTATGAATCACTGAATAATTTAAAGCTCTGTTGGTATGTACCAGTACCCAGGTCTCGATATCAAAAATATATTCATTTGCAGGATGGTTAGCTCGAAGTTGCTTACATTCTTTTGGGATTTCGGCTATAATATAATATAACCCTTGCTTTAAATGCCCCAATAAAGCCCGGTTGCAGTGAAAAGATCAAAAGCCACATGCGATCTTCAATGTGATTACTTCAGACAGGTCTCACTTTAAATGGTAAATTCGAGAGGAAACAGTGATGTGGCTTAACTTTCGCACCGGAAAGTGGGGCCAAAGGTAAATCAACAAGTTGGATAAACTTGGCTGTCAGACACCGATGGAATATTTTAAGCACGACGAGCTCTTAACTGCTTTAAGTTTTCAACATAAATATCAAGTATACGCACCGGATACCCATACCCACATACCCACACGCACGCACACGGCATACGAATAAGGTGAATGCGAAACCCAAATCCAGCTGCCGAGCGAAAAAAACATAAGAATGAAAGCAAACGAAACAGACAACAAAGTTGGTTTACTTTTGGGTTCGTTTCAGTTCTTTTGTACGTTTCGCCACAAGCATGAAAATCGATTACCTGTTCCAAATGGAAAATATTCCTATATATACATATATACATTTATCTTTGAGTGGGTAAGCTGATTGTCTAACTCCCCCGCCGGCCCGCTGGCCCGATGGCTCGTTGGCCCGCAGCTCGTCAGACTTTGCATAAACGAATCGTAAACACAGCAAATGGGAGGTGGGTGGTGGGCGGTGGGCGGTGGGTGGCACTGAAATTATGCCAAATGCGTTTTCCAGTTTCTAATTTCGGCATCGATCCTCGATTGCGGACAAGGGAGTCGTCCTGTTCTCGGACACCAGCACACGTCGAGTGGCAATTTGCAATGAATTTGCTCAATTGCACCAGCTTGTGATTCCGCTCTTCGTCCTGGTTCTGCTTCTGGTGCTGGTTCTGGTTCTGGTCCTGGTCCTGGTCCTGCTGATGGTGCAACAAGAGCAGCTCCTTGTGTCCATTTGCTTGCCTGCTTTGTTTTTATTTTATTTGCAACAAATTGGGTTTTATCATCTGCCCAATGTCCATGTTGAGGGACAGATGATGCAGCGCCGATGACAACCATGTCCTTCTGTGCGAGCTGCCCAAGTTTCGCACAAAATTAAATTCCGTTCCGACCCTCCAGTAAGCTGGCATTGTTGGATGGGCATCATCGAATTTTCCATCACTCACCCCCCTGCCAATGTCCAAACAAAAAATAAAAAGGGAAGCTGGGAGGATGGGAGGATGGAGTCCTGGCCCTCTTTCTTGGCTGGCCCCCCTTGGCTCAGTTGCACATACTCAATCACAATCTGAGTGCGGTGGCAAGTGGCAAGAAAAGATCAAGTGCCACACTTGTTGGCGTCGCAAAAAGGAGACTGATTATTCGGACGGTTCCAGCAGGAAGCCAAACTTGCTATCCTTAAAGTGTAAACAGCCTTTTAATGGTCAAATAGTATTTAATCTGTTGAAAGGCGAACAAGTTTATGTTATCCAATCCCATTTAATGGTTTTTTTTTAAATTAAATATGAACAATAATTTAATTTCCATTAATAAGTGATTTATGTATGATATTTTTTTTGCACAAAAGATTAACGGGGCATTAGTTCTAAAACATATGAAAAAATTAAAAATTTTATTAAGTGCATCAAATGCGATGCTTCAAAACGGATTTATGCATATAGTAAAATATGAAAAAAAAGTAAGTGCAATTTTAATAAATTAAACACGACGAAGTAGTTGGCTTTATTAAATAAACAAAAATAAGAGAGCACATAGATAATGATCTTTGAAGACTCGCAAATACAGTAATAAATAAACTAGCTTCAGTCATAGATAATCAAATAATTTAAACAAGCAGGAAGGAACAACAGGACTATAAAATATTATAACGAAGGGAAGAAACAAACTTATTGACCGCTCTAAAGTTTCCCATGGGTCGCCGTATCTGCTCCTTTCGGCCATAAAATATATCTCATTTGCTGACTGCCATCTTACTAATATATCATATTTAATGTGTCTGACTTTCACGTTGTTTGTTCGTTGTGGTTTTTTGGATGCTGCATTTTTAGTTTCTTTCTCTGCTATAGGTTTTTTGGTACTTGGTCCTTTATGCGCCACTTACTTCCGCACTTTAATGTCCCTCCATAAACTCTCCTTTACGACGCTTCCCTGCACCCAAAAACAAAATGTTTTTCGTGTCTGTGACTCCAATTTCTTTTTTTTTTGTTGGCTGTCCTTTAATAGCTGCTCCCATTGCAGGATGTGTGTATCGGTGTCGAGTGCGGTAGGCCTTTAATGAGCTGATTTGAGTTAAATTTTATGTGGTTAAGCGCATTACGAGTGAGCAAACTCATTTCAAGAGTCCACCACGAATGAGGTCAACTCCCGCACACCCGCTTCCCATTTCGCCAGGTTTTCCCAGCAGCTCGCGTGCTCGCCACTTGACACACATTCACATCGAGATGTTCTACTCCCACCATTTGGTCGAACAGTAAAAAATTATCAACGTTTTCTGCTAATCAGTGGCAGAGATCTCATTCCTCATTCCTACCTCGGCGAATTTCTTGTCACCAGATCTTAGCATGGCATTCGCCTAATTTGAATTTAAATACCCGGCTTTCCGAGCAATGGCAGCTGGAAAAAAGTGTATAAATCTGCCACACACAAGCTGTAGGTCAAAACAGGACGAAGGAGACAATCATGCGAAAATGGGCGAACAACACAACTGCTACTGGTCCTTGAGGGAGGTCCTGTGCGGCGCCTATCACCTGGTGGCCTGCTAAATAAGAAATTATTATGAGCTGCCAGCGGTTGTCCTCGCAGCAGTCCTTGCAGTAATCACACACACACACACACACACATACACATACACATGCGCATGGATAGCCCCAGTCCTGTTTAACTTCCGCCGAAATTCACTCACACAAACATGGATGAACAGGAAACGCGCACACTCACATCCAAGCGCACATCATGTTGGTCAACTTTCATAAACAGCCAAAAACACGAGTCGCGGCTTCTTCCTGGGAATAGACTGGTGAACTACTGTGCAGTTATCAAAGGAAGATTTTGGGACTCCGGAAGAGGCTACAAACTCATATGTCCCAGTAGCCAGTATTAATATGTGTCATGCTTAAAAATAAATTATAGTCTACCATCCAAGTTCTGGTTAGTGTTCTATATACTAATAGCATTGCTGAGTTCGTATTAACTTGGTGTCAATGAAGCTGCTACCCTGGAATACCCCTGCATACCCTGGAAATCACTCACCCCTCGGAAAAACTTTAGCGTGCCAAAACACGAAAAGGGAAGTTGACCGCTAGCTCCATATGGCCGCCTGTCTGTCTGTGTGAGCCGACCACGCCTCCTTTGGCCGCCTGCTTGTGTTATTTAATGTATCCTGGATTTATTGTGCTGTTTCCTTGTAGCCTGCTGCCGTGCATTAAATGTACATAAACTTTTTGCCCAGGCCTGTTTTTCTATACCTACGTGTACGTACATACATGTGCATGTTGTGTACGTACGTACGTACATGTATTTTCTTTTTTCCCGAAGTCGCTGCCTCCGCAGCGCGCTGGTCGGTTGCTGCAACATGTCAGGGTCTGAGTTTGGCTTCCGTTTGGTCTTGAAACCTGCTTGCTACAAAAACGAGGAGAAGAAAATGTGCACATGTGCATATCCTCTGGCTGCATTTTTGCAATTTACAGCAGGAAAAAGACGTCGCCCATCGCTGACATTATTATGCGGCGACGACGAGCAGCGGCGACTTTTGCCCTTTGGCCATCGTGTCGCATGCGTTTCCGGAAAATGCATCCCCTTGGCCCCCAGCCCACCGTCATCTGCAGTATTCCGCCTGCAGCTACCTAGAAGTGACACAAAGAGCCTTAAACTTTCCGCCCCATACTCCGCCCCATGGCAATGCCAAGCCATCCTCCACCCACCGAGTGCATCTGTGTCTGATTGTGTTTTGTAATACAAAACTTTTTACACAACCGAACAATACAATGCAAACAGAGGGGGGGTCAGGCAGGGGTCAGGGGTGACAGGGGTTGGGGGCCAGGGGTCAGGAAGACAGATCGGGCCATGGCAACTGTTGTGTCATGCGGAGCGGCTGATTGCTCGTGTTCCCCAGCACTCATGTTTCGCATTTACAAAGTAATAAATAAGCGGGAAAAGCCATTGAAAGGCGTGTTTTCGCCGCCAGTTTATGAAATCAATTTCCATTTCGATTTCAAAAAGGGTAGTCGGTTCATTTGAATTGCTGAATATCTGGAAATCAATGCGCGCCATTCGAGTACTTTATCGGAAAGTAGTGGAGTGGCATGGTGCGGTGTGGAGCGTATGGCAGAGCGAAATAGCTCGGCAAATCATTCTATCCCATAAGCGGCCACATTACACGCTGCATTGAGGGGCGGCTAAATGACCGCAATGAAACACACACCTCTGCCCGCGCGAAAGGGGTTGCAAGTACAACCAAGCACACCCTAGCACACCCAAGTACACACAAGCACACCCAAGCACACCCATTACGCCCCTTTTCGCCGCCCCTCCATGCTTGGCTTGGCAACATTCAGAGCAATTTGTGTGTGCGGGCAAGTGTGTGCGATCCGAAGTCTGCAGGAAAGCAAAGTTTACTTTCGCTTTAAGTAGTCAGCCAGCTGAGAAGTGGGAGTGGACGGGTGGACGGGGGGACGGGGGAGTTCAGGGGGACTTCAGGGGGACTTCAGGGGGCAGCTGCGAGGCAGCATGCCACGGCATCTCGACAAAGGCATCCCAAATGCACACACAGTTGGATGCCTGTGTGCAAGTCCAGGCCACCCACATTCCGAGCCGGGCACATTGGTGCCGGGTCAGGCAAATCAAAGAAGTAATCTTAACAAAACAAGTGAAAAAATGAGAGTTCCAGCGTGACTGAGATAAAAATGTTCACTTAAAGGGGAAAAGAATCTTGGTTGGGAAGAATCTTAGCTGCTTACCAACGACTGGAAATAGTTAATATACTTTCATAGTTAATCACTTAAAAAACATGCCGTGCAACATGGCCATGCTGCCACTGTGCCCCCACCGGATACAGTTCGCTTGATGGGCACTTCAACTGTTTGCATTATGAGGCACGGAACTTCCCGTCCGGCATTGGCATTGGCATCGGCAGCGGGAATCGGGAACCGGGAGCGGCATCAGCCGCAGACGGGCGGCCTCAGCAGTGGCTCGATCATCAGTTTGCCCCCGGGCAAATACAAGCAAATTGAGCTGGTCGCACCACCCACTTACCCACTCACTACCCACTTGTCAGCACCACCCACCGCCCACCGCCCAGCGCCCACCGCCTACCGAGCCATCAGCATTCATCCTTCAGCCGAAAGCCCGAGTTTTCCGAGCAGCCCGCTGCCGCTTTGTGTGTGCAACTGTCAATACTGGCAATGAGTGAAATGGAATTTGTCTTGCTTGCTGGTGACGGCTTCGAGTGGCGCTCGGCAATTTGTTGCATTCGACCTGCGACCCCGACCCCGACCCCGAGCCCATCCCCCATCCCCCCCACCCAGCCATCAATTGTTGCCTTCTCTGGCGCTGGTAATAGTTTCGAATCACTTTCGAATCTCCACCCAAACTACTGACACTCCTCCGATTGAATGAAAAAAAAAAAAGAATCTATAGTAGTATTTACTCTCTATCAACATCACACAGATATGCATTACCATGAAATGTATTAGTGTAATGAACCCATGACATCTAGGTAGCTCTTAAAACTGATCTACAAATCATTTTCCAATTCGAGACTGTACTGATTCAACTCCTGTAATTAAATGCTGCTAATTATCCGGCGCATATTCATACGAGTATCTGCCCCTTTTACGAATTTTCCACTTTGTGCTGTGGCTATAGTTTTGCGGTTTTTGGCCAAACTATGTTGGAAGCCCTATTATGCTGAATAAATAAATTCAACCCTTTTTCGGCTCGCCGAGTGTGAGTAATTAAGTTTATTTTGTTGAAACGCGCGCACATGTAATTCTGGATGAATTTTAATTAAGCAGTTTGATTAGTTTGGCTGGCAATGCGGAGTGGTAGTGGTTGGGCATTAGCCCCCATCAAAGCGATGAATAATTTGTGGAGATACCGCCGAATCGCAAAGAGATATCATTTTCCTGGTCCTGGACTTTTTCTGCAATTTATGCAGCGTTATTGAAAACATCATATCGCTTTTGGAATCCCACCGCCGGAACTGGAACTTGACATTGATGCGCATATCAAATCAGAGAAGTGTAAACAAAGAGCCGAAATGCACGACTTTTCGTCAATTCATTTGCATTTATTACCGCTTCAGTTTTCCGAAAGAGAGAGGACGACCAATGTGTCTGTGTGTGTGTGTGTGTGTGTGTGTGTGTGTGTGGGAAAAGGTAGAAAAAAGTAGAAAAGACAGTCGGAGACCAAACCGGAATCGCACGCTGAATTATTCATATTTTTGCAATGGCCAAACTTTTGTGGGGAGGCGAAAGGATCCAATGGGGCTTTTCAGGGGGGGGGGGGTGGTGTTTGGAAAATCAGCTTAGCAAATGAAAAATCGAAATTGGGCAAAAGGAAGCAAGCAGGCTGGCAGAAAAGCAAAAGTTGCACTCATTTGTAACAATTTATTTGATTTCGAGCATAGAAATTCCCTCAGCCTCTCAGGCTTTCCATTTGTTGGCCTTTTTCGCCTTCTGCCCATGATGGTGCGCAATGCAAAAGCGTTTTTTATTCAATTTTCTGCTCACGTAATATTGACAAATTATTAGCGGGGATTTTTGATGGTAGTGTGGGTCACACAGGGCGGTTCGATAGCAGATGGTGAACCGATGGGAAAATTTTTTATTGTTTCCTCGAACGAAAGGTGCAGCTGGCAGAGGATTTTCCAGGGGCCAGAATGACTTTGTTTTGCATTTTTTATTGGGATCCATCCGAGAAATAACAAAACGATAGGCATTTTTAAATTGATTATGCCGCTGTAGCCACAGCCCCGCTAAATGAGATTTGGCTGCCCTCTCACCGATGCGATATCGCAGCCCCAAGCAAACAAATTGTTGCACAAATATTTGCTATTAATTTCCATAGGCCACGTTTGTGCCCCCCAATGAGCAGGAAAAACCCCTGAAGGTTAGTCGAGTACTAACGCGTGCCACGCCCCATCGTGAAATACCAATGAAATTTCAATGTATTAATTGGCATAAATTAACCATGGCTATCACAGTTTAGCCAGGCCATTTGACAAGTTGCCACCTTAGGGCCTTTTATTGCACTGGAAGGCAGAGGAACTCGTTAAAATGACTCCTTCAAGCCGTTCAAAATGCCCAACAGAGAGAATAACAGCATCCTTACAGCGAGCGAGAGCATCCGAATAAGGAGCAGCGCCTGCGTTCTGACTCCTCTCAGCCGAAGGACCTCTTGCTCTTTATGATTTATGAAATTCCTGGCTGCTCTCTTTGTAGGTCCTTGGTGGTGGATGGGGATGGGGGGCGGTGGCTGCAATCGTATCTGATATTGGCCTGTTGACATATATTTTCTAATTGGCATTTCCGCTGCGTTTCAGGCAGCCTTTATCTTTGGATAGCTCCCTGATCCTTTTAGCCTCGTCCCCACAAAAGCGAAGTTTAAAAGATGAGCGGTTGCTTAAATGATGGAGATATTCTATTTTCGGTGTTAGTAAACGAAAACAAATATAAGCTGTACTTAATAAAGTAAAAATGATTTAATTATACTTCAAAAATTATTTAAGAACACAGACATTTATTAACAATTGTAGTTTTTAAAGCTCTTTAATGCAAATAGATGCTCTTTTGGCTTTGTATAAAAACTCAAGTTCTATCTGATTGTCGATCAACCATATTTTCATGCTTAATAACTTATCCATAACTTTTAAAATACCTAATAAGTATAAATGCTTTACATGCTTGCGTAATAATTTAATTTAGAAGGAACTCCCAAAGGGGCGCACAATTAGTTCCCTGAGTTTCCGCAATAAAGTTGAATGAGCAATCCAAATACTTATTAAATTTGGGTCAAGTATTCAGGAGCTTTGCCCTTTGGCCATCACAAGCCACAAAATGTGCAATTTGATGAAAATCTTTTATCGAACTATTCGCCGAACAAAGCGGAAAGGATGAAAATTAGCGAGTCAAGTATTTCGGAGTATTTCGAAGGGACACGTGCCAAGTTTTAGGTCCAAGTGTTTTGCCAAGCTAGTTTCGACTGAATGCACACGGACGGCTCAGCATATGGTCTAATGCACTAAGACATACGCAGAGGGTGTGCTGTGGCACACACACATCGTAAATCTTTGTGCATTAACAACAAAAGGGTCGGCAAAGGTTTGCGGCAAGGTTGGAGCCAATATTCTAATTAACTCATGCATAAACGAATAATAACAAACAAAAGTGCTATAAATTTCCACTTGACTTGATTGATGGCCTCTAAATTGCACACACATGTATACCCTAACGAATTGCTTGGCACATTTTGTGTGTGCGTGTGTCTGGGAATGTACACGTGTATGTGTGGTTGGATTTGACCTTTTCACATCTGACATTTCCGCGGCAGTGTGTTCGCTTAATGGCAAACTTGGATCCAATTTAATATTCGGTTAATGAATTTTCAGTCTTTTTAATTCGTGTATTGTTTGCTTACTAGCAATTTTCATCGTAACTTAATTACACGTAAAATGCAAATAATCTAAAATTATTTTAATATTAATCACGTATGCGTATCAGCTTATGTATTATTGATTGTATAAACTGGCGGAGGTGTTTATTCATTTATTTGCACAAAATAATAGTGATACCAGTACATGTCCATTTATCTCTTAGCAGCAACCCAGCAAAGTATGCCACCCGAATCCAAAGAAGTGTTTTCAAAACCGCTTAAATGAAGCACGGACCATTTGAAACAGGGAAACAGGTAAGAAAATTCGGTCGGCCTTCGGTCAACACGTCCTACATTGTCTGGGCCCTAAATCACAATTTATGTTGTTCTCACGTAAAGCCCATTAGAGGGACATCAAAAAATTATTACTATAGCACTTTATTTACGATTATTTGATCAAATACGGTGGCCATGTCTGCATGCCATTTGCGGCGTCCTTGGCCAGGAACAACAAACACATCTCACCCACATCCAAGTGGGCGTATAATGTTATGTGCTAAGGGTCATAAAGTTAATGCAAGCCAAACACTAGCAACAAAAGCATTTGCTCGAACAAAAACGCCAAAAAGGCGAGAGATGTGAGGTTGTCTGGATTTCCTGACACGTTTCAAAGGTGCCTGGAAATGCAAAGTTGAAGAAAATAAAAGTGGAATGCGACATCATGATTTCAAGGCCCTTTAATACATTGTATCTCATTCGATTTATACAGCGATTTCACGGCGAAATCTGTGTATTAACACAATTTTCAGTACTAATTAATACTCAATGGAATTTCCCAGAGCGAAATGTGCACTTTGGGGTGTAATCCTCTCTATTTGCCTAAACCAAATAAGCCGAGCCGCATCACGGAGATGTATTAGATCCTTAAGACATAATTTGAAGCGACACACTGGCCAAATTGATCCGAACTTAACCAAGGCAAGGCATCAGGCATCAGGTGTATGCTTTTGGGCTACTGCAGAATGTAAACACGTTTTAATTAAAATACTAAGACAACAATAATGGCCCGGGCTCCAGTGTACCCAGGAAGGATGTCAAAGTCAGCAGCTGGCCAGGAGCAGCAAACTGGACCGAAGCTAGTTCAAATGAATTTGTGGTGAACTGGATTTCAGTGCGGGGAGCAGCTTGCAACAAGGAACAAATCTAATCGCAGTCAACGAATGGGTTTCCTACGGATTTCGTTTGCATGTGCATGACATAAACAACCGAAAGCTGTTGAAGATGGACTGTACTGAACCGAAAGAACGGAGTCCTTAGTTTAATTGGAATATTAATTTAAAAAAAACTGGTACTGCATTTAACAACTGCACTTAGTGTCGATTTAGGTAGAAACAATTTTGCTTGTGTTGTAATACATGAGCACACACACAATCATTTCTCTCAGTGCCTGCCTGTACGTGTATGAAACGTGCATGTTGGGGGCCCAGGAGGAAGTAAGTCGGCTGTGCACGAGTGTTGGGAACTTAAACAGAGTTCCTGCCAGACAACTGCCTAATGGCTGTGGCTAATGAATGATGACAGCATTTAATGTCTCTCCCACTATTATTTCCTTGACCAGCATCATTAATAACCCGCCTGACCGAAAATGGCAGCAGTCGGACCATCAGCAACACCTTGACCAATAAAATCAAATTAAAGCCAACAGCAGAGCGACGAACCCACCCAAAGGGGAGCCCAGACAAGCCGCCCACAAGCGGAAGGCCAAAATGTTGACCGCAGCCCATTAAAAACTGATGCCCTTCTATGGCAACCAGTGTAGGAGCGCTAACAATGGACACATCATCGATACGCCGCACGTCTGACTGGTCAAATGGTCAGCCGGCCATTTGTAATGTATCCTCGGATGCGCGGCTGTCGGCAGCGTTGCGATCTCCATCCGCCAGATGCATCCTGCTTGGACCACGGCGCTTACTTAATTACTCTGGCTGCGTCCACAGCAAATTAATGATGCTTAAAAGCAGCGGGGGTGCCTCGTCCCTGGATAAGGAGGAGCAGAAGTAGCGGGAGGAACAGGAGTAGCAGGAGGAACGGGAGTAGCGGGAGGAGCAGGAGTAGCAGGAGGAGCAGGAGTAGCAGGAGGAGCAGCAGGATGTGGGGCGGAGTTATGGCAGACTCTGAGTGGCATTGTGCGTGCGGTGATGTGTGACCGCGGCTGACTGCATTACTCATACGCACCGTTGCGCAATTAACTTGGTTAGCCCATAATGCCGTCTGAAATCGGCACTGAAACTATGGAAGGAGACTTATGCAAAAAGCGAAATTAAAGGCCGAGATGGAAGTGAGTTACGGAGCTTAAAGTCTTCTCAAGGCCCCAATGATGATTAATCGGATTAAAAGACGAAAAAAACTCTTTTGAGTAAGGGTTTTATATTCATGCCGGATAGCAAAATCGAATTTTATCTGAAAAAATATAGAAGCTTGATGCTTAGCTGCTGATAACTATTAGGTTAAATGGTTCCCCCTTTTAACCCCAGCATTTAACATCCTTCTCGGGCTTTTTGAATTAAATTTGCTTTGTTTGCTCTCATTACACAGAGCTTAAATGATGCAATTAAAAAATAGCAAATATTTAGCTTAGATATTTTATAATTTGCCTTTTAAAAGGAAACTGAAATAGCCAGAAACCGCCCGCCCCCCCGCAGACATTCGATAACCGGTTGGATGATATTGGGGGTCGGTCGCCATTATACATAGCGTCCGATGTGTTGCACTGATGTTGGCTTGGTTGCGGAGAGAGCCAAAGCCAAATGGCAAACATCGGACGCAATGGCCTGGCCAAACAAAGTGCTGCAATCTACACCAACCCACACCAGCCCAGCCGGACTCCAAACTGCGAAACGGGGGCGCTACACTAAATATAATTGTAACATTCAAGTGGCAAATCGCTGGCCGTTCCGTGATTATTATTATTTGTTGTTGCCGCATTAGAACTTTTGCAAATTGGTTTCGTTTCTACCAGCCGGCTCATATGCCAAGGATCGTGTTTTCACACACTGCATGCGGGCCGCACTGCCGCCTGGCCATTATAAATAATTATGCCGGACGCTGGCCCTACTCCAAAAAATGTTTCGCATATTTCATTTATTTTGGGGAACACATAAATACCCAGCGCAGACCAGAGCAAACAGAAAAATGTACCATACGTGTATGCAGGGCGCCCCTAGGTTCATATGCATAGATTTACATTCGGAATGGCATCGCTCAGGGGCCCAGGGACCTTTAAGTTGATGGTGGTTATTACACGGATTTATATTGTTGGTCGTGCGGATTTCAAAATGATTCAAGTTCGGAAAGGTGTAACATGAAGCTTAGCCAACTGCAACCATTTAAGCACGGCTCTTAAATTGCAGACAAGCCACTTAAAAGTAAGCAAAAGCACTCGCATGCCCAAAGAAGTACTATTAACTGACTCCAGACAACTAAGGCCCACTGAATCCGCTGGAATCCCGGCTGAATCTGACTTTTCCAGCTTTAAGATACCTCCGGCAAACCACTGGGGCATTTCCTGATGCCGATGTCACTGTCCACATCGACTTGGGCAATGTGCGAGTCCTCCAGCGCCGGCATATGCAATAAAATTGGGAATCTCTCGACTCGACATTTTTCCATTTTATGGCACACTTCGCTGACAACGGTCTCGATATTCTCGATATTCTCGATTCCCTCGCTTTATTGAGTTTATTGTGGGTAAATGCGCTGGGAAAAAACCAACAACCAGTGCACACAGATGCAATGTGTTTAAAATGTTATATATATGTATCCACATCCACAAGTGGGAAGTACGGCTGCATGAAACACGCGGACCTGATTATTTGGTAAACATGGCGAATTTACGTAACCAGGACAACTGGCAAATGACCATCGGTGGACAAGCGAATGGGGTGGGAATCAGGAGTGGGGAAAGCGGGCTGCTTGAAGGAATTGATTTCGCCCTACTTGCCATTCATAAACTGGGAGCTATCAATGGAACTTTTATTTGGCCTTCATTAAAGCTTGTTAATGACTTTATCTTGTACTTTCGCGGTAAAAACAACTCGAAAGATGTATAAATAAGCAATTAAATGTTAGAAAATACGAGCATGACTGAATACCAACTGATTGCTTATAGAGGATAAGGAACAAACCTCCCCTTAAATTTGAAGTGTCGCAACTAAACCCCTTTCGTTATCCCAAAATGCGAAAATCCCAAATAGGCCAAGCAGTTTTTGGCAGCATTGTACACAAGCGATCGACAGATGGCCTGCAACTTGGGCATGGGTTTCGCCCATGAGGTTGGATAATAGCCACGTTTCCTGGGCTTTCGGGGTGCAAATAGGGGACGGCTTCCAGCCCAGAACCAGGCGGAAAAAACCGCTTGGCAGCCGTAATCAGTGCAGCCAATGCAAAAATTGTTCCGAAAATGAAAACTAATCGATGGGTGGCGAGGGGGAAAATGGGACCGCAGGCGAGGGGGCGTTGGGTGGGCTGTTAGCCAAAGTGGGCGTGCCCGGCTTGATGGCGTTCCTTTAGGTGTTTTACACGCTGGACGTGCATAAAATTGTGCGCAACCCGACGTACGTGGCAGGAGGGAAAACCAAACGCAGAACCGGAAAATGGGATGTGGATCCTTCGTTGGATTCTCATCACGTATCGCAATTTAAATTAACACTTTGATATTTTTTGCTAAACGTGTCGCGGTTTTTATGCGCTGTTCCCCGTGCATTTGTAGAAAGGACAAAAACAGAGACAGACAGAAAGAGAGAGAGAGAGAGCTAAGCTGCCAAAGGACTTTTGGCGCCGTATAATAGGGCATTTATTATTTTAATTAAGCGTTTAGTGCCGCACAGACGGATCGTGTGAAATGTATTCACATGTTGGAGCGCCAAACCGTAATCAATCAGTCGGATTGACAGACTCGCTTATTTATGCATTCAATCAACCTGCTGCTTTCATTTATTAAAATGAACAACTTTTTTCTTGTTTCAAAATGGGAAACTCCTGCCTGCAGGATGCCAATGGCATGGGGAATGGAAAATCCCTTTCCCTGGAAAGGCCCGTCAAATTAGTTGCTTGTTGGCAAAACTGCATGTCGATTCAGTTGCACAACACCCACCAACGCCGAAAATACAAAAACGCAAGGTGCAATGCAACAAAATGGCCAGGATGGGGCAAAGAAATGCATAATTATGGACAAAGTTCTCATTTATTTTCGAGCTGAATTAATTAAAAGTTCACTTATGCACGGAATTTGCATAAAAATTACATTTTAATTGCGCTTCATTTGCGAGGAGGACCCCAAGTCATCTTCGTCAGTGCCTTTTGCCATGGCGTTATGAGAAATTCCCCTACGTCTAGGGCTCCAACAAACGTTCGAAACGGAAGGGAAAGGAAGGGATAGTAAAGGAAAGGCTTGGGTGCCAAGGAGGGCTCCAGTGCCAGAGCGTCGGAGAAGTGCACTCAAGGCAGACAAGAACACTCCGAGATCCACTACAAAGCGCACTTGCCAGTCGTAATGAAAAAACACATTTTCCTGTAATGTCTTAGCCGCGTCTGCGATGGGTGGTGGGTGGTCGGTGGTGGGTGTGGCAGGGGTCCCGCTTCCACGGAAAGTAAACAAATATAAATATTTATTAGGATTCCACCATGACTTTTATTCAATCCTGCTGCTTCTAATGCTTTTCCTTAGGGCGGAAAAAAAACAATCTTCTAAAGCTAGTCGATGATAGCGTTAACAAAGAAACTCGATTATTGGAGAAAAATCTAGAAATGAACGAAAAAAATTAGGAAAAGGAACCATTTTTAATTGAAAGCTTCAAAGAATTGCACTTAATATCAGAATATAATACAACAAGAAAAAACAAAAAATATTTTTATATTAGTTTTATCTGTGAGAACAAGTTTCACCAAATCTTTTGAGTTTAAGCTGATCCGGTATTTTGATTAAGAAGCATAAGTGCTTTCGCACCTTAAGACGTAACGTTGCCCTGCAGGCAGTACCATCATTAGATACTTCACACTGCGGTGTGTATATTGCCACATTCATGGACATTAGTGAAAACCCAAGTAACCAATTGATCGTTGGTCACCTTCTGGAATTCCTGTTCGCCTGGTAACTTAAACCAAAAAATCTCACAATTTTGTCTATAAAATGCGCATTTTTATGGCAAATTTGTGGATTTTTTCGATATTTGGCACCAGCGATCATAATCAGTAGCAGGTTTCTACTAAAAACCAATTAATTGTTGGTCACCTTCTGGAATTCCTGTTCGCCTGGTAACTTAAACCAAAAAAACTCTTAATTTTGACTACAAAATGCACATTTTTAATGGCAAATTTGTGGATTTTTTCGATATTTGGCACCAGGTGATCATAATCAGTAGCAGGTTTCTACTGAAAACCAAGTAACCAATTAATCGTTGGTCACCTTCTGGAATTCCTGTTCGCCTGGTAACTTAAACCAAAAAAACTCTTAATTTTGACTACAAAATGCACATTTTTAATGGCAAATTTGTGGATTTTTTCGATATTTGGCACCAGGTGATCATAATCAGTAGCAGGTTTCTACTGAAAACCAAGTAACCAATTAATCGTTGGTCACCTTCTGGAATTCCTGTTCGCCTGGTAACTTAAACCAAAAAAACTCTTAATTTTGACTACAAAATGCGCATTTTTATGGCAAATTTGTGGATTTTTTCGATATTTGGCACCAGGTGATCATAATCAGTAGCAGGTTTCTACTGAAAACCAAGTAACCAATTAATCGTTGGTCACCTTCTGGAATTCCTGTTCGCCTGGTAACTTAAACCAAAAAAACTCTTAATTTTGACTACAAAATGCGCATTTTTATGGCAAATTTGTGGATTTTTTCAATTTTTGTCACCAGGCGATCACAATCAGTAGTAGGTTTCTACTGAAAACCAAGTAACCAATTGATCATTGGTCACTTTCTGGAATTCCTGTTCGCCTGGTAACTTAAACCAAAAAATCTCACAATTTTGACTATAAAATGCGCATTTTTATGGCAAATTTGTGGGTTTTTTCGATTTTTGGCACCAGGTGATCATAATCAGTAGCACGTTTCTACTGAAAACCAATTGATCGTTGGTCACCTTCTGGAATTCCTGTTCGCCTGGTAACTTAAATCAAAAAATCTCACAATTTTCTCTACAAAATGCACATTTTTATTGCAAATTTGTGGATTTTTTCGATATTTGGCACCAGGTGATCATAATCAGTAGCAGGTTTCTACTGAAAACCAAGTAACCAATTGATAGTTGGACACCTTCTGGAATTCCTGTTCTCCTGGTAACTTAAACAAAAAAATCTCACAATTTTGACTACAGAAATCACCAAAAATATTGTTTTTTCGGCCAAAACTCGAGAAATATTTTCCAAAATATGGATTGCCATACCTTGTTGGACTCGTAATTAAATTCCCTTTCCACACAAACTCAAATTTATGAAAAAAAAATTTGAGCCCATTTTTGCAAAAAATGATGATGGTACCCCTTACAAAAAATTAAAAAAATGTCATAAAATAATCAGTTTTTTTGCAACAACTTTAAAAATAATTGTCTGAATTCGGAATGGTATACCTCTCTGCGTTCGTAGTTTAATTTCCAATCGAACTGTGTTTAAAAGTTGGAACTCAATTTTTTGGCCATTTTTGGCAAATGCGAAAATCGACTCAAAAACGAATTTCCCAAAATATGTCAAAAAATATCAGTTTTTTTGCAACAACTTTAAAAATAATTGTCTGAATTCGGAATGGTATATCTCGTTGCGTTCGTAGTTTAATTTCCAATCGAACTGTGTTTAAAAGTTGGAACTCAATTTTTTGGCCATTTTTGGCAAATTTTAATGATGTTACCCCTTACAAAAAATGCGAAAATCGACTCAAAAACGAATTTTCCAAAATCCGTCAAAAAGTGATAGGGATCGTTAGCATTAGTAACAGTACTCAAAACACAAACTCAAAACAGTTATTCTTTCATGTTTATGATCATTGTTGGCCAAGTTATGATTAAAATGCCAATAAAAAATATATTAATTTTTGCCTAAATCCGCTTTTTCAAATTTTCATCATAAAATATCAGTTTTTTTGCAACAACTTTAAAAATAATTGTCTGAATTCGGAATGGTATACCTCTCTGCGTTCGTAGTTTAATTTCCAATCGAACTGTGTTTAAAAGTTGGAACTCAATTTTTTGGCCATTTTTGGCAAATTTTAATGATGTTACCCCTTACAAAAAATGCGAAAATCGACTCAAAAACGAATTTCCCAAAATCCGTCAAAAAGTGATAGGGATCGTTAGCATTGGTAGTTAGCTGCTCAAAACAGTTATTCTTTCATGTTTATGATCATTTTTAGCCAAGTTATGATTAAAATGCCAATCAAAAATATTTTAATTTTTGCCAAAATCCGCTTTTTCAAATTTTCATCATAAAATATCAGTTTTTTTGCAACAACTTTAAAAATAATTGTCTGAATTCGGAATGGTATACCTCTCTGCGTTCGTAGTTTAATTTCCAATCGAACTGTGTTTAAAAGTTGGAACTCAATTTTTTGGCCATTTTTGGCAAATTTTAATGATGTTACCCCTTACAAAAAATGCGAAAATCGACTCAAAAACGAATTTCCCAAAATCCGTCAAAAAGTGATAGGGATCGTTAGCATTGGTAGTTAGCTGCTCAAAACAGTTATTCTTTCATGTTTATGATCATTTTTAGCCAAGTTATGATTAAAATGCCAATCAAAAATATTTTAATTTTTGCCAAAATCCGCTTTTTCAAATTTTCATCATAAAATATCAGTTTTTTTGCATCAACTTTAAAAATATTTGTCTGAATTCGGAATGGTATATCTCGTTGCGTTCGTAGTTTAATTTCCAATCGAACTGTGTTTAAAAGTTGGAACTCAATTTTTTGGCCATTTTTGGCAAATTTTAATGATGTTACCCCTTACAAAAAATGCGAAAATCGACTCAAAAACGAATTTCCCAAAATCCGTCAAAAAATATCAGTTTTTTTGCAACAACTTTAAAAATAATTGTCTGAATTCGGAATGGTATACCTCTCTGCGTTCGTAGTTTAATTTCCAATCGAACTGTGTTTAAAAGTTGGAACTCAATTTTTTGGCCATTTTTGGCAAATTTTAATGATGTTACCCCTTACAAAAAATGCGAAAATCGACTCAAAAACGAATTTCGCAAAATCCGTCAAAAAGTGATAGGGATCGTTAGCATTGGTAGTTAGCTGCTCAAAACAGTTATTCTTTCATGTTTATGATCATTGTTGGCCAAGTTATGATTAAAATGCCAATAAAAAATATATTAATTTTTGCCTAAATCCGCTTTTTCAAATTTTCATCATAAAATATCAGTTTTTTTGCAACAACTTTAAAAATAATTGTCTGAATTCGGAATGGTATATCTCGTTGCGTTCGTAGTTTAATTTCCAATCGAACTGTGTTTAAAAGTTGGAACTCTATTTTTTTGCCATTTTTGGCAAATTTTAATGATGTTACCCCTTACAAAAAATGCGAAAATCGACTCAAAAACGAATTTTCCAAAATCCGTCAAAAAGTGATAGGGATCGTTAGCATTGGTAATTAGCTGCTCAAAACAGTTATTCTTTCATGTTTATGATCATTTTTAGCCAAGTTATGATTAAAATGCCAATCAAAAATATTTTAATTTTTGCCAAAATCCGCTTTTTCAAATTTTCATCATAAAATATCAGTCTTTTTGCAACAACTTTAAAAATAATTGTCTGAATTCAGAATGGTATACCTCTCTGCGTTCGTAGTTTAATTTCCAATCGAACTGTGTTTAAAAGTTGGAACTCAATTTTTTGGCCATTTTTGGCAAATTTTAATGATGTTACCCCTTACAAAAAATGCGAAAATCGACTCAAAAACGAATTTCCCAAAATCCGTCAAAAAGTGATAGGGATCGTTAGCATTGGTAGTTAGCTGCTCAAAACAGTTATTCTTTCATGTTTATGATCATTTTTAGCCAAGTTATGATTAAAATGCCAATCAAATATATTTTAATTTTTGCCAAAATCCGCTTTTTCAAATTTTCATCATAAAATATTAGTTTTTTTGCAACAACTTTAAAAATAATTGTCTGAATTCGGAATGGTATACCTCTCTGCGTTCGTAGTTTAATTTCCAATCGAACTGTGTTTAAAAGTTGGAACTCAATTTTTTGGCCATTTTTGGCAAATTTTAATGATGTTACCCCTTACAAAAAATGCGAAAATCGACTCTAAAACGAATTTCCCAAAATCCGTCAAAAAGTGATAGGGATCGTTAGCATTGGTAGTTAGCTGCTCAAAACAGTTATTCTTTCATGTTTATGATCATTTTTAGCCAAGTTATGATTAAAATGCCAATAAAAAATATATTAATTTTTGCCTAAATCCGCTTTTTCAAATTTTCATCATAAAATATCAGTTTTTTTGCAACAACTTTAAAAATAATTGTCTGAATTCGGAATGGTATACCTCTCTGCGTTCGTAGTTTAATTTCCAATCGAACTGTGTTTAAAAGTTGGAACTCAATTTTTTGGCCATTTTTGGCAAATGCGAAAATCGACTCAAAAACGAATTTCCCAAAATATGTCAAAAAATATCAGTTTTTTTGCAACAACTTTAAAAATAATTGTCTGAATTCGGAATGGTATATCTCGTTGCGTTCGTAGTTTAATTTCCAATCGAACTGTGTTTAAAAGTTGGAACTCAATTTTTTGGCCATTTTTGGCAAATTTTAATGATGTTACCCCTTACAAAAAATGCGAAAATCGACTCAAAAACGAATTTCCCAAAATCCGTCAAAAAGTGATAGGGATCGTTAGCATTGGTAGTTAGCTGCTCAAAACAGTTATTCTTTCATGTTTATGATCATTGTTGGCCAAGTTATGATTAAAATGCCAATAAAAAATATATTAATTTTTGCCTAAATCCGCTTTTTCAAATTTTCATCATAAAATATCAGTTTTTTTGCAACAACTTTAAAAATAATTGTCTGAATTCGGAATGGTATACCTCTCTGCGTTCGTAGTTTAATTTCCAATCGAACTGTGTTTAAAAGTTGGAACTCAATTTTTTGGCCATTTTTGGCAAATTTTAATGATGTTACCCCTTACAAAAAATGCGAAAATCGACTCAAAAACGAATTTCCCAAAATCCGTCAAAAAGTGATAGGAATCGTTAGCATTGGTAGTTAGCTGCTCAAAACAGTTATTCTTTCATGTTTATGATCATTTTTAGCCAAGTTATGATTAAAATGCCAATCAAAAATATTTTAATTTTTGCCAAAATCCGCTTTTTCAAATTTTCATCATAAAATATCAGTTTTTTTGCATCAACTTTAAAAATATTTGTCTGAATTCGGAATGGTATATCTCGTTGCGTTCGTAGTTTAATTTCCAATCGAACTGTGTTTAAAAGTTGGAACTCAATTTTTTGGCCATTTTTGGCAAATTTTAATGATGTTACCCCTTACAAAAAATGCGAAAATCGACTCAAAAACGAATTTCCCAAAATCCGTCAAAAAATATCAGTTTTTTTGCAACAACTTTAAAAATAATTGTCTGAATTCGGAATGGTATATCTCGTTGCGTTCGTAGTTTAATTTCCAATCGAACTGTGTTTAAAAGTTGGAACTCAATTTTTTGGCCATTTTTGGCAAATTTTAATGATGTTACCCCTTACAAAAAATGCGAAAATCGACTCAAAAACGAATTTCGCAAAATCCGTCAAAAAGTGATAGGGATCGTTAGCATTGGTAGTTAGCTGCTCAAAACAGTTATTCTTTCATGTTTATGATCATTTTTAGCCAAGTTATGATTAAAATGCCAATCAAAAATATTTTAATTTTTGCCAAAATCCGCTTTTTCAAATTTTCATCATAAAATATCAGTTTTTTTGCAACAACTTTAAAAATAATTGTCTGAATTCGGAATGGTATACCTCTCTGCGTTCGTAGTTTAATTTCCAATCGAACTGTGTTTAAAAGTTGGAACTCAATTTTTTGGCCATTTTTGGCAAATTTTAATGATGTTACCCCTTACAAAAAATGCGAAAATCGACTCAAAAACGAATTTCCCAAAATCCGTCAAAAAGTGATAGGGATCGTTAGCATTGGTAGTTAGCTGCTCAAAACAGTTATTCTTTCATGTTTATGATCATTTTTAGCCAAGTTATGATTAAAATGCCAATCAAAAATATTTTAATTTTTGCCAAAATCCGTTTCTTCAAATTTTGATCATAAATAATCAGTTTTTTTGCAACAACTTTAAAAATAATTGTCTGATTTCGGAATGGTATACCTCTCTGCGTTCGTAGTTTAATTTCCAATCGAACTGTGTTTAAAAGTTGTAACTCAATTTTTTGGCCATTTTTGGCAAATTTTAATGATGTTACCCCTTACAAAAAATGCGAAAATCGACTCAAAAACGAATTTCCCAAAATCCGTCAAAAAATATCAGTTTTTTTGCAACAACTTTAAAAATAATTGTCTGAATTCGGAATGGTATACCTCTCTGCGTTCGTAGTTTAATTTTTAATCGAACTGTGTTTAAAAGTTAGAACTCAATTTTTTGGCCATTTTTGGCAAATTTTAATGATGTTACCCCTTACAAAAAATGCGAAAATCGACTCAAAAACGAATTTCCCAAAATCCGTCAAAAAGTGATAGGGATCGTTAGCATTGGTAGTTAGCTGCTCAAAACAGTTATTCTTTCATGTTTATGATCATTTTTAGCCAAGTTATGATTAAAATGCCAATAAAAAATATATTAATTTTTGCCTAAATCCGCTTTTTCAAATTTTCATCATAAAATATCAGTTTTTTTTGCAACAACTTTAAAAATAATTGCCTGATTTCGGAATGGTATACCTCTCTGCGTTCGTAGTTTAATTTCCAATCGAACTGTGTTTAAAAGTTGGAACTCAATTTTTTTTGCCATTTTTGGCAAATTTTAATGATGTTACCCCTTACAAAAAATGCGAAAATCGACTCAAAAACGAATTTCCCAAAATCCGTCAAAAAGTGATAGGGATCGTTAGCATTGGTAGTTAGCTGCTCAAAACAGTTATTCTTTCATGTTTATGATCATTTTTAGCCAAGTTATGATTAAAATGCCAATCAAATATATTTTAATTTTTGCCAAAATCCGCTTTTTCAAATTTTCATCATAAAATATCAGTTTTTTTGCAACAACTTTAAAAACATTTGTCTGAATTCGGAATGGTATATCTCGTTGCGTTCGTAGTTTAATTTCCAATCGAACTGTGTTTAAAAGTTGGAACTCAATTTTTTGGCCATTTTTGGCAAATTTTAATGATGTTACCCCTTACAAAAAATGCGAAAATCGACTCAAAAACGAATTTCGCAAAATCCGTCAAAAAGTGATAGGGATCGTTAGCATTGGTAGTTAGCTGCTCAAAACAGTTATTCTTTCATGTTTATGATCATTTTTAGCCAAGTTATGATTAAAATGCCAATCAAAAATATTTTAATTTTTGCCAAAATCCGCTTTTTCAAATTTTCATCATAAAATATCAGTTTTTTTGCAACAACTTTAAAAATAATTGTCTGAATTCGGAATGGTATACCTCTCTGCGTTCGTAGTTTAATTTCCAATCGAACTGTGTTTAAAAGTTGGAACTCAATTTTTTGGCCATTTTTGGCAAATTTTAATGATGTTACCCCTTACAAAAAATGCGAAAATCGACTCAAAAACGAATTTCCCAAAATCCGTCAAAAAGTGATAGGGATCGTTAGCATTGGTAGTTAGCTGCTCAAAACAGTTATTCTTTCATGTTTATGATCATTTTTAGCCAAGTTATGATTAAAATGCCAATCAAAAATATTTTAATTTTTGCCAAAATCCGCTTTTTCAAATTTTCATCATAAAATATCAGTTTTTTTGCATCAACTTTAAAAATATTTGTCTGAATTCGGAATGGTATATCTCGTTGCGTTCGTAGTTTAATTTCCAATCGAACTGTGTTTAAAAGTTGGAACTCAATTTTTTGGCCATTTTTGGCAAATTTTAATGATGTTACCCCTTACAAAAAATGCGAAAATCGACTCAAAAACGAATTTCCCAAAATCCGTCAAAAAATATCAGTTTTTTTGCAACAACTTTAAAAATAATTGTCTGAATTCGGAATGGTATATCTCGTTGCGTTCGTAGTTTAATTTCCAATCGAACTGTGTTTAAAAGTTGGAACTCAATTTTTTGGCCATTTTTGGCAAATTTTAATGATGTTACCCCTTACAAAAAATGCGAAAATCGACTCAAAAACGAATTTCGCAAAATCCGTCAAAAAGTGATAGGGATCGTTAGCATTGGTAGTTAGCTGCTCAAAACAGTTATTCTTTCATGTTTATGATCATTTTTAGCCAAGTTATGATTAAAATGCCAATCAAAAATATTTTAATTTTTGCCAAAATCCGCTTTTTCAAATTTTCATCATAAAATATCAGTTTTTTTGCAACAACTTTAAAAATAATTGTCTGAATTCGGAATGGTATACCTCTCTGCGTTCGTAGTTTAATTTCCAATCGAACTGTGTTTAAAAGTTGGAACTCAATTTTTTGGCCATTTTTGGCAAATTTTAATGATGTTACCCCTTACAAAAAATGCGAAAATCGACTCAAAAACGAATTTCCCAAAATCCGTCAAAAAGTGATAGGGATCGTTAGCATTGGTAGTTAGCTGCTCAAAACAGTTATTCTTTCATGTTTATGATCATTTTTAGCCAAGTTATGATTAAAATGCCAATCAAAAATATTTTAATTTTTGCCAAAATCCGTTTCTTCAAATTTTGATCATAAATAATCAGTTTTTTTGCAACAACTTTAAAAATAATTGTCTGATTTCGGAATGGTATACCTCTCTGCGTTCGTAGTTTAATTTCCAATCGAACTGTGTTTAAAAGTTGGAACTCAATTTTTTGGCCATTTTTGGCAAATTTTAATGATGTTACCCCTTACAAAAAATGCGAAAATCGACTCAAAAACGAATTTCCCAAAATCCGTCAAAAAATATCAGTTTTTTTGCAACAACTTTAAAAATAATTGTCTGAATTCGGAATGGTATACCTCTCTGCGTTCGTAGTTTAATTTTTAATCGAACTGTGTTTAAAAGTTAGAACTCAATTTTTTGGCCATTTTTGGCAAATTTTAATGATGTTACCCCTTACAAAAAATGCGAAAATCGACTCAAAAACGAATTTCCCAAAATCCGTCAAAAAGTGATAGGGATCGTTAGCATTGGTAGTTAGCTGCTCAAAACAGTTATTCTTTCATGTTTATGATAATTTTTAGTAAAGTTATGATTAAAATGCCAATCAAAAATATTTTAATTTTTGCCAAAATCCGCTTCTTCAAATTTTCATCATAAAATATCAGTTTTTTTGCAACAACTTTAAAAATATTTGTCTGAATTCGGAATGGTATATCTCGTTGCGTTCGTAGTTTAATTTCCAATCGAACTGTGTTTAAAAGTTGGAACTCAATTTTTTGGCCATTTTTGGCAAATTTTAATGATGTTACCCCTTACAAAAAATGCGAAAATCGACTCAAAAACGAATTTCCCAAAATCCGTCAAAAAGTGATAGGGATCGTTAGCATTGGTAGTTAGCTGCTCAAAACAGTTATTCTTTCATGTTTATGATCATTTTTAGCCAAGTTATGATTAAAATGCCAATCAAAAATATTTTAATTTTTGCCAAAATCCGCTTTTTCAAATTTTCATCATAAAATATCAGTTTTTTTGCAACAACTTTAAAAATAATTGTCTGAATTCGGAATGGTATACCTCTCTGCGTTCGTAGTTTAATTTCCAATCGAACTGTGTTTAAAAGTTGGAACTCAATTTTTTGGCCATTTTTGGCAAATTTTAATGATGTTACCCCTTACAAAAAATGCGAAAATCGACTCAAAAACGAATTTCCCAAAATCCGTCAAAAAGTGATAGGGATCGTTAGCATTGGTAGTTAGCTGCTCAAAACAGTTATTCTTTCATGTTTATGATCATTTTTAGCCAAGTTATGATTAAAATGCCAATAAAAAATATATTAATTTTTGCCTAAATCCGCTTTTTCAAATTTTCATCATAAAATATCAGTTTTTTTGCAACAACTTTAAAAATAATTGTCTGAATTCGGAATGGTATACCTCTCTGCGTTCGTAGTTTAATTTCCAATCGAACTGTGTTTAAAAGTTGGAACTCAATTTTTTGGCCATTTTTGGCAAATGCGAAAATCGACTCAAAAACGAATTTCCCAAAATATGTCAAAAAATATCAGTTTTTTTGCAACAACTTTAAAAATAATTGTCTGAATTCGGAATGGTATATCTCGTTGCGTTCGTAGTTTAATTTCCAATCGAACTGTGTTTAAAAGTTGGAACTCAATTTTTTGGCCATTTTTGGCAAATTTTAATGATGTTACCCCTTACAAAAAATGCGAAAATCGACTCAAAAACGAATTTTCCAAAATCCGTCAAAAAGTGATAGGGATCGTTAGCATTAGTAACAGTACTCAAAACACAAACTCAAAACAGTTATTCTTTCATGTTTATGATCATTGTTGGCCAAGTTATGATTAAAATGCCAATAAAAAATATATTAATTTTTGCCTAAATCCGCTTTTTCAAATTTTCATCATAAAATATCAGTTTTTTTGCAACAACTTTAAAAATAATTGTCTGAATTCGGAATGGTATACCTCTCTGCGTTCGTAGTTTAATTTCCAATCGAACTGTGTTTAAAAGTTGGAACTCAATTTTTTGGCCATTTTTGGCAAATTTTAATGATGTTACCCCTTACAAAAAATGCGAAAATCGACTCAAAAACGAATTTCCCAAAATCCGTCAAAAAGTGATAGGGATCGTTAGCATTGGTAGTTAGCTGCTCAAAACAGTTATTCTTTCATGTTTATGATCATTTTTAGCCAAGTTATGATTAAAATGCCAATCAAAAATATTTTAATTTTTGCCAAAATCCGCTTTTTCAAATTTTCATCATAAAATATCAGTTTTTTTGCAACAACTTTAAAAATAATTGTCTGAATTCGGAATGGTATACCTCTCTGCGTTCGTAGTTTAATTTCCAATCGAACTGTGTTTAAAAGTTGGAACTCAATTTTTTGGCCATTTTTGGCAAATTTTAATGATGTTACCCCTTACAAAAAATGCGAAAATCGACTCAAAAACGAATTTCCCAAAATCCGTCAAAAAGTGATAGGGATCGTTAGCATTGGTAGTTAGCTGCTCAAAACAGTTATTCTTTCATGTTTATGATCATTTTTAGCCAAGTTATGATTAAAATGCCAATCAAAAATATTTTAATTTTTGCCAAAATCCGCTTTTTCAAATTTTCATCATAAAATATCAGTTTTTTTGCATCAACTTTAAAAATATTTGTCTGAATTCGGAATGGTATATCTCGTTGCGTTCGTAGTTTAATTTCCAATCGAACTGTGTTTAAAAGTTGGAACTCAATTTTTTGGCCATTTTTGGCAAATTTTAATGATGTTACCCCTTACAAAAAATGCGAAAATCGACTCAAAAACGAATTTCCCAAAATCCGTCAAAAAATATCAGTTTTTTTGCAACAACTTTAAAAATAATTGTCTGAATTCGGAATGGTATATCTCGTTGCGTTCGTAGTTTAATTTCCAATCGAACTGTGTTTAAAAGTTGGAACTCAATTTTTTGGCCATTTTTGGCAAATTTTAATGATGTTACCCCTTACAAAAAATGCGAAAATCGACTCAAAAACGAATTTCGCAAAATCCGTCAAAAAGTGATAGGGATCGTTAGCATTGGTAGTTAGCTGCTCAAAACAGTTATTCTTTCATGTTTATGATCATTTTTAGCCAAGTTATGATTAAAATGCCAATCAAAAATATTTTAATTTTTGCCAAAATCCGCTTTTTCAAATTTTCATCATAAAATATCAGTTTTTTTGCAACAACTTTAAAAATAATTGTCTGATTTCGGAATGGTATACCTCTCTGCGTTCGTAGTTTAATTTCCAATCGAACTGTGTTTAAAAGTTGTAACTCAATTTTTTGGCCATTTTTGGCAAATTTTAATGATGTTACCCCTTACAAAAAATGCGAAAATCGACTCAAAAACGAATTTCCCAAAATCCGTCAAAAAATATCAGTTTTTTTGCAACAACTTTAAAAATAATTGTCTGAATTCGGAATGGTATACCTCTCTGCGTTCGTAGTTTAATTTTAATCGAACTGTGTTTAAAAGTTAGAACTCAATTTTTTGGCCATTTTTGGCAAATTTTAATGATGTTACCCCTTACAAAAAATGCGAAAATCGACTCAAAAACGAATTTCCCAAAATCCGTCAAAAAGTGATAGGGATCGTTAGCATTGGTAGTTAGCTGCTCAAAACAGTTATTCTTTCATGTTTATGATCATTTTTAGCCAAGTTATGATTAAAATGCCAATAAAAAATATATTAATTTTTGCCTAAATCCGCTTTTTCAAATTTTCATCATAAAATATCAGTTTTTTTTGCAACAACTTTAAAAATAAATGCCTGATTTCGGAATGGTATACCTCTCTGCGTTCGTAGTTTAATTTCCAATCGAACTGTGTTTAAAAGTTGGAACTCAATTTTTTTGCCATTTTTGGCAAATTTTAATGATGTTACCCCTTACAAAAAATGCGAAAATCGACTCAAAAACGAATTTCCCAAAATCCGTCAAAAAGTGATAGGGATCGTTAGCATTGGTAGTTAGCTGCTCAAAACAGTTATTCTTTCATGTTTATGATCATTTTTAGCCAAGTTATGATTAAAATGCCAATCAAATATATTTTAATTTTTGCCAAAATCCGCTTTTTCAAATTTTCATCATAAAATATCAGTTTTTTTGCAACAACTTTAAAAATAATTGTCTGAATTCGGAATGGTATACCTCTCTGCGTTCGTAGTTTAATTTCCAATCGAACTGTGTTTAAAAGTTGGAACTCAATTTTTTGGCCATTTTTGGCAAATTTTAATGATGTTACCCCTTACAAAAAATGCGAAAATCGACTCAAAAACGAATTTCCCAAAATCCGTCAAAAAGTGATAGGGATCGTTAGCATTGGTAGTTAGCTGCTCAAAACAGTTATTCTTTCATGTTTATGATCATTTTTAGCCAAGTTATGATTAAAATGCCAATCAAAAATATTTTAATTTTTGCCAAAATCCGCTTTTTCAAATTTTCATCATAAAATATCAGTTTTTTTGCAACAACTTTAAAAATATTTGTCTGAATTCGGAATGGTATATCTCGTTGCGTTCGTAGTTTAATTTCCAATCGAACTGTGTTTAAAAGTTGGAACTCAATTTTTTGGCCATTTTTGGCAAATTTTAATGATGTTACCCCTTACAAAAAATGCGAAAATCGACTCAAAAACGAATTTCCCAAAATCCGTCAAAAAATATCAGTTTTTTTGCAACAACTTTAAAAATAATTGTCTGAATTCGGAATGGTATATCTCGTTGCGTTCGTAGTTTAATTTCCAATCGAACTGTGTTTAAAAGTTGGAACTCAATTTTTTGGCCATTTTTGGCAAATTTTAATGATGTTACCCCTTACAAAAAATGCGAAAATCGACTCAAAAACGAATTTCCAAAATCCGTCAAAAAGTGATAGGGATCGTTAGCATTGGTAGTTAGCTGCTCAAAACAGTTATTCTTTCATGTTTATGATCATTTTTAGCCAAGTTATGATTAAAATGCCAATCAAAAATATTTTAATTTTTGCCAAAATCCGCTTTTTCAAATTTTCATCATAAAATATCAGTTTTTTTGCAACAACTTTAAAAATAATTGTCTGAATTCGGAATGGTATACCTCTCTGCGTTCGTAGTTTAATTTCCAATCGAACTGTGTTTAAAAGTTGGAACTCAATTTTTTGGCCATTTTTGGCAAATTTTAATGATGTTACCCCTTACAAAAAATGCGAAAATCGACTCAAAAACGAATTTCCCAAAATCCGTCAAAAAGTGATAGGGATCGTTAGCATTGGTAGTTAGCTGCTCAAAACAGTTATTCTTTCATGTTTATGATCATTTTTAGCCAAGTTATGATTAAAATGCCAATCAAAAATATTTTAATTTTTGCCAAAATCCGTTTCTTCAAATTTTGATCATAAATAATCAGTTTTTTTGCAACAACTTTAAAAATAATTGTCTGATTTCGGAATGGTATACCTCTCTGCGTTCGTAGTTTAATTTCCAATCGAACTGTGTTTAAAAGTTGGAACTCAATTTTTTGGCCATTTTTGGCAAATTTTAATGATGTTACCCCTTACAAAAAATGCGAAAATCGACTCAAAAACGAATTTCCCAAAATCCGTCAAAAAATATCAGTTTTTTTGCAACAACTTTAAAAATAATTGTCTGAATTCGGAATGGTATACCTCTCTGCGTTCGTAGTTTAATTTTTAATCGAACTGTGTTTAAAAGTTAGAACTCAATTTTTTGGCCATTTTTGGCAAATTTTAATGATGTTACCCCTTACAAAAAATGCGAAAATCGACTCAAAAACGAATTTCCCAAAATCCGTCAAAAAGTGATAGGGATCGTTAGCATTGGTAGTTAGCTGCTCAAAACAGTTATTCTTTCATGTTTATGATAATTTTTAGTAAAGTTATGATTAAAATGCCAATCAAAAATATTTTAATTTTTGCCAAAATCCGCTTCTTCAAATTTTCATCATAAAATATCAGTTTTTTTGCAACAACTTTAAAAATATTTGTCTGAATTCGGAATGGTATATCTCGTTGCGTTCGTAGTTTAATTTCCAATCGAACTGTGTTTAAAAGTTGGAACTCAATTTTTTGGCCATTTTTGGCAAATTTTAATGATGTTACCCCTTACAAAAAATGCGAAAATCGACTCAAAAACGAATTTCCCAAAATCCGTCAAAAAGTGATAGGGATCGTTAGCATTGGTAGTTAGCTGCTCAAAACAGTTATTCTTTCATGTTTATGATCATTTTTAGCCAAGTTATGATTAAAATGCCAATAAAAAATATATTAATTTTTGCCTAAATCCGCTTTTTCAAATTTTCATCATAAAATATCAGTTTTTTTTGCAACAACTTTAAAAATAATTGCCTGATTTCGGAATGGTATACCTCTCTGCGTTCGTAGTTTAATTTCCAATCGAACTGTGTTTAAAAGTTGGAACTCAATTTTTTTGCCATTTTTGGCAAATTTTAATGATGTTACCCCTTACAAAAAATGCGAAAATCGACTAAAAACGAATTTCCCAAAATCCGTCAAAAAGTGATAGGGATCGTTAGCATTGGTAGTTAGCTGCTCAAAACAGTTATTCTTTCATGTTTATGATCATTTTTAGCCAAGTTATTATTAAAATGCCAATCAAAAATATTTTAATTTTTGCCAAAATCCGCTTTTTCAAATTTTCATCATAAAATATCAGTTTTTTTGCAACAACTTTAAAAATATTTGTCTGAATTCGGAATGGTATATCTCGTTGCGTTCGTAGTTTAATTTCCAATCGAACTGTGTTTAAAAGTTGGAACTCAATTTTTTGGCCATTTTTGGCAAATTTTAATGATGTTACCCCTTACAAAAAATGCGAAAATCGACTCAAAAACGAATTTCCCAAAATCCGTCAAAAAGTGATAGGGATCGTTAGCATTGGTAGTTAGCTGCTCAAAACAGTTATTCTTTCATGTTTATGATCATTTTTAGCCAAGTTATGATTAAAATGCCAATAAAAAATATATTAATTTTTGCCAAAATCCGCTTTTTCAAATTTTCATCATAAAATATCAGTTTTTTTGCAACAACTTTAAAAATAATTGTCTGAATTCGGAATGGTATACCTCTCTGCGTTCGTAGTTTAATTTCCAATCGAACTGTGTTTAAAAGTTGGAACTCAATTTTTTGGCCATTTTTGGCAAATTTTAATGATGTTACCCCTTACAAAAAATGCGAAAATCGACTCAAAAACGAATTTCCCAAAATCCGTCAAAAAGTGATAGGGATCGTTAGCATTGGTAGTTAGCTGCTCAAAACAGTTATTCTTTCATGTTTATGATCATTTTTAGCCAAGTTATGATTAAAATGCCAATCAAAAATATTTTAATTTTTGCCAAAATCCGCTTTTTCAAATTTGCATCATAAAATATCAGTTTTTTTGCAACAACTTTAAAAATATTTGTCTGAATTCGGAATGGTATATCTCGTTGCGTTCGTAGTTTAATTTCCAATCGAACTGTGTTTAAAAGTTGGAACTCAATTTTTTGGCCATTTTTGGCAAATTTTAATGATGTTACCCCTTACAAAAAATGCGAAAATCGACTCAAAAACGAATTTTCCAAAATCCGTCAAAAAGTGATAGGGATCGTTAGCATTGGTAGTTAGCTGCTCAAAACAGTTATTCTTTCATGTTTATGATCATTTTTAGCCAAGTTATGATTAAAATGCCAATAAAAAATATATTAATTTTTGCCTAAATCCGCTCTTTCAAATTTTCATCATAAAATATCAGTTTTTTTGCAACAACTTTAAAAATAATTGTCTGAATTCGGAATGGTATACCTCTCTGCGTTCGTAGTTTAATTTCCAATCGAACTGTGTTTAAAAGTTGGAACTCAATTTTTTGGCCATTTTTGGCAAATTTTAATGATGTTACCCCTTACAAAAAATGCGAAAATCGACTCAAAAACGAATTTCCCAAAATCCGTCAAAAAGTGATAGGGATCGTTAGCATTGGTAGTTAGCTGCTCAAAACAGTTATTCTTTCATGTTTATGATCATTTTTAGCCAAGTTATGATTAAAATGCCAATAAAAAATATTTTAATTTTTGCCAAAATCCGTTTCTTCAAATTTTGATCATAAATAATCAGTTTTTTTGCAACAACTTTAAAAATAATTGTCTGATTTCGGAATGGTATACCTCTCTGCGTTCGTAGTTTAATTTCCAATCGAACTGTGTTTAAAAGTTGGAACTCAATTTTTTGGCCATTTTTGGCAAATTTTAATGATGTTACCCCTTACAAAAAATGCGAAAATCGACTCAAAAACGAATTTCCCAAAATCCGTCAAAAAATATCAGTTTTTTTGCAACAACTTTAAAAATAATTGTCTGAATTCGGAATGGTATATCTCGTTGCGTTCGTAGTTTAATTTCCAATCGAACTGTGTTTAAAAGTTGGAACTCAATTTTTTGGCCATTTTTGGCAAATTTTAATGATGTTACCCCTTACAAAAAATGCGAAAATCGACTCAAAAACGAATTTCCCAAAATCCGTCAAAAAGTGATAGGGATCGTTAGCATTGGTAGTTAGCTGCTCAAAACAGTTATTCTTTCATGTTTATGATCATTTTTAGCCAAGTTATGATTAAAATGCCAATCAAAAATATTTTAATTTTTGCCAAAATCCGCTTTTTCAAATTTTCATCATAAAATATCAGTTTTTTTGCAACAACTTTAAAAATAATTGTCTGAATTCGGAATGGTATATCTCGTTGCGTTCGTAGTTTAATTTCCAATCGAACTGTGTTTAAAAGTTGGAACTCAATTTTTTGGCCATTTTTGGCAAATTTTAATGATGTTACCCCTTACAAAAAATGCGAAAATCGACTCAAAAACGAATTTCCCAAAATCCGTCAAAAAGTGATAGGGATCGTTAGCATTGGTAGTTAGCTGCTCAAAACAGTTATTCTTTCATGTTTATGATCATTTTTAGCCAAGTTATGATTAAAATGCCAATCAAAAATATTTTAATTTTTGCCAAAATCCGCTTTTTCAAATTTTCATCATAAAATATCAGTTTTTTTGCAACAACTTTAAAAATAATTGTCTGAATTCGGAATGGTATATCTCATTGCGTTCGTAGTTTAATTTCCAATCGAACTGTGTTTAAAAGTTGGAACTCTATTTTTTTGCCATTTTTGGCAAATTTTAATGATGTTACCCCTTACAAAAAATGCGAAAATCGACTCAAAAACGAATTTCCCAAAATCCGTCAAAAAGTGATAGGGATCGTTAGCATTAGTAATTAGCTGCTCAAAACAGTTATTCTTTCATGTTTATGATCATTGTTGGCCAAGTTATGATTAAAATGCCAATAAAAAATATTTTAATTTTTGCCAAAATCCGTTTCTTCAAATTTTGATCATAAATAATCAGTTTTTTTGCAACAACTTTAAAAATATTTGTCTGAATTCGGAATGGTATATCTCGTTGCGTTCGTAGTTTAATTTCCAATCGAACTGTGTTTAAAAGTTGGAACTCTATTTTTTTGCCATTTTTGGCAAATTTTAATGATGTTACCCCTTACAAAAAATGCGAAAATCGACTCAAAAACGAATTTTCCAAAATCCGTCAAAAGTGATAGGGATCGTTAGCATTGGTAGTTAGCTGCTCAAAACAGTTATTCTTTCATGTTTATGATCATTTTTAGCCAAGTTATGATTAAAATGCCAATAAAAAATATATTAATTTTTCATCATAAAATATCAGTTTTTTTGCAACAACTTTAAAAATAATTGTCTGAATTCGGAATGGTATACCTCTCTGCGTTCGTAGTTTAATTTCCAATCGAACTGTGTTTAAAAGTTGGAACTCTATTTTTTTGCCATTTTTGGCAAATTTTAATGATGTTACCCCTTACAAAAAATGCGAAAATCGACTCAAAAACGAATTTCCCAAAATCCGTCAAAAAGTGATAGGGATCGTTAGCATTGGTAGTTAGCTGCTCAAAACAGTTATTCTTTCATGTTTATGATCATTTTTAGCCAAGTTATGATTAAAATGCCAATCAAAAATATTTTAATTTTTGCCAAAATCCGCTTTTTCAAATTTTCATCATAAAATATCAGTTTTTTTGCAACAACTTTAAAAATATTGTCTGAATTCGGAATGGTATATCTCGTTGCGTTCGTAGTTTAATTTCCAATCGAACTGTGTTTAAAAGTTGGAACTCAATTTTTTGGCCATTTTTGGCAAATTTTAATGATGTTACCCCTTACAAAAAATGCGAAAATCGACTCAAAAACGAATTTCCCAAAATCCGTCAAAAAGTGATAGGGATCGTTAGCATTGGTAGTTAGCTGCTCAAAACAGTTATTCTTTCATGTTTATGATCATTTTTAGCCAAGTTATGATTAAAATGCCAATAAAAATATATTAATTTTTGCCTAAATCCGCTTTTTCAAATTTTCATCATAAAATATCAGTTTTTTTGCAACAACTTTAAAAATAATTGTCTGAATTCGGAATGGTATACCTCTCTGCGTTCGTAGTTTAATTTCCAATCGAACTGTGTTTAAAAGTTGGAACTCAATTTTTTGGCCATTTTTGGCAAATTTTAATGATGTTACCCCTTACAAAAAATGCGAAAATCGACTCAAAAACGAATTTCCCAAAATCCGTCAAAAAGTGATAGGGATCGTTAGCATTGGTAGTTAGCTGCTCAAAACAGTTATTCTTTCATGTTTATGATCATTTTTAGCCAAGTTAGCCTCTCTGCGTTCGTAGTTTAATTTCCAATCGAACTGTGTTTAAAAGTTGGAACTCAATTTTTTGGCCATTTTTGGCAAATTTTAATGATGTTACCCCTTACAAAAAATGCGAAAATCGACTCAAAAACGAATTTCCAAAATCCGTCAAAAAGTGATAGGGATCGTTAGCATTGGTAGTTAGCTGCTCAAAACAGTTATTCTTTCATGTTTATGATCATTTTTAGCCAAGTTATGATTAAAATGCCAATCAAAAATATTTTAATTTTTGCCAAAATCCGTTTCTTCAAATTTTGATCATAAATAATCAGTTTTTTTGCAACAACTTTAAAAATAATTGTCTGATTTCGGAATGGTATACCTCTCTGCGTTCGTAGTTTAATTTCCAATCGAACTGTGTTTAAAAGTTGGAACTCAATTTTTTGGCCATTTTTGGCAAATTTTAATGATGTTACCCCTTACAAAAAATGCGAAAATCGACTCAAAAACGAATTTCCCAAAATCCGTCAAAAAATATCAGTTTTTTTGCAACAACTTTAAAAATAATTGTCTGAATTCGGAATGGTATACCTCTCTGCGTTCGTAGTTTAATTTCCAATCGAACTGTGTTTAAAAGTTGGAACTCAATTTTTTGGCCATTTTTGGCAAATTTTAATGATGTTACCCCTTACAAAAAATGCGAAAATCGACTCAAAAACGAATTTCCCAAAATCCGTCAAAAAGTGATAGGGATCGTTAGCATTGGTAGTTAGCTGCTCAAAACAGTTATTCTTTCATGTTTATGATCATTTTTAGCCAAGTTATGATTAAAATGCCAATCAAAAATATTTTAATTTTTGCCAAAATCCGCTTTTTCAAATTTTCATCATAAAATATCAGTTTTTTTGCAACAACTTTAAAAATATTTGTCTGAATTCGGAATGGTATATCTCGTTGCGTTCGTAGTTTAATTTCCAATCGAACTGTGTTTAAAAGTTGGAACTCAATTTTTTTGCCATTTTTGGCAAATTTTAATGATGTTACCCCTTACAAAAAATGCGAAAATCGACTCAAAAACGAATTTCCCAAAATCCGTCAAAAAGTGATAGGGATCGTTAGCATTGGTAGTTAGCTGCTCAAAACAGTTATTCTTTCATGTTTATGATCATTTTTAGCCAAGTTATGATTAAAATGCCAATCAAAAATATTTTAATTTTTGCCAAAATCCGCTTTTTCAAATTTGCATCATAAAATATCAGTTTTTTTGCAACAACTTTAAAAATATTTGTCTGAATTCGGAATGGTATATCTCGTTGCGTTCGTAGTTTAATTTCCAATCGAACTGTGTTTAAAAGTTGGAACTCAATTTTTTGGCCATTTTTGGCAAATTTTAATGATGTTACCCCTTACAAAAAATGCGAAAATCGACTCAAAAACGAATTTCCCAAAATCCGTCAAAAAGTGATAGGGATCGTTAGCATTGGTAGTTAGCTGCTCAAAACAGTTATTCTTTCATGTTTATGATCATTTTTAGCCAAGTTATGATTAAAATGCCAATAAAAAATATATTAATTTTTGCCTAAATCCGCTTTTTCAAATTTTCATCATAAAATATCAGTTTTTTTGCAACAACTTTAAAAATAATTGTCTGAATTCGGAATGGTATACCTCTCTGCGTTCGTAGTTTAATTTCCAATCGAACTGTGTTTAAAAGTTGGAACTCAATTTTTTGGCCATTTTTGGCAAATTTTAATGATGTTACCCCTTACAAAAAATGCGAAAATCGACTCAAAAACGAATTTCCCAAAATCCGTCAAAAAGTGATAGGGATCGTTAGCATTGGTAGTTAGCTGCTCAAAACAGTTATTCTTTCATGTTTATGATCATTTTTAGCCAAGTTATGATTAAAATGCCAATAAAAAATATTTTAATTTTTGCCAAAATCCGTTTCTTCAAATTTTGATCATAAATAATCAGTTTTTTTGCAACAACTTTAAAAATAATTGTCTGATTTCGGAATGGTATACCTCTCTGCGTTCGTAGTTTAATTTCCAATCGAACTGTGTTTAAAAGTTGGAACTCAATTTTTTGGCCATTTTTGGCAAATTTTAATGATGTTACCCCTTACAAAAAATGCGAAAATCGACTCAAAAACGAATTTCCCAAAATCCGTCAAAAAATATCAGTTTTTTTGCAACAACTTTAAAAATAATTGTCTGAATTCGGAATGGTATATCTCGTTGCGTTCGTAGTTTAATTTCCAATCGAACTGTGTTTAAAAGTTGGAACTCAATTTTTTGGCCATTTTTGGCAAATTTTAATGATGTTACCCCTTACAAAAAATGCGAAAATCGACTCAAAAACGAATTTCCCAAAATCCGTCAAAAAGTGATAGGGATCGTTAGCATTGGTAGTTAGCTGCTCAAAACAGTTATTCTTTCATGTTTATGATCATTTTTAGCCAAGTTATGATTAAAATGCCAATCAAAAATATTTTAATTTTTGCCAAAATCCGCTTTTTCAAATTTTCATCATAAAATATCAGTTTTTTTGCAACAACTTTAAAAATAATTGTCTGAATTCGGAATGGTATATCTCGTTGCGTTCGTAGTTTAATTTCCAATCGAACTGTGTTTAAAAGTTGGAACTCAATTTTTTGGCCATTTTTGGCAAATTTTAATGATGTTACCCCTTACAAAAAATGCGAAAATCGACTCAAAAACGAATTTCCCAAAATCCGTCAAAAAGTGATAGGGATCGTTAGCATTGGTAGTTAGCTGCTCAAAACAGTTATTCTTTCATGTTTATGATCATTTTTAGCCAAGTTATGATTAAAATGCCAATCAAAAATATTTTAATTTTTGCCAAAATCCGCTTTTTCAAATTTTCATCATAAAATATCAGTTTTTTTGCAACAACTTTAAAAATAATTGTCTGAATTCGGAATGGTATATCTCATTGCGTTCGTAGTTTAATTTCCAATCGAACTGTGTTTAAAAGTTGGAACTCTATTTTTTTTGCCATTTTTGGCAAATTTTAATGATGTTACCCCTTACAAAAAATGCGAAAATCGACTCAAAAACGAATTTCCCAAAATCCGTCAAAAAGTGATAGGGATCGTTAGCATTAGTAATTAGCTGCTCAAAACAGTTATTCTTTCATGTTTATGATCATTGTTAGCCAAGTTATGATTAAAATGCCAATAAAAAATTTTAATTTTTGCCAAAATCCGTTTCTTCAAATTTTGATCATAAATAATCAGTTTTTTTGCAACAACTTTAAAAATATTTGTCTGAATTCGGAATGGTATATCTCGTTGCGTTCGTAGTTTAATTTCCAATCGAACTGTGTTTAAAAGTTGGAACTCTATTTTTTTTCCATTTTTGGCAAATTTTAATGATGTTACCCCTTACAAAAAATGCGAAAATCGACTCAAAAACGAATTTTCCAAAATCCGTCAAAAAGTGATAGGGATCGTTAGCATTGGTAGTTAGCTGCTCAAAACAGTTATTCTTTCATGTTTATGATCATTTTTAGCCAAGTTATGATTAAAATGCCAATAAAAAATATATTAATTTTTGCCTAAATCGTTAGCATTGGTAGTTAGCTGCTCAAAACAGTTATTCTTTCATGTTTATGATCATTTTTAGCCAAGTTATGATTAAAATGCCAATAAAAAATATATTAATTTTCATCATAAAATATCAGTTTTTTTGCAACAACTTTAAAAATAATTGTCTGAATTCGGAATGGTATACCTCTCTGCGTTCGTAGTTTAATTTCCAATAGAACTGTGTTTAAAAGTTGGAACTCTATTTTTTTGCCATTTTTGGCAAATTTTAATGATGTTACCCCTTACAAAAAATGCGAAAATCGACTCAAAAACGAATTTCCCAAAATCCGTTAAAAAGTGATAGGGATCGTTAGCATTGGTAGTTAGCTGCTCAAAACAGTTATTCTTTCATGTTTATGATCATTTTTAGCCAAGTTATGATTAAAATGCCAATCAAAAATATTTTAATTTTTGCCAAAATCCGCTTTTTCAAATTTTCATCATAAAATATCAGTTTTTTTGCAACAACTTTAAAAATATTTGTCTGAATTCGGAATGGTATATCTCGTTGCGTTCGTAGTTTAATTTCCAATCGAACTGTGTTTAAAAGTTGGAACTCAATTTTTTGGCCATTTTTGGCAAATTTTAATGATGTTACCCCTTACAAAAAATGCGAAAATCGACTCAAAAACGAATTTCCCAAAATCCGTCAAAAAGTGATAGGGATCGTTAGCATTGGTAGTTAGCTGCTCAAAACAGTTATTCTTTCATGTTTATGATCATTTTTAGCCAAGTTATGATTAAAATGCCAATAAAAAATATATTAATTTTCGCCTAAATCCGCTTTTTCAAATTTTCATCATAAAATATCAGTTTTTTTGCAACAACTTTAAAAATAATTGTCTGAATTCGGAATGGTATACCTCTCTGCGTTCGTAGTTTAATTTCCAATCGAACTGTGTTTAAAAGTTGGAACTCAATTTTTTGGCCATTTTTGGCAAATTTTAATGATGTTACCCCTTACAAAAAATGCGAAAATCGACTCAAAAACGAATTTCCCAAAATCCGTCAAAAAGTGATAGGGATCGTTAGCATTGGTAGTTAGCTGCTCAAAACAGTTATTCTTTCATGTTTATGATCATTTTTAGCCAAGTTAGCCTCTCTGCGTTCGTAGTTTAATTTCCAATCGAACTGTGTTTAAAAGTTGGAACTCAATTTTTTGGCCATTTTTGGCAAATTTTAATGATGTTACCCCTTACAAAAAATGCGAAAATCGACTCAAAAACGAATTTCGCAAAATCCGTCAAAAAGTGATAGGGATCGTTAGCATTGGTAGTTAGCTGCTCAAAACAGTTATTCTTTCATGTTTATGATCATTTTTAGCCAAGTTATGATTAAAATGCCAATCAAAAATATTTTAATTTTTGCCAAAATCCGTTTCTTCAAATTTTGATCATAAATAATCAGTTTTTTTGCAACAACTTTAAAAATAATTGTCTGATTTCGGAATGGTATACCTCTCTGCGTTCGTAGTTTAATTTCCAATCGAACTGTGTTTAAAAGTTGGAACTCAATTTTTTGGCCATTTTTGGCAAATTTTAATGATGTTACCCCTTACAAAAAATGCGAAAATCGACTCAAAAACGAATTTCCCAAAATCCGTCAAAAAATATCAGTTTTTTTGCAACAACTTTAAAAATAATTGTCTGAATTCGGAATGGTATACCTCTCTGCGTTCGTAGTTTAATTTCCAATCGAACTGTGTTTAAAAGTTGGAACTCAATTTTTTGGCCATTTTTGGCAAATTTTAATGATGTTACCCCTTACAAAAAATGCGAAAATCGACTCAAAAACGAATTTCCCAAAATCCGTCAAAAAGTGATAGGGATCGTTAGCATTGGTAGTTAGCTGCTCAAAACAGTTATTCTTTCATGTTTATGATCATTTTTAGCCAAGTTATGATTAAAATGCCAATCAAAAATATTTTAATTTTTGCCAAAATCCGCTTTTTCAAATTTTCATCATAAAATATCAGTTTTTTTGCAACAACTTTAAAAATATTTGTCTGAATTCGGAATGGTATATCTCGTTGCGTTCGTAGTTTAATTTCCAATCGAACTGTGTTTAAAAGTTGGAACTCTATTTTTTTGCCATTTTTGGCAAATTTTAATGATGTTACCCCTTACAAAAAATGCGAAAATCGACTCAAAAACGAATTTTCCAAAATCCGTCAAAAAGTGATAGGGATCGTTAGCATTGGTAGTTAGCTGCTCAAAACAGTTATTCTTTCATGTTTATGATCATTTTTAGCCAAGTTATGATTAAAATGCCAATAAAAAATATATTAATTTTTGCCTAAATCCGCTTTTTCAAATTTTCATCATAAAATATCAGTTTTTTTGCAACAACTTTAAAAATCATTGTCTGAATTCGGAATGGTATACCTCTCTGCGTTCGTAGTTTAATTTCCAATCGAACTGTGTTTAAAAGTTGGAACTCAATTTTTTGGCCATTTTTGGCAAATTTTAATGATGTTACCCCTTACAAAAAATGCGAAAATCGACTCAAAAACGAATTTCCCAAAATCCGTCAAAAAGTGATAGGGATCGTTAGCATTGGTAGTTAGCTGCTCAAAACAGTTATTCTTTCATGTTTATGATCATTTTTAGCCAAGTTATGATTAAAATGCCAATCAAAAATATTTTAATTTTTGCCAAAATCCGCTTTTTCAAATTTTCATCATAAAATATCAGTTTTTTTGCAACAACTTTAAAAATATTTGTCTGAATTCGGAATGGTATATCTCGTTGCGTTCGTAGTTTAATTTCCAATCGAACTGTGTTTAAAAGTTGGAACTCAATTTTTTGGCCATTTTTGGCAAATTTTAATGATGTTACCCCTTACAAAAAATGCGAAAATCGACTCAAAAACGAATTTTCCAAAATCCGTCAAAAAGTGATAGGGATCGTTAGCATTGGTAGTTAGCTGCTCAAAACAGTTATTCTTTCATGTTTATGATCATTTTTAGCCAAGTTATGATTAAAATGCCAATAAAAAATATTTTAATTTTTGCCAAAATCCGTTTCTTCAAATTTTGATCATAAATAATCAGTTTTTTTGCAACAACTTTAAAAATAATTGTCTGATTTCGGAATGGTATACCTCTCTGCGTTTGTAGTTTAATTTCCAATCGAACTGTGTTTAAAAGTTGGAACTCAATTTTTTGGCCATTTTTGGCAAATTTTAATGATGTTACCCCTTACAAAAAATGCGAAAATCGACTCAAAAACGAATTTCCCAAAATCCGTCAAAAAATATCAGTTTTTTTGCAACAACTTTAAAAATAATTGTCTGAATTCGGAATGGTATACCTCTCTGCGTTCGTAGTTTAATTTCCAATCGAACTGTGTTTAAAAGTTGGAACTCAATTTTTTGGCCATTTTTGGCAAATTTTAATGATGTTACCCCTTACAAAAAATGCGAAAATCGACTCAAAAACGAATTTCCCAAAATCCGTCGAAAAGTGATAGGGATCGTTAGCATTGGTAGTTAGCTGCTCAAAACAGTTATTCTTTCATGTTTATGATCATTTTTAGCCAAGTTAGCCTCTCTGCGTTCGTAGTTTAATTTCCAATCGAACTGTGTTTAAAAGTTGGAACTCAATTTTTTGGCCATTTTTGGCAAATTTTAATGATGTTACCCCTTACAAAATATGCGAAAATCGACTCAAAAACGAATTTCCCAAAATCCGTCAAAAAATATCAGTTTTTTTGCAACAACTTTAAAAATAATTGTCTGAATTCGGAATGGTATACCTCTCTGCGTTCGTAGTTTAATTTCCAATCGAACTGTGTTTAAAAGTTGGAACTCAATTTTTTGGCCATTTTTGGCAAATTTTAATGATGTTACCCCTTACAAAAAATGCGAAAATCGACTCAAAAACGAATTTCCCAAAATCCGTCAAAAAGTGATAGGGATCGTTAGCATTGGTAGTTAGCTGCTCAAAACAGTTATTCTTTCATGTTTATGATCATTTTTAGCCAAGTTATGATTAAAATGCCAATAAAAAATATTTTAATTTTTGCCAAAATCCGTTTCTTCAAATTTTGATCATAAATAATCAGTTTTTTTGCAACAACTTTAAAAATAATTGTCTGATTTCGGAATGGTATACCTCTCTGCGTTTGTAGTTTAATTTCCAATCGAACTGTGTTTAAAAGTTGGAACTCAATTTTTTGGCCATTTTTGGCAAATTTTAATGATGTTACCCCTTACAAAAAATGCGAAAATCGACTCAAAAACGAATTTCCCAAAATCCGTCAAAAAATATCAGTTTTTTTGCAACAACTTTAAAAATAATTGTCTGAATTCGGAATGGTATACCTCTCTGCGTTCGTAGTTTAATTTCCAATCGAACTGTGTTTAAAAGTTGGAACTCAATTTTTTGGCCATTTTTGGCAAATTTTAATGATGTTACCCCTTACAAAAAATGCGAAAATCGACTCAAAAACGAATTTCCCAAAATCCGTCGAAAAGTGATAGGGATCGTTAGCATTGGTAGTTAGCTGCTCAAAACAGTTATTCTTTCATGTTTATGATCATTTTTAGCCAAGTTAGCCTCTCTGCGTTCGTAGTTTAATTTCCAATCGAACTGTGTTTAAAAGTTGGAACTCAATTTTTTGGCCATTTTTGGCAAATTTTAATGATGTTACCCCTTACAAAATATGCGAAAATCGACTCAAAAACGAATTTCCCAAAATCCGTCAAAAAATATCAGTTTTTTTGCAACAACTTTAAAAATAATTGTCTGAATTCGGAATGGTATACCTCTCTGCGTTCGTAGTTTAATTTCCAATCGAACTGTGTTTAAAAGTTGGAACTCAATTTTTTGGCCATTTTTGGCAAATTTTAATGATGTTACCCCTTACAAAAAATGCGAAAATCGACTCAAAAACGAATTTCCCAAAATCCGTCAAAAAGTGATAGGGATCGTTAGCATTGGTAGTTAGCTGCTCAAAACAGTTATTCTTTCATGTTTATGATCATTTTTAGCCAAGTTATGATTAAAATGCCAATAAAAAATATTTTAATTTTTGCCAAAATCCGTTTCTTCAAATTTTGATCATAAATAATCAGTTTTTTTGCAACAACTTTAAAAATAATTGTCTGATTTCGGAATGGTATACCTCTCTGCGTTTGTAGTTTAATTTCCAATCGAACTGTGTTTAAAAGTTGGAACTCAATTTTTTGGCCATTTTTGGCAAATTTTAATGATGTTACCCCTTACAAAAAATGCGAAAATCGACTCAAAAACGAATTTCCCAAAATCCGTCAAAAAATATCAGTTTTTTTGCAACAACTTTAAAAATAATTGTCTGAATTCGGAATGGTATATCTCGTTGCGTTCGTAGTTTAATTTCCAATCGAACTGTGTTTAAAAGTTGGAACTCAATTTTTTGGCCATTTTTGGCAAATTTTAATGATGTTACCCCTTACAAAAAATGCGAAAATCGACTCAAAAACGAATTTCCCAAAATCCGTCAAAAAGTGATAGGGATCGTTAGCATTGGTAGTTAGCTGCTCAAAACAGTTATTCTTTCATGTTTATGATCATTTTTAGCCAAGTTATGATTAAAATGCCAATAAAAAATATTTTAATTTTTGCCAAAATCCGTTTCTTCAAATTTTGATCATAAATAATCAGTTTTTTTGCAACAACTTTAAAAATAATTGTCTGATTTCGGAATGGTATACCTCTCTGCGTTTGTAGTTTAATTTCCAATCGAACTGTGTTTAAAAGTTGGAACTCAATTTTTTGGCCATTTTTGGCAAATTTTAATGATGTTACCCCTTACAAAAAATGCGAAAATCGACTCAAAAACGAATTTCCCAAAATCCGTCAAAAAATATCAGTTTTTTTGCAACAACTTTAAAAATAATTGTCTGAATTCGGAATGGTATACCTCTCTGCGTTCGTAGTTTAATTTCCAATCGAACTGTGTTTAAAAGTTGGAACTCAATTTTTTGGCCATTTTTGGCAAATTTTAATGATGTTACCCCTTACAAAAAATGCGAAAATCGACTCAAAAACGAATTTCCCAAAATCCGTCGAAAAGTGATAGGGATCGTTAGCATTGGTAGTTAGCTGCTCAAAACAGTTATTCTTTCATGTTTATGATCATTTTTAGCCAAGTTAGCCTCTCTGCGTTCGTAGTTTAATTTCCAATCGAACTGTGTTTAAAAGTTGGAACTCAATTTTTTGGCCATTTTTGGCAAATTTTAATGATGTTACCCCTTACAAAATATGCGAAAATCGACTCAAAAACGAATTTCCCAAAATCCGTCAAAAAATATCAGTTTTTTTGCAACAACTTTAAAAATAATTGTCTGAATTCGGAATGGTATACCTCTCTGCGTTCGTAGTTTAATTTCCAATCGAACTGTGTTTAAAAGTTGGAACTCAATTTTTTGGCCATTTTTGGCAAATTTTAATGATGTTACCCCTTACAAAAAATGCGAAAATCGACTCAAAAACGAATTTCCCAAAATCCGTCAAAAAGTGATAGGGATCGTTAGCATTGGTAGTTAGCTGCTCAAAACAGTTATTCTTTCATGTTTATGATCATTTTTAGCCAAGTTATGATTAAAATGCCAATAAAAAATATTTTAATTTTTGCCAAAATCCGTTTCTTCAAATTTTGATCATAAATAATCAGTTTTTTTGCAACAACTTTAAAAATAATTGTCTGATTTCGGAATGGTATACCTCTCTGCGTTGTAGTTTAATTTCCAATCGAACTGTGTTTAAAAGTTGGAACTCAATTTTTTGGCCATTTTTGGCAAATTTTAATGATGTTACCCCTTACAAAAAATGCGAAAATCGACTCAAAAACGAATTTCCCAAAATCCGTCAAAAAATATCAGTTTTTTTGCAACAACTTTAAAAATAATTGTCTGAATTCGGAATGGTATATCTCGTTGCGTTCGTAGTTTAATTTCCAATCGAACTGTGTTTAAAAGTTGGAACTCAATTTTTTGGCCATTTTTGGCAAATTTTAATGATGTTACCCCTTACAAAAAATGCGAAAATCGACTCAAAAACGAATTTCCCAAAATCCGTCAAAAAGTGATAGGGATCGTTAGCATTGGTAGTTAGCTGCTCAAAACAGTTATTCTTTCATGTTTATGATCATTTTTAGCCAAGTTATGATTAAAATGCCAATCAAAAATATTTTTATTTTTTGCCAAAATCCGCTTTTTCAAATTTTCATCATAAAATATCAGTTTTTTTGCAACAACTTTAAAAATAATTGTCTGAATTCGGAATGGTATATCTCGTTGCGTTTGTAGTTTAATTTCCAATCGAACTGTGTTTAAAAGTTGGAACTCAATTTTTTGGCCATTTTTGGCAAATTTTAATGATGTTACCCCTTACAAAAAATGCGAAAATCGACTCAAAAACGAATTTCCCAAAATCCGTCAAAAAATATCAGTTTTTTTGCAACAACTTTAAAAATAATTGTCTGAATTCGGAATGGTATACCTCTCTGCGTTCGTAGTTTAATTTCCAATCGAACTGTGTTTAAAAGTTGGAACTCAATTTTTTGGCCATTTTTGGCAAATTTTAATGATGTTACCCCTTACAAAAAATGCGAAAATCGACTCAAAAACGAATTTCCCAAAATCCGTCGAAAAGTGATAGGGATCGTTAGCATTGGTAGTTAGCTGCTCAAAACAGTTATTCTTTCATGTTTATGATCATTTTTAGCCAAGTTAGCCTCTCTGCGTTCGTAGTTTAATTTCCAATCGAACTGTGTTTAAAAGTTGGAACTCAATTTTTTGGCCATTTTTGGCAAATTTTAATGATGTTACCCCTTACAAAAAATGCGAAAATCGACTCAAAAACGAATTTCGCAAAATCCGTCAAAAAGTGATAGGGATCGTTAGCATTGGTAGTTAGCTGCTCAAAACAGTTATTCTTTCATGTTTATGATCATTTTTAGCCAAGTTATGATTAAAATGCCAATCAAAAATATTTTAATTTTTGCCAAAATCCGTTTCTTCAAATTTGGATCATAAATAATCAGTTTTTTTGCAACAACTTTAAAAATAATTGTCTGATTTCGGAATGGTATACCTCTCTGCGTTCGTAGTTTAATTTCCAATCGAACTGTGTTTAAAAGTTGGAACTCAATTTTTTGGCCATTTTTGACAAATTTTAATGATGTTACCCCTTACAAAATATGCGAAAATCGACTCAAAAACGAATTTCCCAAAATCCGTCAAAAAATATCAGTTTTTTTGCAACAACTTTAAAAATAATTGTCTGAATTCGGAATGGTATACCTCTCTGCGTTCGTAGTTTAATTTCCAATCGAACTGTGTTTAAAAGTTGGAACTCAATTTTTTGGCCATTTTTGGCAAATTTTAATGATGTTACCCCTTACAAAAAATGCGAAAATCGACTCAAAAACGAATTTCCCAAAATCCGTCAAAAAGTGATAGGGATCGTTAGCATTGGTAGTTAGCTGCTCAAAACAGTTATTCTTTCATGTTTATGATCATTTTTAGCCAAGTTATGATTAAAATGCCAATCAAAAATATTTTAATTTTTGCCAAAATCCGCTTTTTCAAATTTTCATCATAAAATATCAGTTTTTTTGCAACAACTTTAAAAATATTTGTCTGAATTCGGAATGGTATATCTCGTTGCGTTCGTAGTTTAATTTCCAATCGAACTGTGTTTAAAAGTTGGAACTCAATTTTTTGGCCATTTTTGGCAAATTTTAATGATGTTACCCCTTACAAAAAATGCGAAAATCGACTCAAAAACGAATTTCCCAAAATCCGTCAAAAAGTGATAGGGATCGTTAGCATTGGTAGTTAGCTGCTCAAAACAGTTATTCTTTCATGTTTATGATCATTTTTAGCCAAGTTATGATTAAAATGCCAATAAAAAATATTTTAATTTTTGCCAAAATCCGTTTCTTCAAATTTTGATCATAAATAATCAGTTTTTTTGCAACAACTTTAAAAATAATTGTCTGATTTCGGAATGGTATACCTCTCTGCGTTTGTAGTTTAATTTCCAATCGAACTGTGTTTAAAAGTTGGAACTCAATTTTTTGGCCATTTTTGGCAAATTTTAATGATGTTACCCCTTACAAAAATGCGAAAATCGACTCAAAAACGAATTTCCCAAAATCCGTCAAAAAATATCAGTTTTTTTGCAACAACTTTAAAAATAATTGTCTGAATTCGGAATGGTATATCTCGTTGCGTTCGTAGTTTAATTTCTAATCGAACTGTGTTTAAAAGTTGGAACTCTATTTTTTGGCCATTTTTGGCAAATTTTAATGATGTTACCCCTTACAAAAAATGCGAAAATCGACTCAAAAACGAATTTCCCAAAATCCGTCAAAAAGTGAAAGGGATCGTTAGCATTGGTAGTTAGCTGCTCAAAACAGTTATTCTTTCATGTTTATGATCATTTTTAGCCAAGTTATGATTAAAATGCCAATAAAAAATATATTAATTTTTGCCTAAATCGTTAGCATTGGTAGTTAGCTGCTCAAAACAGTTATTCTTTCATGTTTATGATCATTTTTAGCCAAGTTATGATTAAAATATTTTAATTTTTGCCAAAATCCGCTTTTTCAAATTTTCATCATAAAATATCAGTTTTTTTGCAACAACTTTAAAAATAATTGTCTGAATTCGGAATGGTATATCTCGTTGCGTTCGTAGTTTAATTTCCAATCGAACTGTGTTTAAAAGTTGGAACTCAATTTTTTGGCCATTTTTGGCAAATTTTAATGATGTTACCCCTTACAAAAAATGCGAAAATCGACTCAAAAACGAATTTCGCAAAATCCGTCAAAAAGTGATAGGGATCGTTAGCATTGGTAGTTAGCTGCTCAAAACAGTTATTCTTTCATGTTTATGATCATTTTTAGCCAAGTTATGATTAAAATGCCAATCAAAAATATTTTAATTTTTGCCAAAATCCGCTTTTTCAAATTTTCATCATAAAATATCAGTTTTTTTGCAACAACTTTAAAAATAATTGTCTGAATTCGGAATGGTATATCTCGTTGCGTTCGTAGTTTAATTTCCAATCGAACTGTGTTTAAAAGTTGGAACTCAATTTTTTGGCCATTTTTGGCAAATTTTAATGATGTTACCCCTTACAAAAAATGCGAAAATCGACTCAAAAACGAATTTCGCAAAATCCGTCAAAAAGTGATAGGGATCGTTAGCATTGGTAGTTAGCTGCTCAAAACAGTTATTCTTTCATGTTTATGATCATTTTTAGCCAAGTTATGATTAAAATGCCAATCAAAAATATTTTAATTTTTGCCAAAATCCGTTTCTTCAAATTTTGATCATAAATAATCAGTTTTTTTGCAACAACTTTAAAAATAATTGTCTGATTTCGGAATGGTATACCTCTCTGCGTTCGTAGTTTAATTTCCAATCGAACTGTGTTTAAAAGTTGGAACTCAATTTTTTGGCCATTTTTGGCAAATTTTAATGATGTTACCCCTTACAAAAAATGCGAAAATCGACTCAAAAACGAATTTCCCAAAATCCGTCAAAAAATATCAGTTTTTTTGCAACAACTTTAAAAATAATTGTCTGAATTCGGAATGGTATACCTCTCTGCGTTCGTAGTTTAATTTCCAATCGAACTGTGTTTAAAAGTTGGAACTCAATTTTTTGGCCATTTTTGGCAAATTTTAATGATGTTACCCCTTACAAAAAATGCGAAAATCGACTCAAAAACGAATTTCCCAAAATCCGTCAAAAAGTGATAGGGATCGTTAGCATTGGTAGTTAGCTGCTCAAAACAGTTATTCTTTCATGTTTATGATCATTTTTAGCCAAGTTATGATTAAAATGCCAATCAAAAATATTTTAATTTTTGCCAAAATCCGCTTTTTCAAATTTTCATCATAAAATATCAGTTTTTTTGCAACAACTTTAAAAATAATTGTCTGAATTCGGAATGGTATATCTCGTTGCGTTCGTAGTTTAATTTCCAATCGAACTGTGTTTAAAAGTTGGAACTCAATTTTTTGGCCATTTTCGGCAAATTTTAATGATGTTACCCCTTACAAAAAATGCGAAAATCGACTCAAAAACGAATTTCCCAAAATCCGTCAAAAAATATCAGTTTTTTTGCAACAACTTTAAAAATAATTGTCTGAATTCGGAATGGTATACCTCTCTGCGTTCGTAGTTTAATTTCCAATCGAACTGTGTTTAAAAGTTGGAACTCAATTTTTTGGCCATTTTTGGCAAATTTTAATGATGTTACCCCTTACAAAAAATGCGAAAATCGACTCAAAAACGAATTTCCCAAAATCCGTCAAAAAGTGATAGGGATCGTTAGCATTGGTAGTTAGCTGCTCAAAACAGTTATTCTTTCATGTTTATGATCATTTTTAGCCAAGTTATGATTAAAATGCCAATAAAAAATATATTAATTTTTGCCTAAATCCGCTTTTTCAAATTTTCATCATAAAATATCAGTTTTTTTGCAACAACTTTCAAAATAATTGTCTGAATTCGGAATGGTATACCTCTCTGCGTTCGTAGTTTAATTTCCAATCGAACTGTGTTTAAAAGTTGGAACTCAATTTTTTGGCCATTTTTGGCAAATTTTAATGATGTTACCCCTTACAAAAAATGCGAAAATCGACTCAAAAACGAATTTCCCAAAATCCGTCAAAAAGTGATAGGGATCGTTAGCATTGGTAGTTAGCTGCTCAAAACAGTTATTCTTTCATGTTTATGATCATTTTTAGCCAAGTTATGATTAAAATGCCAATAAAAAATATTTTAATTTTTGCCAAAATCCGTTTCTTCAAATTTTGATCATAAATAATCAGTTTTTTTGCAACAACTTTAAAAATAATTGTCTGATTTCGGAATGGTATACCTCTCTGCGTTCGTAGTTTAATTTCCAATCGAACTGTGTTTAAAAGTTGGAACTCAATTTTTTGGCCATTTTCGGCAAATTTTAATGATGTTACCCCTTACAAAAAATGCGAAAATCGACTCAAAAACGAATTTCCCAAAATCCGTCAAAAAATATCAGTTTTTTTGCAACAACTTTAAAAATAATTGTCTGAATTCGGAATGGTATACCTCTCTGCGTTCGTAGTTTAATTTCCAATCGAACTGTGTTTAAAAGTTGGAACTCAATTTTTTGGCCATTTTTGGCAAATTTTAATGATGTTACCCCTTACAAAAAATGCGAAAATCGACTCAAAAACGAATTTCGCAAAATCCGTCAAAAAGTGATAGGGATCGTTAGCATTGGTAGTTAGCTGCTCAAAACAGTTATTCTTTCATGTTTATGATCATTTTTAGCCAAGTTATGATTAAAATGCCAATCAAAAATATTTTAATTTTTGCCAAAATCCGTTTCTTCAAATTTTGATCATAAATAATCAGTTTTTTTGCAACAACTTTAAAAATAATTGTCTGATTTCGGAATGGTATACCTCTCTGCGTTCGTAGTTTAATTTCCAATCCAACTGTGTTTAAAAGTTGGAACTCAATTTTTTGGCCATTTTTGGCAAATTTTAATGATGTTACCCCTTACAAAAAATGCGAAAATCGACTCAAAAACGAATTTCCCAAAATCCGTCAAAAAATATCAGTTTTTTTGCAACAACTTTAAAAATAATTGTCTGAATTCGGAATGGTATACCTCTCTGCGTTCGTAGTTTAATTTCCAATCGAACTGTGTTTAAAAGTTAGAACTCAATTTTTTGGCCATTTTTGGCAAATTTTAATGATGTTACCCCTTACAAAAAATGCGAAAATCGACTCAAAAACGAATTTCCCAAAATCCGTCAAAAAGTAATAGGGATCGTTAGCATTGGTAGTTAGCTGCTCAAAACAGTTATTCTTTCATGTTTATGATCATTTTTAGCCAAGTTATGATTAAAATGCCAATAAAAAATATATTAATTTTTGCCTAAATCCGCTTTTTCAAATTTTCATCATAAAATATCAGTTTTTTTGCAACAACTTTCAAAATAATTGTCTGAATTCGGAATGGTATACCTCTCTGCGTTCGTAGTTTAATTTCCAATCGAACTGTGTTTAAAAGTTGGAACTCAATTTTTTGGCCATTTTTGGCAAATTTTAATGATGTTACCCCTTACAAAAAATGCGAAAATCGACTCAAAAACGAATTTCCCAAAATCCGTCAAAAAGTGATAGGGATCGTTAGCATTGGTAGTTAGCTGCTCAAAACAGTTATTCTTTCATGTTTATGATCATTTTTAGCCAAGTTATGATTAAAATGCCAATAAAAAATATTTTAATTTTTGCCAAAATCCGTTTCTTCAAATTTTGATCATAAATAATCAGTTTTTTTGCAACAACTTTAAAAATAATTGTCTGATTTCGGAATGGTATACCTCTCTGCGTTCGTAGTTTAATTTCCAATCGAACTGTGTTTAAAAGTTGGAACTCAATTTTTTGGCCATTTTCGGCAAATTTTAATGATGTTACCCCTTACAAAAAATGCGAAAATCGACTCAAAAACGAATTTCCCAAAATCCGTCAAAAAATATCAGTTTTTTGCAACAACTTTAAAAATAATTGTCTGAATTCGGAATGGTATACCTCTCTGCGTTCGTAGTTTAATTTCCAATCGAACTGTGTTTAAAAGTTGGAACTCAATTTTTTGGCCATTTTTGGCAAATTTTAATGATGTTACCCCTTACAAAAAATGCGAAAATCGACTCAAAAACGAATTTCCCAAAATCCGTCAAAAAGTGATAGGGATCGTTAGCATTGGTAGTTAGCTGCTCAAAACAGTTATTCTTTCATGTTTATGATCATTTTTAGCCAAGTTAGCCTCTCTGCGTTCGTAGTTTAATTTCCAATCGAACTGTGTTTAAAAGTTGGAACTCAATTTTTTGGCCATTTTTGGCAAATTTTAATGATGTTACCCCTTACAAAAAATGCGAAAATCGACTCAAAAACGAATTTCGCAAAATCCGTCAAAAAGTGATAGGGATCGTTAGCATTGGTAGTTAGCTGCTCAAAACAGTTATTCTTTCATGTTTATGATCATTTTTAGCCAAGTTATGATTAAAATGCCAATCAAAAATATTTTAATTTTTGCCAAAATCCGTTTCTTCAAATTTTGATCATAAATAATCAGTTTTTTTGCAACAACTTTAAAAATAATTGTCTGATTTCGGAATGGTATACCTCTCTGCGTTCGTAGTTTAATTTCCAATCGAACTGTGTTTAAAAGTTGGAACTCAATTTTTTGGCCATTTTTGGCAAATTTTAATGATGTTACCCCTTACAAAAAATGCGAAAATCGACTCAAAAACGAATTTCCCAAAATCCGTCAAAAAATATCAGTTTTTTTGCAACAACTTTAAAAATAATTGTCTGAATTCGGAATGGTATACCTCTCTGCGTTCGTAGTTTAATTTCCAATCGAACTGTGTTTAAAAGTTAGAACTCAATTTTTTGGCCATTTTTGGCAAATTTTAATGATGTTACCCCTTACAAAAAATGCGAAAATCGACCCAAAAACGAATTTCCCAAAATCCGTCAAAAAGTGATAGGGATCGTTAGCATTGGTAGTTAGCTGCTCAAAACAGTTATTCTTTCATGTTTATGATCATTTTTAGCCAAGTTATGATTAAAATGCCAATAAAAAATATATTAATTTTTGCCTAAATCCGCTTTTTCAAATTTTCATCATAAAATATCAGTTTTTTTGCAACAACTTTAAAAATAATTGTCTGAATTCGGAATGGTATACCTCTCTGCGTTCGTAGTTTAATTTCCAATCGAACTGTGTTTAAAAGTTGGAACTCAATTTTTTGGCCATTTTTGGCAAATTTTAATGATGTTACCCCTTACAAAAAATGCGAAAATCGACTCAAAAACGAATTTCCCAAAATCCGTCAAAAAGTGATAGGGATCGTTAGCATTGGTAGTTAGCTGCTCAAAACAGTTATTCTTTCATGTTTATGATCATTTTTAGCCAAGTTATGATTAAAATGCCAATCAAAAATATTTTAATTTTTGCCAAAATCCGTTTCTTCAAATTTTGATCATAAATAATCAGTTTTTTTGCAACAACTTTAAAAATAATTGTCTGATTTCGGAATGGTATACCTCTCTGCGTTCGTAGTTTAATTTCCAATCGAACTGTGTTTAAAAGTTGGAACTCAATTTTTTGGCCATTTTTGGCAAATTTTAATGATGTTACCCCTTACAAAAAATGCGAAAATCGACTCAAAAACGAATTTCCCAAAATCCGTCAAAAAGTGATAGGGATCGTTAGCATTGGTAGTTAGCTGCTCAAAACAGTTATTCTTTCATGTTTATGATCATTTTTAGCCAAGTTATGATTAAAATGCCAATCAAAAATATTTTAATTTTTGCCAAAATCCGCTTTTTCAAATTTTCATCATAAAATATCAGTTTTTTTGCAACAACTTTAAAAATATTTGTCTGAATTCGGAATGGTATATCTCGTTGCGTTCGTAGTTTAATTTCCAATCGAACTGTGTTTAAAAGTTGGAACTCAATTTTTTGCCATTTTTGGCAAATTTTAATGATGTTACCCCTTACAAAAAATGCGAAAATCGACTCAAAAACGAATTTCCCAAAATCCGTCAAAAAGTGATAGGGATCGTTAGCATTGGTAGTTAGCTGCTCAAAACAGTTATTCTTTCATGTTTATGATCATTTTTAGCCAAGTTAGCCTCTCTGCGTTCGTAGTTTAATTTCCAATCGAACTGTGTTTAAAAGTTGGAACTCAATTTTTTGGCCATTTTTGGCAAATTTTAATGATGTTACCCCTTACAAAAAATGCGAAAATCGACTCAAAAACGAATTTCCCAAAATCCGTCAAAAAGTGATAGGGATCGTTAGCATTGGTAGTTAGCTGCTCAAAACAGTTATTCTTTCATGTTTATGATCATTTTTAGCCAAGTTATGATTAAAATGCCAATCAAAAATATTTTAATTTTTGCCAAAATCCGATTCTTCAAATTTTGATCATAAATAATCAGTTTTTTTGCAACAACTTTAAAAATAATTGTCTGATTTCGGAATGGTATACCTCTCTGCGTTCGTAGTTTAATTTCCAATCGAACTGTGTTTAAAAGTTGGAACTCAATTTTTTGGCCATTTTTGGCAAATTTTAATGATGTTACCCCTTACAAAAAATGCGAAAATCGACTCAAAAACGAATTTCCCAAAATCCGTCAAAAAATATCAGTTTTTTTGCAACAACTTTAAAAATAATTGTCTGAATTCGGAATGGTATACCTCTCTGCGTTCGTAGTTTAATTTCCAATCGAACTGTGTTTAAAAGTTAGAACTCAATTTTTTGGCCATTTTTGGCAAATTTTAATGATGTTACCCCTTACAAAAAATGCGAAAATCGACTCAAAAACGAATTTCCCAAAATCCGTCAAAAAGTGATAGGGATCGTTAGCATTGGTAGTTAGCTGCTCAAAACAGTTATTCTTTCATGTTTATGATCATTTTTAGCCAAGTTATGATTAAAATGCCAATCAAAAATATTTTAATTTTTGCCAAAATCCGCTTTTTCAAATTTTCATCATAAAATATCAGTTTTTTTGCAACAACTTTAAAAATATTTGTCTGAATTCGGAATGGTATATCTCGTTGCGTTCGTAGTTTAATTTCCAATCGAACTGTGTTTAAAAGTTGGAACTCAATTTTTTGTCCATTTTTGGCAAATTTTAATGATGTTACCCCTTACAAAAAATGCGAAAATCGACTCAAAAACGAATTTCCCAAAATCCGTCAAAAAGTGATAGGGATCGTTAGCATTGGTAGTTAGCTGCTCAAAACAGTTATTCTTTCATGTTTATGATCATTTTTAGCCAAGTTATGATTAAAATGCCAATAAAAAATATATTAATTTTTGCCTAAATCCGCTTTTTCAAATTTTCATCATAAAATATCAGTTTTTTTGCAACAACTTTCAAAATAATTGTCTGAATTCGGAATGGTATACCTCTCTGCGTTCGTAGTTTAATTTCCAATCGAACTGTGTTTAAAAGTTGGAACTCAATTTTTTGGCCATTTTTGGCAAATTTTAATGATGTTACCCCTTACAAAAAATGCGAAAATCGACTCAAAAACGAATTTCCCAAAATCCGTCAAAAAGTGATAGGGATCGTTAGCATTGGTAGTTAGCTGCTCAAAACAGTTATTCTTTCATGTTTATGATCATTTTTAGCCAAGTTATGATTAAAATGCCAATAAAAAATATTTTAATTTTTGCCAAAATCCGTTTCTTCAAATTTTGATCATAAATAATCAGTTTTTTTGCAACAACTTTAAAAATAATTGTCTGATTTCGGAATGGTATACCTCTCTGCGTTCGTAGTTTAATTTCCAATCGAACTGTGTTTAAAAGTTGGAACTCAATTTTTTGGCCATTTTTGGCAAATTTTAATGATGTTACCCCTTACAAAAAATGCGAAAATCGACTCAAAAACGAATTTCCCAAAATCCGTCAAAAAATATCAGTTTTTTTGCAACAACTTTAAAAATAATTGTCTGAATTCGGAATGGTATATCTCGTTGCGTTCGTAGTTTAATTTCCAATCGAACTGTGTTTAAAAGTTGGAACTCAATTTTTTGGCCATTTTTGGCAAATTTTAATGATGTTACCCCTTACAAAAAATGCGAAAATCGACTCAAAAACGAATTTCCCAAAATCCGTCAAAAAGTGATAGGGATCGTTAGCATTGGTAGTTAGCTGCTCAAAACAGTTATTCTTTCATGTTTATGATCATTTTTAGCCAAGTTATGATTAAAATGCCAATCAAAAATATTTTAATTTTTGCCAAAATCCGCTTTTTCAAATTTTCATCATAATATATCAGTTTTTTTGCAACAACTTTAAAAATAATTGTCTGAATTCGGAATGGTATATCTCGTTGCGTTCGTAGTTTAATTTCCAATCGAACTGTGTTTAAAAGTTGGAACTCAATTTTTTGGCCATTTTTGGCAAATTTTAATGATGTTACCCCTTACATAAAATGCGAAAATCGACTCAAAAACGAATTTCCCAAAATCCGTCAAAAAGTGATAGGGATCGTTAGCATTGGTAGTTAGCTGCTCAAAACAGTTTTTCTTTCATGTTTATGATCATTTTTAGCCAAGTTATGATTAAAATGCCAATAAAAAATATATTAATTTTTGCCTAAATCCGCTTTTTCAAATTTTCATCATAAAATATCAGTTTTTTTGCAACAACTTTAAAAATAATTGTCTGAATTCGGAATGGTATACCTCTCTGCGTTCGTAGTTTAATTTCCAATCGAACTGTGTTTAAAAGTTGGAACTCAAAAAATAAAATATAAAATAAAATATAAAATATAAAATAAAAAATATATTAATTTTTGCCTAAATCCGCTTTTTCAAATTTTCATCATAAAATATCAGTTTTTTTGCAACAACTTTAAAAATAATTGTCTGAATTCGGAATGGTATACCTCTCTGCGTTCGTAGTTTAATTTCCAATCGAACTGTGTTTAAAAGTGGGAACTCAATTTTTTGGCCATTTTTGGCAAATTTTAATGATGTTACCCCTTACAAAAAATGCGAAAATCGACTCAAAAACGAATTTCCCAAAATCCGTCAAAAAATATCAGTTTTTTTGCAACAACTTTAAAAATAATTGTCTGAATTCGGAATGGTATACCTCTCTGCGTTCGTAGTTTAATTTCCAATCGAACTGTGTTTAAAAGTTGGAACTCAATTTTTTGGCCATTTTTGGCAAATTTTAATGATGTTACCCCTTACAAAAAATGCGAAAATCGACTCAAAAACGAATTTCCCAAAATCCGTCAAAAAGTGATAGGGATCGTTAGCATTGGTAGTTAGCTGCTCAAAACAGTTATTCTTTCATGTTTATGATCATTTTTAGCCAAGTTATGATTAAAATGCCAATCAAAAATATTTTAATTTTTGCCAAAATCCGCTTTTTCAAATTTTCATCATAAAATATCAGTTTTTTTGCAACAACTTTAAAAATATTTGTCTGAATTCGGAATGGTATATCTCGTTGCGTTCGTAGTTTAATTTCCAATCGAACTGTGTTTAAAAGTTGGAACTCAATTTTTTGGCCATTTTTGGCAAATTTTAATGATGTTACCCCTTACAAAAAATGCGAAAATCGACTCAAAAACGAATTTCCCAAAATCCGTCAAAAAGTGATAGGGATCGTTAGCATTGGTAGTTAGCTGCTCAAAACAGTTATTCTTTCATGTTTATGATCATTTTTAGCCAAGTTATGATTAAAATGCCAATAAAAAATATATTAATTTTTGCCTAAATCCGCTTTTTCAAATTTTCATCATAAAATATCAGTTTTTTTGCAACAACTTTAAAAATAATTGTCTGAATTCGGAATGGTATACCTCTCTGCGTTCGTAGTTTAATTTCCAATCGAACTGTGTTTAAAAGTTGGAACTCAATTTTTTGGCCATTTTTGGCAAATTTTAATGATGTTACCCCTTACAAAAAATGCGAAAATCGACTCAAAAACGAATTTCCCAAAATCCGTCAAAAAGTGATAGGGATCGTTAGCATTGGTAGTTAGCTGCTCAAAACAGTTATTCTTTCATGTTTATGATCATTTTTAGCCAAGTTATGATTAAAATGCCAATCAAAATATTTTAATTTTTGCCAAAATCCGTTTCTTCAAATTTTGATCATAAATAATCAGTTTTTTTGCAACAACTTTAAAAATAATTGTCTGATTTCGGAATGGTATACCTCTCTGCGTTCGTAGTTTAATTTCCAATCGAACTGTGTTTAAAAGTTGGAACTCAATTTTTTGGCCATTTTTGGCAAATTTTAATGATGTTACCCCTTACAAAAAATGCGAAAATCGACTCAAAAACGAATTTCCCAAAATCCGTCAAAAAGTGATAGGGATCGTTAGCATTGGTAGTTAGCTGCTCAAAACAGTTATTCTTTCATGTTTATGATCATTTTTAGCCAAGTTATGATTAAAATGCCAATCAAAAATATTTTAATTTTTGCCAAAATCCGCTTTTTCAAATTTTCATCATAAAATATCAGTTTTTTTGCAACAACTTTAAAAATATTTGTCTGAATTCGGAATGGTATATCTCGTTGCGTTCGTAGTTTAATTTCCAATCGAACTGTGTTTAAAAGTTGGAACTCAATTTTTTGGCCATTTTTGGCAAATTTTAATGATGTTACCCCTTACAAAAAATGCGAAAATCGACTCAAAAACGAATTTCCCAAAATCCGTCAAAAAGTGATAGGGATCGTTAGCATTGGTAGTTAGCTGCTCAAAACAGTTATTCTTTCATGTTTATGATCATTTTTGGCCAAGTTATGATTAAAATGCCAATAAAAAATATATTAATTTTTGCCTAAATCCGCTTTTTCAAATTTTCATCATAAAATATCAGTTTTTTTGCAACAACTTTCAAAATAATTGTCTGAATTCGGAATGGTATACCTCTCTGCGTTCGTAGTTTAATTTCCAATCGAACTGTGTTTAAAAGTTGGAACTCAATTTTTTGGCCATTTTTGGCAAATTTTAATGATGTTACCCCTTACAAAAAATGCGAAAATCGACTCAAAAACGAATTTCCCAAAATCCGTCAAAAAGTGATAGGGATCGTTAGCATTGGTAGTTAGCTGCTCAAAACAGTTATTCTTTCATGTTTATGATCATTTTTAGCCAAGTTATGATTAAAATGCCAATAAAAAATATTTTAATTTTTGCCAAAATCCGTTTCTTCAAATTTTGATCATAAATAATCAGTTTTTTTGCAACAACTTTAAAAATAATTGTCTGATTTCGGAATGGTATACCTCTCTGCGTTCGTAGTTTAATTTCCAATCGAACTGTGTTTAAAAGTTGGAACTCAATTTTTTGGCCATTTTTGGCAAATTTTAATGATGTTACCCCTTACAAAAAATGCGAAAATCGACTCAAAAACGAATTTCCCAAAATCCGTCAAAAAATATCAGTTTTTTTGCAACAACTTTAAAAATAATTGTCTGAATTCGGAATGGTATACCTCTCTGCGTTCGTAGTTTAATTTCCAATCGAACTGTGTTTAAAAGTTGGAACTCAATTTTTTGGCCATTTTTGGCAAATTTTAATGATGTTACCCCTTACAAAAAATGCGAAAATCGACTCAAAAACGAATTTCCCAAAATCCGTCAAAAAGTGATAGGGATCGTTAGCATTGGTAGTTAGCTGCTCAAAACAGTTATTCTTTCATGTTTATGATCATTTTTAGCCAAGTTATGATTAAAATGCCAATCAAAAATATTTTAATTTTTGCCAAAATCCGCTTTTTCAAATTTTCATCATAAAATATCAGTTTTTTTGCAACAACTTTAAAAATAATTGTCTGAATTCGGAATGGTATATCTCGTTGCGTTCGTAGTTTAATTTCCAATCGAACTGTGTTTAAAAGTTGGAACTCAATTTTTTGGCCATTTTTGGCAAATTTTAATGATGTTACCCCTTACAAAAAATGCGAAAATGGACTCAAAAACGAATTTCCCAAAATCCGTCAAAAAGTGATAGGGATCGTTAGCATTGGTAGTTAGCTGCTCAAAACAGTTATTCTTTCATGTTTATGATCATTTTTAGCCAAGTTATGATTAAAATGCCAATAAAAAATATATTAATTTTTGCCTAAATCCGCTTTTTCAAATTTTCATCATAAAATATCAGTTATTTTGCAACAACTTTAAAAATAATTGTCTGAATTCGGAATGGTATACCTCTCTGCGTTCGTAGTTTAATTTCCAATCGAACTGTGTTTAAAAGTTGGAACTCAATTTTTTGGCCATTTTTGGCAAATTTTAATGAAAATCGACTCAAAAACGAATTTCCCAAAATCCGTCAAAAAGTGATAGGGATCGTTAGCACTGGTAGTTAGCTGCTCAAAACAGTTATTCTTTCATGTTTATGATCATTTTTAGCCAAGTTAGCCTCTCTGCGTTCGTAGTTTAATTTCCAATCGAACTGTGTTTAAAAGTTGGAACTCAATTTTTTGGCCATTTTTGGCAAATTTTAATGATGTTACCCCTTACAAAAAATGCGAAAATCGACTCAAAAACGAATTTCGCAAAATCCGTCAAAAAGTGATAGGGATCGTTAGCATTGGTAGTTAGCTGCTCAAAACAGTTATTCTTTCATGTTTATGATCATTTTTAGCCAAGTTATGATTAAAATGCCAATCAAAAATATTTTAATTTTTGCCAAAATCCGTTTCTTCAAATTTTGATCATAAATAATCAGTTTTTTTGCAACAACTTTAAAAATAATTGTCTGATTTCGGAATGGTATACCTCTCTGCGTTCGTAGTTTAATTTCCAATCGAACTGTGTTTAAAAGTTGGAACTCAATTTTTTGGCCATTTTTGGCAAATTTTAATGATGTTACCCCTTACAAAAAATGCGAAAATCGACTCAAAAACGAATTTCCCAAAATCCGTCAAAAAATATCAGTTTTTTTGCAACAACTTTAAAAATAATTGTCTGAATTCGGAATGGTATACCTCTCTGCGTTCGTAGTTTAATTTCCAATCGAACTGTGTTTAAAAGTTAGAACTCAATTTTTTGGCCATTTTTGGCAAATTTTAATGATGTTACCCCTTACAAAAAATGCGAAAATCGACTCAAAAACGAATTTCCCAAAATCCGTCAAAAAGTGATAGGGATCGTTAGCATTGGTAGTTAGCTGCTCAAAACAGTTATTCTTTCATGTTTATGATCATTTTTAGCCAAGTTATGATTAAAATGCCAATCAAAAATATTTTAATTTTTGCCAAAATCCGCTTTTTCAAATTTTCATCATAAAATATCAGTTTTTTTGCAACAACTTTAAAAATATTTGTCTGAATTCGGAATGGTATATCTCGTTGCGTTCGTAGTTTAATTTCCAATCGAACTGTGTTTAAAAGTTGGAACTCAATTTTTTGGCCATTTTTGGCAAATTTTAATGATGTTACCCCTTACAAAAAATGCGAAAATCGACTCAAAAACGAATTTCCCAAAATCCGTCAAAAAGTGATAGGGATCGTTAGCATTGGTAGTTAGCTGCTCAAAACAGTTATTCTTTCATGTTTATGATCATTTTTAGCCAAGTTAGCCTCTCTGCGTTCGTAGTTTAATTTCCAATCGAACTGTGTTTAAAAGTTGGAACTCAATTTTTTGGCCATTTTTGGCAAATTTTAATGATGTTACCCCTTACAAAAAATGCGAAAATCGACTCAAAAACGAATTTCGCAAAATCCGTCAAAAAGTGATAGGGATCGTTAGCATTGGTAGTTAGCTGCTCAAAACAGTTATTCTTTCATGTTTATGATCATTTTTAGCCAAGTTATGATTAAAATGCCAATCAAAAATATTTTAATTTTTGCCAAAATCCGTTTCTTCAAATTTTGATCATAAATAATCAGTTTTTTTGCAACAACTTTAAAAATAATTGTCTGATTTCGGAATGGTATACCTCTCTGCGTTCGTAGTTTAATTTCCAATCGAACTGTGTTTAAAAGTTGGAACTCAATTTTTTGGCCATTTTTGGCAAATTTTAATGATGTTACCCCTTACAAAAAATGCGAAAATCGACTCAAAAACGAATTTCCCAAAATCCGTCAAAAAATATCAGTTTTTTTGCAACAACTTTAAAAATAATTGTCTGAATTCGGAATGGTATACCTCTCTGCGTTCGTAGTTTAATTTCCAATCGAACTGTGTTTAAAAGTTAGAACTCAATTTTTTGGCCATTTTTGGCAAATTTTAATGATGTTACCCCTTACAAAAAATGCGAAAATCGACTCAAAAACGAATTTCCCAAAATCCGTCAAAAAGTGATAGGGATCGTTAGCATTGGTAGTTAGCTGCTCAAAACAGTTATTCTTTCATGTTTATGATCATTTTTAGCCAAGTTATGATTAAAATGCCAATAAAAAATATATTAATTTTTGCCTAAATCCGCTTTTTCAAATTTTCATCATAAAATATCAGTTTTTTTGCAACAACTTTCAAAATAATTGTCTGAATTCGGAATGGTATACCTCTCTGCGTTCGTAGTTTAATTTCCAATCGAACTGTGTTTAAAAGTTGGAACTCAATTTTTTGGCCATTTTTGGCAAATTTTAATGATGTTACCCCTTACAAAAAATGCGAAAATCGACTCAAAAACGAATTTCCCAAAATCCGTCAAAAAGTGATAGGGATCGTTAGCATTGGTAGTTAGCTGCTCAAAACAGTTATTCTTTCATGTTTATGATCATTTTTAGCCAAGTTATGATTAAAATGCCAATAAAAAATATTTTAATTTTTGCCAAAATCCGTTTCTTCAAATTTTGATCATAAATAATCAGTTTTTTTGCAACAACTTTAAAAATAATTGTCTGATTTCGGAATGGTATACCTCTCTGCGTTCGTAGTTTAATTTCCAATCGAACTGTGTTTAAAAGTTGGAACTCAATTTTTTGGCCATTTTTGGCAAATTTTAATGATGTTACCCCTTACAAAAAATGCGAAAATCGACTCAAAAACGAATTTCCCAAAATCCGTCAAAAAATATCAGTTTTTTTGCAACAACTTTAAAAATAATTGTCTGAATTCGGAATGGTATATCTCGTTGCGTTCGTAGTTTAATTTCCAATCGAACTGTGTTTAAAAGTTGGAACTCAATTTTTTGGCCATTTTTGGCAAATTTTAATGATGTTACCCCTTACAAAAAATGCGAAAATCGACTCAAAAACGAATTTCCCAAAATCCGTCAAAAAGTGATAGGGATCGTTAGCATTGGTAGTTAGCTGCTCAAAACAGTTATTCTTTCATGTTTATGATCATTTTTAGCCAAGTTATGATTAAAATGCCAATCAAAAATATTTTAATTTTTGCCAAAATCCGCTTTTTCAAATTTTCATCATAATATATCAGTTTTTTTGCAACAACTTTAAAAATAATTGTCTGAATTCGGAATGGTATATCTCGTTGCGTTCGTAGTTTAATTTCCAATCGAACTGTGTTTAAAAGTTGGAACTCAATTTTTTGGCCATTTTTGGCAAATTTTAATGATGTTACCCCTTACAAAAAATGCGAAAATCGACTCAAAAACGAATTTCCCAAAATCCGTCAAAAAGTGATAGGGATCGTTAGCATTGGTAGTTAGCTGCTCAAAACAGTTATTCTTTCATGTTTATGATCATTTTAGCCAAGTTATGATTAAAATGCCAATAAAAAATATATTAATTTTTGCCTAAATCCGCTTTTTCAAATTTTCATCATAAAATATCAGTTTTTTTGCAACAACTTTAAAAATAATTGTCTGAATTCGGAATGGTATACCTCTCTGCGTTCGTAGTTTAATTTCCAATCGAACTGTGTTTAAAAGTTGGAACTCAAAAAATAAAATATAAAATAAAATATAAAATATAAAATATAAAATAAAAAATATATTAATTTTTGCCTAAATCCGCTTTTTCAAATTTTCATCATAAAATATCAGTTTTTTTGCAACAACTTTAAAAATAATTGTCTGAATTCGGAATGGTATACCTCTCTGCGTTCGTAGTTTAATTTCCAATCGAACTGTGTTTAAAAGTTGGAACTCAATTTTTTGGCCATTTTTGACAAATTTTAATGATGTTACCCCTTACAAAAAATGCGAAAATCGACTCAAAAACGAATTTCCCAAAATCCGTCAAAAAATATCAGTTTTTTTGCAACAACTTTAAAAATAATTGTCTGAATTCGGAATGGTATACCTCTCTGCGTTCGTAGTTTAATTTCCAATCGAACTGTGTTTAAAAGTTGGAACTCAATTTTTTGGCCATTTTTGGCAAATTTTAATGATGTTACCCCTTACAAAAAATGCGAAAATCGACTCAAAAACGAATTTCCCAAAATCCGTCAAAAAGTGATAGGGATCGTTAGCATTGGTAGTTAGCTGCTCAAAACAGTTATTCTTTCATGTTTATGATCATTTTTAGCCAAGTTATGATTAAAATGCCAATAAAAAATATTTTAATTTTTGCCAAAATCCGTTTCTTCAAATTTTGATCATAAATAATCAGTTTTTTTGCAACAACTTTAAAAATAATTTTCTGATTTCGGAATGGTATACCTCTCTGCGTTCGTAGTTTAATTTCCAATCGAACTGTGTTTAAAAGTTGGAACTCAATTTTTTGGCCATTTTTGGCAAATTTTAATGATGATTTTTGGCAAATTTTAATGATGTTACCCCTTACAAAAAATGCGAAAATCGACTCAAAAACGAATTTCCCAAAATCCGTCAAAAAGTGATAGGGATCGTTAGCATTGGTAGTTAGCTGCTCAAAACAGTTATTCTTTCATGTTTATGATCATTTTTAGCCAAGTTATGATTAAAATGCCAATAAAAAATATATTAATTTTTGCCTAAATCCGCTTTTTCAAATTTTCATCATAAAATATCAGTTATTTTGCAACAACTTTAAAAATAATTGTCTGAATTCGGAATGGTATACCTCTCTGCGTTCGTAGTTTAATTTCCAATCGAACTGTGTTTAAAAGTTGGAACTCAATTTTTTGGCCATTTTTGGCAAATTTTAATGATGTTACCCCTTACAAAAAATGCGAAAATCGACTCAAAAACGAATTTCGCAAAATCCGTCAAAAAGTGATAGGGATCGTTAGCATTGGTAGTTAGCTGCTCAAAACAGTTATTCTTTCATGTTTATGATCATTTTTAGCCAAGTTATGATTAAAATGCCAATCAAAAATATTTTAATTTTTGCCAAAATCCGTTTCTTCAAATTTTGATCATAAATAATCAGTTTTTTTGCAACAACTTTAAAAATAATTGTCTGATTTCGGAATGGTATATCTCGTTGCGTTCGTAGTTTAATTTCCAATCGAACTGTGTTTAAAAGTTGGAACTCAATTTTTTGGCCATTTTTGGCAAATTTTAATGATGTTACCCCTTACAAAAAATGCGAAAATCGACTCAAAAACGAATTTCCCAAAATCCGTCAAAAAGTGATAGGGATCGTTAGCATTGGTAGTTAGCTGCTCAAAACAGTTATTCTTTCATGTTTATGATCATTTTTAGCCAAGTTATGATTAAAATGCCAATCAAAAATATTTTAAATAAATAATAAATAATCAGTTTTTTTGCAACAACTTTAAAAATAATTGTCTGATTTCGGAATGGTATACCTCTCTGCGTTCGTAGTTTAATTTCCAATCGAACTGTGTTTAAAAGTTGGAACTCAATTTTTTGGCCATTTTTGGCAAATTTTAATGATGTTACCCCTTACAAAAAATGCGAAAATCGACTCAAAAACGAATTTCCCAAAATCCGTCAAAAAATATCAGTTTTTTTGCAACAACTTTAAAAATAATTGTCTGAATTCGGAATGGTATACCTCTCTGCGTTCGTAGTTTAATTTCCAATCGAACTGTGTTTAAAAGTTGGAACTCAATTTTTTGGCCATTTTTGGCAAATTTTAATGATGTTACCCCTTACAAAAAATGCGAAAATCGACTCAAAAACGAATTTCCAAAATCCGTCAAAAAGTGATAGGGATCGTTAGCATTGGTAGTTAGCTGCTCAAAACAGTTATTCTTTCATGTTTATGATCATTTTTAGCCAAGTTATGATTAAAATGCCAATCAAAAATATTTTAATTTTTGCCAAAATCCGTTTCTTCAAATTTTGATCATAAATAATCAGTTTTTTTGCAACAACTTTAAAAATAATTGTCTGATTTCGGAATGGTATACCTCTCTGCGTTCGTAGTTTAATTTCCAATCGAACTGTGTTTAAAAGTTGGAACTCAATTTTTTGGCCATTTTTGGCAAATTTTAATGATGTTACCCCTTACAAAAAATGCGAAAATCGACTCAAAAACGAATTTCCAAAAATCCGTCAAAAAATATCAGTTTTTTTGCAACAACTTTAAAAATAATTGTCTGAATTCGGAATGGTATACCTCTCTGCGTTCGTAGTTTAATTTCCAATCGAACTGTGTTTAAAAGTTGGAACTCAATTTTTTGGCCATTTTTGGCAAATTTTAATGATGTTACCCCTTACAAAAAATGCGAAAATCGACTCAAAAACGAATTTCCCAAAATCCGTCAAAAAGTGATAGGGATCGTTAGCATTGGTAGTTAGCTGCTCAAAACAGTTATTCTTTAATGTTTATGATCATTTTTAGCCAAGTTAGCCTCTCTGCGTTCGTAGTTTAATTTCCAATCGAACTGTGTTTAAAAGTTGGAACTCAATTTTTTGGCCATTTTTGGCAAATTTTAATGATGTTACCCCTTACAAAAAATGCGAAAATCGACTCAAAAACGAATTTCGCAAAATCCGTCAAAAAGTGATAGGGATCGTTAGCATTGGTAGTTAGCTGCTCAAAACAGTTATTCTTTCATGTTTATGATCATTTTTAGCCAAGTTATGATTAAAATGCCAATAAAAAATATATTAATTTTTGCCTAAATCCGCTTTTTCAAATTTTCATCATAAAATATCAGTTTTTTTGCAACAACTTTAAAAATAATTGTCTGAATTCGGAATGGTATACCTCTCTGCGTTCGTAGTTTAATTTCCAATCGAACTGTGTTTAAAAGTTGGAACTCAATTTTTTGGCCATTTTTGGCAAATTTTAATGATGTTACCCCTTACAAAAAATGCGAAAATCGACTCAAAAACGAATTTCCCAAAATCCGTCAAAAAGTGATAGGGATCGTTAGCATTGGTAGTTAGCTGCTCAAAACAGTTATTCTTTCATGTTTATGATCATTTTTAGCCAAGTTATGATTAAAATGCCAATAAAAAATATTTTAATTTTTGCCAAAATCCGTTTCTTCAAATTTTGATCATAAATAATCAGTTTTTTTGCAACAACTTTAAAAATAATTGTCTGATTTCGGAATGGTATACCTCTCTGCGTTCGTAGTTTAATTTCCAATCGAACTGTGTTTAAAAGTTGGAACTCAATTTTTTGGCCATTTTTGGCAAATTTTAATGATGTTACCCCTTACAAAAAATGCGAAAATCGACTCAAAAACGAATTTCCCAAAATCCGTCAAAAAATATCAGTTTTTTTGCAACAACTTTAAAAATAATTGTCTGAATTCGGAATGGTATACCTCTCTGCGTTCGTAGTTTAATTTCCAATCGAACTGTGTTTAAAAGTTGGAACTCAATTTTTTGGCCATTTTTGGCAAATTTTAATGATGTTACCCCTTACAAAAAATGCGAAAATCGACTCAAAAACGAATTTCGCAAAATCCGTCAAAAAGTGATAGGGATCGTTAGCATTGGTAGTTAGCTGCTCAAAACAGTTATTCTTTCATGTTTATGATCATTTTTAGCCAAGTTATGATTAAAATGCCAATCAAAAATATTTTAATTTTTGCCAAAATCCGTTTCTTCAAATTTTGATCATAAATAATCAGTTTTTTTGCAACAACTTTAAAAATAATTGTCTGATTTCGGAATGGTATACCTCTCTGCGTTCGTAGTTTAATTTCCAATCGAACTGTGTTTAAAAGTTGGAACTCAATTTTTTGGCCATTTTTGGCAAATTTTAATGATGTTACCCCTTACAAAAAATGCGAAAATCGACTCAAAAACGAATTTCCCAAAATCCGTCAAAAAATATCAGTTTTTTTGCAACAACTTTAAAAATAATTGTCTGAATTCGGAATGGTATACCTCTCTGCGTTCGTAGTTTAATTTCCAATCGAACTGTGTTTAAAAGTTAGAACTCAATTTTTTGGCCATTTTTGGCAAATTTTAATGATGTTACCCCTTACAAAAAATGCGAAAATCGACTCAAAAACGAATTTCCCAAAATCCGTCAAAAAGTGATAGGGATCGTTAGCATTGGTAGTTAGCTGCTCAAAACAGTTATTCTTTCATGTTTATGATCATTTTTAGCCAAGTTATGATTAAAATGCCAATAAAAAATATATTAATTTTTGCCTAAATCCGCTTTTTCAAATTTTCATCATAAAATATCAGTTTTTTTGCAACAACTTTCAAAATAATTGTCTGAATTCGGAATGGTATACCTCTCTGCGTTCGTAGTTTAATTTCCAATCGAACTGTGTTTAAAAGTTGGAACTCAATTTTTTGGCCATTTTTGGCAAATTTTAATGATGTTACCCCTTACAAAAAATGCGAAAATCGACTCAAAAACGAATTTCCCAAAATCCGTCAAAAAGTGATAGGGATCGTTAGCATTGGTAGTTAGCTGCTCAAAACAGTTATTCTTTCATGTTTATGATCATTTTTAGCCAAGTTATGATTAAAATGCCAATAAAAAATATTTTAATTTTTGCCAAAATCCGTTTCTTCAAATTTTGATCATAAATAATCAGTTTTTTTGCAACAACTTTAAAAATAATTGTCTGATTTCGGAATGGTATACCTCTCTGCGTTCGTAGTTTAATTTCCAATCGAACTGTGTTTAAAAGTTGGAACTCAATTTTTTGGCCATTTTTGGCAAATTTTAATGATGTTACCCCTTACAAAAAATGCGAAAATCGACTCAAAAACGAATTTCCCAAAATCCGTCAAAAAATATCAGTTTTTTTGCAACAACTTTAAAAATAATTGTCTGAATTCGGAATGGTATACCTCTCTGCGTTCGTAGTTTAATTTCCAATCGAACTGTGTTTAAAAGTTAGAACTCAATTTTTTGGCCATTTTTGGCAAATTTTAATGATGTTACCCCTTACAAAAAATGCGAAAATCGACTCAAAAACGAATTTCCCAAAATCCGTCAAAAAGTGATAGGGATCGTTAGCATTGGTAGTTAGCTGCTCAAAACAGTTATTCTTTCATGTTTATGATCATTTTTAGCCAAGTTATGATTAAAATGCCAATCAAAAATATTTTAATTTTTGCCAAAATCCGCTTTTTCAAATTTTCATCATAAAATATCAGTTTTTTTGCAACAACTTTAAAAATATTTGTCTGAATTCGGAATGGTATATCTCGTTGCGTTCGTAGTTTAATTTCCAATCGAACTGTGTTTAAAAGTTGGAACTCAATTTTTTGGCCATTTTTGGCAAATTTTAATGATGTTACCCCTTACAAAAAATGCGAAAATCGACTCAAAAACGAATTTCCCAAAATCCGTCAAAAAGTGATAGGGATCGTTAGCATTGGTAGTTAGCTGCTCAAAACAGTTATTCTTTCATGTTTATGATCATTTTTAGCCAAGTTATGATTAAAATGCCAATAAAAAATATATTAATTTTTGCCTAAATCCGCTTTTTCAAATTTTCATCATAAAATATCAGTTTTTTTGCAACAACTTTCAAAATAATTGTCTGAATTCGGAATGGTATACCTCTCTGCGTTCGTAGTTTAATTTCCAATCGAACTGTGTTTAAAAGTTGGAACTCAATTTTTTGGCCATTTTTGGCAAATTTTAATGATGTTACCCCTTACAAAAAATGCGAAAATCGACTCAAAAACGAATTTCCCAAAATCCGTCAAAAAGTGATAGGGATCGTTAGCATTGGTAGTTAGCTGCTCAAAACAGTTATTCTTTCATGTTTATGATCATTTTTAGCCAAGTTATGATTAAAATGCCAATAAAAAATATTTTAATTTTTGCCAAAATCCGTTTCTTCAAATTTTGATCATAAATAATCAGTTTTTTTGCAACAACTTTAAAAATAATTGTCTGATTTCGGAATGGTATACCTCTCTGCGTTCGTAGTTTAATTTCCAATCGAACTGTGTTTAAAAGTTGGAACTCAATTTTTTGGCCATTTTTGGCAAATTTTAATGATGTTACCCCTTACAAAAAATGCGAAAATCGACTCAAAAACGAATTTCCCAAAATCCGTCAAAAAATATCAGTTTTTTTGCAACAACTTTAAAAATAATTGTCTGAATTCGGAATGGTATATCTCGTTGCGTTCGTAGTTTAATTTCCAATCGAACTGTGTTTAAAAGTTGGAACTCAATTTTTTGGCCATTTTTGGCAAATTTTAATGATGTTACCCCTTACAAAAAATGCGAAAATCGACTCAAAAACGAATTTCCCAAAATCCGTCAAAAAGTGATAGGGATCGTTAGCATTGGTAGTTAGCTGCTCAAAACAGTTATTCTTTCATGTTTATGATCATTTTTAGCCAAGTTATGATTAAAATGCCAATCAAAAATATTTTAATTTTTGCCAAAATCCGTTTCTTCAAATTTTGATCATAAATAATCAGTTTTTTTGCAACAACTTTAAAAATAATTGTCTGATTTCGGAATGGTATACCTCTCTGCGTTCGTAGTTTAATTTCCAATCGAACTGTGTTTAAAAGTTGGAACTCAATTTTTTGGCCATTTTTGGCAAATTTTAATGATGTTACCCCTTACAAAAAATGCGAAAATCGACTCAAAAACGAATTTCCCAAAATCCGTCAAAAAATATCAGTTTTTTTGCAACAACTTTAAAAATAATTGTCTGAATTCGGAATGGTATACCTCTCTGCGTTCGTAGTTTAATTTCCAATCGAACTGTGTTTAAAAGTTGGAACTCAATTTTTTGGCCATTTTTGGCAAATTTTAATGATGTTACCCCTTACAAAAAATGCGAAAATCGACTCAAAAACGAATTTCCCAAAATCCGTCAAAAAGTGATAGGGATCGTTAGCATTGGTAGTTAGCTGCTCAAAACAGTTATTCTTTAATGTTTATGATCATTTTTAGCCAAGTTAGCCTCTCTGCGTTCGTAGTTTAATTTCCAATCGAACTGTGTTTAAAAGTTGGAACTCAATTTTTTGGCCATTTTTGGCAAATTTTAATGATGTTACCCCTTACAAAAAATGCGAAAATCGACTCAAAAACGAATTTCGCAAAATCCGTCAAAAAGTGATAGGGATCGTTAGCATTGGTAGTTAGCTGCTCAAAACAGTTATTCTTTCATGTTTATGATCATTTTTAGCCAAGTTATGATTAAAATGCCAATCAAAATATTTTAATTTTTGCCAAAATCCGTTTCTTCAAATTTTGATCATAAATAATCAGTTTTTTTGCAACAACTTTAAAAATAATTGTCTGATTTCGGAATGGTATACCTCTCTGCGTTCGTAGTTTAATTTCCAATCGAACTGTGTTTAAAAGTTGGAACTCAATTTTTTGGCCATTTTTGGCAAATTTTAATGATGTTACCCCTTACAAAAAATGCGAAAATCGACTCAAAAACGAATTTCCCAAAATCCGTCAAAAAATATCAGTTTTTTTGCAACAACTTTAAAAATAATTGTCTGAATTCGGAATGGTATACCTCTCTGCGTTCGTAGTTTAATTTCCAATCGAACTGTGTTTAAAAGTTAGAACTCAATTTTTTGGCCATTTTTGGCAAATTTTAATGATGTTACCCCTTACAAAAAATGCGAAAATCGACTCAAAAACGAATTTCCCAAAATCCGTCAAAAAATATCAGTTTTTTTGCAACAACTTTAAAAATAATTGTCTGAATTCGGAATGGTATATCTCGTTGCGTTCGTAGTTTAATTTCCAATCGAACTGTGTTTAAAAGTTGGAACTCAATTTTTTGGCCATTTTTGGCAAATTTTAATGATGTTACCCCTTACAAAAAATGCGAAAATCGACTCAAAAACGAATTTCCCAAAATCCGTCAAAAAGTGATAGGGATCGTTAGCATTGGTAGTTAGCTGCTCAAAACAGTTATTCTTTCATGTTTATGATCATTTTTAGCCAAGTTATGATTAAAATGCCAATCAAAAATATTTTAATTTTTGCCAAAATCCGTTTCTTCCAATTTTGATCATAAATAATCAGTTTTTTTGCAACAACTTTAAAAATAATTGTCTGATTTCGGAATGGTATACCTCTCTGCGTTCGTAGTTTAATTTCCAATCGAACTGTGTTTAAAAGTTGGAACTCAATTTTTTGGCCATTTTTGGCAAATTTTAATGATGTTACCCCTTACAAAAAATGCGAAAATCGACTCAAAAACGAATTTCCCAAAATCCGTCAAAAAATATCAGTTTTTTTGCAACAACTTTAAAAATAATTGTCTGAATTCGGAATGGTATACCTCTCTGCGTTCGTAGTTTAATTTCCAATCGAACTGTGTTTAAAAGTTGGAACTCAATTTTTTGGCCATTTTTGGCAAATTTTAATGATGTTACCCCTTACAAAAAATGCGAAAATCGACTCAAAAACGAATTTCGCAAAATCCGTCAAAAAGTGATAGGGATCGTTAGCATTGGTAGTTAGCTGCTCAAAACAGTTATTCTTTCATGTTTATGATCATTTTTAGCCAAGTTATGATTAAAATGCCAATCAAATATATTTTAATTTTTGCCAAAATCCGTTTCTTCAAATTTTGATCATAAATAATCAGTTTTTTTGCAACAACTTTAAAAATAATTGTCTGATTTCGGAATGGTATACCTCTCTGCGTTCGTAGTTTAATTTCCAATCGAACTGTGTTTAAAAGTTGGAACTCAATTTTTTGGCCATTTTTGGCAAATTTTAATGATGTTACCCCTTACAAAAAATGCGAAAATCGACTCAAAAACGAATTTCCCAAAATCCGTCAAAAAATATCAGTTTTTTTGCAACAACTTTAAAAATAATTGTCTGAATTCGGAATGGTATACCTCTCTGCGTTCGTAGTTTAATTTCCAATCGAACTGTGTTTAAAAGTTAGAACTCAATTTTTTGGCCATTTTTGGCAAATTTTAATGATGTTACCCCTTACAAAAAATGCGAAAATCGACTCAAAAACGAATTTCCCAAAATCCGTCAAAAAATATCAGTTTTTTTGCAACAACTTTAAAAATAATTGTCTGAATTCGGAATGGTATATCTCGTTGCGTTCGTAGTTTAATTTCCAATCGAACTGTGTTTAAAAGTTGGAACTCAATTTTTTGGCCATTTTTGGCAAATTTTAATGATGTTACCCCTTACAAAAAATGCGAAAATCGACTCAAAAACGAATTTCCCAAAATCCGTCAAAAAGTGATAGGGATCGTTAGCATTGGTAGTTAGCTGCTCAAAACAGTTATTCTTTCATGTTTATGATCATTTTTAGCCAAGTTATGATTAAAATGCCAATCAAAAATATTTTAATTTTTGCCAAAATCCGTTTCTTCCAATTTTGATCATAAATAATCAGTTTTTTTGCAACAACTTTAAAAATAATTGTCTGATTTCGGAATGGTATACCTCTCTGCGTTCGTAGTTTAATTTCCAATCGAACTGTGTTTAAAAGTTGGAACTCAATTTTTTGGCCATTTTTGGCAAATTTTAATGATGTTACCCCTTACAAAAAATGCGAAAATCGACTCAAAAACGAATTTCCCAAAATCCGTCAAAAAATATCAGTTTTTTTGCAACAACTTTAAAAATAATTGTCTGAATTCGGAATGGTATACCTCTCTGCGTTCGTAGTTTAATTTCCAATCGAACTGTGTTTAAAAGTTGGAACTCAATTTTTTGGCCATTTTTGGCAAATTTTAATGATGTTACCCCTTACAAAAAATGCGAAAATCGACTCAAAAACGAATTTCCCAAAATCCGTCAAAAAGTGATAGGGATCGTTAGCATTGGTAGTTAGCTGCTCAAAACAGTTATTCTTTAATGTTTATGATCATTTTTAGCCAAGTTAGCCTCTCTGCGTTCGTAGTTTAATTTCCAATCGAACTGTGTTTAAAAGTTGGAACTCAATTTTTTGGCCATTTTTGGCAAATTTTAATGATGTTACCCCTTACAAAAAATGCGAAAATCGACTCAAAAACGAATTTCGCAAAATCCGTCAAAAAGTGATAGGGATCGTTAGCATTGGTAGTTAGCTGCTCAAAACAGTTATTCTTTCATGTTTATGATCATTTTTAGCCAAGTTATGATTAAAATGCCAATCAAAAATATTTTAATTTTTGCCAAAATCCGTTTCTTCAAATTTTGATCATAAATAATCAGTTTTTTTGCAACAACTTTAAAAATAATTGTCTGATTTCGGAATGGTATACCTCTCTGCGTTCGTAGTTTAATTTCCAATCGAACTGTGTTTAAAAGTTGGAACTCAATTTTTTGGCCATTTTTGGCAAATTTTAATGATGTTACCCCTTACAAAAAATGCGAAAATCGACTCAAAAACGAATTTCGCAAAATCCGTCAAAAAATATCAGTTTTTTTGCAACAACTTTAAAAATAATTGTCTGAATTCGGAATGGTATATCTCGTTGCGTTCGTAGTTTAATTTCCAATCGAACTGTGTTTAAAAGTTGGAACTCAATTTTTTGGCCATTTTTGGCAAATTTTAATGATGTTACCCCTTACAAAAAATGCGAAAATCGACTCAAAAACGAATTTCCCAAAATCCGTCAAAAAGTGATAGGGATCGTTAGCATTGGTAGTTAGCTGCTCAAAACAGTTATTCTTTCATGTTTATGATCATTTTTAGCCAAGTTATGATTAAAATGCCAATCAAAAATATTTTAATTTTTGCCAAAATCCGTTTCTTCAAATTTTGATCATAAATAATCAGTTTTTTTGCAACAACTTTAAAAATAATTGTCTGATTTCGGAATGGTATACCTCTCTGCGTTCGTAGTTTAATTTCCAATCGAACTGTGTTTAAAAGTTGGAACTCAATTTTTTGGCCATTTTTGGCAAATTTTAATGATGTTACCCCTTACAAAAAATGCGAAAATCGACTCAAAAACGAATTTCCCAAAATCCGTCAAAAAATATCAGTTTTTTTGCAACAACTTTAAAAATAATTGTCTGAATTCGGAATGGTATACCTCTCTGCGTTCGTAGTTTAATTTCCAATCGAACTGTGTTTAAAAGTTGGAACTCAATTTTTTGGCCATTTTTGGCAAATTTTAATGATGTTACCCCTTACAAAAAATGCGAAAATCGACTCAAAAACGAATTTCGCAAAATCCGTCAAAAAGTGATAGGGATCGTTAGCATTGGTAGTTAGCTGCTCAAAACAGTTATTCTTTCATGTTTATGATCATTTTTAGCCAAGTTATGATTAAAATGCCAATCAAAAATATTTTAATTTTTGCCAAAATCCGTTTCTTCAAATTTTGATCATAAATAATCAGTTTTTTTGCAACAACTTTAAAAATAATTGTCTGATTTCGGAATGGTATACCTCTCTGCGTTCGTAGTTTAATTTCCAATCGAACTGTGTTTAAAAGTTGGAACTCAATTTTTTGGCCATTTTTGGCAAATTTTAATGATGTTACCCCTTACAAAAAATGCGAAAATCGACTCAAAAACGAATTTCGCAAAATCCGTCAAAAAATATCAGTTTTTTTGCAACAACTTTAAAAATAATTGTCTGAATTCGGAATGGTATATCTCGTTGCGTTCGTAGTTTAATTTCCAATCGAACTGTGTTTAAAAGTTGGAACTCAATTTTTTGGCCATTTTTGGCAAATTTTAATGATGTTACCCCTTACAAAAAATGCGAAAATCGACTCAAAAACGAATTTCCCAAAATCCGTCAAAAAGTGATAGGGATCGTTAGCATTGGTAGTTAGCTGCTCAAAACAGTTATTCTTTCATGTTTATGATCATTTTTAGCCAAGTTATGATTAAAATGCCAATCAAAAATATTTTAATTTTTGCCAAAATCCGTTTCTTCAAATTTTGATCATAAATAATCAGTTTTTTTGCAACAACTTTAAAAATAATTGTCTGATTTCGGAATGGTATACCTCTCTGCGTTCGTAGTTTAATTTCCAATCGAACTGTGTTTAAAAGTTGGAACTCAATTTTTTGGCCATTTTTGGCAAATTTTAATGATGTTACCCCTTACAAAAAATGCGAAAATCGACTCAAAAACGAATTTCCCAAAATCCGTCAAAAAATATCAGTTTTTTTGCAACAACTTTAAAAATAATTGTCTGAATTCGGAATGGTATACCTCTCTGCGTTCGTAGTTTAATTTCCAATCGAACTGTGTTTAAAAGTTGGAACTCAATTTTTTGGCCATTTTTGGCAAATTTTAATGATGTTACCCCTTACAAAAAATGCGAAAATCGACTCAAAAACGAATTTCCCAAAATCCGTCAAAAAGTGATAGGGATCGTTAGCATTGGTAGTTAGCTGCTCAAAACAGTTATTCTTTAATGTTTATGATCATTTTTAGCCAAGTTAGCCTCTCTGCGTTCGTAGTTTAATTTCCAATCGAACTGTGTTTAAAAGTTGGAACTCAATTTTTTGGCCATTTTTGGCAAATTTTAATGATGTTACCCCTTACAAAAAATGCGAAAATCGACTCAAAAACGAATTTCGCAAAATCCGTCAAAAAGTGATAGGGATCGTTAGCATTGGTAGTTAGCTGCTCAAAACAGTTATTCTTTCATGTTTATGATCATTTTTAGCCAAGTTATGATTAAAATGCCAATCAAAAATATTTTAATTTTTGCCAAAATCCGTTTCTTCAAATTTTGATCATAAATAATCAGTTTTTTTGCAACAACTTTAAAAATAATTGTCTGATTTCGGAATGGTATACCTCTCTGCGTTCGTAGTTTAATTTCCAATCGAACTGTGTTTAAAAGTTGGAACTCAATTTTTTGGCCATTTTTGGCAAATTTTAATGATGTTACCCCTTACAAAAAATGCGAAAATCGACTCAAAAACGAATTTCGCAAAATCCGTCAAAAAGTGATAGGGATCGTTAGCATTGGTAGTTAGCTGCTCAAAACAGTTATTCTTTCATGTTTATGATCATTTTTAGCCAAGTTATGATTAAAATGCCAATCAAAAATATTTTAATTTTTGCCAAAATCCGTTTCTTCAAATTTTGATCATAAATAATCAGTTTTTTTGCAACAACTTTAAAAATAATTGTCTGATTTCGGAATGGTATACCTCTCTGCGTTCGTAGTTTAATTTCCAATCGAACTGTGTTTAAAAGTTGGAACTCAATTTTTTGGCCATTTTTGGCAAATTTTAATGATGTTACCCCTTACAAAAAATGCGAAAATCGACTCAAAAACGAATTTCCCAAAATCCGTCAAAAAGTGATAGGGATCGTTAGCATTGGTAGTTAGCTGCTCAAAACAGTTATTCTTTCATGTTTATGATCATTTTTAGCCAAGTTATGATTAAAATGCCAATAAAAAATATTTTAATTTTTGCCAAAATCCGTTTCTTCAAATTTTGATCATAAATAATCAGTTTTTTTGCAACAACTTTAAAAATAATTGTCTGATTTCGGAATGGTATACCTCTCTGCGTTCGTAGTTTAATTTCCAATCGAACTGTGTTTAAAAGTTGGAACTCAATTTTTTGGCCATTTTTGGCAAATTTTAATGATGTTACCCCTTACAAAAAATGCGAAAATCGACTCAAAAACGAATTTCCCAAAATCCGTCAAAAAGTGATAGGGATCGTTAGCATTGGTAGTTAGCTGCTCAAAACAGTTATTCTTTCATGTTTATGATCATTTTTAGCCAAGTTATGATTAAAATGCCAATCAAAAATATTTTAATTTTTGCCAAAATCCGTTTCTTCAAATTTTGATCATAAATAATCAGTTTTTTTGCAACAACTTTAAAAATAATTGTCTGATTTCGGAATGGTATACCTCTCTGCGTTCGTAGTTTAATTTCCAATCGAACTGTGTTTAAAAGTTGGAACTCAATTTTTTGGCCATTTTTGGCAAATTTTAATGATGTTACCCCTTACAAAAAATGCGAAAATCGACTCAAAAACGAATTTCCCAAAATCCGTCAAAAAATATCAGTTTTTTTGCAACAACTTTAAAAATAATTGTCTGAATTCGGAATGGTATACCTCTCTGCGTTCGTAGTTTAATTTCCAATCGAACTGTGTTTAAAAGTTGGAACTCAATTTTTTGGCCATTTTTGGCAAATTTTAATGATGTTACCCCTTACAAAAAATGCGAAAATCGACTCAAAAACGAATTTCCCAAAATCCGTCAAAAAGTGATAGGGATCGTTAGCATTGGTAGTTAGCTGCTCAAAACAGTTATTCTTTAATGTTTATGATAATTTTTAGCCAAGTTAGCCTCTCTGCGTTCGTAGTTTAATTTCCAATCGAACTGTGTTTAAAAGTTGGAACTCAATTTTTTGGCCATTTTTGGCAAATTTTAATGATGTTACCCCTTACAAAAAATGCGAAAATCGACTCAAAAACGAATTTCCCAAAATCCGTCAAAAAGTGATAGGGATCGTTAGCATTGGTAGTTAGCTGCTCAAAACAGTTATTCTTTCATGTTTATGATCATTTTTAGCCAAGTTATGATTAAAATGCCAATCAAAAATATTTTAATTTTTGCCAAAATCCGTTTCTTCAAATTTTGATCATAAATAATCAGTTTTTTTGCAACAACTTTAAAAATAATTGTCTGATTTCGGAATGGTATACCTCTCTGCGTTCGTAGTTTAATTTCCAATCGAACTGTGTTTAAAAGTTGGAACTCAATTTTTTGGCCATTTTTGGCAAATTTTAATGATGTTACCCCTTACAAAAAATGCGAAAATCGACTCAAAAACGAATTTCCCAAAATCCGTCAAAAAATATCAGTTTTTTTGCAACAACTTTAAAAATAATTGTCTGAATTCGGAATGGTATATCTCGTTGCGTTCGTAGTTTAATTTCCAATCGAACTGTGTTTAAAAGTTGGAACTCAATTTTTTGGCCATTTTTGGCAAATTTTAATGATGTTACCCCTTACAAAAAATGCGAAAATCGACTCAAAAACGAATTTCCCAAAATCCGTCAAAAAGTGATAGGGATCGTTAGCATTGGTAGTTAGCTGCTCAAAACAGTTATTCTTTCATGTTTATGATTATTTTTAGCCAAGTTATGATTAAAATGCCAATAAAAAATATTTTAATTTTTGCCAAAATCCGTTTCTTCAAATTTTGATCATAAATAATCAGTTTTTTTGCAACAACTTTAAAAATAATTGTCTGATTTCGGAATGGTATACCTCTCTGCGTTCGTAGTTTAATTTCCAATCGAACTGTGTTTAAAAGTTGGAACTCAATTTTTTGGCCATTTTTGGCAAATTTTAATGATGTTACCCCTTACAAAAAATGCGAAAATCGACTCAAAAACGAATTTCCCAAAATCCGTCAAAAAATATCAGTTTTTTTGCAACAACTTTAAAAATAATTGTCTGAATTCGGAATGGTATATCTCGTTGCGTTCGTAGTTTAATTTCCAATCGAACTGTGTTTAAAAGTTGGAACTCAATTTTTTGGCCATTTTTGGCAAATTTTAATGATGTTACCCCTTACAAAAAATGCGAAAATCGACTCAAAAACGAATTTCCCAAAATCCGTCAAAAAATATCAGTTTTTTTGCAACAACTTTAAAAATAATTGTCTGAATTCGGAATGGTATATCTCGTTGCGTTCGTAGTTTAATTTCCAATCGAACTGTGTTTAAAAGTTGGAACTCAATTTTTTGGCCATTTTTGGCAAATTTTAATGATGTTACCCCTTACAAAAAATGCGAAAATCGACTCAAAAACGAATTTCCCAAAATCCGTCAAAAAGTGATAGGGATCGTTAGCATTGGTAGTTAGCTGCTCAAAACAGTTATTCTTTCATGTTTATGATCATTTTTAGCCAAGTTATGATTAAAATGCCAATCAAAAATATTTTAATTTTTGCCAAAATCCGCTTTTTCAAATTTTCATCATAAAATATCAGTTTTTTTGCAACAACTTTAAAAATAATTGTCTGAATTCGGAATGGTATATCTCGTTGCGTTCGTAGTTTAATTTCCAATCGAACTGTGTTTAAAAGTTGGAACTCAATTTTTTGGCCATTTTTGGCAAATTTTAATGATGTTACCCCTTACAAAAAATGCGAAAATCGACTCAAAAACGAATTTCCCAAAATCCGTCAAAAAGTGATAGGGATCGTTAGCATTGGTAGTTAGCTGCTCAAAACAGTTATTCTTTCATGTTTATGATCATTGTTGGCCAAGTTATGATTAAAATGCCAATAAAAAATATTTTAATTTTTGCCAAAATCCGTTTCTTCAAATTTTGATCATAAATAATCAGTTTTTTTGCAACAACTTTAAAAATAATTGTCTGATTTCGGAATGGTATACCTCTCTGCGTTCGTAGTTTAATTTCCAATCGAACTGTGTTTAAAAGTTGGAACTCAAAAAATAAAATATAAAATAAAATATAAAATATAAAATAAAAAATATATTAATTTTTGCCTAAATCCGCTTTTTCAAATTTTCATCATAAAATATCAGTTTTTTTGCAACAACTTTAAAAATAATTGTCTGAATTCGGAATGGTATACCTCTCTGCGTTCGTAGTTTAATTTCCAATCGAACTGTGTTTAAAAGTTTGAACTCTATTTTTTTGCCATTTTTGGCAAATTTTAATGATGTTACCCCTTACAAAAAATGCGAAAATCGACTCAAAAACGAATTTTCCAAAATCCGTCAAAAAGTGATAGGGATCGTTAGCATTGGTAGTTAGCTGCTCAAAACAGTTATTCTTTCATGTTTATGATCATTTTTAGCCAAGTTATGATTAAAATGCCAATAAAAAATATATTAATTTTTGCCTAAATCCGCTTTTTCAAATTTTCATCATAAAATATCAGTTTTTTTGCAACAACTTTAAAAATAATTGTCTGAATTCGGAATGGTATACCTCTCTGCGTTCGTAGTTTAATTTCCAATCGAACTGTGTTTAAAAGTTGGAACTCAATTTTTTGGCCATTTTTGGCAAATTTTAATGATGTTACCCCTTACAAAAAATGCGAAAATCGACTCAAAAACGAATTTCCCAAAATCCGTCAAAAAATATCAGTTTTTTTGCAACAACTTTAAAAATAATTGTCTGAATTCGGCATGGTATATCTCGTTGCGTTCGTAGTTTAATTTCCAATCGAACTGTGTTTAAAAGTTGGAACTCTATTACACTCCTTACAAAAAATGCGAAAATCGACTCAAAAACGAATTTTCCAAAATCCGTCAAAAAGTGATAGGGATCGTTAGCATTGGTAGTTAGTTGCTCAAAACAGTTATTCTTTCATGTTTATGATCATTTTTAGCCAAGTTATGATTAAAATGCCAATAAAAAATATATTAATTTTTGCCTAAATCCGCTTTTTCAAATTTTTATCATAAAATATCAGTTTTTTTGCAACAACTTTAAAAATAATTGTCTGAATTCGGAATGGTATACCTCTCTGCGTTCGTAGTTTAATTTCCAATCGAACTGTGTTTAAAAGTTGGAACTCAATTTTTTGGCCATTTTTGGCAAATTTTAATGATGTTACCCCTTACAAAAAATGCGAAAATCGACTCAAAAACGAATTTCCCAAAATCCGTCAAAAAGTGATAGGGATCGTTAGCATTGGTAGTTAGCTGCTCAAAACAGTTATTCTTTCATGTTTATGATCATTTTTAGCCAAGTTATGATTAAAATGCCAATCAAAAATATTTTAATTTTTGCCAAAATCCGCTTTTTCAAATTTTCATCATAAAATATCAGTTTTTTTGCAACAACTTTAAAAATAATTGTCTGAATTCGGAATGGTATATCTCGTTGCGTTCGGAGTTTAATTTCCAATCGAACTGTGTTTAAAAGTTGGAACTCTATTTTTTTGCCATTTTTGGCAAATTTTAATGATGTTAAAAAATGCGAAAATCGACTCAAAAACGAATTTCCCAAAATCCGTCAAAAAGTGATAGGGATCGTTAGCATTAGTAATTAGCTGCTCAAAACAGTTATTCTTTCATGTTTATGATCATTGTTGGCCAAGTTATGATTAAAATGCCAATAAAAAATATTTTAATTTTTGCCAAAATCCGCTTTTTCAAATTTTCATCATAAAATATCAGTTTTTTGCAACAACTTTAAAAATAATTGTCTGATTTCGGAATGGTATACCTCTCTGCGTTCGTAGTTTAATTTCCAATCGAACTGTGTTTAAAAGTTGGAACTCAATTTTTTGGCCATTTTTGGCAAATTATAATGATGTTACCCCTTACAAAAAATGCGAAAATCGACTCAAAAACGAATTTCCCAAAATCCGTCAAAAAATATCAGTTTTTTTGCAACAACTTTAAAAATAATTGTCTGAATTCGGAATGGTATATCTCGTTGCGTTCGTAGTTTAATTTCCAATCGAACTGTGTTTAAAAGTTGGAACTCTATTTTTTTGCCATTTTTGGCAAATTTTAATGATGTTACCCCTTACAAAAAATGCGAAAATCGACTCAAAAACGAATTTTCCAAAATCCGTCAAAAAGTGATAGGGATCGTTAGCATTGGTAGTTAGCTGCTCAAAACAGTTATTCTTTCATGTTTATGATCATTTTTAGCCAAGTTATGATTAAAATGCCAATAAAAAATATATTAATTTTTGCCTAAATCCGCTTTTTCAAATTTTCATCATAAAATATCAGTTTTTCTGCAACAACTTTAAAAATAATTGTCTGAATTCGGAATGGTATACCTCTCTGCGTTCGTAGTTTAATTTCCAATCGAACTGTGTTTAAAAGTTGGAACTCAATTTTTTGGCCATTTTTGGCAAATTTTAATGATGTTACCCCTTACAAAAAATGCGAAAATCGACTCAAAAACGAATTTCCCAAAATCCGTCAAAAAATGATAGGGATCGTTAGCATTGGTAGTTAGCTGCTCAAAACAGTTATTCTTTCATGTTTATGATCATTTTTAGCCAAGTTATGATTAAAATGCCAATAAAAAATATATTAATTTTTGCCTAAATCCGCTTTTTCAAATTTTCATCATAAAATATCAGTTTTTTTGCAACAACTTTAAAAATAATTGTCTGAATTCGGAATGGTATACCTCTCTGCGTTCGTAGTTTAATTTCCAATCGAACTGTGTTTAAAAGTTGGAACTCAATTTTTTGGCCATTTTTGGCAAATTTTAATGATGTTACCCCTTACAAAAAATGCGAAAATCGACTCAAAAACGAATTTCCCAAAATCCGTCAAAAAGTGATAGGGATCGTTAGCATTGGTAGTTAGCTGCTCAAAACAGTTATTCTTTCATGTTTATGATCATTGTTGGCCAAGTTATGATTAAAATGCCAATAAAAAATATTTTAATTTTTGCCAAAATCCGTTTCTTCAAATTTTGATCATAAATAATCAGTTTTTTTGCAACAACTTTAAAAATAATTGTCTGATTTCGGAATGGTATACCTCTCTGCGTTCGTAGTTTAATTTCCAATCGAACTGTGTTTAAAAGTTGGAACTCAATTTTTTGGTCATTTTTGGCAAATTTTAATGATGTTACCCCTTACAAAAAATGCGAAAATCGACTCAAAAACGAATTTCCCAAAATCCGTCAAAAAATATCAGTTTTTTTGCAACAACTTTAAAAATAATTGTCTGAATTAGGAATGGTATATCTCGTTGCGTTCGTAGTTTAATTTCCAATCGAACTGTGTTTAAAAGTTGGAACTCTATTTCTTGCCATTTTTGGCAAATTTTAATGATGTTACCCCTTACAAAAAATGCGAAAATCGACTCAAAAACGAATTTCCCAAAATCCGTCAAAAAGTGATAGGGATCGTTAGCATTAGTAATTAGCTGCTCAAAACAGTTATTCTTTCATGTTTATGATCATTGTTGGCCAAGTTATGATTAAAATGCCAATAAAAAATATTTTAATTTTTGCCAAAATCCGTTTCTTCAAATTTTGATCATAAATAATCGGTTTTTTTGCAACAACTTTAAAAATAATTGTCTGAATTCGGAATGGTATATCTCGTTGCGTTCGTAGTTTAATTTCCAATCGAACTGTGTTTAAAAGTTGGAACTCTATTTTTTTGCCATTTTTGGCAAATTTTAATGATGTTACCCCTTACAAAAAATGCGAAAATCGACTCAAAAACGAATTTCCCAAAATCCGTCAAAAAGTGATAGGGATCGTTAGCATTGGTAGTTAGCTGCTCAAAACAGTTATTCTTTCATGTTTATGATCATTGTTGGCCAAGTTATGATTAAAATGCCAATAAAAAATATTTTAATTTTTGCCAAAATCCGTTTCTTCAAATTTTGATCATAAATAATCAGTTTTTTTGCAACAACTTTAAAAATAATTGTCTGATTTCGGAATGGTATACCTCTCTGCGTTCGTAGTTTAATTTCCAATCGAACTGTGTTTAAAAGTTGGAACTCAATTTTTTGGTCATTTTTGGCAAATTTTAATGATGTTACCCCTTACAAAAAATGCGAAAATCGACTCAAAAACGAATTTCCCAAAATCCGTCAAAAAATATCAGTTTTTTTGCAACAACTTTAAAAATAATTGTCTGAATTCGGAATGGTATATCTCGTTGCGTTCGGAGTTTAATTTCCAATCGAACTGTGTTTAAAAGTTGGAACTCTATTTTTTTGCCATTTTTGGCAAATTTTAATGATGTTAAAAAATGCGAAAATCGACTCAAAAACGAATTTCCCAAAATCCGTCAAAAAGTGATAGGGATCGTTAGCATTAGTAATTAGCTGCTCAAAACAGTTATTCTTTCATGTTTATGATCATTGTTGGCCAAGTTATGATTAAAATGCCAATAAAAAATATTTTAATTTTTGCCAAAATCCGCTTTTTCAAATTTTCATCATAAAATATCAGTTTTTTTGCAACAACTTTAAAAATAATTGTCTGATTTCGGAATGGTATACCTCTCTGCGTTCGTAGTTTAATTTCCAATCGAACTGTGTTTAAAAGTTGGAACTCAATTTTTTGGCCATTTTTGGCAAATTATAATGATGTTACCCCTTACAAAAAATGCGAAAATCGACTCAAAAACGAATTTCCCAAAATCCGTCAAAAAATATCAGTTTTTTTGCAACAACTTTAAAAATAATTGTCTGAATTCGGAATGGTATATCTCGTTGCGTTCGTAGTTTAATTTCCAATCGAACTGTGTTTAAAAGTTGGAACTCTATTTTTTTGCCATTTTTGGCAAATTTTAATGATGTTACCCCTTACAAAAAATGCGAAAATCGACTCAAAAACGAATTTCCCAAAATCCGTCAAAAAATGATACGGATCGTTAGCATTGGTAGTTAGCTGCTCAAAACAGTTATTCTTTCATGTTTATGATCATTTTTAGCCAAGTTATGATTAAAATGCCAATAAAAAATATATTAATTTTTGCCTAAATCCGCTTTTTCAAATTTTCATCATAAAATATCAGTTTTTTTGCAACAACTTTAAAAATAATTGTCTGAATTCGGAATGGTATACCTCTCTGCGTTCGTAGTTTAATTTCCAATCGAACTGTGTTTAAAAGTTGGAACTCTATTTTTTTGCCATTTTTGGCAAATTTTAATGATGTTACCCCTTACAAAAAATGCGAAAATCGACTCAAAAACGAATTTCCCAAAATCCGTCAAAAAGTGATAGGGATCGTTAGCATTAGTAATTAGCTGCTCAAAACAGTTATTCTTTCATGTTTATGATCATTGTTGGCCAAGTTATGATTAAAATGCCAATAAAAAATATTTTAATTTTTGCCAAAATCCGCTTTTTCAAATTTTCATCATAAAATATCAGTTTTTTTGCAACAACTTTAAAAATAATTGTCTGATTTCGGAATGGTATACCTCTCTGCGTTCGTAGTTTAATTTCCAATCGAACTGTGTTTAAAAGTTGGAACTCAATTTTTTGGCCATTTTTGGCAAATTATAATGATGTTACCCCTTACAAAAAATGCGAAAATCGACTCAAAAACGAATTTCCCAAAATCCGTCAAAAAATATCAGTTTTTTTGCAACAACTTTAAAAATAATTGTCTGAATTCGGAATGGTATATCTCGTTGCGTTCGTAGTTTAATTTCCAATCGAACTGTGTTTAAAAGTTGGAACTCTATTTTTTTGCCATTTTTGGCAAATTTTAATGATGTTACCCCTTACAAAAAATGCGAAAATCGACTCAAAAACGAATTTCCCAAAATCCGTCAAAAAATGATACGGATCGTTAGCATTGGTAGTTAGCTGCTCAAAACAGTTATTCTTTCATGTTTATGATCATTTTTAGCCAAGTTATGATTAAAATGCCAATAAAAAATATATTAATTTTTGCCTAAATCCGCTTTTTCAAATTTTCATCATAAAATATCAGTTTTTTTGCAACAACTTTAAAAATAATTGTCTGAATTCGGAATGGTATACCTCTCTGCGTTCGTAGTTTAATTTCCAATCGAACTGTGTTTAAAAGTTGGAACTCTATTTTTTTGCCATTTTTGGCAAATTTTAATGATGTTACCCCTTACAAAAAATGCGAAAATCGACTCAAAAACGAATTTCCCAAAATCCGTCAAAAAGTGATAGGGATCGTTAGCATTGGTAGTTAGCTGCTCAAAACAGTTATTCTTTCATGTTTATGATCATTGTTGGCCAAGTTATGATTAAAATGCCAATAAAAAATATTTTAATTTTTGCCAAAATCCGTTTCTTCAAATTTTGATCATAAATAATCAGTTTTTTTGCAACAACTTTAAAAATAATTGTCTGATTTCGGAATGGTATACCTCTCTGCGTTCGTAGTTTAATTTCCAATCGAACTGTGTTTAAAAGTTGGAACTCAATTTTTTGGTCATTTTTGGCAAATTTTAATGATGTTACCCCTTACAAAAAATGCGAAAATCGACTCAAAAACGAATTTCCCAAAATCCGTCAAAAAATATCAGTTTTTTTGCAACAACTTTAAAAATAATTGTCTGATTTCGGAATGGTATACCTCTCTGCGTTCGTAGTTTAATTTCCAATCGAACTGTGTTTAAAAGTTGGAACTCAATTTTTTGGTCATTTTTGGCAAATTTTAATGATGTTACCCCTTACAAAAAATGCGAAAATCGACTCAAAAACGAATTTCCCAAAATCCGTCAAAAAATATCAGTTTTTTTGCAACAACTTTAAAAATAATTGTCTGAATTAGGAATGGTATATCTCGTTGCGTTCGTAGTTTAATTTCCAATCGAACTGTGTTTAAAAGTTGGAACTCTATTTCTTGCCATTTTTGGCAAATTTTAATGATGTTACCCCTTACAAAAAATGCGAAAATCGACTCAAAAACGAATTTCCCAAAATCCGTCAAAAAATATCAGTTTTTTTGCAACAACTTTAAAAATAATTGTCTGAATTAGGAATGGTATATCTCGTTGCGTTCGTAGTTTAATTTCCAATCGAACTGTGTTTAAAAGTTGGAACTCTATTTCTTGCCATTTTTGGCAAATTTTAATGATGTTACCCCTTACAAAAAATGCGAAAATCGACTCAAAAACGAATTTCCCAAAATCCGACAAAAAGTGATAGGGATCGTTAGCATTAGTAATTAGCTGCTCAAAACAGTTATTCTTTCATGTTTATGATCATTGTTGGCCAAGTTATGATTAAAATGCCAATAAAAAATATTTTAATTTTTGCCAAAATCCGTTTCTTCAAATTTTGATCATAAATAATCGGTTTTTTTGCAACAACTTTAAAAATAATTGTCTGAATTCGGAATGGTATATCTCGTTGCGTTCGTAGTTTAATTTCCAATCGAACTGTGTTTAAAAGTTGGAACTCTATTTTTTTGCCATTTTTGGCAAATTTTAATGATGTTACCCCTTACAAAAAATGCGAAAATCGACTCAAAATCGAATTTTCCAAAATCCGTCAAAAAGTGATAGGGATCGTTAGCATTGGTAGTTAGCTGCTCAAAACAGTTATTCTTTCATGTTTATGATCATTTTTAGCCAAGTTATGATTAAAATGCCAATAAAAAATATATTAATTTTTGCCTAAATCCGCTTTTTCAAATTTTCATCATAAAATATCAGTTTGTTTGCAACAACTTTAAAAATAATTGTCTGAATTCGGAATGGTATACCTCTCTGCGTTCGTAGTATAATTTCCAATCGAACTGTGTTTAAAAGTTGGAACTCAATTTTTTGGCCATTTTTGGCAAATTTTAATGATGTTACCCCTTACAAAAAATGCGAAAATCGACTCAAAAACGAATTTCCCAAAATCCGTCAAAAAGTGATAGGGATCGTTAGCATTGGTAGTTAGCTGCTCAAAACAGTTATTCTTTCATGTTTATGATCATTGTTGGCCAAGTTATGATTAAAATGCCAATAAAAAATATTTTATTTTTTGCCAAAATCCGTTTCTTCAAATTTTGATCATAAATAATCAGTTTTTTTGCAACAACTTTAAAAATAATTGTCTGATTTCGGAATGGTATACCTCTCTGCGTTCGTAGTTTAATTTCCAATCGAACTGTGTTTAAAAGTTGGAACTCAATTTTTTGGCCATTTTTGGCAAATTTTAATGATGTTACCCCTTACAAAAAATGCGAAAATCGACTCAAAAACGAATTTCCCAAAATCCGTCAAAAAGTGATAGGGATCGTTAGCATTGGTAGTTAGCTGCTCAAAACAGTTATTCTTTCATGTTTATGATCATTTTTAGCCAAGTTATGATTAAAATGCCAATAAAAAATATTTTAATTTTTGCCTAAATCCGCTTTTTCAAATTTTCATCATAAAATATCAGTTTGTTTGCAACAACTTTAAAAATAATTGTCTGAATTCGGAATGGTATACCTCTCTGCGTTCGTAGTTTAATTTCCAATCGAACTGTGTTTAAAAGTTGGAACTCAATTTTTTGGCCATTTTTGGCAAATTTTAATGATGTTACCCCTTACAAAAAATGCGAAAATCGACTCAAAAACGAATTTCCCAAAATCCGTCAAAAAGTGATAGGGATCGTTAGCATTGGTAGTTAGCTGCTCAAAACAGTTATTCTTTCATGTTTATGATCATTGTTGGCCAAGTTATGATTAAAATGCCAATAAAAAATATTTTATTTTTTGCCAAAATCCGTTTCTTCAAATTTTGATCATAAATAATCAGTTTTTTTGCAACAACTTTAAAAATAATTGTCTGATTTCGGAATGGTATACCTCTCTGCGTTCGTAGTTTAATTTCCAATCGAACTGTGTTTAAAAGTTGGAACTCAATTTTTTGGCCATTTTTGGCAAATTTTAATGATGTTACCCCTTACAAAAAATGCGAAAATCGACTCAAAAACGAATTTCCCAAAATCCGTCAAAAAGTGATAGGGATCGTTAGCATTGGTAGTTAGCTGCTCAAAACAGTTATTCTTTCATGTTTACGATCATTTTTAGCCAAGTTATGATTAAAATGCCAATCAAAAATATTTTAATTTTTGCCAAAATCCGTTTCTTCAAATTTTGATCATAAATAATCAGTTTTTTTGCAACAACTTTAAAAATAATTGTCTGAATTCGGAATGGTATATCTCGTTGCGTTCGTAGTTTAATTTCCAATCGAACTGTGTTTAAAAGTTGGAACTCTATTTTTTTGCCATTTTTGGCAAATTTTAATGATGTTACCCCTTACAAAAAATGCGAAATTCGACTCAAAAACGAATTTCCCAAAATCCGTCAAAAAGTGATAGGGATCGTTAGCATTGGTAGTTAGCTGCTCAAAACAGTTATTCTTTCATGTTTACGATCATTTTTAGCCAAGTTATGATTAAAATGCCAATCAAAAATATTTTAATTTTTGCCAAAATCCGTTTCTTCAAATTTTGATCATAAAATAATCAGTTGTTTTGCAACAACTTTAAAGATAATTGTCTGAATTCGGAATGGTATATCTCGTTGCGTTCGTAGTTTAATTTCCAATCGAACTGTGTTTAAAAGTTTGAACTCTATTTTTTTGCCATTTTTGGCAAATTTTAATGATGTTACCCCTTACAAAAAATGCGAAAATCGACTCAAAAACGAATTTCCAAAAATCCGTCAAAAAGTGATAGGGATCGTTAGCATTGGTAGTTAGCTGCTCAAAACAGTTATTCTTTCATGTTTATGATCATTTTTAGCCAAGTTATGATTAAAATGCCAATAAAAAATATATTAATTTTTGCCTAAATCCGCTTTTTCAAATTTTCATCATAAAATATCAGTTTTTTTGCAACAACTTTAAAAATAATTGTCTGAATTCGGAAGCCCTCGAAGCGCATCTGAAAGTTCACCGGAATTCAAAACGATCGGCGAACATTAGCGAGCACAAGAAGGCCAAGGCTGTGGATTTGAATCTCTGCAAACCGCATGGATACAAGCTTATTGAGTGCATGATCTGCCAAAGCCAATACAACAAGATTGCTGATCTGCGACGACATTTAGAGGAGCACCCCGATATTGTCAGTCTGTGCGGTCGGCCAAATACGGAACCCCACGAGCTGGCAGAGCTTTTTTATCCAGATTCCAAGGACATCAGTGAGGAGCAGTTAATCAACTTGATTCGCAAGGACCTGGCGGCGGGTATCTATCAGCGTTTCTATTCGATAACGAACCAAAGTGGCTACGAAATGGATCTGGAAAGCTCGGAGACGGACAGCGATCTGGACGGAGATCCCGATGACCAGCAAAAGAGGCGAAAGAAGTCGCGAAAAGCCACATATAGCTGCGAACTGTGCCAGCAAAAGTTCCCGCGAAAATATCAGCTCTATGACCACCAGCGACAGAGCCACAGTTGGTCAGACGCCCCTCATGTCTGCGGGCGATGTGATGGACGTTTTGTGAGTATGCAGCTGCTGCGGCACCACAACGAGTCGCAGTGTAGGAATGCACAAAAGCGATTTCTCTGCCACAAATGCCCGCTCCGCTTCCGCTGGAAACACAACCTGAAAACACACTTTCGCGAACACAGGATAACAGTGAGTCACTCTAAGAATTGATAAAAAAGCAGAAACATTACATTTATGCATTTTACAGAATCAAACCTTTGAATGTTCCGAGTGCAAACGGGTCTTTGACAAAAAAAAATCACTCACCGTTCACCTGCTTAGCGTACATGCAGAGGAATCAAAGCTGATTCCCTGCCAGTGGTGCAGTCGCAAATTCTATCGGCACGACTACTTGGTAAAACATCTGAAGCGCCACGGTTTGAAAGAGCAGGACATTCCCTTGGCAGAAACATTAATTGCCGCCACCTCACGACCAAACGGTGCAAAGCGCATTACTTGCCGCATGTGCAATCTGCATTTCGAGCGTATTGTTGATCTGCGAGCCCATATCCAGTTGGAGCTTAAGCTATCCCTGTCGGCTTAAAAGACACCACAGTATGCTGGCAAGACGCCTACTCCCTGCGATTCCTCTAAGAAGTCTTAAAAGAAAGGGCTTTGCCAAAACAATTGGACAGCTTTAAAGACCCCCTCGATGTTTGAGATTTTGTTGTTAGTCCTTCCGCGATAAGTGAGAGGTGTGGTTTTATTATTTATATTAATAATAATATGTTTAATTGCAATGTTATGGTACTAGTACTGCATGTACGGATTTGTCGCTTTAATAAAAAAAAAAAAAAAAGTGAAAGCCCCGCGAAAGTACTGTGCAAATCTTGTGTGACAGCAATTCTCAGTTCATCGCATTAAATGCGCCCCTATTAGCTTAACAAGTACCTGACAAATAAGTTAATTCCCGTACGTAAACATCAACGAACATTAACGCCTTTAGCGGAGCCACGCCCCTGCCCCCCAAAAATATGGCGGTGGCCCTTTTGCGGGGAGGGTGCGAAAGAATCAACTCAGCGTTAATGGGGAACGCCCCCTCCACACCCAGCACCCACGCCCATGGCAGACAACATTCCTCGGCTTTTCATCAACTTGGTCCAATGCACAGAGCGAACTAGCGGGAGGAAGCGAGACAGATGGCAGCGGGAAGAAAAAAGTTGGCCAAAATATTCTCAAGTTTCGGCTGGATCTGGCTTGGTCCTGTGCTAGATGGTTGTTGTTAGATTTGTCTTCGTTTTTTCGCTTTCGCTCATTTCCGAATACGGGCAACCTGAGGTTTGTTTTAATTTGCCGCTTTTCTATGAGGCTGGGACCCTCCGCCGTTCCATCCAGAGCATTGTCTTACCGACCGAAGCAAAACTTTTGCATTTTCTCATTTTCGGAAAATGTGCAAAGGGATTTGTTTTCATGTCTGCCACTGCTACTCGTACTCGTACTCGTACTCGAACTGGTGATGGTGCTGGTGCTGGTACTCCTGCTGTTCCTGTTTCTGGTCCTTGTGTTGTTGCCTGATATGATTTCTGGCCTCGCCCCCCCTTCCACCCCCATAATAATGCGTTCTTGTGTGTGTGAGGGGTCCTTTGAGATTATTTTTGTGATGCGGTGGCACAAAAGAGAACAAACGGAGCCCCGTTCCGAATCCCCTAACCCAGACGGAAAATAAATAAAGCCGAATACATCTGTTTTCCCATAAATTGTATGAGCATCTGTATGGACTGCGTGGGAGTGGGTACTTTTATGAACAAGCATATACGTTCTACGTATATAGTCCTTGAAATGATATCTTGTTTTCGGTTTGGCGTGCCACAAAGTTCTCCGTTTGCTCCTGCGGTTCCTTTTGCGATAATCTGGAATTATCTGCTGTGTACTCGAGACCCCGAGTCTCATTACGAGTTCCGGCCACGGCCTATAATAATGTGTTTAGAGTGTGTTTAGAACGCAAATAATTCGGATAATTAATCGAAGTTCTGTCGCCTACTAAGCCCACGATTTTCCTACTTCGAATTTCAAACGTTCTGCCTCTATTTCAATGCTATTTTCGGTTCAAGGACTTGAGTCCGATTTCCAGGATAATTTTCGGCGCCTGGCAGCGATTTGCGATACGTGTGTATATGTGGAGGGCTTCCTTTGTTGTCGAACATTTCCTTGTGCCGCACCAGCAGGGAGCATTTGCCTATTAGGCCACGTTCTCGGCATCCTGTGGTAAATTACATTGTTTTATTTGAATTACGATTTGTCCCGGCCAGAGCACATAGTCCTGCCCCATTCGCTCTCTTCTTGGCCAACATGGCATGTCCTAGACGTGAAAGCAGCTTTGGTGTAATTTAATTTGTCCCACTCCGAGGGAATTGCGTGTTTATGTGATTGTCTCCGGCGGCGGAGGTCCTGTAATGGGAGCCGGCACATCCTGGGAGAACACTTGGCGTCTGCTCTCGTGCTCCCCAGCCTTACGATCTTACGAGATTACTGTTCCCCAATTCGTCACTCGCATTGCATTATTCACGCGTTCCGAAAGTCAGAGCGTGTCAAGACCCTCATTATAATTGAATAAATCAGAGCAGCTTGTAAGAACTCCATCGCATTACAGCCGCGTACGTGCCGCACTCGCGAATCAATTAACCAGGAGGCGGCGGAGAACTTCGCAATCCCCGAGCTCAACTGGACTCCGAAATGCACTTCCTGCGCACTTCACCCGGCTGACTCAATTGAGCTGAACTCCTTCGTGGCTCGTTTATTTCGCCCGTGGACATGCTAAAAAGGTTCCGCCAACAGGAAGGAAATCTCGTGCTACGTGGAATGCGGCACGTGGCGAATCCTTCGTGGCGCGAAACAAGTGTAAATACCGGGTGATGGCTTTCCCTACTTTCCCTACTCTTTTTTTTTTTTGTTATGGCCAAGGTAATAAATGGACAAGGTTGTCATTGTCCTCTTGGCTTTGTTAACCGTCGCTTGGCTGCCCGCAAATTGTGTCCGGATGTACTCGGATTCAGGAACCCTAATCCACTCTAATGCACTCATGGAATATTGGATCCGTCTTTTCAGGGAAGGAGTTTTTAATATTTAATGTCTGCTCCTTTCAAATTTGATTAGCTTTGCTATGTAAGACAGCTATCATCCTTAGATATGGTTGCAATTCTAGTAGGAAAGTACTTTAAAACTATTGCCTCATCACTTTTAAGAACTCGAACTTATTTTGTTCTTATTAGCTCAACTTTAAAATTGACGTAAGTTGAAATGGGTGATTCAAAGTGCAGGGAAAGCATACTCAAAGCATAACTTTGACAAAATATTTGCTTACGGTCTCAAATTGCATAACAGCAAATTGCAGCGTTTGTAGCAAATTCACAGCAACCAGAACAAAACTCGGTGGCCGTGCCAACACATCATGCTCATAGTATTGATCTACTAAGTTGGGAAAAACTAACAAGCTCGACAAAGTTTTCTCGCCAATGACTAAAAAGTAAAAAATCGCTAAAATAATAAAACAAAAACTGGAAAACTGCAGTTCAGTGGCAGGCAGGGAGGGGAATTACTTGTGCAACTGGACACCTGGACAACTGGAGAACTGGACACTGGGAAGGCATTAGCACTGCAGGATAAATTCGGTGCCAGGCAGATGGAAAACCTGAGCGAAAAACTTGTGAGAATGGAAAAAGAAGCGACAATCACACGTGTGAATGTGAGTGTGTCTATCTGCTTTGTTGGAAGACATATGCTTGGCACTTAGGTGCCCTGCTTCCATTCCATTCCCTTCCCTTCCCTTCCCTTCCCTTCCCTTCGATTCCGCACTGCATTCAGGTATACTCGTACTCGCCAAGCTGACAACGTTTTTCCAGCTCTTGGGTAAAAGCAAACGCTTTTCCTGCATTAGTTTTTGCCCAACTCACGGCGCTTTTGCAGCTTTCTTGCTGCTGCCGTCGTCCGCCGAGTCCTGCGAGCCATTTGTGCCCCACGTATGTGAATGGTTTTGTGGTAAATGTTTTTCAATTCCTTGCTCGACCAAGGATTTTGAGCCAACGCAGGAAAACGCAGGGCAACGCAGGGCAACGCAGCCGCCGAAAAGTACACAAATTTAGCGTTTTATTTGCACCTGCTTCGGCCGCCTCTCAATGCGCTGTGTGTAAGGTGTGTGTAAGGTGTGTGTAAGTGCTGGCAATTCAGCGTGGAAAGCGGAAATGGAGCTTATTATGTGGCCCTCCAACGCGGCTCACAAGCGCCTGGCCAAGATGAAGCCAAAGCAAAGGGTGTGGTTTCGGGCCAGTCCGATTCGCTCATTTCGCTGTTCACAGCTGGCTTTGAATCGAGATTGAATGGAATTGGAGGAAGTGCCATAGAATTCCCATAGAATTCACACTGAATGGGGACCTCGTTTACCACATATTCTCAAGAATCACTTGCTTCTCCCCGCCGCCCATTTTGGGCGGGCCCAAAACCTTTTGGCCCATTTGTGGCCTCTATTTATGAGCGTCAGTGGGTAGGGTCCTCAGAAGAGGGCACATTTAATCTTCCGATTAGAGCTGATTCCATTGCCATATGCCAAAGTACCTTTCTCCTTGTGGTTAACTTCTGATGAGTACTCCTTACTACACAATGTTTTCAATTCGTCAATAATAGGTTGAAAGTCTAGTAACTATAATAACTATATAATGGAACATTTTAATCAAGGACTTAAAGTTTCACCATCATAAGTCCAAGAATTAGTTGATTATCAGCTACTTAAATAAAAGTTAATTATTTGTTTATTGCCGAAGACTCGACCTTAACACAATCGGTTGAATGCACATGCAAATGCCAGCGAAGCGAACCAATTTGTGAGAGAAAGCTCATAAAATGGTAAATAAAAGGAGTGCACATCAATGGATGCAATAAAAAATAAATTGATTCCGAATAGAAAAGGCAGCAGTGAAAACGGAAGTGCAGCAGGTACTTGGCAGGGGAGTGTGGAAAATGCTTTGTGTACCCCAAAAAGTAAGGCTCTAAGGCTCACAGAGCTTATTTACTTTGAATATATTCACAATACTTCTCCTAGATCTACGTGTATGTACCTATTTTTGGAAACAACTTTTTAAAATGTTTATGGCCAATCAATTGGAAAAATGCAGCTTAACTGAAAATATTATTGCATGCTGGACGTAGACTGGGCTGCCAAATAAAAGAATTAGCTCGACAAGACAAAAAGATTCAAATTATGATGTGAACAATGCAGAATTGCTGCAATAAAATTGTTTGTTGGTCGGTCAAACGAGCATTTCAGTTAAATTAAACCTCAAACTGGATAAGAAACATGCTGCACATCCCATCTGAGTGAAAAGTTCATAAATTGTGTATGTGCGTGCTGCTGAAATAGTCTGAACTTTTGTGAGGACCCTTTTGTATGGTAAGGGGTATGGGGCAAAGGGAACATAATTCCTTGTTGCGAAAAGGACATGTGCTGAGTGCCCACAGTCGCTCTGAGTTGCGGCCTCGCCTGCTCAACAAATGTCACTCGGCGTTGAATGGAAAGTGGGCTAAAACGGGGCTTAGAAGGGTTCTGCACAGCTCTGCACCACCCACAGAGAGATATTTCAAATTTCAGCAGCAACAATGCGGCAACAACACCAGAAATGTCCACATCGACAAATGTAATTGACATTTCTTTAAGCGTTCATATGTTCACATCTAGAGAATATCCAAAAACCAGAGACAGGACAAGAACTTCGGGCTTATCCTCGTTCTGGGCACAGGCTGTGTGAATACGTGTCCACATTCGAAGAATGTGCTAGTGCTTGCATCGTGTGTTATTGTGATATCCTTTGGACATGAACCTGAAACACGTAGCCAAGTCAATGCTACCTTATCTTGAGTCGCATTTAAATTGTGTTGTAATTCTGACAAGCCCTCCTCTTCGGGCCATGGAAATGGGCCTGGTAAAGTGACCACTAGCGGGCCCAATATAAGCAGTCCCTTCCCAAACATCAACCCATAAAATCGTAAACATGATTCCAAAGATGCCTCCTCCCCTCGAAACCAAATCGAAAAAGTTTCCGCTTAGGCCTGGCATTAAAAACTTGGCAGCTTGTTAAGCGTCGGCTGAAGAGCAGATTGTAGTTCGCAGTGCTGGGGGCCAAATTAAATCCGCAAACTGTAGACAAAATGCAATAAAATAAATTGCAACAATATCCGCAAAAACCGAAGCCAAAGGCGGCGGAGCTAAGCGAAATAAAAGTTCCTTATAAATGATGCTGCTAACCTTAGTGCCGCATTCGGAGTGAACATAATATAAATTTTCAACGGGGCTGAGCAGGAGCCAAATGAAAGGTGACAGCTGGGATGTGGGGGAATTGGGGCAATTGGGGCAGGGAGCTATGGCTAAACAATAGTTCAGCAAAAAGTAAGTTGAAAACGAGTGAGAAAAACTTAAGTGCCCGTTAAATTTCCCAGCGGACTAATGATAAAAGTTACGCGACTCCTGGCCACGCCCTTCAGCCCCTTCAGCCCCCTTCAGCCACCTAACTCCCTTTTCACGCGCATTTTCCTACCTTTCCTGCAGCATTTTTCCCGGCTTGTCGGATTTGTTTGCTCTTTAACCCTTTCCATTTGGCGAAGCCTTTTCATTGTTTTTTTAGCTCCTTTCGCCATACTTTTTGTTGTTTTTCCCTTGCCTCAAGTACCGGTAAATACATTGCGGCATTCAAGTTAATTTACCACAAGAAAGGAGCCAGCAAGGAGTCACAAGGAGCAGCAAGGAGCAGCAAGGAGCCTGCAAGGAGTGGAAAAGCAGTCTCGGCAAAAGGCTGAAAAAAATGCAATGAAAATTATGTTGAACCAGGCCAGGGATCGTAATTAGTTTACTGCCATTTAACTTGCTACATTAGTTGCAATTACGCAGTAAATATTGTTCATTTATTCCGTAGTTCATTTGAATTTTTTAAACTGTTTGCTGGGGCTTCATTTTCCAGAATATTTACAAGAATCTCGGGTATTTAATAAAGGCGTGAAGCATTTTCAATTGAATATTCGATTTAAAGCTAAGCCATGAAGTTACAAAATACAAGTTAATTTTTAAAATATCTGAAACTAGCATTTGAATATGTAACATAATTACTAAACCTGTCCTCAAATTGTAAATCTATTAGGCTAACAATTGAACAAGTAAACCCATTTACATTCTTAACCAGATTAAACACTCATCACCAAGTGCTTCAAGTGTCAAGTCATTGGAATTTTGCCACTATGGAAATCTTGAAAAATCATTCAAGTGGCTGGAGTATTTCTCAAAAGTTAATTGATGCAAAATGTTGTTTGGCTTTTTTTGTTCAATATTTAATATTTTACTTGCCACTGCTGTTGATACAGTGTGTGCGTGCGTGCCATTCGATTTGTGTTTGTTATGTGCTTTGCATAATTTAACACTTTGCCTTAAAAACAATCAAATTGTCAAGTGTCAAAAGTTCGTGTCGGCCCAGAATATTCCTCCGCTCAACTGGGCTCTGTTTGCGCTGCCATGTAAATGTAAATAAAAATGCATTAAAAATGTAGCTGTAATTTACTCACTCACACTTTTCCGGGAGGTGAAAATGGGCTGAAACGTGGGAAGGGGGTGGCGACCGAAAGTGGGTGCCTGTGTGCAATATTTTGCATTTGCCTGCCAGTTTTTCCGGTTTGCTCTGACCACAAAGTGTTGGCCATTAACCGAGCGCAGTCTGAGCCACCCGCTGGGCCATGCCATGTTTATGCCGCTCGCTTTAAGAATACGAATTTTCATGAATTTAACGGAGTTTGGGAAACTGTCGGATCCATTAGTTTAGTTTGTCGCGATTGAGTGTACTTTCAATAGTATTTAGTTTTATGGGACTCACATAGCCATAAATATCAGTTACAGCTTAGAAATTCTTTGTAATTTCAGAGGAACGTATTTCGTTGCAATAGCTTGCAGCAAGAGCTGCGCATAAACGCAGTAACAGATACTTTCCCGGGGAAGCGGAAGGGCAGGCTGACGCGTGTTAATTTGAATAAATTATTAAAGCACGTGATGAGCGCGACCTTTCAACCAATTGGGGCAACTACCAGCCCCAGCACCAGCCCCAACACCAGCCAGCACCCACACTCACAATCCCAATTGGTTGGTCGGAATCACACCAACCCACCTCGCCACCCCCCCGCACGCCAAGTGCAATTAAGCACGAAAAAACCAATCAAACTGGAAATAAATTGCGCCATAGTTGCAACAGCCACACAGCGACCAGGGTTGCCATACGGCGCCGATTTTTGCGAATTTTTTTCGCCTAGCCAGCACTTTGTGTGCCCCTTCTGCGTGTGGGTGTGTGGGTGCTTGGGTTTTTTGCCTCCGCCGGGGGTTTCCCTTTTTATTGTGGCCGCTGGGTGAAAATTGTTTGCATTGCATTCTCTGCTGATGCATGCGAATTGAGAAATATTTGCAATTTAGCAAAATACACCCGGAAGCGGCTCCGGATTGAAGCTTCAGCTCCTTTTGCCACATTTCGCAATTTCGATTTTCGCCCCGCATTTGTATTCATATTTGTATTTGTATTTGGTTTTTCCAATCGCACTCGAGCCCGACTTTCCACACGCTTGTAGTGCGTGCAAAATGACGGCAATTAGGTGTGTATGCTGCGCTGATTTGTGTTTTTTTTAGTTGATCGCCTCACCTTCGAAAGTTTCCAGAAATGCAACATCCTTTGTTTCAGAAAATGGCTTTGAGAACTATTTTAGGTATAATGCATTGGCTTATAATTATTGGTGAACTTTTAAGACTAAACATATATTGCTAGTTTTTCATCAGTGACCACAGATTCATAGAACATCCAATGTATTTGATCAAGGTACGCAAACTCCTTCGCAGCTCAGATCAATTGTCGTGTTCAGTGATGCAGGAGGAGATAGAATAAAGTATAAATACAATTTGTATGCTTGATGTAATTTCATTTCCACTTATCTTGGTATTTTCTCTGCATTTTGCTTCATGCGATTGATTTATCGCACAGAAAATAATAGGCAGCCAATGTCTGTGCATCCTGTGAAAAGGACTCGCTCTCGGCCCTCCAAGCATTCAATCCCTGAGCCGGGTTCAGTTTATATTCAAATGCTTACGCTTAAATGTCAATAATACGTGAAATTGAACTGCCAATTCAATCTCCACAACTACTCCGCATCGCTCCTCCACTTCTGCAGTGAAATCATTTCCATATAAGCGTTTTCCCATCCCGTCGTCTATTTATATATATGTATTTCTTTTCTTTTCGCTCGCAACTCTTTTTTATTTTCCGTCCTGCGAGAAAAATTCTTTCTGTTCATATGTGGAAAAACTATTTGCAAAAGTCTCAAGTGTGCTCGGTTCTCCGGCCAGCACAGTTTGCGGGGGCGTGTGGATTGGAGGTGGTGGGGGAGCTGGAGCTGGAGGTGGAGGTGTTGGTGTTGGACTTTTTAAAACGACGCCTGCAAATTGTACGCAGATCACATTACACTTGCTCCAGCGGACGGCATGTGCAACTGCCGGCTGCCTCTGTGGATTGCTTTACATTTGGCTGCACTTCCTACCCGGCATTCACTCGAAAAATTGAAAGATTTATTTCTTAGTTCTTTGCGATTACATTTCCACCGAGCTAATGTGTTCCGATCCAACGGCTACGTAGTGGCAGTTTGTCAACTGTCATTGCATCAGACATTGAATGGGGCACGATAGTAAATGGATTGTAGAGGGTATGTGCAGCGCGGGGAGGGGCGCAGGGAGGGACCTGTCGCATTTTGTTGACAACTACATTGCAAATACGGCAAAGTAATCAGTATTGTGTAAATAACCAGTTATGTGTCTGCGAGTGCAGCTGACAAAGCGAGTGGTAGCGATATGCACTGAAGCACGAATAAGTTCCTGAAAGCGTTTCTCCGATGAATCCGATGCATTGGGCAAGATGCGGACGGAATCGATAATCGAATAATATGCGAATATCACTCATACGTAGTGGTGAACACCAACGCATGCAGCACACTTTTCAGCGCCAAATGCTTCCTCGTGCGAGCCGGAACAAATTTAATATGTGGCTAAGGTCAGCTGGTAAGCACCTTATAGCCTAGAATCGGAAAAACGCAGAAAGCACTTGAAACTATGCGTATAGTTTCTGCACTCAATGGGCAGTTGTCGGACTTCTGGGCGAAGGTAAGCCAATGAGAAGAGGTAAAAATGTCCAAGAAAACTGAGTCAACGGGCCAGTTAAACACCGTTTTTCTCATCGGCAAGTCGGTCGCTGTTCGAAAATATTCAACATATTAAATTGGTTGGTGATACTACATTCAAAAAGGATAGATTTACATAAGAGGAAGTTCTCCAGTGGACTCCAAATGACATTGACATTGCTGACTGTTAGTTTAAAGTTAAAACTTGACTGCTTGGCGGAGGATGTAACACTTCTTTATCTTCCTGCATTTTGTTAAAACATAAGGCTTACGTCTATTTGAACTATATAGTCATCTTAATTAGTAACAGCGATAGCTTCAGATATTTAGGTTTTAAGTTTCCCTTACGTAATTTAACAACTAAAGGTCTGTAATAGCAAAAAACTATTCAAATAGAAGTCGAAAGCATGAGAGTAGTTAACGCTATTTTTGTTCACTAGCTTTTACTTCTCATGTAGTCAGGACAGTTTTAATCCCCTTTAATCAATGTCATTTTATTTGATAGGTTTTTGAATCAGTATTTTGCCAGGCACTTTTTTTGCTTAGTCTTCTCGTTCTAACCTGTTCTCTCATCGATTTTAATTTTATTTAAGGCGATGGCCTAAATCATGGTCAGAACAAGGCTTGTCACGTCTCATGTTTTTCTCGTTTTCATTCCTCTGTTTTCAGTTGTCTGCTGACCATGAAAATCTGGCCATGAAACAGTTTTTCAACTAAGCATTGGACAAGGTAAAGCCCGCCGAAAAGGCACAAACGGATTAACTTTTATCTGAAAGTGGGCAAAAAATAGACATGGAACCAGGAACGACTCCATCGCCTGTTGCAGCCCCGGTTGCAGCCGCAGTTGCTGCGCCTGTGGCGCCATCAGCAGTGGCTACCCCAGTCCAAGTAGTTAGCCCCGCGGCAGTGGCTCCCGCACCAGCGGCACCGATAGCAGTCACTCCAGTTGCTGCCCCACCTCCAGTTGCAAGTGTGCAAGCGCCATCAGTTGCTGTTCCTGATGCTTCAGCTACAGCTCCAATTGCTGCCGCATCCGTCGCTCCTGTCGCATCTGTGGCGCCTCCGGTTGTCGCAGCTCCAACTCCGCCAGCAGCAAGTCCAGTTTCAGCACCACCCATCGCTGTTGCCCAGATTCCGGTTGCTGTTTCAACACCAGTGGCACCAGCCGTTGTTGCAACACCCACTCCTGTTGCCACAACTCCTGTTGCTGCGCCTGTGATAGCAACACCACCTGTTGCTGCCGCAGCGCCTACTCCGGCTGCTGGTCCACCACCCGTGGCGCCTCCAGTTGTTGCAACTCCCGTAGTTGCTCCTGTGACCGCCACACCACCCGTGGTTGCTGCTAGCACCACGGTTCCCGTTGCAACACCTGTAGCTGCTGCACCAGCACCACCAGTTGCTCCAGTTGCTGCGCCTGCGGTTGCTCCTGCTGCTGCTCCTGTCGTAGTAGAGACTCCAGCTCCAGCGATCGCTTCACCACCTCCAGCTGCGACTCCGGTTGCAGCAGTACCGGAACCGGTTGTTCCTGTCATTCCCGAGGTTCCAGCTGCTGTTGTCACAGCTCCATCCATCCCCGAGACTACGGTGCCCGCGACTCCCGTCATTGCAGAGACGCCAGTAGCTGCAGCAGAGCCAGTGGCCGTTGCACCACCCGCTACGGAAATCCCAGTCGCTGCTCCCACTGCAGCTGCACCGCCTGTGTCTGTTGCACCACCTGTGGAAGCTGCAGTTGTCGCGACTGAGGCTCCGTTACCTGCTGCAGCTCCAACAACCGTACCAGAAGTCCCAGCCGTTGCTCCAGTCGTTGTCGAGCCTCCAGTTGCTGCGGATCCCGTTGTAGCTGCACCTATTCCTACTCCTGCCCCAGAGCCGGAACCCATTGCACCACCTGTTGCTGCAGAAGCCCCAGAAGTTGCACCAGTGATCGCTGCATCACCGGTGGCTGTTGCTGAAATAACACCACCAGTTGCGCCTCCTGTGGCCGCAGAATCCATACCAGCTCCAGTCGTTGCCGCAACACCAGCACCTGCTGCAACCGAGCCGGTGGTCATTGCACCTGCTGTTTCCGAAGTAGCTCCAGTGATTATTCCATCACCCGTTGCCAGTGCTGTTGCTGAAGCTCCTATTGATGTAGCACCAGCTGTTGTCCCTCCTGTGGCTGCCGAACCTGTACCAGCTGTAACCGCTGCCGAGACTCCAGCTCCTGAGACCCCAGCACCAGTTGCAGTAGAACCAGTGACCATCGCGGCTACAGATGCACCAGAAGTTGCTCCTGTGATCGTCGCACCTGCTGATGTACCCGCTGAAGCACCGGTTGCCGCAGCTGCCATCGTTTCTACTCCTACAACTACGGCTTCTGTTCTCGAAATCACTGCACCACCTGTGGCAACGGAATCTATCGATGTTCCTGTACCATCAGAGGCCGCCGTAGAAGCCACGCAGGCAGTTGCACCGGCTGTCGAAGTTACAGTAGAAGCTGCATTTGCAGACCCTGCTCCATCTGAGGCAGCTGCTGCTTTGATTATCGAGCCAGCTATTCCGGATTCAGTTGAACAAATTACTTCCGCGCCAACTGTTGAAGTCTCTGCAGAACCAACATCTCCGCCCGTACCAGAAATCTCATCACCACCTCCAACTGAAGCAGTCGTTGCAGATACAACTCCAGAGTCCATACCCGAACCGGAACCGAGCCCAGCGATTCCTGCAGAACCAATACCTGTGGAGACACCAGTCGCCATCCAGGCACCAGAGGTTGCCGTAGAGGCACCGGTAACCGAAACTCCAACACAGATTCCACAAACTGCTGCTGAGATTCCTGAGCCTGTACCGGCAGAAGTCCTGGATCCTGTCACAGCTGAAGCTGCTACAACAACTCCAGAACCAGAAGTTGCCCCCATTAATGACGCTCCTCCAGCTCTTGTTGAAAACGTTACTGCTGCTGCAGAAGTATCTGTTACTGCGGAATCTGATGTGGAATCAGCGGTACCGATCACTGAACCACCGGTTGCGCAAGAGATTCCTGCAGCTGAAGTTCCAGAGACGGTGACAAAGCCAGTGGAGATTGTGGCTGAACCGAGCGCCCTCCCTATAGAGGCAGCAGTCTTGGAAGAGGTTTCGAAATCTGCAGAAGAAGATGTTCCTCTAACTGAGCCATCTCCAGCTGCTGTCGAAGTGGACCAATCTTCTCCAGAACCAGTGATTTCTGAAACTCCAGCTGCCGAAGAACCAATTACGGCAGAGGAAACCGCTGAAAATATTACTGTCGCAGCTGCTGAAGATGTTCCCACTATTGCAGAGAAACCAGTAGAAGAGGTATCCACTGTGGAAATCCCCGAACAGTCATCATCGCCTACAGATTCCGTTCCCGTGGCAAAGATAACTCCTTTGCTTAGAGAACTTCAGACCACCGATGTTTCGCTTTTGGCCATTGCCGCCACACTGGATGCCATTGGAGAAAAGCTAAAGGACCAAAAGGCCAGAAATCAGCAAGTAATGGACAGACTCTGCGAAATCGAGAAAATTCTTGGCCCTCCCGCATCCAATTAGCTCAAGTGAAAAGCCTAGATCATGTAAAACAAAGCTAATAAAGCGTTAATGATACTAATATCCCTTTAATTTTGTTTAGCCAACAAATGAAGAGGAATACAAATGGTATAAAAGGGTTAAAAGAGCCAAGCTACGGTTAGGTTGTCACAAATTGTTCCTTGCAAAATTAATGTAACCAAAACAAATCTACCATTTCCACTTTTTGGACACATCAGCATGGCTGGTTCCAAAACCCCAGCCACAGAACCTAATTTGCAAGGGCGTCGAAAATTTTCACGTGGAAAATGAGCATTCCTGAACGAAGTGGGACATAAATACAGACAATTGTAAAAGGAGAAAATTAATGCATATTTCCCCCACTTTGTCAGCGAAAAAACAACATAAATAAGAGTTACCTCGCTGCTTTTGTGCCGAGAAAGCTGGCGACTTCTGATAATTGGAAATTTATCAATGAATAATTTAATTTTGTGCTCCTGCACTCCGCACACTTCCTTAAAAGCTTACATATAAGGACAATTCTTTCTTCATTCCATTCAAAAATGAGCCCATGAAATTTATTTGGATCAGTCCCGATGCAAAAGTCAATCGAGAGTCGTAAAAACGGCCAAAAGGGGCCAAATGAAAACTTTTATTGCGGCAAACTGAAATTTGTGTTTATGGGCAAGTAGGTCCGGGTGAGTCAAACACCTTCGGCGATTATTCTAATCATTTGCATTGTTTTGGCCGGTTGGCTGACTGCTTCGTTGGCCTATCTCGCAAAGTTTCCCTTTTTTGGGCTTGTATATGGGCAGAATTGGACAGAACCCAGTTACATGTTCGACAGTTCAATCTAAATCTATCGGCTACCCACACACACACACACACACATAGTAACACAAAAAAGAAACTGAGCTAAAAGCTGAATTCCCATTTGACCATTTTGTCTGGAAACAATAAAATGACCTCCCGCACACAGATACAGATACACCAGATACACCAGATACAACAGTCGCAACCGACAGCCAGCAACATACGAAATCGCATAAATGTTGCAAATGGAGCAACAGAGTGAAGTTGTCATGCCGAGGATGCCGTGGCACAGAACCAAAACAACAGCCAAAGCTACAGCTACAGCTACCCGAAACTGGAAAAAACGAATTTCCTTTTTTAGACTTTTTGGCACTTTTGGGTGGGGAGAGGGTGTGGCTCCGGAGGGGGATAGTCAGTCAGTCAGCCGGCTATTCTCATGCGACTGGGATGAAGGTTACACAGCCTAACCGCATTAATGCCAGCACAGAACAGAAGAACTCGGTCCGAGTCACAGCCAAATGTGTAATTGTTGCCTGGAGGATTTGCAGAAAGATTTTCACTGTCATTTGAACTCTGTTTAAGGCTTCATTCGCTTTCCCTCTGCAGTTACTGCCATAAATGCCGTCCTCTCCGGTTAAATGAACCAAATTGAAATGGTCCTTGTTTGTGTAACGAAGAGAGTGCTTCGGTTTAGGATGTTCTTATATACCAACAATACACATATACCTGTGTTTAGGCAAATTTCTATGATTTTTCCATTGTTATTAACTATGGATATACATATTTCCTTTATATGCAACATGTTTCTCAGAGCCTAGGCATTATCTTGATACCCTTTATAACGCATGCCCAATCTCTAGTGAACTAAAGTAAGTTTGAAGAATTAAAATCATTGGATATTTCTTTTTATCAACCTGTTTTTAGTTTTTTTGTTTATTTACATTTTTATTTCAAACTGAATTTTTTCGATGAAGAGGTGAATTACTTTCCACTTATGGGTATGATGAAGCATCTTTTTGAACTAAAGCAAATAAATAAGATCTGTTATGGGAAACTCATGTAGAACCCTTGAATACCGAATGTTTATGAAGTTTATCAGGCTGTAGTAGTAATCAGTGCGCTTTTCCGAGTGCAGTGATCAACACTTCAGGCCGGAGCTGCTGTCGACCGCAGGAACATTGGTCGAACATTAACTTGACTCCCCCGAGCTGAGGGGCTCCAGAGTGTGCCAAATCAATCAGTCGCCAATGCATAAATGACACAGTCAGGATAGCCGGCATACTCCTACTCCCACTCATATGCGACATCGTCCAGCTGTCACACACGGTCATTGCGGCTAATGCGGTCCCTTGTTACACAGTATACTATGGCCCTTCCACCCGACATGGTCCTCTCAACGGCTAAATTGGAATTATCCCCTTAACGACCCCCGCATCCCGCCGAACAGAACGCCGCCCATGGGCTCACATTAGCCAGACACGATGGATGTGCCGGGATGTGGACAATGATGCCTTAGTGCTTGACTGGCTATAAATTTTGGATTAATTGCCGGCTGCTGAACATTTTTCCCAGAAATTTATGTTTTTCCTGCCTGGCATGCCTCTTCCTGGCCACAGATTTTAAGCAGTGATTTTAATGTGATTTTCGGTATATAATAAATGGAAATGAAAATTACGTTTACCTGCAGAACAATATGGTTAAGGAGTTTTTTCCATTGAAAATACTTTGTTTAATTAGGAGCGAAACTCAAACAAAACCCTTTTTTCTTTCTTAACGTTAAGGGACCAGTCTAATCTTCGACTCTATATATGCTCTTTGTAGAAACAACGAAAACGCGAACCTTCTGTTTTTGATTTTAATTTGATTACCCAGTGTAATCGGAGCAGGCATTAATCGCATTAATTCCAGCGACCCATTTGAGATGGCTCATTCATATCCAATTTTTTATCTGCTCCTTTGAGTGATTTTATAATTTTTCCCACCACCCTTCCTTCAACAACAGTGATTAATGACTTGTGAGAAAAAAGTGAAAGGTGTGCAAAAGGCAGGGGAAACTCATTTCCAGGGTTCTTGCATGATTGAGTTCTATTGAGTGAACTGCAGAGCTAAGCGGAAAATTTTCCTTCATTCCAACTGGCAAGGATAATTCGCTCGATTGTTTATACCTGCGAATGGAAAAGAAATGAGAGAGGTAAAGGGAATGGTTTTGCGTTCAAACAAGGATGTAATTAAAGTCCATGAAACAATATTGAAATGCAAAATATTTCTGTTTGAACAACTTTTATTATGTATGCCCCATTCACAGAAACTAATTTGGTTCCTGCACATGACAACTCTTAATAGCCGACTAGATACAAATTTGACGGGGCAAACATTTGTTCAGTCAAGCTGGTAAGCCCATATAATAGCCCTATAATGAACTCTCGACATGTCCGTGTTCCGGGCAAATGTTTTTGAGTAATTCTTTTAGTTATATTTTATGAAAAACAATTAGCTGCGGGCCTTTCAATGCAACTGCATAAGGCAAAACAAAGCCGTACATATATGTAAAAATCGGTTTAATTTGCCAATGATTGGGTGTGTGTGTGTGCGTGTGTGTGTGTGTGGCCGTGGGTGGTTCAATTATTTAACTACATAAACAATAAAAATATTCGCAATTGTCTATGTGGGCGGGCCGCATTAAAAAGTGAATGTGTCTTCTGCATATATGCAGTCATTGTTTTACAAGCCTTTGTGGGGTTTCGGCTCGCGGGGCTGGGATTGGATGGAAATTGGGCTTGGGCTTGGGCTGGTGGGGCTGGGGCTGAGGTTGGAATTGGAATTGGGTTTCGGGCTGGCATCGGGGTGGTTCCAGATCCAAAACTGTCACTGACAGCACTACGTAAGTAATTTCGCGCATATGTTACGCCCAAGGGGGCAAAGTGGGAGCCGTGGGAGCTGTGGGACCATCATCAGGTTCGGCTTAAAGCCGGAGTTCGGCGTATTCATGGCTGCTGCACACGACAAATTGAATTTTATGCAAAAGCTTTAGTTTTTGCTGGGGTTTTTCCTCTCCTCGTAGCCCAACTACTCCCTTCAAAGTCGCGAATGTCCTTGCAGTTCGCGGCGACATCTATGTCCTGTTCGTCTGCATTATAATTTGTTCCTTTGTTTCCCTTCCAGCCCGCAATATCCTCGGTTTCCCCAGTGCTTTGCACTTTGCCACGCTATATCCGTCCAAGATGCGGTTTTCTCTGGCTGCTGCTGCTACTGCTGCTGCTGCTGCTTCTGCTGCTGCTGCTGTCCCACTTTCGTTCGTATCCGCTTTGTTTTTGCCCCTCTTTTTTTGGCCAGCACTTTTTTTTTAGCATTGTGCAGGCGCCTTTGGATCGACGTTAATGAGGAATTATGTTATCGCACTGTTAAGCTGCCATAAACGGAGCTGTGATTGCATCCCGCCCCGCTCTTTCACCCTTTGCCGCGAAATTAACTGGGCTCACGGGTTAATTTAGATCTCAGCCGGGGTTTATGCATTCACAGACTAAAATTTACATAAAATCCAAATGAGTAATTTGCCTAACTGCTCAATGCATAAAACATGCCCCATAACAATAGAGCAGTTTACCCGTGTAATTGCATTTGTTTCGTTGACAGGCTTTGCAGAGTTAACATCACATGATGGCCGGTCTCGCTAACAGCATCAGCTACATTTCTCTTCCGCTGTTAACGCATATTGCGTATACGCCACCGAGCCAAGCTCTTCGGCTCACTTCGGGCCCGATTGACTTGGCCCGTTAAGGTGTCGTCAGTTGGCTTAGTTTACTTTTAGCCGGTGCCAAGCGTGGTCGCTTCTCGCTGAACAGCCGCCGAACGCAGACTAAACAGCCTCCACGGAGAGCCATAAGTGGTTAATATTGGCAGATGATCTTGACAAAGTATACAGTGATCGAACCTGTGCACATTAAGTGATTTTAATTAACACAACACAAGCTATAAGTAAGGAAATCAACACAGTTTTGTGAACTTTAACCAAACAAACCCTAAACAAATTATTATAACTTGTTCAAATAAACCACTTCATACAATTTTTGGTATATAAGCAGTCACAGAGAGCGAGACTATGAATCACATACAAAAACTAATAAAGTAAACTAATAAAATAAATAAATCTTTTTTAATCAAAAATCAGTTGTCAAACTGTCCGATCGGCTATGACTAAACGAATATACGAATTTAACCCGTTGAACTAAATTCCTGTTACAAAACAGTTGAAGAAGACCTACCACAAAAACTGGTTTAAGATAACCCTATAAACAATAACGAATTAATGACCCAGTTGGGAAACTGAATGGCAATCAAAATAAACAAAATTACAAGAGATGGGAATTTCCCGCTTTCCACTCCGTCGAGCATGGGCCAAAAGTCTGAGCATTCGAAAAGCAGATGGTTCAGGCCAAAAGTAAGACGAAGACCGAGACGGACCACAGTCAAAAGTCGAGGATGCGGAATGCGAATAGAAATAGGAATTGTGTTAAATCATTTACACTTCCGCTGCCGTTTTGTTTGTGCAATCAATTTAATATTATTTGTGTTATCCAAGCTCTGTCTCAAGGTCCAACCCAACTCGTTCCCATCCTTATGGAGGGCATACGACCCAGTCGTCCGGAACATTACATTTGTTTAACATTTGAGTTAACGCTTCATTGGGCCACCTTCTCCACCGCCATTACTTATGTACGCCTGGCATTTCTCAAACTCCGGCTGCCACTCGCAGTCCGACTTAAGGCCCATCTGTTGGCAAAGACAAAACAGCATTTAAATCATTATTCTTGGCGAGACTCAGCCAGCCAGCCAGCCAGTCAGCCAGTCAGCCAGCCAGCTAGTCAGCCAGTCAGCCCGACCTACCTACATCCACACCTTGGCTAGCCATCGAGAATCCTTTCAATTCATCCTGCGCGTGTCCTGCATCCGTAAGTGGACTCGGTGGGCGTGTTCGCCCGCCCGGACGGGATGGCCATATGTACTCCTTTTACGCCCCACTAAACACCCGCATAAATAAATTTCGTTAATGCCAAATAGTCTGGGGCGTAAAAGAAAGATGAGGTAACACAAGCAGCCGCAGTAGCTGGGCAACCGAGCAAGCGACGGCAACTGAGCTTGGTCAAATGGAATGCCCAAGCTCGGGCTTACACAACATGTGTTCGGGTTCCGAAAACCAAAACCGCCAGGATATCGCTAAAAGCTATCATGGTTACTTTTTCATGGTTACCCAGATGGGTAAAATCTTGTAAAGACTACATATTATTACTTCTACTCGAAGGTTCTTAGCATATGTATAAAATACTCTTACTTCCATTTAGGAAATATTTTTTATGGATTATCTGTAATATTATTATCATATTCAAATCAGCTTTCCTTTCGTTATGTACAAATCGTTTCTTTACCTATTTTATGCCACACGGGCGAAAGTTTTCAGTCAGATTTAAATATGTCCGAGCGAAATGGGAACACCTTGTTTGGCCAACTAATGCCAAGAGCACCTACATTACCCAAGCCATCCCAAAACTTACACAAACATATCAAAAACAGGACGCGGCGCAAAATGCCGGCCATAAACTGGGACACGGGCCAGAGGAATCAGGGAAGCCATAAGAGCCAGTGGGGCCATAGGAGCCAAGGATGTGGGAATACAAGAACTAAAATGTAGGATGAGAGCCAGCTCGACGGGCACATTGTGGGAATATTTAAAATTGGCCACGTGTTGTTCTTGCCGCTCAGCCTCCCCTACGACATTTTCAGCTTTTAGTTATTTTAGATTGCCCCGACAAGCTTACCGTGCAAGTGCAATTTGAAAATATGTTAACCCTGCGATTTTGTGCGCCGAGAAAACGCCAGCAACGCGAGTCAGAAGAATATATTGCAGCAGTTCGTGTCAAGGCGTATACGCGATATTAACAAGAGCAACATCAGCAGCAGCAACATCAGCAGCAGCAGCAGCAGCAGCAACATCCAACAAGAGCGGATTTGGACTCGAAATCCCCGCCGAGGCAGCGGATAAATTTACACAGGCTCCAACTCCAGCTCCAGCTCCAGCTCCAGCTGCTGCTTCAGCGGCCCAACGCCGCCAGACAGCCAATGTGACCCAGTTAAGGCCACAGGATTTAGCTGGCCAAGGACCGCGAACCAAGGAACCGAACCGGCAACCCGGAACGAGATACGCGGCTCGAGAATCGAGATACACGATACGCGAGACGCGATACGCGGAGCTCGGGGCGCGAAACACGTCCAATTCGCGACTCGACACGGAGCAAGGATTATCAATTTGCCTGGCACTTTAATGGAGTTGGCCAAGATGCCGCGGCGCCTGATCTTGCTGGCCCTGCTCATCTGTTTGCCGGGTAAGCTGCGTCAAATATGAAATTATTTCTCGCGATATATTTGTCGCATATTAAATGGCAATCCCCCTGCAGCTCAGTTGCTCCGCGTTTCCCTCAGTCTTCTTCTCATGTTTTCGGGGAAAACAATTTGATATGCGCGGCTTAAAAGCATTTTGTGGGCGAATTTAGGGCATTTGCCTGCCGTACATCTTTCGGTCGGTCTTTGTGCATATTTTAGCGCAGACTGTCTGAAGTAAGGTGCGCCAGGGTGTGGGGCTTTACTCCGGAATTTTTTGCTTTTTTGCCCGGCTTGTCAGGGTCAATTTAAATTATGCTGGTATTCTGGGAAAATCTTAAAAATTGGTGTGCTCGGTCGCAGATTTTTACATTGTAAAAATAATATATGTGTATTCAGAGAAAGTTGCTAAAAATGTTTTCAAGAACATATTGTCTTAAGTAAGGATAATCTTTCGCACAAGAATTTCATTGAAATGCAATTTCAAATAGTTTTAATGAGTAACTGAAGCACAGCCATTTTAATCGCCCATATCCGTTGAATGGGTTTCCTTGTTAATTAATGGTTTTCCCAAATTGTCCACGATTTTCTCCTTTTCCTTGAAAACGGAATTAAAAACACGTTTTGACCGAGTACTTGTGCAACAATTTGCAGCAAATAAAAACAACGAATTCAAAGGAGAAACAGGAGGGAGAAAAAGGTAATTAAAATCAAAATAGCAACATGAAAAGGCAGGAATTGCTAAACTAAAAGTTACAACTAAAGCATAACGAAAGTGACTCTCGACATTTTCATCAATGAACCAAACTCGATCAAACGCTGCACTCCTGCCCTATCAGAATTTTGTTTTTTCAATAGAAAAGTTTTGGGTGTGTCGGAAAAAAACTGCAGCAAGGCCGAGCATTGGGCGAAATTTCCTCAGAGGCAAACTATGGCGGGGGGCGCCTCTGGATGCCTTAAATTGTGTTAAAAGCTCGATACACGTACATTGGCATCCACCCCCTGCTTTACCCCTTTTATTCTTCTATGTGTTCGTATTTACCTCCTCTGGCAAGCTGTTCGATTCTTTTGGCCATGAAAGTGATTGACGAAACGCTTGAGGAGACTCAGCCAATTGAACGGGAAATAACAACAATCCTGGTAACAAGTGGGGCGGAAGGACGATTGGGGTGGGCGCAAAGTGGAAGAGCGAAAAAAGTTAAAAACTTTTACTTTTGTTTAATCAAATTCAGCTGCCCAGTTGAGCACCATTGACTGCTTGTAGCAGAAAGTGAGGCAGCTCAGAAGGGCCTCCACGAAAAGCGAACCCAACTCAACTGCAGGTTCTGGCCATTCCGAGCACTCGAAACTCCCCTTTTGTTGGCTTTTTGGCCGTACAGCCTTGCGGTAGCGCTAAAGTGCTCAAGTCTCGGGTTATTTTCCCACGAGATCCCTTTTGGTTGGCCGCCAAAGTGGCACGCCCGACTTAAACGCTTAACAACAATTATTACACAAAGTTACGGCCTGCTTGCGCCCCCATCCTCCAGATTGCCATCCGTGTTGTCATCATTATGGCCGAAAACTAGACTGGCATTTTGATGAGAGTGTCCGGCCGAGAGTCCTCCTGGCATCAAGTTAACTCGGTTCGGCGGCGGCGGCGGCGGGGAGATTACGCTGCTCCATAACTGCGGCCGGGCGCCTTGGGGTTAAGCCAATTTCCATCATCATCATCACCATCAGCCTCGGTATTAGCCTCATCATGCCATCCAGGCAACATGCCCATCATAATTAGGAGAAGTGTCGAAATGTTGTCAGGCCGAGACGGACGCAACGTAGGCGCGACCAGGACATCAGTCAGCCAGTAGCCGCACACTGAAAGAAATACTGGAGGGAAACCCTTTGGTGCAGAAAGTATAATTTACACAAAAACATATGCTTAATTTGAGAGAAAGATATTTAAAGTACAGTGAAGTAGTTATAAAACTAATTGGATTTTTTAATTTATAAGTGCATCCATTTAAACAAGCGCCAGGTATACAAAGTAAATGCAAAGTATTTCAATGACCAATTCATTAAATGGATGGACTCAATAGGCATAAATGTGAATATGAAGGATACCACTTAAATCGCTTGTTCAAATAAGAGGCAATTTTAGAGCTTGTCGAAAAAAGTTAGTTGAATTTTAACGCAAAATTCTCCATAAGTTATGATTTTGAATTTGCGAACATTTTCCGCTGCTCAGTTGCGATTTTTCGCATAGTTAGTCGTCGTTGTGTTGGTGTTGTTATTACTGTTGCCATAACAATAACAGCAGCACACAAACAAAAACAAGCAACTCCGCAACAATAACAGCAGCAGACAAACTTGGACTCCGGCAAACGCAACTCGCTTCCGGCCGATGAAAGTGTAGAGGGGCGTTTGATTAAAACACTTTCGACTAAAAATGCCCGCGGGACTTGGGAGCCTGCCTGCTCGGTTAATTTTAGTGTAAGGCGGCAGCTCAAGTTTCCCTGCAGTCCCACCAGTCCCTTTTCCCCCGACTGCCCCCGATTTTCCCCATTTCCCCCATTTTCCCCGTTTTCCCCACTCAATGAAATTCTGCATGATGAAGCTCATTTTATGTGTGAGAGTTTTCGTTTCCCCATCCGCTTTTCCCCCGCCCCCTCGGGCTCATTACGCAAGTTTTCCTCCATCCACCGTCAAGTGCTCGACTTGATTTCCCCACCCCTCCCTTTTATTTTTGTATTTTTATCCTTGCGCACAATTTGTTTTTTCAGTGGCGTAGGGTGCAGAGGGGGCTGTGTTCGTGTCTGTTTTTACAACTTTTTAGTTTGCGACTTTTCCCTCTGTTTTGGCGCGCAAAGATTAAGCAAATTTTTTTAGGGCCTCGCCAGTTGTCGCGTTTTCCAGAGTCTTCGCTTTCTTCGTCTCTTTTTTTTTTTGGTCCCCAAACAACGTTAATGTCCCCATGCAGGGCTGCCCTAAATGATAATTTTTTTCGTAATAATTTGAGTTTATTATTTTGTTTTCATTTTTTCTTTGCACTCGGACTTCCCAGTAATTCGCTTGTTTTATTGCACTTTTTTATGCGCTTTTGATTTGTTTCATCGCTGGCCGACACGCCCTTCTTTTCGCCCACTTACTGCCGCGGATTCCTCATCCTTTTCCGAGGTCCTTGAGCCGCCAGACGGCAGCTGTTGGTTTTTATATGTTTTGCGGGCAAATGAGTTGAAGCATCTGACAGTGGTCTACGAACGTAGCGAGGAAAGAAGAAGTTTTCCATTTAATTACTGTTAATGCAAATTGCTTTATTTTAATCAGTTGAGGAATTGCACATCAAGTGAAATAGCTTTAGACACCTTACAAACAGAGACAAACATTAGATGTTACCATAGTAATAAAAAATGTTAAATATTAACAAAATACATGTGCTCATAGAAAAACAATTGCTTGTATAGGAAAATGTTCTGCTAGAAATGGCTACTTAGACTTTCCACTCGCCCCTGAAATTCCTTGCCCACTGTGCTCGTAGGGAAATGGAATTTTTGTAACTTTATTATAATCAAGTTGGCTGCAGTGCATCATTAGTGCAGGCAATTAAAAAGTTTTTATATGCAATCGCTTTATCTTTATTGCACGTACACGAAGCATAAACATAAAACATGATAACGCACACACACTGCCGCACAGACAGGCTCGCTCTCTCACACACACACACACACACACACACACACCCACACAGGCAGGGCCCAGAAAGATGAAGAGAGGCCACACAGACACACGCACGACTTGGCCGGAATCATTAAAAGGACTTCCAGAGTTTTGCATCTACTTTGAGCCCGGCGAAAACGCTAAACTTGATTAGATACTGCCGGAGTCCTCCGCTCCTCTCTCGGCTTTGCTCGATTCCACTCGAGATTCAATGGCTGACAAAGAGCACTTGATGGCTCCCGTTTCTTGCCGTGTATCTGTGTGATCTCTGTTCATTAGCTAATTAAGACCCAGTTACACACACCACCCTCCGATGTGCATTGCAAATAATGGAGCGAAGGGAAAACGGAGCATTGTGTAAAAATGTGTTGCATAGCTCTAGGCGCTAAAGGCCCGGCTCACAAAATGTTTTGTGGCAGGCGAAATATGTAAACGTTTTCTTAGTATTATAAAATTAGTATGCATGAAAGAGCTTTGCACACTACATCCTCAACTCCGGCATTCGTTTTGTTCACTTTCACCAAAATGCATTTTAAACTCTGGTTAAAGTAGGTAAAGTGCATAAAGCTGCATAAAATTGAAATCAAAGCCTTGGCCAATCTTTGGATAACTTTCCTATCAACGTACTGCCAAGTATTTCCCGAGCCCCGAAAGCTCGAACACTCACTTTTTCTTTCGCTCTCGGTGGCTGTATCTATCATTTGAGTTTCGAAAAGTTTCGAGCGAAATTTATGGTGCCAATTTGGCAGAATTTACGCGCTGCAGTGTATGGAAAGCTGCAGCCCGCAATCTGCATTCGGGGAAGCCCCATAAGCATTCGAATCGTGTGTCAAAGACATATAATTTATAGTCGATGTTCGTAAATACTTTATTGCGATTTCAGGTGGGGCGCATTGGCCGTGAACCAACGATTGGTGCCTTATGAGTTGCCAAGGCTACCAAAAAGCAGTTTAGTAGCAATTACCAGCTTTTGGCGTGTCAGAGGCTCCGCGAAACTTTCCTGTCGTTGAAAACAGGCACTTCACCCCACTTCACACCAAGTACATGCAAATCAATTCAAGTTCTTAATTAGCTAATTAATTTCCCTTGCGCTGAGGCTCGACTTAAACTTTTGCCAATTTCGGCACTGAGGTAGGCAGCCGAAAAATGAAGATTAATTTATTGAACAAAAACGTCGGGGGCCGTAAATCGTTTTAATTGTCGTAACGAGTATTTCAGATAAATGGGGATCATGGCATTTGAAATATATATACCGAAGTTGAGGGACTGAGATGGGAACGGGGAACAGGGAAAGGGACAAAGGACTGAGGACTAAGGGCAATGGACAGCAGACAGCGGACAGAAAACAAAACACTAAGTCATTAATTTCCACTCACAACCTATTCATTTTCCTTTTTTCTACCATTATCCAGCCAACAGAGGGCAGGCGGAGGAGACATCAATATTAAACAGCAATGGAACAAATGGGCGAGCATTTCAAAGGACTCAATCAAGGCGCGAGGCATTAATTCCGGCGACAACGCAAATGGCCCAGACGCTGGACAAAGCCGGCGCATTTAGGCCAACAATGGCTGCAGCTCTGGATGCATCGGCTCCGAATCGCTCCCGCAACAATGTAGCCATTAATAACATTAGCAACAATGGCGATCAGCGCCTGAGGCTGACCGCTGCCCTCGAAGCGAATCTGATTATGAGCAATCGGAATGTCCAGGAGCAGCACAGCTATAGAATCACGCAGGACAACGCCACATCTGCAGCTTCGATTGCCCCGAACGGCACGGCATTTGGGGATGCCCCCCCAATCCCTGCGGCAGCAGCTGCAGCGGCTACAACAACAATGGATCCTGCCACAACGACACCTACAACAACAACGAGGCGCACTACACGCCGTCCGGTGGCAACAACAACACTGAAGCCGCCGCCAACAATAGATGATTACCAGACAATAATTAGCCAGGCGGGCACCCATGCCTATCTGCCATGCAATGTAAGTTGAGCAGCTACACTGAAAAAATCCCCTGACACCGGGAACAGAAATGTGAACCAAATTTCGGGGCCCAGTTCCAGCTTAAATTCCATGAAGTTCGAACTTCTATGAACATTTCTTATTTGGGGCAGGCACTTAGACGAGAAACTTGCAGAATGATTCCATTTGCAAATAGAAAGCCATGGGTAAATAAATTAAATTCAGGGAAAAAGTTTTTGTTTTTTTAAAGTTCTCAGTCTGAACAACAAGACACTTGTGCACTAAACAGAAAATCAATTATTGGTAAGTGCAATCTGAAAACCTGGTGTATGAATGTATAAACGCGCTTTCAGTGATGAGAAAGTAATAAAATATTGCAAAATATTTTATTCACGCACAAATTCCAACACACTTTTTTCCGTGTGAACTCCCGCTTGACTCTACCTTTAATTAGTCAGTGGGCCCTGATTAGATTTCCCTGTTGAAATCAGAATCGAGAAACGAGAACGCTGCCAAGCCAAAACGTGAGCTCATAGAATTCGGCAAGGCATAATTGGGTGAAATCTGAGGTAGAAGTCGCTGGAAAATCTCTTGAAAATTTCCTGAGAATTCAATCAGCCACCTCAAGCAAACTCTTTCAAGCTCCTTTGTTTACCAAGCAATCCATCAGAGCGAAGTTGTTCGGCAAATTGTTGGTTGTACCAATATTTACAAGAGCATTTTTATTAATCATTGATAATTCATAATAAGCAGCTGATACTACAGCTCTGCCCGCCGTCAATCAGTTCAAAAAGCAGGGGCAATTTGGAAGTCGGACGGAGGAAGCTGAACCCAAGGGATGTGGCATCGATTGGCCCGACTTCCGCTCCACTTTTTCGCCATTTTTGGGCTTTGAACTAATTTACGCTGGCCGCTGTCGGAACTGAACGAAAACAAAACCGGAAATTGCCGATGCTGATGTCGATGTCGATGCCACGCCCTGGCCAAAGGGCATATATAATACTATAAGCAGATGGATACACTTGGATAACGTTTTAGACTTGAGAAACTATTAGTAAATAGCCTAGTATAGGGGGATTCAAAGTGTTTTACGCTTGCAGACTTGCACACTTCAATTAAAACTAACGTGCTTTTGTGAAAATATAAGACAAACTCTCGAAATATTATTAAATATTAGAGAAAACACTTTTGTCATTGTACTTCCCTTTATACCTATTTACTTTAAACTTATTTGTTGCTGTACTTCCGGTGATTGTACTCATCAAACCTTTTGCATTAACCGTGTGTTTCGCTCTTATGTAATAACAAAATGTATTTAAATGTAGGTTGAGCTCATATTTCAGAGTTTTCCTTTCGGATATTCCAGATACACATAAAGTTCGCAGGCAAAGACTGAAAAGTTTTGCCTAATGATGCCAAAAAAGAATATCAGAACTTCCTACTGAGAGCTATATCTTTTTCGCCACGTTGCAAGCTACTGAACAAAAAAATCATAATACCCAGGCGAGGACTAGGACGCAGTGGATGCTGAAGAAGACACATTTTCGTTTGGAGCCCCTCAAAAACGATGACCCAAATAGTTGTCACTATATACGTTTATACATCCGCTAAGTACATAAGTGCACATTTATGTACGCAGAAATTGCGCGGAGTGAGGGGAAGGGGAAGGTCGAGTGAGCTGCTCTGGCATCCGCTAATAACTTAGTTACCCGTCGTTCCTTGGCTCTTTGCCTGCTGCATCCGCACATCCGCGCACTGCATCCGCACATCCGCGCACTGCATCCGCACATCCGCATATCCGCGTTTCGCATTGCAAATTATAATTGGCGCTGCTGGATTCTATCGCTGCCACTGGCAGAGTTACTATTTACTGGTTACTGTTTGGACAGGAAATTACTGCCAAGGCGTGCAGCGGAACTTAAAGTTCCAGGACTAAGTATTCCGCCCAACTGACGGCTGCAGATGCGAACTTATTCTGTTAAGCTTTTTTAGCGATTGTAATGCAAAGAAAGAGTAGCCGTCGTATGATGTCGAGGTGCCGAGTTAATTAAGGGAAACCGGATACGCACCCTTCGATCCGATTTCTACTTACTTGTGCTAACTTCGCAAAGAGAAGAATTATTGAAGAAGCACTTTGATGAGCCCTTTGCAAACTATTGCAATCAAACTAGAAACAAGATTTTTTTGCTTTTAAATTCAGCCAGCAATAAGTAATTTAGATTTTTTTTTAGGTTATTACATATTTATACAAGCAATTTGGTTCGAATTTAGTTTAACGAAAATTACAATTTAGTTGCAGCTTATCCCCACGGGAATTTTAAAATATTGAATCCCATTTAAGCTTAAATAAGTTTGCCAACTCCCCACCGGCGAAATGCTCCCTCAACCATGAGCTTTTCCCGCTCGATATCGAAAAACAATCTAGTGTAAAATATTTATCAGATAATTTAAATACGTCCACACAATCTCGGGTATCCCAAATTCCCACATTCGCTTCTGGCTGTTGGCAAAGTGCACCGCACCGAGTACATATTTATATGCCCGGAATAATCTTCAAATCTGCTTAAACCTAATCAATTAATAATACATTTTGCGACCGTGGGCGTCACAAAGAAAGCAGCTGAGGAAAAGCGAATCGAAAGGAAAAAAAAAAGCCGAAAATCGGGGGGAAAGCCACAAAAATGCTTTGCCTGCAAGCACTTGAGTATTTTTTACCCAGAATCGACAGCCTTTCCCTTCCATCGCGCTGTCATTCTTTTTCTTGGTTTTTTTCGGCAACTCAGCGAAAAGTTTCTCTCATTTTTGTATTTTGCCTTTTTTGCCTTTTTGTATCTTGTGTTGTTCTGTGTTATTCTGGTGAAGATATGAAAGCAGGCACTTTGAGGTGTATTGTTGTGTGAAAAGCAAGAGGAAGACGCAGACGCGCCAGTGAAGACAGAGGAGATTCAACAAAATAAAAGAACGAAATTATTTGCAAACAAGTTTAGACGAAAATTCGCAATGTTATGAGCAAACTTTGCTGTCTGCTCGACTGTGATGGAAAACGATGCTCACGCGATGCTCCCAATGTGGCCACCAGCCACCAGCCCAGGAGCGGGTGTGGTGATGACGACAGTCCAGTCAAGGGAACATAAAAGCCATTGAGCGAAGGATGTGGATATGGCACTTTCTAGACTTGGGACCACCCGGATCTAACGATTCGAGCACTTGATACAGTCTTGGGGCAGTTTGAGCTGCAGCTAAAACTAATTAACAATATTTAAATGGCAAACACTGGGCCATCTTGATAACTGCCTGTGGGACATCACTTGGCGGTGGAATAAAACGCCATCTCCACAGGCAGCGAAAATTTAAATTAGCTAATATCGGGCAGGGGGAACCTGTTCAGGCCACACAGGGATATTCCTCAGCCGCAAGGACAAAGGAGGCGGATTGGCAAATGGCGAATGGCGAATGGATAATGGCGAATGGCGAGAGGAGACCTACTTACTCACTTGCCACGTACACGACACGAAGTCCTGACTTGGCTGCCTGCCCAAGCCCAAGCCCAAGACCAGGCCCATCGCCCTCAGTGGATAAGCATCTTCACTTAATGCCGAGTATAATGTCGATGCTCAGCCCGATAATAATGTCCTTAGAGCCGGGATACTCCTGGCGGAGACTGTGGCGAAATTTAATAAACTCCACACCGCACAGTGGCCTCCATCGATTCCTCGGGTTTTTCGATTCCTCACAGCAATGTGGGGCACTTTTGCATGTGCATGTACACACCAGGAAGTGATTAGCTTAATGGATTTTTTAAGAACGTGTTTAGTTATCGCATTGCTTAAAGCTTGTAGATTGATTATTTGCAAGTTTCCTGCAGAAACGCAGTTCCTTTCAGTTCTGGATACTACTTTGCGAGGAGAAACAGCGTTTTAACGATGTTCTAGCGATGTAAAAATGTTTTACTCGACAAAAGGTGTTCTCAAATCCTTTCTGTCACAACCAATAATGAACCAAACTTATGGCGCTTAAGGGTGATAAAGTGGAAAAAGGTAGTGAGGGGCAAGGTGTGTCTGCTTTTCCTTATCATTTAGCTCTCTGGATTCAGGTGTCTGAGCACATCAGTCGAACGGTTTGATTTGCCGGCCAGGCGGAGATGTTCATATTCATTTAAAGAAGATGGCTTTTGACAGCACGTGCTCAACCGACAATAACAGCTCGAATGGGGGTGTGGCTGGGGCGAATGTGGGGCGTCTTCAGCGCCACTTCCTTGGCGACATCCACAACAACAATGGCGGCAACAACAAGCACATAAAACGCAAATGATTATAGTATCTAATCATGACGTTGTCGTCGTCGCCGGGTCCTTGGAGTTCCTCCTTGTCTGCGTCCTGACACCGACAATGTAGTTGATGACAGTGGTTCAAAGGCAGTCATTTGCCTCTGTCACGACGCCTTCGTTTCGGCCAGCTACCACAATAGTTACCCCTCCGATAGCCACACTGAGAGAAGAGTTGGGGGCGGTTGGCAGTGACAGTTTCCGAGATTTCAGTTGCGGCCTGCTCAACTGGTAGGCCATTTGTGTATTGGGTCAGTGTAATTAGAGGAAGTCAGGCCAGTTACTGTCTGTATTTAAATGCTAATAAATACCTGATGGTATTGGGGTATTGTGGAATTTACGGGGCTTACGGGGTTTGCGGGGCACTTCCGTATCGATGACTGGCAATTTAATGGATATTATTTTGTTTTGCTGCTCGATGGCTGCCTGGGCAAATTGCCACTAAATTATTATTGGCATTATTGACACAAATGAATCGTCGTTTTGTTATCGTGATTGTTTACTGCCCCGCCAGGGATCCACGTGCCCCTTTTACCAAATTCTCCCCGTAAAGCTTACCAAAGTATATCCTCCAGCTGAGGTGGGGCATCGCAAACAAGCCAAACTTCTGCTGACATCATCATCATCATCGACATCGACATCGACGCGCTGACCAAAGCCCCAGGGTCGGGAAGCTGGGATTTACTGTTTGAAGTGCTTTTGTGTGGGGATAATTGAATTAATTTTTAAAATTGAAACCCTCAGCTCGAATGATTTCGCGATAATTGAAAGCAAACTTGCCGTCTCATTTGGGCAGGTTAAGCAGCTGGTGAAGAAGCCGATATCCTGGCTGCGGATGAGGGACGGGCACATCCTTACCGTAGACCAGACCACCTTCATCGCGGATCAGCGCTTCCAGTCCGTGTTCTCCCCCAATCCTGAGCGTTGGTCGCTGCAGATCAAGTACGTGCAGCTGAAGGACGAGGGAACCTACGAGTGCCAGGTGTCCACGGAGCCCAAGGCCAGCGCCATTGTGCACCTAAGGATAGTGGGTGAGTAATCCGCAATTAGCCTACTTTTGGGGGCAACTATTGTACTCAATAGTTTCAACTAAAAAGGGATCACGCAAGATGGCATATTAGTTGACTGAGTCTTATGTTGTATTTGAATTTGTTTAATGGTCTAAGGGAGCCAGACAATTATTATTTTGGACAATTAAATTTGTAAGCTACAAACTATAGTTGTGCTGTCAAAAGTCTAAGCCCCACAGTACTGGCCAAACATTCCATTATCCCTCATCCGGCAAAACCGATGCCAAAATCAAAATTGAAACCCAAACCCAAAATCAAATGCAACCCCTGACCACACCTATAAATCTGCAATGGCAGTGACAATAAATCAATGAGCGTTGCACTTTCGAGAGCAAACTTGTGGATCCATGTGTGTGAATCTCTGCTTCCACTGCATCCGTCTCACTTTAACCCCATTTGCCTTTGTAGAGCCGAAAACCGAATTAATTGGCGAGTCAACGCGACATGTGAAGGCCGGAAGTCAAGTGAAATTGCGTTGCATAATTAGCCAGGCTCTGGAGCCGCCGCTATTCATTAATTGGTTTTACAATCAGAAGCAAATCTATTTGCATAATCGTCGCGGTTGGCGTACGGAAATTGAACGAATCGATCTGCCAGCGGAAGTGCCAACCACCAGCAGCACCACCACAACGACAACAGCAACCAGCACCACCACCTCCACCACCACCACCAGCAGCACCACCAGCAGCACAACGCCAGCAACACCATCGACACCATCGACAACGGCCACAGGATCAACAGGAGGCGCCACACCCTCGGATACGCTTAATGGTCTGGTAACCATAACACGTTCATATATTCTAGATGCCATATCCCAGAATGATGTTTCCGAAGTGGGGGCCGCTGCAGGAGTGGCTGTTGCAACGGAGACGTCAACTTCCCAGCTGGCTCCCGAGGCGGAGGCAACGCCTTCGACTTCTGGGACGTCGGCGGGAGCAGGACTGCCTGCCTCCACCAGTGCTGCATCCGTTGGAGGAGCTGCAGCAGCAGGCATAACTGCTGCAGTGGCAGGTGACTCCGCAACAACCGGCGTCTGGCTGACAACAATGGAGGCTGAGGCGGCAACAACTGCGGCCACAACAACGACAACCATGCTGCCAAGCAGCAGTTTCATTAAGCAGATAACGGTAAGTGGCTTACCGCATTCCGCCCCGCCCCCCTCCGCATCCGGCACGCCTCCTGGCAATTTGCCCGCTGAAAACGCTCCCATTTAATGGCTTTTCATTACGCAAATGGGCGTGAGCGCGCGGTGGGCAAAATAATTTTTATTAAATTCTTATTGTCAACGTTTGTCAAATTATAATTTTTAATACGGCCCCAGCAGTCGGCGTCTGCCACACTCGATTTCGTATGGCGGCTGGCTCGGCGGATGAATAATATTTCCGCGAATGAATACAGAGGCGTGTCCTTAAAAGGATATATGCATTTCCTTTGCACTCAGTTTCAGGTTTATTTTCCCATGTGTTTGCAAATAGAAAAAATACAAAAGTTATACACAGAAATAAAGAATATATATATAGATATAGATATAGATATCTATAGATATAGATATAGATATAGATATCTATAGATATAGATATAGAATGATATTTTTTTAAGTCTAGAGGTGTACACTTGAAGATCATAAGCGGAGCACTTTGTTTAAATCATCTCTCTATTTCGTCATAGTTCAAAAACATAAAAAATGGTTGGATAAAACATTTAAGAAGTGAATGAATTAAGATGAATTAGGATTATATGTTTGATATGTTTTTAGTTGTAACGAGTCCTGACTGTATCTCTATATGCGTGTCCTTATATTATCATTTCAGACGGCTTCTCTCATCATTCCGGCCGTAGTCAAGCTGGATTCCGGCAACTACACGTGCAGCCCCTCGAACAGTGCCCCCCGCACCATTGTGCTCCACGTGCTGAACGGTAAGGGGTAAGGGGGTAAGGGGGTTAGGGGGTAAGGGTGCTGTAATGTGGGTGATTCAGTGGGTGGTGGGCGGAATTAAGGTGAGGTCGTTGGCGGAGCGGCTTCAACTGTTTGTCTGTCTGTGCGGCTGAGCAATTGAATTAAGTTTTCATTTAGCTTAATTGAATTTCATTCGGATGCGTTTGTGTTTGCTTTGACTTTTGATTTTCGCGAAATATCCGCACAGTGAAACAGGCCCGCCAATTATGAGCGTAAATTGAACTTAGGCTAAATTGAACAGCAAGTTCTACGGCAAATACGTGCAGATGCCGAAGGCACAGCAAATTTAACAAAATTCTTGTTTGCCAGCGCCTTTTGTCCCCGGACAAACCACTGTTCCAGCCATTTGAGTGGTTTTTATTTTGTTTACACAATTTCCTACAATGGCAAACACAATGGCAGCGAAACGAAACGAAACGAAATGAAACCGAAACCCAAACCCAAACCCAAACCCAATCCCAATCCCAAACCCAGACCCAAATCCAACCGAAAGAGTCGGTAGTTCCAGCAAAGGAACAGTTGCAGTTTTATTGTTATCTCGAAATGGCCACAATTGCGTTATTTGCTCAATGTCCGCCGGGCAACATGGACACTGCCGACTCCGAGGACGAAGGACAACTGCAACAATGGCAGTGATGCCGGAGCCTGCGATGACTGACCTATAAATGTCGCTACGTAATGGTTAGCTATCTGTCCGATTTTTCATCTCACTCTGCTCTATTTGCCTCTCGCTTGGCATACACAGAAAAAAAACTTGGCCAGCTCTCGAAAGTCCACCGATTGGTTGAAAGTAACCCACGGTCATCTATCTTATTTCAATCAATTTTTTACCAATTTTTGTGCGGGATAATTATAGAGTTTATAAAGTTCTGCCACGTTTCATACGATAATTTCCAGCTCACTCGATTGTGTTTTAATTACCTTTTAATAATAAACGTTTTAATTCCCGAACAACAAATAATTGTTTTCAAAACGAAAAAACTTTATAACGTTCAACTCAATCGAATTAAATGTAATGACACTAGGCATTCCTTTGAGACTTATTTATAAGCCGTTGAAATATGCATCGTTTTCGACTGTGTGCTGTGGCTGCCACAAATTTCCGCTTGCATTTAAATCGTTTGAATATCTCTACCGCCGGCTGTGTTGTCCTTTCTATTCCTGATCCAGTTCCCGTTCCTGGCTGTCAGCTCCGACATGTCCTCATCCCCATGGTCATCCCCATCCCCATCCTCGTCGTGGGTCTGTGTTTGTGTTTGACTGCTATTTGTAGCCTGTCGCTCTCCGTTTGGAGCACGCTACTTAAAGGCACTTCAGCAGATGACAATATGATTCGACAGTGCCGAGTGTTAACCCGCACTCGTACCGTACCAGATCCGGCAAAACAAATGTCGAGCGATTGTGACTGATGACACCTGACGGAGGACAAGGACTCGCAGCTGGATTTTCGGGGCAGACAGGTGCCAGTCGCTGGCAGGAGTGTTCACTGTTACGCAGCGAGTAATGGCCATAAAAACGCCGACCTGTCTGTAAAGTACTTGTACTAGTGTGTGTAGGTCAGAAAGGGCAAACAAACGTCAAACAATTTTGCGACGCGCGCTTCAAAATAAATTCGCAATTTAATTTGCTATGAAATGGCCGCAATGTGGGGGCGGGGGGCGGGGGCGAGAGCAAACATCATTTATAACAGGGAATTAATGTATTTTTAATATTCGACTAATTGACGCAGATAAAAGAAAGGCTCACAGCCCACTTGCCACGAGTGTTTTTTTCGCCCGTTAAGCTGGGCAAACGTGTAAAAGGATGTTAAAGCCGAGGATAATGAAAAACAATGCTCCACAGATAATGTACATGCGTATGCGTATGTGTGTGGGCGTAGGCGTGTCAGTGTGTGTGTGTGTGTGGGTGGGTGTGTGTGCCAGTGTGTGTGAGAGCCTGGCTGAGTGCCCGACAATAATGAAATTTCAGACATACGCGTAAGAGGCCCATACTTTGCGCTTTTTACATAATTTTAATAAAACGCACGAGTCCCGTGCAAGTGCGAAAAGGTTAATAAACTTAATGTCATTTCTGCGGCACAATTGTTGTGGCATATTACAATTTTTGTATTGCCGCCGGGCCGGGCATTGTGTCATGACAAATGATTATTAATAACTTAATAATATTATCATTTATTTATTCAGGGATTTTTTATTTTAATTGCACTCCCCCTTCTCTCTCTATCGCTGTGATTTATTAAATCAGCTAGGCTGGTGGTTGGTGCCCCATCCGGTGGCATAATTAATTTGCTTACACACTCGCAACCCGTCCCTGCGCTTTGTGAAGTGGCAATGTCACCGTGCGGTTGGCTTTTAAATTTATTCAAGTTTAATTATTTTAAATAAGTAATTTCATACATATTCGACAAGCTGCCCCCGCATTGCATAACTGATTCAGCAAGCCACAGCTCGTTTTAGGCCCATTTTCTGATGACTCGCATGATTTTGTTGCCTATATTCAGTGGTTTTGGTAATTAATATCGAGAGGCTAATGGAAAGCTGGTGCTGCGAAAGCCATAATTAGTTTGCAATAGTTGTGGTGAACTTGTCGACTCCTTATTGCCATGGGAACTTTGAGAGTTAATAAGCTAATTAAGCTAAACTCAGTCTCTGAAAATTGTTAACTTAATATTACATACCTGAATGTATGAATACGAATACGTACCCTTAGTTTTATCATCGTTTCTATTGCTTTTATAATGCTCGTTGCACATTTAGTTCTAATGGCGGATCAGGTGCTGGCTTTATTTGCTTTCAAACTTTCAGTTCATTTTGGGGCAACGCCAGTGGCATATCAATATTTGGCATGTGCGCATTTCACGCGAAGGCCACAAAAATCCATCAGCCGAATTAGCCAAACACGAAATTCACGCATAACCCACATGGACCAACTCGTGTTTGCTGTTCAATTTTTGAATAGAAATATTTAATTACAATGGGCACTTCATTTAGCCAATCGAACGCATTCGAGTGTAGCCGAACTGTGAGGAAAGTGTCTGGATGGATTTAATTTTTAGTCAAAAATTGATTGTGATGGCTGCGGATTGTGTGCGATTTGGGCTCGCGAAATTGGGCGGATTGCAGTGACATTATTGAATTAGTTTTTCGCAACCATGGCGGGATTTATGCTGGTGCTGGGGCAAAAACCACAAAATGCCGCGCTCCGTGCTCTCAAATAACTTGTTTCATTCCATTCTGATCGGCAGGTGAATATTCCGCATCGGCCATTAAGTCGGGCAGTGTCAGCTGGAGTGCGCTAATTGGATGTCACGGCTATTTGCACTGGCGGAATGTTTCAACGCTTCTGACACTTTTGTGGATTATTAAATTTGCACTGGCCAGGGACATCTGCCAGCCGAATGCCATCAGCAAAGCCACCACAAGGACATCGGCTCTACTCGCAGGAGACGGAGCCACAGCAGATGTGACAGGGGGAACAGGAGCCAAATTAGGGGCCAGCTTCCACAGGGTCAGCAGCTCAATTAGTGCCACCAAAGTGGCCGAGGACAAGACTTGAGTTGTCCTCAGGCAATCGCCTAGTTACTTGGATTTTACGCATTAAAGGAGGCTACGAATTAGGATTTTACTCGATTTAATTACATACACGTGCGTGTACGTGTATTAACGAAGAGTATCGCCAAGGCAATATATACAGGACTAAGGCCTAAGTTACATTTATAATCATACCTGATTCATACCTGATTTCTTTCCCATCTGAGTGTAAATTGATATTGAGATTCATGCCTATGTTCCGCCACATCGCGTATTTTCATTGAAAAGTTGCAAGAATTGTGTAAATAGAATGCACAGAATTCGCCCCTAACAGATAAGAGCATTTGCATTACGTTAATCAATTGGAATCTGCCACGGTTGTATCATATATAAGTTAAATAATCAAAAATGATTCGTAAGGCTTGATAGCACTAATACATTTTCAAAGGGAATTTTATGGAATAAAATCCAATGTGTAGTTCAGCGCATGCAGCACGATTGAATGAGTATCAAATGAATTTGAAATTTCTTTGGTTTCCTTAAGCTATAAATTGTAAATATGTATGTATACCTTATGATATCCGTATGAATACCCTGATTTTTTAAGACCTAAAATCCATTTTTATGCATGAAGGATAATGATAAACGAATATTGAATACAAGTGTAAATAAACGGGTGTTACAGCGTTCTATTCAAATAAATATCCCAAGCAAGCCAAAAAACTTAATGTAAACCTTAGTTAGTATATAAAAGACTTACTTAAATTTTAGACGCAGCCAAGCCACAAAAACCCAATGTGAACCCAAAACTTAATCAACTAAATAAACAGAATTGTAAGGAGTTGCTCCAACGTTGCGTATACTTGATTTGCAACACGAAATTTTAAGACATGCAAATGAAAATTAAAATGAAAATGAAAATGAAATTGAAATGGAAATGGAAATCAATTGAAATGAAGTGTTTGCAATAATTCTTAAGCCATAAGAAATAAGTGAAATACAAGTAAATAAAATAAAATTTCTTCAACGGACTCAAGTCGATTACTTTCTGAAGTCAGCTTACATGCCATTAAACCTTCGAACACGTGCCAACCAATTGCTAAACAAAAACCTTTTTTTAATTAAATTTCCATGGTACCTTACCTTGGTCTTGGTCTAGCCAACTCACATATTGCAACGTCGCTTCAGAATTTCTGACAAGTTGGTTAAATATTCACCAATGGCATACAGTCCGGAAAAACCACGAGGGGCGGTTGAAAAAAAAGGGGGACACCATTCTTTCGCACTAACAACGTATTAAACTGATGCAAAATCCGGAGGGCCTGGCAAACCAACTGAATGTCAAAATATTTCCACCCGTGACCCAGCCAGCAGGCAACTTTTCCCGAAATGAATTCAACAGTAATTTTCTGTGGTTATTGGGCGGGAAGTGGGCGTGGCCAGGCATGAGCCAACTGTGCGAGTTATACACGTATGTACATACATATGTTGTGGACTCGGTTTATTAGTTCTGAATTGGGCAGTCGATGGCCTTTTGTGAATTTTAAACTATACTTTCCCGCATTTTATTCAAATTATTTAATTTAATGAAATTTAGCCCATTTTTACGTTTTTAAGCCTCATAAATGCTATTTTGCCTAATGGAATTATAAAAACCAGGCATGACTACTTATTTGATTATTCTCTTTCAAATTCATTCGGCTATAAAACCAATTAGTCAACTAAATAGCTTAGTTCTTAAGGCAAATTAAAAACCCATTTCCATTTGATAATATCAAATATGGCAGCTTTAACAGTGTCTCCAGTGCGTTTAAAGATTCTCTAAGAAAATCGGATGGCGTTAGTGGCGAGCAAATGCAAAAATGGAAAAATGAAAATGAAAATGAAAACCGTTTGTGGCATTTGTTTCAACAAGCGTACGCAAAAGTGGTTGACGAGTCGAGGAAGGCGATGTGATGCGATGCAGGTGACGACCCCTGAGCGGTGAAATGAGCAAGAATATGGCATAAATCAGGCTGTACATGGGACAAGCCCTCGCCCTCCTCCGCATCCCGCTCCTCTGGCCGCTCCTGGTTGTCAGCCAATCATAGTTTTCACACTCTAGTTAACATCATTGTCACCGAGTTTCACTCACTCCCAGCTCCCGTACATACCGTTGTGGGGGGGGGGGGGGGGGGGCACAAAAAATCGCTTGACGTTTGCAGTTTGTCACCATCTCTCTGCTGGCTCGTCCCTGTATTTGGTGCACAAATCCAGCGAATTTCCATTGCTGCCATTGCTGCCATCGCCGCCATCGCTGCCGACCACGTTGGCCACCCCTTTTCGAGTGGAATTCTGCGTTTGTCGTTTTTAAAATTTTACCAACGTTGACATTTAAGTTAATTTGCATATTGCCGCACAAAATTTGCCGCCTGCCGGTTGCCAAGGCTGATGATGATGATTATGACAATGAGGGCAAGGAAATGGTTTGGGCCCTGAACTCCATCAATGAATGTCAAAGCCCAGGCCCCACCAGGCTACACTTCTGCTTTCTATATTTGCATTGTATTTGGCGCTCTTTTATCGTGCCGAGTCAGTTTTAAAAACTAAATGTTGGCCAATTACACCGGCAATTAACATAAAGTTCCCATTCAAGGAAATGCTGAAATTACCAGCATCTGCATATATATAGTTGGCAAGGGGAATACTGCTTAAATTGTGTATTATATTAAGGCTTGGTGCTTCTGGGAAAACTCACTTTAATGTGCCCAAAATGTTAATGCTCAGCAAACGTTAATTTGGCACCGAACGAGTTTAAAATCTCAGCCATATGGGTGGCAGTAAGCCACAGCATTCCGAGCTACGTGCACGTTGCATATTAATCAAATCCGCTCCGCAGCAGCGAGTTGTTGCAATTTAGCTGGATTCAGAACGCCATAAAATATGCCAGCAGAAACCGAAGAGTGTCCGCATCCACATCCACATCCCCATCTCCATCCACATCCACATCCACATCCACATCCGCATCCTCATCCCAACTCTCCGTTGGCATCCGCAGGGGATCACACTTGTCTATGCGCGTTTAGCACGATGGCTGCCACAAGGCTTTATGGCTGCCTTGCCACCCAGCTCGTGGCACCCAATTTCCGGTGCTTGCGTAAATACATTATGCAGCTTACAACTACTTAACTGGCGGCAAAGTGCGGGGAACCCGCGGCATAAAGTGGCAAATTCAAGGTGCAACTTTTGTCGATACAAGCTTCTGGTCCTGCCCCCCACACCTCTCCCCTACTCCGCAGCATGCCAATGGGACGACCTGAAAGGATGCAATAAAAGTGCACGGGAAAACTGTGAAAAAGGTGAAGATTACGCACTGAATAAGAATACGAGGCTTTCCGAAATGGGAGTTAGTGCACAGGAAAAAATTATCTTAATTTCATATCTGTTTAATTTGAGAACGAGAACAAGCTACACGAAAATATAAAAGTGGAAACATATCTAAAGAATGCCTTTCAGAAAATGAGCACTATTTTTTGCTGTTTATAAGCGTTGAGCATTTGATATTGTATTTAGAAAACTGGTTGGTTTGTAAGTAGTATTTTTTTGCTTTGTAGCCCACACGAATCAGTCAAAAAACTCGGCAACTTAGCTTTCTGTGGCTAAAGAAAGGCCATATAAAACTGTTTATAAAAATAAAACCTTTTTTGTTTCTCTGTAAATGTGTGCAAGTATGAGTGCGGTGAAAAGTTCTGCGAGAGAACTCGCACTCAACCTGAATCCAGACAGACACTTTGAGGCAGCGCCATTCACATGACAAACATGTGTGATACGCCACTTGCACCCAGCCAGCAGCCAGTGCTATCTGCATTTGCAACAACAGTTTTTCCTTGGCGCAGCCTTTTCCACCCTTTCCCACGCCTTTCGCAAACCTTGCCACCCACTTCGTCAACACCACGCCCAGCAGATAGCTCGTCTGTCAGCGTGGCATACTCATGAAAGTTAAGGACTTGCATAACTTCTGGCATTTATGTGCGCTTTTCACCTGCTTGCCTACAGCTTACCAACCCCCTCCCCCCCCCCGCACTTTTCACACCCGCCCCCCGGGCGACCGCCCATTTTTGCATGCTTCATTACGCTAATGCCGTGTTTTCAAATTATTTTACAAGCCCCACCCGCTGGCGTGTGGAAACCCTTTCGCCATTTGTTGCATACAAAATGGAAAAGCGGTCTGATTAGCAAGTGATAAACTGGCTTGGGTGCTGTGACACAGTTTCCCGATGCCAGGTGCATGGTAATCTGGTTTGGGATCGATTCAGATATGTCTGGTTACAGCTCAGTACGGTACAGTACATTGGGTACGGTTAGGGCTCCACTAATTAAATGCACAATAATTAAGATTGGATGCCATCAAATTAATGAAAGTCAAAAGCAAGTCTCTGCGGCAAAGGTGATGGCCAAGGCGGGCATATAACGACAGGTTGTTTGCTTTACATAATTATTTCATTAAGTGTTTTGTGTGGGACTTTGAGACCCAAGCTGTCTTGAGCCACCAGTCGCCGGCCCTGCTGAGGGACCTTTTCACTTTTCCACTTTGGTAATTCCAGCATTTAACAAGTCGGAAAGCAGCAGACATCCCGCAGCACTCGCCTTGACCTGCGGCATGGCCAAAATCGGTGGCGAATGCCAAGATGCCATAATGCCACGATGCCAGGATGCCAAGATGCGGGGAGATGTGGCATAGCTCATTAACAAACATTAGTTGCAAATGTTGTGAATTACTTAAGGAATTAATATTCCATGCTTTACACACACCCACACACACCCACACACATACACACACAGAGGGGATCTCTGGGGAGGAGAGGAGGTGGCTGGTACTTAATCTCCCCGAGGGCTTCTGGCACTCTACGACGGCAGCCAAATGAGCGAGAGTCATAAGTCCTGCCGCACAAGCACAAGCATCCGCACACTCACATCTACATCTACTTCTTAAATCCTGCTCAGCGTCTGCTGTGTACACTGCGGCGTATACTTAATGCAAACTAATTCATTTCCACGTATACACATCACTATCCACTCACACTCACACTCACACCAGCACACCCAATCGGTTATCATCGTCTTCATCATTAGAACGATGCTTGTCTGCTGCGCTAGTTAATGATAGTTGACCTCCCCCGTAAGCATATTGAATTAATGAAAGCTCTTTGTCTGTTGACCAAGATATATTCACTGGCTTGGCCCAGTCCCCCACTCGCATCCCAATCTCCCATGAGCGAGGGCTTCCAGCTTTGTCTTGTCCTTATAAATTGACTAGAAGCCATCTAATCATCAACCGCGCTGTTGTCATTTGGCGATGAACAGTGTTAGGTGATTAATAATTTGGTGCAATATCGGGCTAACGATTTGGAGTTAAGTATTGGTAGGGAATGAATATTATTTCTGCTATCCTAAATTCGTATGCAAGTAAAATGCTAGATCCTAAATCCAATTACATCTTGTTGTGTATAAAATTAGATTGTAGTAAAGGCTGCAGCCCGTGAATACTCTTATTTATTCATTTCACCCTACTTGCATCACAATAGTATAGTTTTTATGGTTCTATTCGAGCTTAATGTTACCGGTATGCAGTACAAAGGCTTTTTTATTGATATTCATGTTTTTTGTGCCCTAAATCAATTTATAGTTTTTATAGGAAATAACTCATTAAGCTGTGTTTTCAGCCATTTGTCTCACAATTCCACGCTAACAAATGACCCGTTTAATGTTATGAAAACATGTTTTTGTAAAGATAGCTATCCATTAACAATTAAGTTTCAAACTAAGGGTTTATTTAAGGGTACTTTTTTTCCGATTTTGACCAATACTCCTTGCACTCCTCTGACTTATCGCATTACTTGCTTAAAGTGGCCAATGCGTCATGCCGAAAACGTTCAATACTCGTTTTAAGCGGCTTTTAGGTCATTCTGCTCCTGGCTTTCCAATTCCAACTTCCAGCAGCATTTTAAGCTCCCCAATTTTTCAATACGAACTGGTCGCAAATGCAGATTTCGCATAAACAAAGCACGCACAACAAATTAAAACGATTCACATGAGTGTGTGTTTTTTTGCCCAGCACAAACGGCAACTCTTTCACTGCCAAATGGGATTGTGGAAAATAGGAAACTGGAATATTTTGTGCGTGTCTTGAATATTCTATGGCTGTTAATTACGTTGTTGTTGTTGCTCCCAGCTTCTGCAATATCTGTGTCCATGAGGCAAACTTTTGAATATTTCTACGATTTATTTGGTTTTGGTTGGAAAAATTAGCAAAAATGAGAAAAGGGGCAGCGATAAGAGGTGTGGCAGAGTATGAAAAATAGCTTGCGCCTTTTTATGCGCAAAATATTGAAATATCAGAGGGCGGCCAAGGACTCACTCTCACCGAGACCGGTGGCAAGGCAAGGATGCGATACCCTTGGCTGGCCGGACCCAAAGGATTCATCAGCGGCAACAGCTGTTGACTGCCGGGGCTGCCGAAAATGTTAGCATTTTGCGATGATGTATCGCCGGCATCATTATACCAGCTGCCAAAAAGTGCACAGTAAGATAATTTGGCCTAGAAAAAAGTAACAGTATTTCAATGGGTTATTACCAACTTTTGGCACTTACATCGCAATGAAGAATGCTGAATGAATGCTTAACAAATGGTCATTAGAATTCATTAGGCCAAGTGCTCAACTCGATGCAATCCATAATACTAGTTACTTTTGTGCAGAGTTTCTCATTCGATAAGATTACAGCATTCAAATTCATCAGGAAGCGTGTTTTTTTTTCTTGTGCATCACCACCTCATGAAACCCCCACCCAGGAAACCAGGATTGGGCTCCAAAATTTGGATGCGTTTTCACCCGAGCCCTGATGAGCCCTTGTGCGTGCCTCGGGTACTTGTTGTTATATTTATCACTGGAATGTACTTTATCTTTGCCGGTGCCCAAAACGCGGAGCGCAGAACCGGAGAGCCAGACATTCGGCGGCAGGATCGGAGGCGGGAGACCCGTAACCCTATACCCTTGGGCCAGGACATTCGTCAACAGCTGCTGCGGAGCAGAGTTCCCCGGATCTGCCGGTAATATTGCCTTTCCCATCCGCCTGCCAGCGGATGTTGCGCAGCTTTCCATGCAAACTAAATTTTATAAAAATACCGCCACACACTGTTATGTGATTAAACTTGCATTATAAACCCGCATCGGGCGAAAGTTGTGTCGTAAAAATCGGCCAACATGTGTTTGATTTTCACTTTTAAAGGCCCAAAGTATGTTGCCCATATGTATGTATGTATTTTTAATGCTTACGTACACTTTGATGGATGGGAATAAAAAATATGTTGTTTTACGCTGTACGCCCTTTAAAGGTTAAACAAAAGCAAGCTTCGGCTTTCGTATTTAAAATTCATCAGGATATGATTTTGATCTAGCTCCCCAAAAATTTCCAATTGCCTGCGTCAGTTTCCCTCACACTTTTCACTGATTTCAAGTCGCATGTATGCAAATGCCTTCAGTCTCCAGGATATTGATTCAAATGCAATATTCTGTGCGCGGTATAACTCACTCATTTGCATAAGTTCATTACTGTCCGAAGCTGACCTGGCCTGTATTTGACCGGCTGTTGATGGGTGGGCGTTGGCCTGGACTTATGCCCTGTCATTGATGGCCCCCTGAAATATGCGAAGTGGGTGGTCCATTTGGGAATCCATTATGGCTTTAAGTTCGCACAGATAGCTTGCAGCGAAGGCATTTTAATGTACATTCTGAAAACTCCGCAGATTAGGAAGCATTAAAATCGCTTGCTCGGCAAATTTGAAATTCACCTAATAAGCTAAGCTCCTTATTTAATTAAATTTAACTATAAATAAAAAACCCCTTTCCGTTTCAGTCTGAATATGCATGTCGGAAACCATTGTGTGCATTCCAAAGTCATAATTACTAAGAGAAACCTTGTTGCTGTCCTCAACTTCTTGGGCCATGCCCTTTATTCCTGTTTTATTGTTCTCCACAATCAAGTTTATCTATAAACTTATCTATAAACTGGCAAAGCTTAAGCAAAAGTCTTTCGAAAGCTGATTACCCACTATGGAATCACGGAAATGATGTGTGCATGCAGCACGGCCCTCAGTTCGGTTCCAAGTCTCATATAATCGCTGCAGTATTTTATAAACCTATTCCCCCTTTCAATTTTAGTTGCCATGGCAAAGGGCGTTTGCTGCTTGCAACAAGCTTTTTGTTTAAGGAGCACAACTGCATAAATACATACATATGTATTGGCTAAGAATGGCATATTTAATATGAGACATGACAATATTGTATTGCCCTTTGCCCGCAGAGTGACTGTTCTGTTCCATTCAGCTCCGTTCGGCTCTACTCCCTTCAGCATTGTGCAGTAGTCAGTATTCTGTTGCCACTGCCACTGCCACTGCCACTGCCATTGCCAATGCTTTGTTACCCGACTCCTTAGCCCGCAGTCGGCAGACATCATTATTCCTCGAGTGGTTGTTGCGCTGATAAACTCGCAGAGCGTGGCAGTTTCGCAATCGCAATCCCAATCCCGGACCCGGACCCGTACCCGTACCCGTACCCGGTTCAGTTGGGACAGCAGCATCATCGTCTTTTGGCGTCTTTATCCTTTATGCAAAGGAGCGCGGGGGGGGGGGGGGGGGGGGGGGGGAGAAAACAGCCAAATCGAGTAAATAAAAACACAGAAGGCTTCTTCCCGGCTCGGGATGGCAATAAAAAAAATGCTTACAATTTATTGATTTCATATTAGTAGACTCTCGCTGCGCACACACATCATGATCGGGGAAAGTACGGGAAAGTCCGGGAAAGTCGGGAGTGCTGTGCATAAATTTTCATCAGCCTAAAAGCGTGCAACTAAGTCTTTCGCTTTCTTTCCCACGCAATTTAGTTGTTTTTTCCTCTGTATTTTTTGTTAATGCCTTGACTTCGGTTTGGGGCAGACAAACCACCCAAATGTGGGTCAGCTTCTTTCTCCAATTCATTTCGGGTTGGCTTGCTAATTTGTGCCCAGAATTTTGGGGCCAAAGAACTTGCTAATTGAATTAAATTGCTTCCTAATTGTTGTCGAGTTTCGATTTCTTTCAGTTCAGTTTTCATTTTAATGTTATGCTAAATAGGAAGGTGGAAAAATTTCCACTTCCTCGCATTGCAATGCTCTTAGGCAATTTAAATTGGAAACAATTTACTCATTAAGGTTTGAAGTGTTTGCGACTAAAACAGGTCATTGCCCGTTTTTCGCTGTCAAAGTGTAAAATATTGGTTGAATATTTATTTATGAGAGTTTTGATAGGAGAAACATCGACCGCCAATATTTTCCGACCTTAATACAGCGCATTAAAATTTTATTTTAAGCTAAATTCCCCAAAATTAGTTGTTTCCGGCTGTTGCTCTATTGGGAATTATCTGATAATGCCACATTGCGAACAAACATGCACTGCCACACAGTCTCACTCGTTGGTTGGCGCAATATTCCGCAAACAATTCATCATTTATGCCAAATATTGTGTTGCCTGTACAAATTATAAGCCAAACTACTGAATGCCGCTTTGATAAGCTGATTTATGCTGCATGTTTAGTCTGCGGCTGCCCCGGTTCCATTGATTTGCACTCTCGGTTGACAGGGAAATCATTAGGCTAATGTGATTGGAGGGGTGGAGCGGAATGGCGTCGAGTGGATCGACTGGTCGAGGATGCCAAATGTAAACACAAATATTGGAATTGCCAAACAAAATCGAGCTGGGCACATAAATTAAACGGAAAAGCGGTAATCCCACCGAATCCCAGCCGGCTACAGCTGAAAGTGCCCGATATGCAAAGAGCTGACTTTGCTCGGCGATAACAAATGCGGAGCAATTATGGCCGCATTAAGCATATGCCCGAGTGGTCAACCCCTCCATTGGCGTGTGTGTGTGTGTGTGTGTAGGTTTTTGGAGTGCATCGTAAGGATTTGATTTGCATAAATCCCAGCACATTTATTCAATAAGCAAACCACACAGAACAGACTCCACAGAACCACTTGACTCCGGCTCGAAGACCACTTAATAATCCACTCGGACGGGTTAAAAGAGTCTCTCCCCAAAATGCTGATTGCCCGCACAGTTGGCATTGATTTACGGGTGGACTAGTCCCAGGAACTCGGCTCCATCCTGCCACCCACTTGCCATCCCACTTGCCAGTCCCAATCCCGGGCCCAATTCCAATCGGGTATGCAAATCGAATACAACTAAATGTAAACACATACAACTGCATTTCAAGATGGCAACCTTCGTTGGTTGTTCCATTTCTATTTTCCGATTTGATTGCGCAAGGGTTCAAATGCCTCGGCTTCTGGGCTGGAGAGGATGGGGGTTTTCGGACGACTGGCTGTCTGGCAGCAAATTCTCAGCAAACTTTTGCCTGAACGGCTTAAGTTTTTTGCACGTGTAGTTGGCCAGCAGAAGCTGTTAAAAGTGATGGTCGCTAGACGGGCACGAGGACAGACTTTTAGTTAAATTTGTAAAAAAAAAAGAAAAAAGGGAAAAAAAACAATCTTTTGTTCCTTGGCAATCCCCTGAAATGTTTTCTTTGCCCAGAAGTTTCCTAATTTACCAGTGACTCGAGACCGAACCAAGCAATCGGCTTAAGCCTAATGAATCACTCTGCTTGTGCGTCTTTCAGCACAATTTCAAGATGAGCTGTCCTAGTCAAGGTCCCAGAAGAACAAGAACGCTGCACCCACATCAAGGAACACGATCGCCAGTCCAGCCAGCGACATGTAAATGAGATGAAAAACCTTGACGGCAGTTCAAACAGGTAGATTAACACCAACCGTTAACGCCCATTTTTCAGGCAGCAGACAACAATGGGCCATAAACGCATTAAGGTAATGGCAAACAAAACGGGGCTAACACACCAGGCAGAAGATGGATCACGGATCGTGTCCACAAAGTCACACCTGCGATCTGGCTAGGCACAACATGTTCGAGCTCAAGCCGCGATTCGAACCTCGCTGGTCATCTGCGCAGGCGCCACCACACGCATGGGATCAGTGATGCGAATCTGGCCATTTTCCGTTCAGAAGTAAGCAGGGCTTTTAAGATGGCCATCACTACTGTTTAAAGATATTACCACTCATTTTGTTGGAGAATAAAGAAATTATATTTTAATTTAAGAACTATCAAATGTCTTCATAACTCTTATTATACTTTATATACATATATTTAAGTATTATAATTATTATTTTACTATAAACACCATTTTCTTGCGTTAAAGTTGATTTATAGAGTTGATTAGGATAGTTATTTTGGCAATGAATTTATTTTCTCTCATACAAGCTTGTTTCGCGAGCGAACTGACAAGTGTGAAACCATCGCCGTCTTCCAACATGTTCGGCTGCATTTCTTCGGCTCGATTCCAGGCCCATCGCGAAGACGGTAAAATGGGTCAGGCTATAAAAGCAGAAGTTCAAGGCGATCACCGTTTCAGACAACTTCAGCAGCCGTCACAGCAACAGCTCCACTTAGAGCCAGTAACCAGTAACCAGTAACCAGCTGTAGCCAAGTAGCCAGTGCCAAGTAAATCCGAACACTCTCGAAAATCGAAGTTAACGAAAGAAAGTTGCCATCGATCCGACTGTCTCAAAAAAGAGAGAGCAATTTTCGTGTGCAAAGTTTTTGGGTGATTTTTAAGTGAATTGTGTGCTTGACAATCGCGTGCTGAAATCTGCACTATTTCTAGTGCGACCAGCCAAACCAACTCAGCTGCAGCTGTAATTAAAATTTAAATTGCTTCGAGCTCGACAACTAACAGACTGCAGATAAATAGACAGGTAAGAGAAATGGTTCAAATGCATAAGGAGTAATTTCAGTGGCATTGAAGTGATATTAAATCAATGACCGTAAATAAATGTTTCTTTTTTGCTTAAATTAAATCAATCTGACTTTTAGGAGGGCACTTAAATGTAGAAATTGGCAAACCTTTACTATATGCACAAAGAACACTTTTTTTACTTGAAAAGATTTTCAACATTGACTCTCCAATGCAATAAAAACATTATTCATCTGAAATTTGCACTACCTAATGTATCAGTAACTCTTACATAAAAAAAACTATGCATATATATTATAAAAACACCTTAAATCAATTTTAAAACAGAAATCAAGAACGGCTAATCCGTAACGCAAATACTGACTGCAATGCGTTCAGCTAGAATTTCGTAGTAGAAAGTTATTGACAATTGATCGACTGCCACTATTTGGCCTCGAGTCGTGTCGTGCGCTTGTTGGTCGAACAAATTGGGGCTATATGGCAAGAGCCAAATATTTGGGTCAGGCCAAAAAGAAATAACAGAACTGGGGGCATAAATCCAGCAATGAAAAAGGCAACAACCGGGAGTAGCGGAAAGAGAGGAGATTTTCTGTTAAACGAGTTAACAACTTTGCATGAAAAAGCAAACAGAAACCACCCATCGGCTGGACGGAGGAGCATGAACATGTCAAAGCGTTCGAATCCGGGGGGTTCTCGTTTTCGAGACGGGAGGGGCCTTCCATTTCGTTGACGCGGTGCGATGAGGTGCGTTGGGGACACACACACACACACACGTACGCACATGCACACGCACATGCACACGCACATGCACACGCACACGCACACGGATATGTGCATTCAGCCAAGTTCTTTTCAAGCCAAACAAGCAACACATCGTGCACCAATGATGGCCGCCCACTGACCCAAATGGGCGCCCGTTGACTGCCGCTTCAAAGAATTTCGGTTTTGAGTACTCAGGAGAAGGCAGCCACACACACCCACACACACACACGCACACACACACCACTTTCAGGTGGAAAGGCCTTGCGGCCGTTTTGTCTGTGGCCTTGATTCGATGTGGGTACCCGACTTCGTGCCGTCTCTGTCTCGGAATCGGAATCGGAATCGGAATATCTCTCTGCGCTGCGGATCGCCCAATTAACGCCTGCCTTTTGGCCAAGTCTTTGGCCAACTCTCATAGAAAATATATTTATTTAATTGCCTGCAAAAAGGTTAGGACTGTCTGCTATTTGTTTACCCATTCGCCTGTGTGCATTCGCCTAGACTGTCTGCCTTTTTCTGCCTTGAAGCAAGTATTTTTCGTTTTATTTTTTCGTAACTTTCATTCATTGACCGTCGTTGCTTTTGGCATTTTGCGGTTGTCGTTGTCAGGCTGAGCGCGGTGAAAGTTTTTCTTTGAAGCTGTTAGGTTGTGTTTAATAAAGTTTATGTTTGGTCCGAACGGATTCGAGCTAAGCTACATCTATTTTCCTTACCATGCAGGCTGGATAATGTGTTTTGTTGAGGAAAAGCGCACAACTATTTGTGGATTAAGCAAAGCGATGCTCAACAATGGCAGCTGCAATTTGTCCATCAAATGCAGCTGACTAATAACCATAATGGCTGTGGAAATTGCAAGTGCAATTGGTTCTGCTTTCGTGCGGCCTTAAGTTGCCTGTCATTTTGCCCACTGCCGACTGGGTTTCGGGGTCAGTAAAAGTTTCCAGCAGCAGTTGGCTCTGCAAGAGGTGGACCGTTGTATAGCTCATCCCGGCCTGGGGGATTGCATCAGGGCTTGGGCTCTTACTCAATAATCAATTCGCGCCGCTCACATTTAAATGCAGCTCAGCTAGTGCGCGTTTTGGCCAATTGACAGCTAGGTAGCGGTTTCCAGTCAGGGGTTGCTGACCATTGCGCTGGTGGAAACGAAAGACTTAAGGCACAAACTCGCTAGAAAGCCGCTGGGCATTCCAATTAAGGTTGAGCACTCGACGGCCAGCAATTGCCGCTCTTCAAGACTTAATTAAATTTTTATTATGTGCTATTTTCCTTGGTCAATAAACCTTGGCTGGATTCTGGCCGAAAAGAAAGTGAAATGTGCATTTTTTGAGGCTGCCTGAGTTTCTCTCAGCCGGAAACCTGTCCCTGACCATCCAGAAGACCCGGCTGAGCACCGCAGAATGACTCAGGGCCCTCCAGTTCAGCCGATCCACGCCCAGAAACCAAAGACGACGACGAAGAGCTTGCTCACTTACCGCAAATCACGAACGTTTTGCCGCTTTCTCATCATCATCGTCATCATCGTCATCATCATCATCATCATCATCATCATCTTTGACTTTGACCAAGGAGGCAGTGGAGCGTGCTTTGGCACGAGACCGCAAACGAAAATGAAAATAAATATCTGGGAGACCAGCACATAAATTACAATGATATTCCTCGGCAAAGACTGGCAAAGAACTTGGTTATTGTTACACCCCCGCCTCCGTGACTCGAAAAATTGTTTCTCTCTCTGTCCGCTTGTGCGGTTTCCACACTTTCTAATTTGCGACTTTTGACCAACGGCAAGTGTAATTGCTGCTCTCGTTTTTTGTTATTATTTTGTTATTGAAATAGTTATATTGCCCGCTGTTTGTGAAGCAGCCTAATTGCCGTTTTAAGGCAGGCCAAGAAAGTAAGAGTTGCGTGCAAAGTTTCCAATTAGAGTTGCGTGTTTTTCTCTTAACAAGAGTGAGAGAGAGAGAGAGAGAGAGGGAGAGAGAAAAGCTAGCAGGCAAGCCAGTAGAATTATGTCATAAAGACCAGAGTGGCGATATCGATGTGACCAATTTGTCCATCACAATTTCCACGGCTAATTTCCCACAATCAATAAAATTTCTCTGCCACACATTCCAGCTATTAATTACCATTATCTTAACCACTAATCGCTGAATCACGTTCAAAGCCACAGTCTCCCGCTCAAACAGCTTTCTAAATTTACATGGCCAGCATAATTTCCACGGAACTGGGTCGCATTGTGTCACAAGCCATCAAAACTCCACTCTTCAGAGCCTCTGCAGTGAGATGGACTTGCCCGATTAATCAATGGCAGCACAATTTACATTTCCACGCTGACCCATTCTGGAGAGCCTGTTCTCGGCCAGCAATTAATGGGAAATCAATGCAATCTCCCAGCCATTCCACATTGGCACTGGCATTCCACAGCCTCGTTGGCTTTATTAATTGTAACGGGAACCTGTTGCATGACATCTGAGCGAAAAGAACCGCTAGCTAGCTGGAACTGGTTGTGTGGCAATACAGAAGACCCAGAGGAGAAGAATGCCCAAACACTTATACGCATATTCGCGATCCCATTATGATTCGCAGCCATGGACTGATCAATTGTGAATGGTTCCCGATGCTAATATCGCTAATAAATATCTAACCGCGAGGAAGTCGCTGCTAATTGCCGGTACTTGCCACACCACCTCTGGCGGCTTTCTATGTTGCCCAACCTGCCACTCGGTTGATACCACTGCCGCGAATGCTCCTCTTCATGCCGCGGGCTTCCACTGGGGAACGGGTTCGGTTTGACCGCCACCTTAATTGGGAGCAGTTTGACTCGTTTCTAGATGTTTCGGAAGCGAGTGAAGACGCTTCGCCTTTAATTGCACGCCGCTACAACTTTCTTATCTAGTTTTCATGGAAATTTTAACATATTCAAGGCCTGGGCAATGGGAAAATTTACGACAATGAAGCACTTGACATTTAAATGCAACGGAAAATAATAATAAAGTATTTTAATATGTAAAAAGAGAATCACAAGCTTAAAACAAACTCGTTTTTCTTCATCAAGAATGAGATATAGAAATGCATTATCAATTATAATTATACTTAGGAATCTATTTATCCAAGTCTGCAATTGTCAGGTGCAACAACGTATTTTTCCATAACATAATGGAATGCCAAATCTCAATCGGGCCAAGCATGTGCCATGCAAATGGGTCACCGCTGATTCCAATGCCCAAGTCGTGCTCAGGTTCAGGAAACTCCATCGCACTTTGTTGGGCAATGTGAAAGTGTTGTTATGCGGATGGCTTGGTGTCCGTCCCCCAATGAATTCCAAATAGGTTTAACCCATTCCCGCTTCGGTCTCTTCCAGCAGTCATGTGGAATCAACGCAAAGTGCACGCCTGCCTGCTGCTCTCCATAGTGGCCAGCAATTGTCTGCTGATGACCTACGCATTCCCACAGCAGGAGGTCTATCAGAGGCAGCACCAGGTGACCCAGTCACCGGTCTATCGGGACGAGAGTGTGGCCAGGAAGTTTGCGGTGAAGCCCAATGCCTCGAAGAAGGTGGCTCTGGACGACATCGAGGACGATTTGGAGACCAATCAGATCCAGGAGAGCGTGGGTGGTCCCGGTGGCTTCACCTGGTCCAACATGCTGTCCACCGTGATGACCATGTTCTTCAACGGAGCCGTTAACGCACCAACCAAGTCCGACGATGTGGATACGTCCATTGGCTTGGGCGGCAGTCCCTGGGCGAATGTCATCTCCATGGGTAAGAGTCCAAGTCTCACTTCGATTTAATGGTGTGGTAGAAAAACGAGAAGATTCCCATAACTGATCTCTGGCCGTTTCTCTGCAGGTCTTCGCATCATCAACACCTTGCTGGGCGGCGGAGCCCCTAGCGATGGCATCGATAAGGTCGACAACGGTGGATCTCCCATGCAGGTAATCTATCGACCCATTAGCCCATAACATGGTATACACTCACTGATTGCTTTTGTGCCACTTTTGTTTTGCTTTATCGTAATTTTTGCTGTTCGATTGTTACCGTTTCGTTTCGTTTCGTTTTGTTTTATGTATATCCTATATCTTATACTGATTCTGATTCTGATACTGATACTGATACTGATTCTGGGTGCCTGGCTCTTCTTATTCTCTTGATTATGATTGCTTCCCGCCTACCTCCTCTACCTCTACCTCGCTAATAATCGCACAGGGCATATTGGTGGCTGTGATGTCTGCCGTTTTAGGCTCCAGAGACCCCGACCAAGTCAACTCGATGGCCAAGCAAGCTGGCGAGGTAAAACATCTTTATTGCTTTCACAACACACAGAACTACACCAAGCAACAAGATTTGGGTGTGAACTAGGGCTAAGTAAATGAGGGGAAATTGTTGAACATCTTTCAGGGGGTAAAGTGAATCGTTTACAATTAATTAATGCTTGCTATTATAAGGTTTTGGAAATAACATAATATTTCACTAAACAATAAGATGAGACACACTTTTTTAAAAGGTAATTGCCTAACTATTGAATTTCTTTTTGTTTTGACTGTAACGTGTCATTGTATTAGCTAATTAATTGACTGATTTACACCTGAATCTTGTTGCCCAGTGCCGAGAATGTATATTGTTTCTATGCACAGCAACACACACTCCGAAATACACGCGCTGAAACACACACACACACCACACACACACCACTGACACCACTTTAGTATTGGCACAGCAAATGCAAAACTAATTGACTAATGCTTCCTCTACCCTATCAACCCCATCTACCCCATGTTTCCCCTCCCCAAATCAACACCTGCACACACGCACACACACACACACACTCCACACACTCCACTCCACTGAACAAAACGCTCCCCCTTCCGCATCCACAGTTCATTCAGATCGTGATGAACCTGCTGGACGCCCTGAAGACCTCCTTCTCGCACCGCTCCCTGACCGCCCGCTCCATGGGCAAGCGGGACTCGGTGAGCGACGCCGTCGTCGCCGGAATCTCCCTGATGAAGGGCTACGTCCGCACCTACCGCACCTCGGAGGACAAGTGCACGCAGCGGTACATGTGCGACGCCAACACGGAGTGCGTCCGCGAGATCGGCGGCAGCAGCATCTTCTGCCAGCTGGGATCGTAAGTACACAATCCTAGCACACTTCCGGATCATTGGCCACAGTTATACATAAAGCTAGAGCAATATGTTGCCACCATGTGAAGATATAGTTATCCGAGTATCTTTCTAGTACTTCGAAATTTGTTTTATATAGTGAAACTCTATTGAATCTCAGAACTCATTTTCAATACTGAAACCAGTCTATGACCAATTTTGTGCCCTGATTCTCTTAGTTTATGCAAATCTTAAGAGCACTTACCTATGCCTGTTCATAGGGCTTGTAAAAGGGGTACCTTTATATGAAATACTTATGAATATCTTGTTTTCCCCACCCTAGGTATGCCACCAGCTACGTCCTAGGCCGCACCAGTGGCAGCAACTTCGAGGAGCTGTACGACGCCGGACGCAGAGGTCGCTCCGGATTCGACTGTCGCCAGATCTATCTGGAGTGCAACGAGGTCTAGACTTCGCAGTACTGGACTCCGCCGACTGGACTCTCCCTTAAAGTAATTTAAATTAATTTATGACTTCCCTAGATGTTAGCTATTTATATTATTTATTTAAAAAATCTGTACTTATGGTCGCCGGAAAATGCGACTGACTTCTAAGTTGACAAAGAAACCCGTTAAAAATACATGCATTAAATGACAGCGCCGTGTTTTATTTATAACCATTATCATTCAGTTTGGTTATATTTTTTATCAATATTTTGTAGATTATCTGCATTTTTATTCTTTGATTTTAGTTTCTTTAAAAAGCTCGCACCTAAAAGCTTTCACAGCATTCAAAAAGTAACTGCTAGATGTAACTGACATATGCTACATGCTATGGCACTGGTACACTGCTTGGGTATAGCTGCAAGCAGGTTTGCCGGAAGTCGCATAAGCAGTGCGTTTGCAAGCAGTATTTCCTGCACTGCTTGCAAAACTATGCGAGTAGTATTACGTATACGAAATGGTGGCCTTCATCAAAGAAACCGCACACGGCCATCTAACTTTGCAAAATTGAGGCAAATTTGGCGTATAATTAATAAGTTCAGTACTTTAGGTCTTATTTCAATTTATTACGAATTATGATAATTGCTCTCATTGTGGGAAATAAGTGCTAGCAGTACCCAATCGAACACAGCCTACTTTCTTGCATTGTAAGCCCGCTGTCAAAAAAGTTACGCCCCTTCGGAGTTGCTCTGATGCAACAGTAGTCGCTGTTTCTGTTCTTATAGCATATCAACATTCAGTAGCAGACTTAAAATTCGAGGCGATGTCACAAGGGATGGTCGCGTGAGCAAATCGTGACACTGAAAATAAATGCTTGTTCTTATACTGCAAGCTGTTGTGGTGTGTTTTACAAATATATTAGTAAGTTTACTTTTCTTAAAATTTATAATTAGTATTATATAGTTTATACAACTATTATAGTTGTCCCCAGCAGGGACAAGTTTTGTTAGGTGCATTGTAAAGGCTTCCCAGAAAGGATAAGGGCTCCCAAGTTGACAGCACGCCCTCAGGCCTGACTGCAAAGTTTCTGGGAGGCAATTTCGGGAAAACAAACAGTCAAACTTGGGATGCCAGAGGCAGGGAACTTGTCCTGTCTCGTGCCACTGCGCAGCTGCAGCCGCTCGCAAAGTTTTTGCTATTTTGATAAATGCCACTGCACAGCTGAAATTTATTGGACAGCCGGCAACGCCGACGCAAAGAAAATTGCAGCATGCAAATGCAGTGTGGGGAAACTTGACTCCAGATTCCACATTCCAGATTCCAGACTTGAGACTTCGCTCGGCATATCTGCAGTCGGCCTAACCCACATTTAATGGGCGGGGCGCGGCTGGCAACATTTTGTCCAAGATGAAGGCAATGCTCCTGCTGCAGTGGCAGTGCCTCCAAAGTTATGATTAATTTGTGTGGCCAAGTTTGGCTGCTGCCACCCACCGAAAAAGTTGCTCCATCCATCGGACTGTTTGCCGCCACTATCTGCAGGAGCAGCCGAAGCAGCAGGAGCAGCAGGAGCGGCCTGCTGCCAGTAATTAAAGGCGCTTTTGGCCCAACTTGCAGCCGACAACTGGCAACTAACAACGGGCAACCGACAACTGGCGCTCCTACCAGCTACCAGATGCATCGCTTGAAATTCCATTTAATTACGTTGAGTGTTGAATATCTTTAGCGCGCTAATTAGAGCTGTGCGCAAAACTTTTCTCGGACACCAAATGCACTCCCAGGAAAACGGAGCCGATGGCGAAGAAAAGCGGCGAACGCGCTGCAAATGAAAAAATCGAATTTGGCCAACGACCCAATTTGCACCAGAAGTTCTGGCCACCGTGGATGGAGCAGCTGCAGCCGGCTGTCTGGTCTGTCTGCGAATGACAATTTTGTCAGACTGCTTAAATTGTTTTACGAAGATTATAATTTACTTCTTGTTTGTCCGGTGGAATTAATCTGCTTCCCAGAATCTTTGAGGGTTTCGGCGAAAGTTTGAATTGCCCCAAATGGCTTATTGTGCTGAAACCGAGCACGCTGCACAAAACGCATTACTGACTGCAAAGAAAAAAGGGATATTTTACAATCATTTTTAAATTGCAATGATTTATTGAAAAAACACATACGCATGTTTTTATGGATTCATTAAATTGCATCAAACTCATATTGCACAGTCTCGTTAATCTTTGCTCTAAAGCAATTTCATTTACGCTTTGAATGTTTAAATAGTTTTTTTTTTCGTATTATATGCCTATTAATGAGAATCGTTCAAACGAATTCCTTCAATAAAAGTGACAGGATTTTTTATTAAATAGAATATTATAGCAACTTTAAAGCAACTGAAATATTTGTTGAACGAATTTTAGGAACGAATATTAACAAAATTTGCAATATTATTAATATTGCTCAGAATCCAATAGCCCATCATCTCGAGATTCCTAGTTTCCGCATGAGGTGAAACATTTTCCCTGACGACCAACCGACAGAGTCATGCTGAAATAATAACATTTCGCAAACATTTAGTCCCTGACATAAGCCCGAAACTATTTGCGGAAAATGCGAAGGGAAAAGCCAACCACAATCCACACACTCTCGCAAATGTAGTGGCCCACGCACAAGCAGGTCCAGGTACATAAATGTCCATCAAAGTCACTGGCAATTATTTTGATATTTGCGCCAGCATTTTTTGATTTGATCTCCTTGTTGGTTTTGTCCAAATCAATTTATTCGAATGGCCAAAGTGCGAAAATCTGTTTGATAATCTCAGCTAAAGGACGACTGGGCGACAAGCTGTAAAGTGGCTAACGAAAAAATGGAGCATGGAATTTGCCTTGCATCAAATGCATACATATATACATACACGTATGTATATATTTGCCATAGGCGCTGAACCAAAATTGACCTATTGAAAATTTAATGTTTGCATACAACAATTTCCTGCACAACAGAAATAACAATGACAACAACGACGAGCAGTACAACGAGTACGTGGATGTTCTGCTGATGCTGACAACTACAACGAGCCGGAGGGCTGAACATAAAAATACAACAAGGGCTGGAGAGCTGGAGAGCAGGAGAGCTGGAAAATGGAAAATGAAACCCAAAACAAACCACAGCCAGGACAGGCAGGGCCGGCAGGAGCGGCAGGACAACCGGAGGATCCGCCGTAGGAGGTTGCTCCACGGGAAGCCGCGCGCGGGCAGTTAAATCGATACACTGAGCGCATAAGCGAAACAAAACCAATACCAAAAGGCGGCATACAGTCGGAATTTGCATTTGGCTTTCACCTTGCCCTAGTCCTCACCCCCGTGCGCTCCCACTGGCATTTCAACCACCCCCTCATCCCCGCGGCAAGTGTGGGGCATGTCAGTGGTTGTCACCATCAGAATCACCATCAGAGTCACCAGCGCCGTCAGCGCCAACGATATTGGCTTTTTTTTCGGCTGATCCAGGGAGAGTGGGTGTTGCGGGGGGAGGGAGGGGGGTGGCGTTACTCTGGAAAAATCAGAAGGCGCCCTGACATCCAGTAAACGCATTCTATGCCAGCTTCGCCCCCATTCGATTCCCATTTCTGTGATGGCAGCTTCGCAAAGTTGGCGGCCACCGTGCCTTGTATCACACGTAAAATGAGTTCCTATTCGCGTTTATGGCATTTTATATTTTGTTTTTATGCGTAATAATATTACCCAAGCAGTCGCGACCGAAAATCCATTCAAATAAATGAAATTCAACTCGCAGGCATTTCAATAATTCACCGAACGAGCATTTTGATGTATGCCAGCACAGTGTGGAGCGCCGCAGTTTTTGTCCAGCAATTGACAAGCGATTTTCCGTTCAGTTTCGGACAAGTTGGAATTGCTAAAATTCGCAGAACATTTTTCAAAATGAAAAACGGTTAAAGTAACAGCCATTGGGAATTCAGCCACTTTCATCCGAACTATTTGCAAGCAACTTTGCGCATTCATTATTGAGACTTTGAGGACGTGTGAAACATTGTGAATTATTAACATTGAAAAATGTGTGAAATATTTAATTGGCAGCGCCGAATTTGGCAGGCATCCATCTACCCGTGGTATTTTGCCGGCTAATTTCCGTGGTTTCCTGTTTGAGCAGGAACCGGAAAATATCGCCGAGCCATTTGGCTACCAACTACATTCCGATGTGGCCCAAGGGCGGACATTTTGGCCTGATAAGCCAAAAAAGTTGGGGGAGCGCAAAGTCATGGGCTCCTGAATTTCCCCTTCGCCGTCGATGTAAACAAGCTGTCAAAGTGGCCCGACATCGATTTGATTGCAAAGAAATGTTTCCCTCAGCTGCCCTACCAATTTCGGAGTCAACCGACTGGCGGTGAAAGTCTTGGGATGCCAAGATACATTGGTTAATACTTACTGAGCTACTTGCAGCTTCGTATGTTGCAATGGAAAGCCCTTTGGAATGCCTCCATCAGTTTCATTACACTTGACTGAAGCTTTAATCCTCTCTCGATTTGAACGAAATCTGGCTTAAAGTTAACGCGAATCGGTTTACCCCCGCACCACATGGGCGGAATTCGATTTGGCCACTTTAATTACGGCCGCGTAGGGCATAGAAAAACTTCCACTGGTCAGAGGAACATCCGCCGCCGAGCGGCGATAAGTATTTTGGCTCTCCTATCTGCGTTCCCCCATCGCAACGCCCCTTGTGTCCATCCGCCGATGGAAATTCGGGCAGAGCCATGTTAGTGATATTTCCCGATATATATATACATATATATATTTGGCTGTTGTATTTCCGATGCCCCTTGCTTCCGACACAAATTGCTTAAAGTGGAAAATTGCTGGCGCTGCATTTGCTGCCCGTGGGTGTGTGTGTATGTGTGTGTGTGTGTGGGTGTGTGTGTGTGGTGGAGAGCTCACGATTTTCCTTTTGGGTTGTGCCTGCATTTATCTTTTATTGGTTTCTTCTATCTCTTCCGCACTCGGCATCCGCAAAACGCCGCATCCTTCGCAATCAAATCAATATTCGATTGATGCGAGTGCTATTATCTTTTTATTATGAGCATTTATTTGCCGCTGCCTGCTCAATTTGCCAGCTAATTTTCACGCTGCCCTGTGGCAAATTAGTGCGACTCGGCTGTGATTAATTGATGGGGCTGCTGAGCGCTCTTGTCAACGCACCGATTTGCCATAATCTATCACATATAAAGCCGCCTTCGATGGGATCGATGGGGTCCGATGGGTGCCCGATAAGGGGAAACCCTTTTTGGCCAAGGCCATCAACTGATTTCTTTATCGCCGTCGGTATAAGCCAGAGATGTTTTATGGGAAACAAATGCGAGGGCTGCTCCACAGCCGGTCTGCATCATCAGCAGTTGCTGCAAAGTACGGATCACAATCTCATAAACTCGATTCGAATATTTGCTTAAGAATGTCATAAAAAAGGCCAACAGGGATAAGCCGTAAAACCATGTCTAGGGCGATGGCTACTAAACATTTGGCTTAGATGCCGTTGAGCTGACCCCTTGCCCCCGCACAATAATAAATATGTTGCGACCATAAAAAAGTTGGCTCGAGTTCGTTCTTCGCCCGGGCTTTTCGACTTTTTTAATTGTGCCGCTGGCCAATAATTTTTTATTGCCTTCTAAACGCCGCTCGACGTGCGGAAAATTAAAACAATTGTCTGGGTCACCAGCACGGTCTCCATTCCTGCCAATGAAACGCGGGCGCGCACCACAAAACTGTAAACAACATATAATTTGATTGTTCGTTGCAGAGGGTTGGGAAAGCACTTTATAATTAAAATTTGTACTGCAATTGCTTTAATTAAAGCCGCAAGGTGAGTGCCAAACTTTACGACCAATACAAATTGAAGCCACTTGCTGTAAGCTCGAACTTATTCCGAACAGGCAAAGTTTGCTTTCAAATTTATGGCGCTTTCTTCGGGGGCAGACTCTAATTAGCAGTGGGCGAATAAAAGTCTCGGTCTTGTTTTGGCATCTAAATGATAACTTTAGTTTCGAACAATGTCAACAAAATCCGAAGGCGTAGTGTTAAAGAAAAGTTGCATGAACTTCACGGAAGGGAAGGTGCGATTCTACCCTTAAATGTGAAACACTTCACTGCTCTGACATCGAAGCCACCATCTCAATAATTTAAGCGAATTTGCTCGTAAAGTTAACCACACCAAAGTGGCAGCAAAAACCGACTGTGAATGCATTTAGGACGTGTTTACTTACAGTATTTATTATTTTAAGAACCAATATAAAAAGCACCCAGGCCAGTCAGAACCTCGACTTGTTAGGGTGTGTGGCCGCGTCCTTTGTATCCTCCTGGCAACTTCTTTCCATCGACATGACGAGCGAATTTGCTGCGCAGACAAACTTGCTGTTTGTTCCCTAAGTTGGTGGGTTATCTCCAGTCGAACATCATCATCAGCGGCACATCAGCTACGCAGCAGCATCATCGGCTTCATCAGCATCCTAGCGCCATCATCATAATTTTCTGGCTCCGCTTATCGAACTCAAAAAAAGTTAAGAATAATGTACACTTCAACATTCGTGCCATAGTTTGAAAAGAAAAAAATCTGCAAGAGATTGCGGAAGCCACTGGCTGATGGCGGTGACAGTGGAAATGGACGGGGAGGCAAAGGCTGGCCCCCAAAAATAACGAACATAACTCGGCAAAAGAATTTCCGTAAAGTATCCAACTGGTGAAATATCCAGCTTCTTTGTTTGCCCCTGGCAACTTGGACAACATGAGTGCACTGGGTGTGTGGTGTGCAATGAGTGGCAATGTAAATGAAATGAGCTTTTACTTGGTGGCGGCGGGCAATCATTAAATTCCTGCGATTTCCAGGCACCCAATTTGCACTGCCTGCTGGCCACTTCGACTGCGAATAGGGGCAAATATTTATAACTGCAAAATGCGCGGCAAATTCATCAGCTCTAATGGCCCGCCAGTTGGGCTGCCAACTGAAACACAGTGTGCGGTTGCCAGGCGCCGATGGTAAACTCATTCGGAATCCTCCCCAGACCCACACCGAGAATCCATCCAATTCCATGCCTTTCATCCATCCCATCATCGGTGCTGCTCAATGCAAATGTTGTTGATAATGATTTGCATTTACGCGCATTACTGCTAACCCATTTCAGGAATGGTGAGCTGCGCACGGCGGTACACACAGAGAAATTGCTAGGAGGTTTAACAAGAAATTTCACTTCAGGTTATAAATAAAACGGCACTTATTGATACGTATTCATTTATGTTCCACTTAAAGGAATTCAAGGTGTGCCTCACAAACTCCGCCAGCATACAAACCTCATTCAGTTTGCTAATGCCAAATGATGTCAGTTCGGCGGACAGAAATTTCTTGTGCAAACGCAATTTATCTTCCTCAAATTGAACTGTTCCAGAGATACGTGTCCGATAGGAGAACTGACGCATATCAAAAGCCCAAATTCGGGAAAAATAAGGATTGCGCAAACTTTTTGCGAGCAGAGAAAGGAGCTTCGGCCAACAAGAGAATAGCATACTTTAATAATAATTTGTTGACTTCCACAATTCGCCAGCTATTTGGCTGGTTCAATACAATTATCTAAAGATTTCTTCCCACTTATTTACTTGGGACTTATTTACTTTTTGGACAAGATTTCGGTGCTTGTGCCGTATACTCGAACTTTTGGTTGGCCTTGTTTACTGTTTACAGAAATGCGAAACCGCAAACACAACTACCGCCCTCGATTCAAATAGCCAAGCTAAGACAACAAGAAATACTTGCGAAACCCAAGTACTCCGAAAGCAAGGAATCACTGAAAAAAAAAAAAGATGCTTAACACCGAGCAAGGAGGGGAACCGAGCTCGTGCTGATGGAGCGAAGTGCAAGGAACAGCAGAAGGCCAACTTTAGACATCAAAGGATCATAAAACGCACTCGCACTTCCCCTTCCAAGGGGAAAGGGGGAGGGGTAGGGGGAGGGGGAGGGTCTGAAAAGGGTCCTGTCTCGCAGCAAACCCAATTATCTGGTCTTGGGTCACCACCAGCAGTGGCAGCACAAATGGTTACTCGACAAAGTGGTCAGGTCTGGAGCAGATGTCAGTGGCTGCACTCGCCTCTGTTTCCCATGTAGTCCGCTGGTCATTATGGGGAAAAGATCAGAAGAACGCAGAAAAAATCAGAAAAAATTAGGACTTCCAGGAAAAACGGAATGGTAAAACGCGGTGCAAATTGAAAGAACTTGAAGTTTTTCCTTCTTTTCAAGCACAAGTATTTTCAGTAAGGGGTGCAAGTAGGACATTCAATATTCAAAAAAAGGGTAATATGATGCCTTTCTGACAATTTTAGCATAACAAATTTGGAAGGACTAAGCTTACAAGGACTTAATACAATTATATTTCACGGCTTGTCTTTCCCAAACGTAAATTTAACATTCGCATTCCTAGCGGAACGGTTATAGATACTAAACTGGGAGATCTAGTGTAGGAAAAGAAGTATCATATTTTAGCCACTGGCTCTTTCACAGCCATCAAGCTATCCGCTTGGAAGTGCGGGACGAGTTCCGTAATTTGATTGCCATCCGCAGGACGGCTCGAGTGAAAATTCAAATAAAATGCCTTTGCAAATCCAGGCAGCGACTGGCAATGTTTTATCGGATATTGAATACATTTCGCAGGGAGGAAGAAGTGTACAAGTGTTGGATGAAACTGTCCCTACAAAGTGTTCACTTTACTTTCACTCTCTCCATCTGCGTTATGCAGCTTATCTTAAAGTTTCATTTTTATTTTTTGGTTTTTCCCGTTTTTCCTCGGGTCTTATTTTGCCGTGCGAGGAGCCAGGGAGGAGCAAGGACATTTCCAACTGGCTTCATCTTGTTTGACTTTTCCTGCCTTGACGCGGGCCCTGCTGAGTTGTTGGACTTAAGCCAGCGGGGATTCCCCCGTTCCGCCGCCGGCCCCACCTCCTCCCAGGATCCTGGCTGTCGTCGGGCGAGTCAGTCATCAGCATCAGCATCAGCATCAGCAACATAGTGAAAAATATTTACTGCCTTTCGTCGGCAACCGACTTTCCCCTACCCCTACCCCTACCCCTGCGCATCCAAGAAATCCAGGTCCCTGTGTTCCTTGAAAATTGCTTCGCTTACGTCCAACCCACTCGCTCCGAGAGAATTTTCCTACTTGACAGGACAACGACAAATTTTACGTGTTGTTTCTTATTTTTACTCCGCACTTTTTGTTTGCCCGCCCTGTTTTTTATACCCGTCGTTGCCGGGGAAAACGGAGATGTGATTTCCGCTGCAATAAAATAGACTGGCTACCTTAAAGGCTTTATGACTCTTGGAATTCGCCAGTTTATGGCTTGTGTTATTTTTATGCACTCTACTTGGCTTTTCCCCTTGGCCAGGCCATAAGTGTTGGCTCATCTTTGTTTTCCGCTCGTCACTTTGATGCCGCAAACAAGGCCGCCAGTTGGCCAGTTGGAGCCACTGCCGAATTACCATAAAATATGAAATTATTTATGCATATCGCCATCGAGGAAATTCGTTTGCTGGCTGCCGCTTTTATCGTTCACGTCAACGGAGGGTCAGCAAATGGGGATTTTGCGGCTTAAGTATAATACTTACTTTTCGACAATTACTTGTATAAGAACTATCTAGGATTATCTACTCCATAAATACTTGTATAAGAACTATCTAAGAAATATCTATTCCATTTTTCTTTAAAATAAGAAATCAAACAAATAGAAAATGATTCCATCTTAAAACAAAACAATATTTCCATCGTCTTCTGTTTTCTTTAGATAAGTCTGTCTTTGAATCTTATTTACGCCAGCTGATAATAAAACCAAATGAATTCGGTTAGCACCAGCGAAATAACTCATTCGATGCATTTGCGCATTTAGCATCGATAGCAGATTTATAGCAACGAAATGTATTTAAATGAAACTTTTTCCATTTTAATCAATAGCTCGCCGGAGAATACTAATACACCCAATCAATTAGTTAAGCCCGATAATATTCATAAATAGTTTACCATTTGGATGAACCGAATGCCGAACGCAAGCGGAGAAATGAGAGAGAAACAGAGATTTAAATAAAGTTTCACATGATTTATTGAATGCCTGTTATTTATGATGGATTTTTATGATTCCGATTTATTATTTTCATTTAATAATATTTCTCTCCGGCAATAATCTAATTATTGATTCGATTTCACAACTTGAAATGGGGTCTGCTTAAATTGAGTTTTACATTAGATTGATTTGCAGTATGGCATGGGGATAATGTGAGACACGCAGACATGAGAGTTATGGTTTAACGTTTAACCTAATTACAGAACCGTCAATTCTGTTTCGACAGCGCTCCTGCTTCTGCTCCTGCTCCTGCTTCTGCTGCCAGTACTAATCCACATCCACATCCTGCCCCTGTTGTCATCTCCGCTATTTACAAGGCCGCCTTTAATTAATCTCTAACCTAAATTACGTAACTGCAGATGGCGCAAAAGCTTACAAATAATTGGAAGTCGGACGCCACGACCAGGCGTTCAATAGGCGAGTCACGTCTGGGTCGGTGGTGTGTGCATCGCTCCCTGCATCGCCCAGAGGAGTCCAAGGATTCCCAGGAGTGCCAGCGTCGCGTTGAACGTGCTCCTGCCGCCTTTCGTCGTCCTGGCCGCCGTTGACATGATGGCCGATGCGGAATATTCACCTGTTGGCCATCATCGCAATTCGTCGTGGTGGCGACAGTTGCGATTAATATGAATCATTCATTTTACACACACATAGGATAGGTAGATAGCGGTTGGGATATGATGGGCACCATCCGCATCCCGGCGGCTATTAACTTACCGCTTAGCACGTGCAGGTCCACGGACACGGAGACGCTGTTCGACGGCTGGCACGTATAATTGCCGGAGTCCTCCTTCCGCACGAGCGGTATAATTAATGAGCCGATCTGCAATAAATGTTTAGGTTCAGTGACACTCAACTAGGCAACTAGGCAACTAGGCAACTAGTCAACTAGTCCATTAACCGTCGCAAACCCTCGTAAACACCCAACTAACCGTATTCTGATTATCGCCCACGGTACCGAATATATTCCGATCCAGCTGCGTGTACCAGCCGGTCCGCTCGTCACTCTCGCTGATCTTCTTCTGGCCCCGGAACCAGATGATGTACTTGGGCGGATCCAAGGTGCCCCGTACGATGCAGTGCAGCGCCACCTTGCTGCCCGCCTTCACGAAGCGGCTCTGATCCCCAATCAGCTCAGTCTTGGGTTCTGTCGATGTGAGATAACACAATGATTACAATCACAATGCATTGAAACAAAAGATTTGGAACGTGCAAGAACTCACTGACTATCTGCAGGTGGACTTTGGCACTCAGCTTTGGCTCCGTCGCCATCTGGCACTCGTACCACCCGGCATCGCTTGGCTCCACGTACTTGATCTGCAGCGACCAGGTGTAGTCGTGGTCCTCCTGGTATATCGACTGGAATCGCTCGTCCGCTATGAAGGTGGTCTCGTCCACGCTGATGATGTGGTTATCGCGCATGCGCACCCATGAAACGGGCTTATCCGACAATCGGTGTATCTGAAAGTTTATTGCAATTGAAATGGAAATGGAAATAATTAGGGAGCAGCTTCCTAAGAATCTGAAAAACCTCACATTTAATAGGTGCCATTTAGTTGATGAGCTATGAACTTAAACGGGTAGATATCACTGATTAATTGCCATGGCAGCCTTTCTCCGATAACCAGTCAACTATTAAGGCATCAAAACCGAAGGCAGCCAGCATTTGCATAACTATTATTATGTTAATCGCCGCCAATCTGGCGCTAATGAGCTTTCACATTACCCGCATTGCATTCGATGTTGACTAATCCATACATGAATAATTACCCCGGCCCGGCAAACTAATCCGGCCACGTTTGCCTGTCGTTTCGGTGTTAGGTTCCACAAAAAACGGAAGAGCAAAAAATCTGATGGCTCAAACGACGTCAAGCGACGGACGTTGAATCTGAGCTCCAAGTGAATGGATGTCTGAGGGCCGGAAATGGAAATGAGGTCGGATCTGAAGGCGGATTCTAGGTAGGGGGGTAGCTCCTCATCCTTGTGCTAAAATATTCTCACAGTTGGCGTTTCCTTTGGCCCTATTTTTCGTAGCGCTCCTGTCTTAGTCCTGTTTCTGCTTTCACTTGTGGTCCGGCACAGATCAGCATAATTTCATTTGCATATCAACAATTCATTCTGTTTACGTTTATTTTTTATGACGTACACAAGCGCCCAGACTCCGGCTTCTATTTGCCATTTACAATTCCGCACAATTTATAAATATATACACACATACACATACACGTACATACGTATATATTCGCTTTTCAGAACCTGTTCTTTGGGCTTTGTTAAATTCCATTCAGTAGATATGTACAGTACACATGTATATAAACGGGGGGAAAGAAAACACCTACGAACCCATGTAAATTTGATGTCTGTTGTAGCCGTATGGAAAATACACTGTGCAATGTGTGTGCATGCAAATAAGTGTTTCGCTTCCTTCTATCCAGATGTATCTGTATCTGTATCTGTCTCTCTATCTGTCTCTGTATGTGTATCTGTATCTGTATGTGTATCTGTGTTTGTAGCTGCGAATGTGTGAAAGCGTGTCTGTGTGCAATATGTAAATGCTAGTTTTATCTCCGGTCCGTTGAAATTAAAAAGGAATTGTGAAGCAGATGGGGGGACACTGAGCCAGTCAGTCTTGGTTGGGTTTAAGTTTCGAGGAATTCGTAAGTCAGTCAGGGTCGTTTGCCTTGAGTGGTTAAAGGCTTAATGCTCGAATTAAATCCTTGGTGACGTGTGTGGCCTTGAGGTCTTAACTTAACTTAAACTTGGCTGCAGCAAATTTCATCTCTGCATAACCTTGTTGCCCTGATTTCAAGTTAAGCATAAATCTCTGCAGCAGGTTTAATAAGTATTTGGTAGAAAATTGGCAGACGTCCTTGGATATACATTTACTTTAAATTGATTTTCTCTAAGCCGCACAAGTCCGACCTTTTTGCCTTACCTTAAATGTATGTGTATTCTACTCTTTTAAAGCTTCCCTAATGGGATAAACCTATAAGCCGCTTAACTGGCTGACAGCTATTTATAACACGTGACATTTAATTCAAATATAATATTCGCAATTAAACGTAATCTCGTAATAAAACCCTTTTTTTCCAACAGCGAACCTTTAAGGCTTAAACGACTTACGTCACACGATGTTCCGCGACCTACAAGTCCAACGGATTGTGCTACACACAACAAAACAATGCACTGCAAACAAATACAACTAAAAGTATTAAACGAAAATGATTTTCTTAACCCTTTTTTGGTAAATTGCTTTTTAAAAGCTTTAAGTTAAGTCTTGTTAATGGTTACTGAGACCATATACCCAAGTTAAATGTATAACCCTTATATGTTCTGCACAGAAAAGAAACTATAATAAAAATTAAAACGAAAATATAATTTTTAACTATTTACCACAAAAGGCCTTTAACTTCAACTTTATTTCACATACTTTTTTAGCGAACAATAGTTTTATGGCTTGATTTTCAGCTACTTTTCCTAGCACACTTATATGGGTAACTATTTTTTTGAGTGCACTCCTCACTCACCTGGCACGGCATGTAGGCGTGGTTGCCCATCTGGGCGGTGATGTTTAGCACGGGCATTGTCAGGTTGCGCCGCACCGCCGACCCCGCCCCCTCGCCGCCATCCCGGTGGGCGGCCAGGTAGGAGTGCTGCTCATTAAACATTTGCCGGCGCTGCTCCTCCGGCGTCATTGTCACCGCTTCCGAGGATGTTTTGGCGGCCGCTGCCTGGGCCGCTGCCTGGGCCGCCGCCTCTGCCGCCAACTTGGCCGCCTCGGCGGCATCAGCAGCGGCGCGGTAAGCTGGCAAATCGGCAGCCGCAAAAACGGGAAATGGCGGCAGGAAGGTCGGAATGGAGAAGCCCTTGGTCAATGAATCAGCGACACCCGGATGCACTGCGTTCGCCATTTTTTCACTTCGCCCCGCCAGTCGCTCAATGGAGTTGTGCACATCCGTTTCCGTTGATGCTGGATAAATTGTTGATATGCGCATCTCTGCTGCGGTCTCAGTTGCTGCTGCTGATGCTGCTGCTAATGCTGATGCTGCTGCTGTTGCTGCTGCTGCTGCTGCTGCTGCTGCTGCTGCGGCTTGTGTCGCTGCTGCTGTCTGCGCTTCTGTTTGCCGTACTGTGGCCTGAGTAGTTAGCCCAATTTGTGCTGACTGGCTGGTTGCTATCGCCTCCCCTGCTCCATCTGCTGATGACATGCCCCGGGCTGCGGCACTGGAGCTCCATGAGCTGGTTGCCTCTGTCGGTGATGCTGTTTCTGCCGTATCTGCCGCCTCTGTATCTCTATCTGTATCTGTATCTGTATCTGTATCTGCCGCTGCCTCTGAGGCTGCTGTGGCTGGCTTTTTTGCTGTCGCTAAGTTGCTGGCTGTCGTAATTAGATCGTTTTGTGTTGTCATTGGACTATCTGGCAGAGTGGATCTTGTGGCCGTCGTAAGCTGTCCCTCAGTGCTCCTCCCTCCCCGTGCCAAATCCACTGGATCTGGAGCACTTGCTCCCAGTTCCGGGTTGCTGCAGGTGACTACTTCTGTGGAAGAGAAATAAAGCTGAGCACGTTGCTGAACAGTACACTTGGGCAGACGAGCTGCTAATTAGAGTGGTTCGTAATTAGGGTTCGTAGATACTACGGAAATGGAATTAAATTTATAAATCAAGCTTGAATTTTCACAACAAAGAAATCAAGACACAGGAAATTTCCTAGTTACTCCATAATAATTAAAGGACAAGAAGTGAATAAATTAAGTTTAAAGTAGCAGCAAGTGTATGCCCAAATTTGTTTTCCTAATTCGTTTCCACGCTTTAGCCAGATATTATAATAATAACAATTATCAAGCATATGCATACTACGTTCGCTTCCTAAATAAATAAATGTTATAAATGTATGCGGCGCACATCAAAGCGCTGGCAAATTGAGGAAAATTATTGCAATCGGCTTATGCAAGGTGAATGAATTAAAATTCCGGTGAAACAAATGTGATTTCCCACTCTTTGGCCGTGGAAACGATGTCACCCACACTCACACTTCCCGCAGCACATGTACACATTTCGTTTCAGTTAATTTTCAATTACGCTTTTATGCTAATTAAAATCATAAAAATTTGCCGCTTAATGTCACCGCCTGTGGCGGTTTTTATTTCATTTGCTTCTCAGTTTCCTTTTAGCTTTTAATTTTTTCGTTTTTTTTTGCCACACTTTTTGCAGCTAAAAGTTGTTTGTTCCTTTTGCCACTGCCGGTCTCTGTTTCCCTTTTAAACTTTTCCTTTTTATGTTTTTGGCTTTGTGCCCTAGAGGAAAGTTAAGCATACAAAATAAATGGTAGCTTTAGCAACATAATCATTCCATATACACGTGCATCAAACGTCCTTGGCTGAAGTAACTCCAAGTAACACACCTTCACTTCTGCGCCTGCCACCAAGTGGCTATGTTTAATCAAATCAAATGCAGCCGAGTTGCAAAAAGTGTTAGTGTAAACATGCAACATTTGTGGAGTGCTGCATTAAATTTGCTTTTATTTGCGCAAAAAAATCTGTTTCATTTATCGCAACTATCGCGAAAATATTTACACAACTGATGGCCAAAACTAAAATCAATTTTGCTCCGCACCAGTGATGTAGAGCCCCATCAATTTGGGGCAAAACTTTATTAAAAGATTACAAAGCTAATAACTCCAGGCAATAAATTCCAAACAAAAGGAAAGAGAGCAGCTTTTTGACTAGGCGAAGGAAGGCAACACCAGCATTGATTAGCTCAACACAACCAACCACTCAAATAAAGTTATTTTAAGCAACTTTCTGCCCCAACACGCCGGCAAGGACATGTTGCCCCAGGACACTCATCCACTAAATTGGGAGGCAGGGAGCAAGTAGGTTGAAGTGCAGCTTGAACTTGGCACTCCGAGCCATGGAAAAAGTAAGTTTGCAAAAACGGTGAACAGAAACGTTAACATGTCCAGCTGCTGTGGCAGCGGATTGATTTCAATATTGCTTCTACACTTAGTTCTATGTTTGCATGCTCCAGCGTAGAAGTTTATTAGCACGGAAACAACTTTGTGGAAATTCCATCAATTGGGAATTTGCGTTGGTAGCAGGTAGCAGTATCAGAATCACCAAATAAATCAGTATTATTCCTCCTGTCGCCTCCCATGAAATCGGAAATATTCGTGAGCGGGAAATGAACTCATTTGCGGTGAACCAACCACCAATGGCAGCCAGTTCAATGGCCAACAATGTTGGCCGAGTTGCACGGACTGGGATTTGGTACTGTTTTCCAGGGCTAAGATATCAGTGGCTTGATAAAAGGGAATTTGCATTTTTAAATTATTTCATTTCACGTGCTTGTCAGAGCCTTGATTTAGGTTGAGCAAGAAATTTCAGCCGCTCTCGTTACCTTTTGGCCGCCCTGAAATTCTACGTGTCTGCTGGCTCACAAAAAAAGACAAAAAAAAATACAAAGAAGAAAAGCCAAAAAAGCCAAAAGAGCCAAAAAAGTGGAGGTTAAAGGGGGGAAAAAAGGGGAGTCCACAAGGCAACCGCATAAATTTGCCCACGAAATCATTTCGAACGAATGCGTGTGATTTGGTTGTGTTGATAAGGTCCACCCAGGCCCAATTCGTTGGCCACGGAAAGGTTGCAAGCGAATTTTGGTTAAAATGCAAATTGAAAATTTCACTGCCAGAAAAATAGTAAATTTTAAATCCACTCCCGAGTGTGTCATACTTTTTCCCTTCCAGCTTGTGACCTTTTTGCTTGTGGTGTGTGAAGATGGAATATCCGAAAGGGTTTTGGGAAAAAAACGGGTTGCTCAAGGCAGAGTTTGCATTTTCAATTAAAACCGATTTAGCCCGCAATCAAATCGGTTTTGATTTCGCTCAAAGGAATTTGCTTAGGCAAACACAAAAGAGGAAATTTATTTTTGTGGTGCATTGAGTATTTGTAAGTCCTTGTAAGGAGTTGAGTGCACCTAAAAAAAAAAGGGGGGGTTGGAACTATTCCCCCAAAGCCGATTAATTTACTGGGTTTTTGCCGTGTCCTCGGTTTGTTTGGTTTTGCCATGGAAAAGCGCCTACTCTCGGCCAAAAGTGTGATCTGGCCATTTATAGCACTTGACGACAGTCAGTCACACACACGAGCCAAAAAGAGTGAAACGTGCAATAACACTCAAATTGTTTTCTTGTTTTCCCCAACCAGAATGGCCCGTTTCCAGGGACAGTGGCCCAAATCCGCACTCCACAGTTTCTGGGCCCGACGGGACTCGGAGTTCATATTTAAGCCGGCTTGGACTGAAACGCCAGCGGAATAGTAATGCCCACAAATTAGGCCAGTGGCAGACGCAATATTACTGAAATTGGCATTCATTCTACCGGTGGCGGACAAAAATCGGCAGCAAGCATGCTCGCCATGCCCAGCCAGCAGTTATGTAAATTCTGCAATTGGTTTAGGCCACTACAAAATGAACAGCCATTTTGGACATTAGGCCAAAGCTCATCAGCATGGCCAATGTCATCAGAAATAGCGATAGTCGGACACTAAACAGCAAAAGATATAGTTTGGAAACTCTTCTAAAATTTTATAAGTATTTACAAGGAAATGCGGTAAAGTTGTTGAGCTTAAATGGCTTTTGTTAGCTGATTTTTAAAACTGAAAGCTACAGGTTCTACTGCACACTTTGCTTGTTTTACCCAGCAATAATATCGCTCATACGTATCGTTTAGCAAGCTTGCACACGCCTATTTTGTGTTCCTGGTTGGGACAACTCAATTAAAGCTGGCCAAACCAATACCTATCCTTGGGCAGCTGTATACAAATGTCATCAATTAATTAAAAGTATAGTGTTTACTCGTATTTCGAAAAGTCTTGCTAAGCCTGCGGCGTGGATGCTTTGGTTTTTCCCACAAAAGCCATTCGAACAACTATTTCATTCCAATGGTCTCCAAAGTGAGTAAGCCCACCCACTGAGCCATGTGCCATGTGCCATGTGCCATGTGGCATGTAGCATGTTCCATGTTTCACTTTGTGTGCTGCAGCCCTGGTCGGCCAATAACGCAGTCACCTGGAGGATGATGGACTAGAATGGGAATGGGGATGGGGATCCTGTCCAGACTGGCCCATATGGTGTACTCGTCCTGCCACTCTGACCCCTTAGTTAATATTTCATGGATTTTATCTTTTTTGCTGCAGGCTAAAGCGAAAGATAGAGGATGATAAAGGAAGAGCATAAAAAATGATTAGATTCTGTTGGAGGCACGAGCTTTTCCCTCACTATTGATTAACTTCCGAGCGGAAAACTGAAATTTAATTAGTCGCAAAATATTTATTGCAAAAAAATAGCTTGAAAGTTGTTGGCAGCGACTTCTTTATTTAAAAACAAAGTTAAACATCGGCAAATATTAGCGGAAATGAGCAGCAAAAAAAAAACTAATGGTCTCAAACTTAATTCATCATAAATTGTATAATGAACTGAATAACCAAAATAATAGAAATATTATATATTTATGTTGACATGAATTTTCAATTTCGTTCTTTATGGCACCCCCCAAGTACTTGGGTTCCTATTTTATAATTCAAGGCACTTTCAACTTTTCGTCTCGCCAAAGGTCAAGAGGTCTTAATCTGCGCAATATTCGCGGGACGTGCATCATTAGCGTGGCATCAGGACACTCAGGATGCTCGGGAAAGTCGCATCAGCTGCGGGTCTTCATTTTTCATGTAATTATAAAAAATATGCGTGGGCCCACGAGCCGAAAACGCACGCAGTAATTACATGTCCAATAAAAAGTCATGGTTCTTTGGAAGGACAAAATGGCGGCGGCCGTAATTAAAACGCCAAGCGCTTGTGGCCAAAAGAAGACGGAGAGCCACTTGACTCGTGGCCATCTGAAGCTCATCCGCACCTGTAACGCCATCCGCATCCTATCCGCATCCTGCCCGCATCCGCCAACGCTGCTGTTTATGTGGAAAAGCCACCAAACGGAGCAGCGGAGCAAACAGGAGACGCCGACACACACATTCTCGCATAAACCAGAAAACTTTTCACCGGGGAGCACTTTGGATTATAGCCGCCTCGAGTGCACATAAAACACGAGCCCGAGGACTCAGATTGCTGCATCTATCTAACCCACGAGCTACTTCGGTGGCGCCGGAGACTCTGGGCCCGATAGTTGTGTCGCCAGATTCGTGTTACTCCAGCTGCGGGCTGGCAATCTTAATGAGTCCCCTTTGGGGGCCGCCAAGCAATTAAAGTTCAAATGTGCCAAATTACAAGCTGGGAGTCACATCAAATGCTGGGGCTTGGGAATGTAAGTACATGTTTATACGGAAAACAACTTTCATAGAGAGTGGGCGAAAAAATAGGAAAGCGCACCACCTCAAAGGAGATCAAATTACAGTAAATTCCAGTCTCGAAGTGACTAATTGGATAACTTTGACTTTGCTACCTCTTACACATAAGCAAAATTCCCAATATTCAGTTCATCATTTTATTTCCTTGCAACAGATCTTATGGAAAAATGCAGCCGCTAAAGTACAGACGCGCAATGCTTAAGAGGATAACATAATTAATGACAGATGCTTTTAAGGGACTGCATTTGGCATTCACTTTGTCGCCGAGTTCTCCTAAAAACAATATAAATAAAAGGAATACGTAGCGCCAGCCTGGCCATTAACAACTTTACTTAAGCGAAAGGCTAACAACACGCAACGCGCACCCGGCAACGTGCCACACACAACACAACAGTGCGTATACGCAACACTGGGCAATGCTCCAATTTCAATTTACTGCGCAACTGAAACTGAAACTGAAACTGGAACTGGAACTGAAATGAACCTCAAAGGGAAGACAACTGGCAGGACGGCTGCTGCCATCTTTGCTGTTTTACTTTTCGGCCCGTTTGTTGGGAGCACGTAGACCGGCGAACACGACGCCATAAAAATAAATTGAGCCAGCACAGTCACCGGGAAAACTGGGCGTGCCGACAAAGGGGCGGTGGCACGCGGCAGCGGGGTCTGGAAGAGGACATATTGAACAACCTAGAGCTGCAGAACCCACTCGTTGTTCGGCTGTTGTATAATTTTCACAGTGACACCCAACATATGTTTCAGTTTTGAATGAATCCTCGGATAATGGCGGCACAGAGCAATTTCACACTAAACACAAACATTTCACTCCCCCCACCTTTGTGCCAGCGAAAGCCACTCGAATAGCGGAATGGCATAGAGTGTGGCAGCTTTCACCCACTCAAAGCACCCACACTCGCGCAAATGTATCTTTAATGCGTAGACAGCGTTTCTGTGTGCCAAAACACACACACACACACATACACACGCACACAGAGATACTTTCCATAAGATTTCATGCCTGCAATGTGCGAGAGCTATTTGTTTATTTATATTGCGAGCATTGGCAGTCGGTAATTGTTTATTGATCGATTTGATAAATGCCACTTTAAATACAATTCTCGACCCCTCGTTTGATTTTTTACTCAAATATTTATGGCAACACCAAGCACTTGTGATCAAATGTCATCGCAATATGCATAAAAATAAATAATTTATGATACAAAAGGTTCGAGCTGATGAAGATGAATCAGTGGGTCTGTGGGGTTGTGGGGATGCTAAGTGAGCTGTGGTGGATGGCAAAATCCTTTAGGGAAATTAAAAGCAGAAAAAGTCGGATATCTCAGTTTAGTTGAATTTCAAATGGATGAAGCGGCTGCTTGGCTTTCTAGCGAGTGAGGAACAAGGTCGAATAACAATGTGTTCTACAAAAATAAGCATAGGGTAAGGGATGTTTGAAAAATTCCGAAATTGTAATTCTGGGAAAATAGCAAAATGATTCTGATGATTGACAATTTGTTAATGTGCAGGGTTAATCGAATAAAAGTAGCAATACCTATAATTGCCATTCTGATATATTCATTTCTGCTTAACTGCATTATGAATTTAAAGAAAAATGTTAAATAAATGTATGTACAACTCTTCTTTCTTACATAATTTGCTTTCATTAAAGCGATGGACTCACACTTTGTGCTTTTGCCTTCAATAAATCAAGGAAAATAATTATGCGAAATCTCAGCATCCTACAAGTATAAGACTTTTGCGTTATCTAGTTGATTTTTATGGCCTTCTGGGTAAATATTTAGAACACCAAGTTTTACTCGAACTGTGGGAAAGGGCGGCTGGTGGGGGCGAAAATGCTATAAATATGTAGCCAAATGTTGACCAGAAATGAAATCATTTTTCAGAGGGCCTTTTGCCAGGATATAGTATGTAACCCCCCGCCCTCCCCCGCTCTTTCTGTAGCCCCCATGCTGCGATTCATAAATTACCACAAAGAAGCCCCTTGGGCCTTTGCTTTGTATATCCTTTTTTATTTCTTGGTGGTTTGTCTTGTTCTTTTCACACTTCGGCAAGGAATAAAGACAAGGCTCGTTGACTGCCGCTGCACTTTGTCATTTGTGGGTCATTTCACGCTTGCTCTTTGTCGCTCGTCCACCGCCCCTTTCTGCCCCCTTTCTGCCCCTTTTCGCCCCTTTCTGCCCCCATTCGCCTTTATCCCCCTTAACCTCGCCCCATTGATATTCTCTGAGCAATTAAATGGCCCATACACACACACTTGTTGTTGTCTTTGATTGCCCAAAGCGTCGACGCAGCTGCAGCTGCCTCCGACCCCTGACCCCTGACCCCTGACCCTCTGAATAATTAAAGCTCACATTTTGCGAGCCAAAAGCGCATCAAGGCCATTCGGCTTACATTGTGAGCGTGATTGTGTGCATGTGAACAGGAAATTGTTAGTTGCATGGCGAATGAGAAACAGTGGGCCGAAATGCGAAACGAACATTTGGACTTCTTCTTTTTAAGGAAGTCAATTGTAGAAGCATCTTTGTTGACAGCATGAAATATAATATGTAGAAGTACTTTCATCTAATATTGCCTTGCAGCGCCGAAATTAACAAAAAATGTTTGTAGAATAATTGCTTGAAGATAAAACGAATTTAGGAAAAAACCTTCGTTGTCTTAAGCACGTAAGAAATTCTTAAACTCGAAAGTAATTTTGCATATGCAAGAAGAGACATTTAAATGTAAATGTTTCAAGAGCATGGCAACCTATATGTATTTGTCAGGAGCTTCACACAAATTATTCAGTGCTGTTTAAATTCCGAATAAGACATTGCAAGCGAATTTCAACCGCAAAACATGCGAAATCCGCGATGTTCGTGGGCATCTAATAAACCCATGTGACACACATTATTCCACCGTTGGACAATTTGTTGACCTGCGGCACTGTCATGTGCCTTGCCCAACTTTGCTTGTGTTACAATATTTTCCGTCATCACAGGACCTGCCGAGGCTGAGGTCAACTGGCAATGTGTGTGTGTGTGTGTCCTGCCGCCTAAGGGATACTGTTGCTGTTGCTGCTGCTGTTGCTGATGTTGTTGTTTGGGTCTCTCCGCAAACCCATTTATAATTTATGAAGGTAAGCAAACACTTTTGGCCCTCGCAACGACGACCGCACACACGACACTGCACGACAGGACAGCAGGACATGACATCACGACCCCATGGAGCAGCCTTAAAGGATTCTGGCCATTTGGCCAGGTGTAATAGCGAGCAGACAGGTCGTCCCAAGTCAACCTGTAGGCCGCTTTGATTCGAGGCCCAACGACTTTGCAGGCACATTCCCAAAATTAGCAGGCATCCGGCACTATGTACGCAAGCCGAAATAAAAAAAAAAACAAAAGCAAAAAAACCGAATTCCACAATCCACAGAATCCCCCAGAAATTTTCAAAAATTCTGAATAAGCATTTCGAGAGAACAAAAGCCGGCAGGCTAGCAAGACAAACTTTGGCCGCATTATAATGTTGAATGTTTCGGAGCACGGAGTTTGAGTTGGCTTGCATCTGCTTTGTTGGCCCACTCTGCATTTTGGCATAACGAGTTGCACTCACAACTTTGCAAAAGCGCATTTCGTTAGCAGTTGTAATAAGGGGACAGAGGGGGAGGTCAGTGGGGAAATCGTATAAGGGACTTAGAAAGGGCTGAGTTCACACTGCTGTAAGCGTGTTTATTAAACATTTTTTGGCAAGTTTTCAATTTCGTTAATATTTTTATGGGGCTGCCAAGTCAGGAGGGGAGCGGCGCAGAGTTTTATACAAAAATGGAATAGTCAATTGTTTAAATTTTCCCTTGATTATTGGGGAGCGGTCGAAAGAATGAGCAGCTGATTCTGCTGATGAAGCAATGAGGTTAAGGACCTTGTGAAACTATTTTGCTCACAGGGGAAACAGGGGAAAGTTTTGAAACTTTTTCGCTTTAAGAGGTGAGGGTATTTGTTTAAAGTTTAAAAAGTTTAAACTGTATGTATTTTCTTGTTAAAAATGAAGTATTTTATATATTTCTCATTTGGAAAGGTTTAAAATGTTTCAAGGATTCCTAGAAAATAGTACCGTGGTCTTGAAAATTGAATTCATTGGTTTGAAATTAGCAAATTTACCCATATTGACTGCATGTATTGACATCGGTCATGGTCACATCTGAACAACTTTCTTCGCGTTTTATACTGATATTTGACTCTGGCGAATCCCGCTCTTCAACTTTCATATCGTCTCCTTCGTCCGAATTGCATACTTCGGACTTAACACTGGACTCCAGTGACATGTTCTCAGATGTTCCAATATGGCTAGACTCACTTGAAAGGTTTTCTTTCTTCTGTTTCTGTACAACATTGAACACCATAATCTCTTCATCGTCAGAATATGTCAAAACCTCCACAAAATCGCCATCCCTATCAAGCAAAGTTTCATCCTGTGGACTTACGACTATTTGATCTACAAGTTTTGTTGGACATGTCGGCTCTTTGGTGTTCTTTTTCTTTGATTTCTTCACGTAGAATCTGTGGCCAGACTTTTGGATTAATCCTCGATTTATGCCAAGTCGCAATGCAACAACTACGTCGATTTTTATATGCATTTTAGCAACCTTAAGCTGAAAGGCCACGTCTTCCAAAATTTCCCGGAAAGTCACAGGGCACTCCTTCTCTTCAAGAGCTGCCAAAATCAATGTAACAAAAGAATCACACGCCATTTCTTAACGGGCTAACTAGGAATTTAAATCACTTTTCTTGCACAAATTTTGAGATTCCTTTTCAGTTGAAACGATAAATTTAAAAGACAAGGAAACACGTGCTTACTTGTGGAAGTTAGGTATTATAAAAACTTTACGAGTAGAAATAGACTTCAAATAGATTTTACCAGTTAAAAATAAAACTCTTCGAAAAACGATATTATTTTATTAAAAAACGTATACGATCCTAATTTCTTTATTTTTCAAATGCATGTATATAGTTGTTAATAGTAGTAATGTTGGTCACTTTCAATTTAATTTACATCTTTACATCAGCTCTTTAAGTTCTTATATCGGGTCAGGATAGTTCTATGAACTTCTCATTGTGTACAACAAAGTTTTGATAATTACGCGGGAAAATCGAATTACATTATTTATGAGAGCGAAATAACACAAGAATATATATGGAAACATTGCGCAATGCCGAACTACTTTTTCTTTTTGTCAACTTGTAGGGGCTTTTGTTTTCCTATTTCGCTAGTCCCGTGGCTGCTTCTAATCTAATTTCTGCAAATCCAATGAAACAATGGGAAGTTTGGCCCCCAGCTCCATCCTCCGGAACTTCCAAGGACGACAATTGCCCTGTTTCCACTCCCCCTGCTGATCCAGAACTACTAAAACAATTTGCCAGCAGCCATGTCGCGCCTTGGGATCCGCTTACGAGGACAATTATCCATGTGTGTGTTGCCAAGTGCGCATTGGGTTTTTCACCCGGTAGCCGAATAAATAGGGAACCAAGGAGTTGGAGCTACTTATCCTGTTAATCTGGCAGAACAAGATGAAAGCATAAGGCACTGAAAGCTGTCACTGTTTTCCTAGTGCTGCATAGCGTGATTTAAGGCTTGCAAAAAATAATGCATTTGGAGAGAAATGTAAAAGATGTGTTTTTCCTCGCATTTCTCTGATTTGAGAGGCATCTGATAGCGAGAGGCATCTGGCTTGGCACACTTTTCAAGAGGTATACCACCCGTTCATACCATTCCATCTCCTTTTAACTGTGTGTTAGAGTGTGCGACGTGAATGCGTTAAATTAAATCAAAAATGTATGAAAGTCACACGCACACGCAAGAAGTGAGGGAAACCCCCAAGCTGTACTTACGTATCCCACAGCCGAGAGCCGTGAGGACCAAAAGGACGAGGCTGATGCGCAGCCAAGACGCTGGTGGGGATGTCAGGGAAAATCGGCGACACCATGGCGCTCCTGCTCCTGCTCGTCCTGCTCGTCCTGTTCGTCCTGCTCGTCCTGCCACTGTCATCTCGGTTGTCAACGTGGCGGACCGGGTCCTGGTTGTGCTGATTCTGGTTCTGGTTCTGGTTGGGTTTCTTCGACTGGTGCTGCTGCTGCTCCAGCTACTGCTGCTCTTCTGGCTCCAGTCCTGCGTGGCAGTCCCAGTGGCCCAGTTCCTGGCTGCAATGACACTTACAGCGCCTTTTGTGCGCTCATTGTCCGCCTGCCTCCAATTGGGACTCGTTTGCGGCATCGAATCTGGCTTCTCTTCTGGCTCCCTAGGACCAGTTCCAGTACCAGTCCAGGACCAGGACGGACGGGATCTGCTGATTGCACTGCGCCGTCTTGGCTGGCAAACTTTGTCGCATTCTCTGCGCCGTTCTCGGAATCCCAGTCGAAGTCTCAGATAAATAGGTTTATTGAATTAATACACTTGGGGTTGCCTCGGGTTCTGCATTGCCTCCATTTTGGGTTCTATCTAACCTCTATGCTGTTTCGGTTTATTTTAGTTTATTTTATTTCATTTCACTTCCAGCTTTCAGCAAAAAATTGCAACTCTTCTTTATGGGTCGGCCACAAGTCTTTCGATGCGTTTTCTCAAGCGATTTTCGTGCAAACCCATTGTTGGCTCACTCGGTCTCTGAACTCGTTTTGCACAATTTGTGTGTTGCTTGATTTATATATTTATTTAAGTGTTTTCGCCTTTGTTGAGTTGCAAACTTTTATTGGCGATGCAGTGGCACCAGCACAGACAAATAAACTGGCATCGGAACTCGACTTTATTCCATGGTAATCCAATTTGCTTATTTAGCTTTCTGGTCTTTTCCAAAACTTATTTTGTTGAACAGCACAAATCCGCTTAATCCCTAATAAATACATTTACCTAAATGTGTTGTTGTTTACCATACGATTTTATTGTGATTAAAGTGGTTTTGAAATAACCATATAATAGAGTAGAGACAAATATTTATTTTAAACTATACATGGGCAAGATAAATTTTAGCTTTAGCTATTGGTAACACAACTTTCTGAAACATATTTCTATATCTTGAACTTTTACTTCAACAGCTCAGTCAATGGAAGAGTCAAGTGCTTGAACTTGCGAAGAAATATAAATCAACTTATTTCCACTTAAACTTTCATAATCGTTATGCAATTAATTACACAGAATTTCCTTTTCCTTGGCAACCGGCTCACTTTCTTGAAAGTTAATAACTTGCACGGCTTTCATGCAGAACTATCACCCAATGTTCTCGATGACTAATGGGCAAAACTTTTCGCACAAAAAACCTTAAAAACTTCGACCGTTTATAGTGTTTAACAAGTTTCACATTGCCCTTCGATGGGCTTTCTCTGGGTTTTAGGTTGCTGGTTGCTGGTTGGCGGTTGGCACTCGTAAAAGGTAACAATGGCCATATGGCCGGGCTCTAAACCAATTGTGTGCAGCTGGGCTGGCTTATATTTAATGATTTAACACGTGAGAAAACATTTACACTTCAGTAACATTTTATCGCATAATCCGACTTGAGAATATTTTTTTTATCTCGCCCTGCCTCGCATTTTGCTTGCTGCCCAAAATGATGCACAATAATCCCTTTTTTACGTTACGCGTCCTTCGAGAAATCCTCTGTTTTCTTCGCTCCTGTTTTCCCGCTGCTCGGTTCCTCGGTTCCTCGGTTCCACGGTTCCTCAGTTTAGCACGGCATTCTAATATCCATTTGCATAAGGCGGGAGCAAACAAATTTTAAAAGTGATTTCGGCAAAAGACACTCGACAGGCGGCACTGCAGGACACGGAACACAGGACACAGGACACAGGACTCGGGACACGGGACTCGGGACACGGGACACAGGACACCCAAGAGGACATCAAGTGGTTTAACTTTGTCTTAATTCTTCTTTTCTTTGTTTTTTCCACTTTCCATTAACTTTTTCCCCGTTTGTATTGTCACATTTTGCTTGACTCCTGACTCCCGCTTCGGCACAAGTCCTTTTCAGACATCGCGTAAAATCGCAGCTTCTGGTTGCGGTTGCCTTTGCGACTTGGGTGTTCCTCCAGCTTCCGAGTCACGTCCGCGCGAACCGGATTCAAATTTTCAACTAAGTCGCGTTCGAGCGCTGCCATCCCACTTCCCACCGAGTTCTTAACATTCCGCGGCGGCTAGTGCCATTCCGTCGAGCGTTCCACATCGGATTCCCCTCCGTTCCATGTGGGATACCGGCTCGTTTCCAACTTCCCCAGCTCTGTGCCGTTCGCATCCCTCCGGCTGCACTGAATTTCTGGAATCGAACCGTCGTCGGGTTGTTTGCCGGCTGTTTGTTCGCGCCTGCGCGCTGGCAAGGCTTCGGCAGCAGAAGATTGAGGACTTATTTTTTTATTCATCGGATGCCGTTTGTAGATGACCAGCAAAACACTTGTTTCCGCCGGACAACTGCCAATTTTTATCGCACATGAATATCAATTGGTAACGCTTAACGCCACCAACAATGGGCTATCATGGGAAATATGAATGCTAACTCCATGTAAAATAATATAAATAGTGATACATGAAGTATTATATATAGATCCCCTAGCTATTCAATTGTCAAACGAAAGAGTTTGGCAGCTAATTTAGTGTAGACTTTAAGCACGTAATATTTCTCCCAAGCTGAGTTTTGACATTAATCTAAGGTAAAATATACTCATCCGTTCGTTCTATTTTCCTCTAAGGTTAAAGTCACGGGGCAGCCAACAAATAATTGGAGTCGTGCAAATGGTGACCCCGTAAATCACGGCGGTGACCGCGCTGGCATTCGCTCACTAAATTAGCTGAGTGTCTGTTGAAAAATCATCGCCTTTAGTGGCCGGAATTTACTGCCCCGCAGAAGACATACTCGTATCTGTGCGACAATGTGCCATTATGGAGGAGGCAGTGGACTTGATGCACGACGGCCTAGCACTAAGTATAATCTGGTGTGCTTTGTTGTCGGAGAGCAAGTGACAAATAAATATTATTGAACTTTTAAGTCCCCAGGGGGCGGTGGCCAACAGGCAATTGACGCCCCAGTGCGATAACAGTGCCAGCGGGCAGATAGGGTGCAGAGTATCCTTGCACAGGACCAACATAAATTCCTGCTCAGTTCAATTTATTGTGTATTGACACAGCTTACGGAGAAACAAATAAAAATGTTTTCGAAAGTGCGGGTGCTTGGTGCTTGGTGCCAAAGTCCTTCCTCCCATCCCCCATCCTCCCATCCTTGCAAACTCCCAAACGCGTTGCGTTGAGAGGAGTCCTCTCAAAGGCTCCAGGAATGCGGACGAGTTCCCCTCGGCTACTTGGCCGCCCTGCCATTGGTCCTCGAAGTCAGGGACCTCGTTGGCATCCATTGTTATTACCTCTTTGTTGTGTTTACACGCCATTTGTGGTATTTCACTCACCTCCATGTGGCTCACCTCGTCCCGCCCGCAGCAAAAGATCCTGCGGCGGAAGGTGTCGGGCGGGATGCGGGCCCAGCCAAAGGCTAAGAGCCCGGCTGGCTGACTGCCTGACTGGCTGTCGTAAAAGTATATTTGAAATGCAAATGCCGGCGGGCCTTAAAACGCTCAACTTCTGGCTCACAAAATAATCAAAATATTCTTTATGTCGCCTTTGAGCCAGTGAAAACAGTGAACAGTTGCGCCAGTTATCGCAGCCAAAAGCCAGGGCAACAAGAACCAAAAGCTGCTAAAAGCCCATCAATCGTGCTGTGAAATAAAACAAAAGATCAAAATTGTAACGAACAGTAAAGCGACTGCATTGTACTCTTAAAAATATATTATACAGTAACACAAACGATTTCTGGCACTCATCATTTTCCGTTTCTATCCATTATATCCATCTGTATATCTTGCTTAAAACATAGATTGTTGCATGACTGTGTTTTTATAATATACCAGCACATGCTGTGCCCCCTTTGAACTACAAATCATTGTTCAACAGGGTTGAATATATAAAAACTTTAAATAAATATTCATTATTCAGTGCATTTTCGATGGTCAGTGGGAGTTTGTAAAAAGTTTCCCTTCATCACAATCTGCTGGCTTTGCATTAGCTAAACACAGCGCAGCTGTTAATTTAAGCATTTTTACAAGAGTCGTAAATAAATTAATATGTGTTGTTGGAGGCATTGGCATCTGGGCGAATAAATAAATTGAAACAAACATCACATCTCCTGGGGCAGGAACTTGAACTCCAAATTTGGGCTGCTCATTTTGGCTCTCGAGTGGCACGCCAGTCAATATATTTCAATATCTACAATATGATTGCTTTTCTCAATTTTTTCAGATTTCTGCAGACTTCAATTTTCCCTGCGAATGCATATAAATATATGTATATTCTCCTTTGTCCATATTCATGTTCGTTTTGGAAGGGTGCCCAACTCAGCTCTCCGAATATGCGAGTTTTCGATGACATGCAAGACAAATTTCTGATAGACGTACATAGAAGCATACACGCATGCACATATGGGGAAATCTGGTTTGATTTTATCCTGCGAGTACAACGGAAAATGCATCTACGATATTAAATATTTGCCAAGGCTAACTATTGAGGAGCCAGGGAGATGGTCTGGAAAATGCCAATATGCATAATGTTGTGACAATTTATTAGCAATTTATGCACTTAGGCTAAACAAGGAATTGCTTGTTCCATTAACAGTGCCGTAAACGATAATGCAAATTATAATTTTGTTATTATTGCAACTGAGGTGACAGCTTGAAGATAGCTAGTGTTAATTTTATTAGAAGTTTCCAGGTAAATTTGGGTTTTCAAGCCACCTACTGAACCTAGTGCGTACTTGTCGTTCAAATGAAGGAAACTAAAACCAATATACAGGCATAGGTAAATATCAACTGCAATCCAGAGAAATAAAGTTCAGTAGGCACCTGCGGTTGCAGCAGGTAGAGCTGTGTTTATTGTCAGAACGAACCAGTAAAAGTTCGAGAATCAATGGGGTTTGAGTTCTACCAGCAGCTTACAATCTACCGCACTTGATTTCAGTGTTCAGGCAATCGAGCCAAACGCACTTTAAGCTTCACGCTTTTCATTTCAAATGCCATAGAGAAGGGAAAGCCATAGAAATCGAAACGCAAAGTAAATTGCACTTAATCGAATACTATGTAAATGAACTGCAGATGGCATCGACGGGAAGCCGAATAGTCGATGGTGAGATACCTGGTATCTTCTTTTCTCTTTTTATGGTCTGGAATTAAGCTTACTACGAATAAGTTGGTAACTTTTTCTATTCCCTAATAATCCTCAAAATCCATATTTCTTTCCAAATGCAATTCGGTTTTTTTTTTCCGTGATTTGAGTCCACTTTTTGTTGACTAAGTAAAAAATGGTAGCTAAAACGCGTGCGTGGGTTTGCGAGTTCATTAAGGTTGATTGTAACCGCTGTAACCCGCTTTTAGCACCAACAACATTCGCGCTACTAACGCTCTTTGTTGCATTTTCTTTTTTCCCATTCAGGCGGTCACCCCTTGCCCTCCGCGTCCTTATCCTTTTGTGGTGAATCAGGATTAACGGTAAATATAATTACTGCACCCTTTATCCTGCGATGGAAAAGGTGAAGGCGACACTGGCGAAAGCGACGTGACGTTAATGACATTGCCGGTTGGGGTTGTGAACCCCCCTCCCCCTCCCTCTCCCCTCCCGCTGGATGCGAACCCTTGGCTAATTTGTTCTATGTTCGACTTGCGTCTAATTAATGAAGATTGTCTCGCATAATCGTAACGCTTTAATTTATATTAATTGTTGTGGGCTGGCCAGACCTCTTAAGTGGTAAGCTGGGCATTTTTCTTACACAACAAACCCTGAATGGCAGTTTTAAGATACTTATACTACCCTAGTCCCTTGTGTTTGCCAAATGGTCCCTTAACTGTTTATGAAACATTTTTTTTTGCAGGTAATTAACTTTACACTAGTAGCTGGCGCAGTTAAGAAATGGAAGTTGTATCTCTCTTTTCCGTTTCTTTTAAATCACCATAGTGAAATCTATTATAATAATTTTCTTCTTTGACTATTAGTCAACCCTCTTTTCTATGTGATTCTGGAAAACTGATCGTAATATGTTCAGTGAACTTTAATCATCAGTGCTTAATGTTCGTCACTCATGGGAAATTCCTCCGTAAGCTTGCGACAGTGTAGGTTTACCCTCACCGATAGTTCCAATTAGCTGTAGCTTTCCAGCTTTAGCTTTTTCCCTAGGCCCCCCAATAGCCAGTAGTTGGCAACGCGGGTTGGCAACACCAATTAACATTTATCAGTTGGTAAGAAGAGTGCAAAGCTCTCTTCCCGAGCGGGCGAGCGAAAGAGAAGCATGGCGCTCAGTTGGTGGACTACGTCGCCGAGAATTCGCCGCTTTTAGTAGTAATCCAAGTTTTTGACGAAACGGTCGTGTGCTCGGTGAAAAAAAAAGCACCATACCGTTGGCCGGAAATATCACGGTTCTTGGAAAAGAAGCGGCTCTTATTCGAAAGTTATTTTCATTTTCATGTTTCGGTCTCTCTGCTTGGTTCGTCACCGATTTCTCGAGTCCCCTCGAAAAGTTATGTCAAGTGCAATGAAACGAGTTAAACACAACAAATCACAATAGAGCGCATGCAACAGCTGCAGAATTAGCAACAACAACAACACCCCCAACAACTTCAAACAAAAGCGGCAAATTCAAAAGCTTCAAAAAGTCGACGCCGGCATTATAGTCTCAAGCTCGGCTCAAACACTCTGCTCTGTCGTAACTCCCGATTTTCCGTTCCCATCGGGCCAATTTGCCGGGTGAGTCTTTTTGTTCGGAGCATAAAACGTAAATTTCAAAAAAAATTTTTGATGTTAACTAAAACAGCTTTTCAGTGCTGCCAATATTTTCCACACAATAGTGTATTGATTTTCAAATAAGTGAACTGTAGTAAAATTGATTTATCTATCACATCATTTTGCAAAACAATCACTTGTTCAGTGCTGCCAACATAATCATAATTTTTCAAAGATGGTTAGTCTAAAAATGGTTATGTATGGTATGTATTATATATAGACACACTAATAAATCAGTATTTTTATAGACAGAATTGAAAAGCGCATAAAAACGTAAATTGAGAGAAAAGAAAAGCGAAGCCAAAAGTGCCAGCACTGATGCTGCACTTTTGTTTTTCCAATTATTTTGAGTGACTTATAAACAGCTGGTGCAATATGCACAATCTTACCCCTTCCTCGCCGCCTGCCCCCCGTTTCAATTTTGCCACAGTTTCTCCCAGAAAATTTGCAACTCGGCTGAGCTCGGGGATCGGGTTAATCTGTTGCAATCTCCGTTTCTATGTTAAACACACTGGCTGACACCTCGTCACTCAGGTGGGCTTCTGGGGGTAGAAAGGGGTATTTTTCCATTTCTGCCCTTATTGGGTGGGTGGTCAGCTTTTCTGCAAAGTCATGTTTATAGTGACTGGCACTATCTGTCGATCTTGGTCATTGACTTTAGCCAGGCGAGCGTTACTGGTAGTTATTAAAAACATTTAAGGGTTAAGCTGCATAAGCCAAAACGTGTGTGCCCCAAATAAGTTATCCTTTATTTATAGACATTTGAGATCGACAAGCTTGAATTTACAGATTAAAAGCAATGAAGATTGAAGTGAATGGCTTATGGAAACACAAATAGTAATAAATAGGCCTCCTAAAATAGATATTTACCAATCATTTTTAAATGGCATCTTGATGAAATCGTTGCTTTGGTAGAGGCCCGAAAATCGTTTTGACATTGGGGATTCCCCGTCGTGTAAGTCTTTTATTCGTCGGCCGGCTGAATTTGGCTTAATTAGGCCTTAGAAAAATAATATTCGTGTGTATCTGTAAGCTCTGTAGCTATAGCTTACGGCTTACAGAATGGAAAAGATTTCAGAAAATAAAGTGAAGATCGAGCCTAGGCACGGCACACACGTGTCTCAATTCTGCTGCTCTTCTTGATCTTTCAGCGGCGGTGTTCACATAGTGATGTCATCTTCGAGTAAAAATATTCGTTTGAAAGAAATCACCAAAAGCAAGACAAAAACTAATTTCAGGCATTTCCCATTCCGCTTACTTTTTCTCCATTCCTTAGCGAAGTTTCTAATTGTTTTTATCTTTCTGTATATGTATTTGCCGGCAGTTAACCCTCGACTTTTAATAATAATTACTTAAGAATATGGCTGTTTCAAAACTGTAGATATTATGAACACGGCAATTCTGTGGTTACTTCATACAATCTGTTTGTGTTTGCCATAGTTGAGATAATAGAAGCAAAAAAGAACCAGAGATACATGAAAATGGAGTTCAGTAGAACTTAAACACAAGTCACTGGCAACGCACTTTGGATCTTAAAGTATGGAAATTAAATTTATAGGACCTGGTAGATTTTTGTAACTTCAAGATATTTATGAAAGTAAGGTAACTGCCTCTCCGACTCACTCCAAAGATTGAAATATTTAGTATCCACACAACTGAGACAAAGATAAGGCATTGAGAGATACAAATTGCTTCTACCCACATGTGAGATAAGTAAGGTGAACAATGAACGCAAAGATTGCCAAGGCAAAAAGTACAACAAAATTATGTTATACATCAGAGGAGCAGGGAAAAGAACATTAAACAAGGTGGATATACATTATTGAAAATAAAAATCCATATTTTACAATTAAAGCTATTAACGGGGGGCTGCGCGCGCTGCATAAATATTTAATAAATGCAAATTTGGTTGTTTTCGCCGCTGCTGTTTTGTTTGTTGACAGTAGCAAGCTAAAATGCAATGGCAAAATTTGTAAATTGCTCCAACTACCTATAATCACATCTACGAAATCGACATTTATTTAAATAAATAATGCAATTTTCAAAGTTCATTCAGACATAAATCGCCAACTGTTTAAGATATATGTAGGTTGGTGCCACAAAATAAAAAGATACTTATAAATAGCAAGACATCAATGCTTCATAAAGGCGTGCCAGTGTAATATTTGATTCACTTTTTGTACACCTAACGAGAAAATAGCTCCAGCGCAACCTTGAGGATATTTCTGCCACTTGCTATCTTAGCCGATATCGATACTCGTTGGAGACACTTGTGGCACTTTTGATTGACACACTTGGGGCTACAGCTCAATTTTGAAGAGAGAGTTCTGTCCAGGAGCCCTTTCGGCGACTATCTCCGAATTCGTACAGCCACGGCCGAGTCCGGGTGGGCCCAGCACTCACTTTTGGCCCAAATCCCCCCGCACAGCTCCATCGGAGCGGACAATGGACAATCGGTCAGCACGGCTATAAGTGCTCGCCACACGCCAACCAGTGACCACCACCACTAGCAACGACGACGACCACGACGACGGTCACTGTCAAAGGCAATAGACGGACACGCAAAGGACGAGGACGAGGACGTGGACGTGGACGTGGACAAGGGCGAGGGCGAGGGCGAGGGCGAGGACCGTGGGCGAGTGGAAGTGGCATAAAAAATAGGTAGTTAGGGTGGAGCAATCTCGTGGCCAGATAAGAGCCGAATAATCGGTTTAGTCGCTTTCACTGACCCAGGTTTACCTGACCTGGCAACCTGAAAACAGCGCAAAATATTTGCCGCCCATGACCACGGATCTCAATAAAAAATTCCATCGGTCATTACAGTATAATTATTTCGCAAACAGTAAATATAGAAGGCCTTCTGATTAATGGGCTCGGCATTAATATCAATTATTATACCATTATTATTTTCAAGATAAATAAAATGCCCCCTTACAGGATCGCTACCGTGTAACAAAAATGGCATAACATCGGAAAACTCAACTCTTTATTCTCGGCAAAAGTAACCCATTATAGAAGAGAATACAAATCTGCAGACGAATTTTTCCACTCATCGAACTATGAATGGAAATAAAAATTGAACGCCACAACTTGCACAAAGCTTAGTACACTTGGCACAAATTATAGTTGCCATATTCCTATATGTACAATAAATATACACACATACACACACATAGATAGATATGCCGAAGCACTCTAAGGGAATTGTTGGCCACTGAATTGATTTACCTCAGCTCCAACTGCATTTCAAATGGCCCGCCCGAAAGGCCAAAGAGTGATAGACAACTGAGCCAAAAGGGAAACAAAAAGGGAAAGCTAGGAAACAACAGTTGGGATATGACTATAGATAGGGAAAGGTGGTGCCAATATGCCCAATGGGGCATATAGCCCCATTAACATTGCCTCAAATTAGCTGGGCAAGGTCCGCCCTGAACTTGGCTGGTTTGGTAACGAAATGTACGTTGATGTAGCTTGGGTTCTTCATGGCACATTTACAATCAGCATTGGCGGTCTTTGCTAATGGATTGTTTTAAGTTATCGTTCGCTGAGTTAGCTGAGAACGGACTGATTTCGAAAAATCAATCAATTCTCGGTGAATCTTAGGGCATTTATATATGAGCCAAACATTATGAAATGTGTTTACAAAAACAATTAAAATTAATTACGCAATTTTTTTTATAATAATTCCAAGTAATTTAATCAATTGAATTCCCATTTGAACACACAATATCGATGCCAACAAAAAGTGCCAGAGCTGTCCTGAATTCCATTAGATACACCTAACAAGGAATATCTTTATTCGTTTTTCTTTGCGCATTCCAATATCCCACTCAAACTATCTACCAAACTACGACCCCAGCCCGCATTTCGTTTTGCATTCCTAGCGGCAATTTGGCTTTAAGCGTTTGTTATAGACGGCCCACATTGGAGATGTCTGCTGCCCACATTGGGTACATAATTTCGCTATCTACCGATGGAATCGTGCGAGTTGGAACAGCGATGGGATAGGATGTGGTGTTCCCATCACGCAATCGCTGGCACACGCACAGCCCACCTGGGCTCCATGTTCGAAACTCCATGTTCGTCGCTCCCTGGGAGGTGACAACTTGGCCCAAAGACAAACCGCCGTATCCGCGCACAATGGCTTCGGGAAATCGACGGACAGATGTTGCCACATGAAATGTCTCATTGCGGCGTTTGGTTCAACAAGTCTGGGGGGGATTTCCAAGGGGAGCTGTGCGGCTAAGCGGGAACCAGCCCATTTCCCACACCTTGGCAAGACTTCCGATTGTGGGCCACGTGTCACCAAGACCGGGTTTTCAGTAGCAAATACATTTTTAATGCAGCACACGGAGCACGCACTCCCACGAGTCCCGGGATTAGTGGCCACCGCATGGTAATTATCTGCGATGAGTCCTTTCTCGACCACGAAGACGGCTAAATTATTGATTGTCAATCTAGGGTTGAGGGAAAGTCCTGCGAGGGATTATAGTTCAACTTGAGATGTCCCCCTGACACCTACACCTACACCTATGCCATGTATGTACGTGTATGTATGCCAGCTAATGGATTCTCCTTAGCTGTCAGGGTGTTAGGAGCACACAAGTGCAGCGAGTATCTATCGGATATACGTACTCTTTAAGTGTGTATCTGTGCTCAACGTGTTAGCCAAATAATTTTTATCCACTAAGCAACTAACTACAAAAATTTCCATTGTAAATTTAAAAATTTTTCGTACACATTTTGCTAATACTGGTTGAATATTGTTTCTCTACTCCTTCATCAGCCGTTTAGCGTGCTGAAATTTCCACGCAACTTAAGAATTCCAATGCTATAATAGATGCCCCCACCATGGTGCAGCAGGAATTTTGCACGGACTTTAGCCCTCCAGTTAATGGCGATGAATAGGTGCTTCAAGGCATTTGCAGGGAGCTTAGCACTGGGGCAGGAAAAGCTGGTAATGTGGGAAGCATTGACCTTGGTTGCACATTTCCATTTTGGAGCCGCTCGCTTCCGCGGCGGTCGCGTCATTTAGGAACTATGAATGCAGGCTAAATAATTTATGCGCCTATTATGGTGGGGCTCAAGCGGCTCTTAAAGCCCGATTCCCCCATTCCCCCATTCCCCCATTCCCCACCTCACCGCAGTAGAATCTGACCCAGTGCTTATTGAATTTGCACGTGGGTGATTCCATGGCCCATTTCATCCGCGCAGTCCCTTTCTTTGTAGTTCTTGCTGCTGGTGCTCTAATTGCGCCAAATCAATTGAAATTGATGCTCCAACATTCAATTGCATTGATTGCCTTTCATTAGCAGTTGCTCGACTGACTGAGCAAGTATCTCGGCAAATTTTGTATCTGCTTTTGCGAGCGGTTAATGGAGGGTGGCACTCTTATTCGAGAAACAAATTTGCTGTATTTTTTCAAACAGAAACGTTTTTTTGAAATAGGCTACTCATCTAGCATGAGCTGTTTGATTATTCATGGTTTTAGATAACAGTCAGCCTTGAAATTCCAAAAAACATTCCTTATTTGTGAGTCTTCCATTATAAGTTTTACATTTCTAATAGTTGATTAAATTTGCTGTTTGTACTAAAGAATGCAACAATATTTACTTGTATTATTCATTTAGGCGAGTATGATTTATTCTGGAATGTTTTCCAAATGATGTTTAGAACACAGGGATGACATATTACATTATGAAGACCCAAACTCATACCGCATTTGTGTAAGCTGTTAACTAGTTCAAGGTTTATTAGCTGAAAATGTTCTGGGGTGTGACCACTCCAGTTTTTACAAGTATTCTTGTTACCATGATCCATAAATAGATAAACAACAATTATATGTCTATCTGTGGAGGGGTGAACATGGGAAATAGTCGAAAATATTACGGATGAATGTAATTATGGATAATTCATATATCGGCCGTCTGTTATAAGTGCTTGAAGTCTGCTTAATGTTTTTGGGAATGTTGATTTATTATTGGATTGGTTTGAGAAGTTTGGGTTGATAACTTATCCAGAGCTTAAGTTAAGTGGGTCACAGATTACAATAGCAAAATTAAAGATTGAAAAAATTGGTTTTTTATTATAGGGCAACAAAAATAGAAACTGAAATAATTCCTCATAAATGATATTCAGTTTTGGTCACAGCGATAAAAGCTTCCGGTCCAAAACGAATTTGCCACATCTGGTGCATGGTTCATGAGATTATAAGCAATTTTGCTGGGGTTTTGCCACTTAGTAACTTACTCTTGAGCTCTAAGGCACGAGGAAGATATTCGAAAAGCAAACGATCGACGAATGCTTCCAATCGAGTGACCTATTGGGGTTTGCGATCGACACACAAATCGGTCGTTTGTTTATTATTCATGAATGGACTCTTATTATTCGCAATTAGCATACAGTTGAACTACTGCAATGTGGTACTTTAAGCTTCAGCTTGCGGCTTTCCAGGAAAAGCAAATACGTGTAGTTTTGAAAATATTAAATGACTAGATAATTATTACACTATACAGCTACTTCATCAGACTTTTTTAAATTGATCTTGGCTATAAAATAAGCTGATTAATATAGTAAACAAATGTAAAGTGTACAGATATTTATGGAGTGTTCCTAGAAATGTATCTTATCACAACAAAGTGTATGGGAAGGGCGTTCACAATTCGCATTAATCTCAACTTTGTTTGATTTTGAGCGGGTTCATGTGCACTCGCAACGTTTTTCATCTGCTTTTGCACTTCATTTTCCGCTTTGTTTACGAGTCGCCGAGTGAGTCACTGTAGGTAAATCGTTTCTTTGTACTTAATTTGGCTGTGTTTTGTTTGGTCGGGCCTGTAATTGCTTGTATTAATTTTTGATCATTGACTTAGTTTTGTGCATCCGGTCGCAAATGAGTTATGAAATATAACGCCAGCATTTCGACGAAACCCGACCCCACCCACATGCAATTAATGCATTTTACATTACGTATCCGCCGTGTGGCACCTATAACCGCCAAGGACATGATCCTTGGAGGGCGTATTTGCTTTTAATAGCGGTTACACCACAATGGACAGCTGTTAATGGACACATCAGACCCCCCGTCCCTGTAAATCAGCTCATTCGTGTGACAATTAGCATGTGAACGCATCAAAATTTAAATAGACCAGTCCACGACCAAGCCCAAGTTTATTTGTTTGGGGAAACTTTTACTTTTCCTCCAGCTGGGCGGCGGACAATCCTTTCCCACATCCAACCGTGAATAGTGACCAATGGATCGACCTTCTGGGTCACCAGCTGACACCATTTAAAACGCTTTACGAGCGCCATTAAAAATTCAACAGAGAAATCTAGAAAAAGCAAAACTTTTCCCCTGATGACGAATCATTTGAATGCTTACTGAATCCACACATTCCCATTCCCCCTCTTCCAGGCAGCCTTCGGCGGCTCGACAAGGCCGCCATATGGAGGAGGTTGGCGTCCGCTCGGTCCAATCAGTCCGCTCAGCCACGACGACAATCGAAACCGAGCTGCTGCCCAACCGGTCCCAGTCGCAGCCCCAGTCGCAGCCCCAGTCGCAGTCGCAGTCCCAGTCGCAGTCCCATTCGCAGTCGGAGCCGGAACCGCTGTCGGAACCGGAGTCAAGCAGCCCCGGATGCCGCCAGCCGCGTGAGTCCTGCTGGCCTTATCAGATGAGATAGAAACCCGCCGAGGACACACATCCCCGAGAGACACCCTCATAATGGGCACAAAAACCCAACCACAATTGGCCAAAGGTGAGTGGATGGATGAGAGAAAGTCGAGTTGGCCTGAAATGCCATCAAGTGGTCACTCACTTTCCATGGCAATGCATATAATTTAGAATTAAAAACCGCACGCATTTAGCTAATAAAGATCTACATTAAAAGAACTGGAATGTCAAATATTTGCAATTAAATCTAAGCGGATGCCTGCCTTTGCGTTGGCAAACAATTTTATTATAAAGTAGAGTGGTGCTATCAAAACTTTACTTTTTAATAACGTGGTCAGAAATATGCACGACTAATGAATAGAAGAATACATATACATATATTAAATGATAAATATTGCAACTGCAAGATAAGAGTTTTGGTAGGTCAGTTACTGTCAGATACTTCTGTTGGTTTGCTGGAATTGTACTTCATCAACCGCAGTTCTAATCGAAAATGTGGAGTTCTCTTGATTGGTAGATCTACCTACGATGCTGACTAACAATTAAAATAAACTGAATGCATTCAGCGATAGAACAAAACTCGACTTACGAATCAATAACCAGCATAAGCCCGATGCCCGATACAAATTGATTTTGCTCAAAGCCTTTGGCATTTCAGATTGGGAAATCTCGCTGCCGCGGGGGGCAAAAAGTTGAACAGTTGTTACTGATTTCGGCCAGATAGTGACCCAGTTCTTTGGCGTTACTAAACCAATTGCAGGGAGAGACGACGAAAACTCCGACCAAAAGCCGCCCGCTGCTCGATTTTGGCCATGACACTATTCCGCAAAGGTACTGTTAGCCAATGCCCCAAAGCGTGTGTGTGTGTGAGTGTGTCTGTGTGTGTGTGCGTGTGTGTGCGGGGGAGTCGATGTGTGTGTGTGTAAGTGCGTGAGTGCCTTGAGTTTGGTCAAAACGGCACTTCGATTTATTAGGCACCTTGTTTTGGCCGCTCAATGAATGAAGTGAATGAATGCGAATTATTCCGATTCATGAGTAAGGGTGGGTACTTGTTGACTTGCAAGTGTGTACACATAACTTTGAGTAACACACTAGTCAGCAAAATTCAGCTAAAAATAAAGTGATGGGCGAAACCTATACAAGGTTTTAGGGTGCGCAAGATTGATTGAAACATTTTTTTAACCTTATTATTTTGAGCTAATATTATAATCTGTCCCACTTTTTTTTGTATACAAAATAATTTGTATTCCACTCATTGGAGACATACATAAACCAAAGATACAAGCTTACCTTTTGATGTAAAACTTACGAACGCTTATCCAAGAGTGTCGAATCAGGAAAACTTGTAAACATTTTTTATTGACTTGAGACAAGTATCTTGACGACCCATCATTGAAGTTGCCAAGTGAAGTTTGGGACCCTTAAACTCAATTTTGTTAAAGTTGTTTTATAAATAACACAAATTGTGAAGCTGCAAGACGACCCAACTTTTTTCCTAACGAAAACGAGAGTGGGGAATATTCGTTACAAAGTAATATTGAACTAATGGGAACTATTTCCTTGTGTAAGCTGAATTAACTGCTATTTTTCGTAGTTCTTCTCTTTGCTTTTGATAATGAAGCTCTTTCGTTAAATAGTATGTATGTACTTAGTATATGAGAACCTGCAAAAATCTTTAAGCGAATTCCAGGAATGTAAGTCTGTGGCCACAAAAACCGCACAATAAATTTACACAATCTATCTTTTGAAAATTCATTATTCAATAGGAACTCCATTCATATGTACGTTCGGCGTTTGACGCTTCGCTGATTAACTTTGCTTGTTCCAAAAGGCGAAAAAAAACATAATGCAATGTGTACGGGGTGTGATTACCAATTCCCCACCCCCCGGCAATCATTCATTAACCCATATGCGCCACTTCTTCAAGCGCCAATAATGTTTTTTTTCTCGTTTTGACATTGACATTGCTGCCCATTTGAATGAAAAGAGAGTTAGAGAGAGCACGCTTTCTCTTGCTTGTTCAACTCACGTGCCAGAGCGAGGGAGAGCACCGAGCACCTCTAATTTGTTATTTGTTTGTCGACCCACTCGTTCTCTTTCGAATGTGTTCCCTTGTTTTTTTCTTAGGGTGACTTACGAAATTTGCTCATTTTTATGCTTGACAAACTTGGGAAATTGTTGACCGACTTTTTGCCGCAACGAACGGGGAAATACCCTTTCGAATATCAATAATAAGGTATCGGAAAAAAAAATTTTGTTTTTAAAAATTAAATATTAAATATAAAAACAGATTATATATTTAAATACTTTGGGTTAAATATCCGCCGCAGCAAGGAACATTAGGGTGGACCGTAGTTTCATAGTTTCTGCAAATATTCCTCATACGACCCATATGCCCAAATGCGCTTGCACTGCGACCGCACAAAAACAATCGATCAAGTCAGCTCAGATCATAATATGAAAGCTCTTCCAACGATTTCTTCGCTCCAAGTAAAACCTCTTTTCTTCCAGCCAAATTTGAGATTGGAATTTATTACCTATTCTGCTTTGAACCTTTGAACCGCAGATCACTTTAGTCCACAGAAATAGTTGGAATGGGAAACTTTGGATGTCCGAGCTTTTCCATAGCTCTCTTTTGAGCCAAGCTGGCTTTAGCCGCTTGAAACGCTTCCAACCGTTTCGCTTTTGAAGGTGTGCGTGAATCGGTTGCCAAGATATAGCTTTATAACCCGCCCGGTTGGTTGCCTTGGCAGCGCAGTCGGCAATTTGTTGTCATCGTTTTGCTCGCATTTCGCTCAGCTGACGGCGTCGCAGTCGCCGTCGCCGTCGCCCATTTTGGCCGCAGTTTGCGCGCGGCAGTTGGCCATTTGGCTTTGGCGTTAGCCGTTTTTGTTTATCGCGCTGCGGACCGCCTAGCAATTCGCGTTGCCTTGGGCCACTTAAATAGAATATAACTCCTTGCTTCGCGAAGAACTCGAGGTGTTTCCGCGTTTCCATTAAAAAACTTCCGCGGAAAACTAATAAAAGGCAAAAAAAAGGAAAACGGGAAAAACCGAAAAACCGAACGCAAGCGGTGCAAAATAAGTGCAAGAAATGTGCTAAAAATGTACGAAGCTGGGTGGGGGAAGAAAGAGGAGGAGAGAAATAGGAATAGAAAGCGAAGGGCCGAAGAGAGGCAGATGATGATGATGCATTTGGCACCTGGCACCGAAAACATGTTTCCCATTTGCCCCTGCTTGGTTGTGTTTTCTTAGCTCCCAGCATAATTATTGAGCCTTCATCGATTCTTTTGGCCTTTTCTTGTAGTTAATTTGTTTCCACCACCTCACACCGCCCCGCCCCTTGCCGACCCACCAAAGGTGACGCATGCGAGCGAAGGAAAAGCGAACAGCAAAAACAACTCAAGAAGGCGAAACAAATTGAGAGCAAGGAGCAAATTTACATTCACATGCATGACTCATGTTCGCAGCAGGATATCGTTAAGGAGAGCGGAAGAGTGCATGGCTGAGAAGGGGGGGAGAGAGAGCGCGACAGAGCTTAGCCGGCATTGTTGTTGCTACACAGGAAAAAAGCTTGTATTATCATTTCAATGGTTACAAAGAGGCCTGAAGAGATATAAATACCTACATAAATAGAAATTAAGGGAATATATTATGAGCATCAGATAAAACCAGCCCAGAATGACTTATGCATACCAAGTCAATTTTCTCAGTGTAGTTGAGAGAGTACTACAAACAGAGAGGCATACAAAAAACAGAGAGCGCCAATCAGCTGTAATTCGAAATCGGGCGGATGTGGGGCCAAACTTTTGTCGATTCCCTTTATTGTCCTCAGCAAAGAGACAAAAACTTTGGGCTCAACTTTTCGCCTCAGATTCAATTTCCGTTCTCCCCTTACCATTATGCCTCTCCCACCGTACCCACCGTTTGCCTGCATTCGCCGTGGCCTTGACAACGGTTTTGACATTGACACCCCCACGCTCTCCCACATTTATGAAAGGAAAGAGCGTGTAAAAAGAGAGAACTTTATTTTGCTGCAGCTTCCCTTTCTTTGTTGCCCAAATAAAGGCCACCTGTTGAAAGCGGAATGCTTACACACTCGCACGCACACACACACACACTGTGGCAGCTTCGTGACGTCAGAGCGCCTTGCTTACTGCAGATTTGCTCAATCGACCATAAGGCAGTAAAGTAAACATAAAGTAGTACACATGTCTTTGTATTTTTGTAGTCGAGTGCTCAACCATAATGCACCCAGATGTATTCACATAAAAATTCCGAGAAAATTCCAGGAAAGCAAGGTGAAAATGTTTGAAATGGAAGCTGGCTGTAAATACAGTGCGTGCTTTATAAGATAAACCAATGAAAAGGAAAAGCAAAGGAATCAGAAAAGTGATACTTGAAAAACATATTTTTGCAATTTAATACTACGCAAAAGATGATATCAATCTTAAGAAACATTTTACTTTTAGAATACAGTTCAAATATGTCACGTAAATAATTATGTATTTAAGCCAAAGTTATTCTTTAATTAAAATCCTGCATACAGCAGACCAAACAGTAGCCAGTTTAATTTAAAACCACTGAAAAGCAATTCCAAACTAATTACCAGTTTTTGTTACAATCGGTTTGTTTGAGTTTCATATTAAAATCTCACACAATAAATAATTATTGGAAGAACTTTAATTGAACTGCACCATAGCTATTAAACTATATTTGCCTTGTGGAGAACAGAAAAGGTATGATGGGGCATCATCCAGTTTAGGACAACCTACAATGCTTATTGGAAAAAGTTTTATTGGCAATTAGGTGGAAAACAGTAACGCAAGTAAGTTTTCCTAAATTGCCTTAAAATGTGTGTACATTTCAAAAATCTCAACAAGTATTTGATATACCCTTTGAAGAAGACTCCCCCTGGGTATCGAGGAATCAAAGCAGAAATTTGTTTATTTATTTATTGCCCAGACATATGCGTGCAAACAACACTCACTGTGTGATGAGAATCGTTTCCAGCTGTCTGGGGCTCTTTGGCAGTGGGAGGGGTAGCAGTCTATCAAAATGATGGATGGAACAGTCTTATTGAGCCAGCCCCCCAGGAAAGTTTGTCCGGTGCCGATGGGTTTTCAATTGCATTTTAATCTCTCGGGAGTTAGCAACACGTTAAACTTTCGCTTTTCCCCGTAGTATGAAGTGTAATGTGGACGCCTCATATCGATACTGTTCCACCGATAGCCTAAGCTGGTCATGATCGGGGGCAGGAGATGCAGCGAAGCCGCCCGGCGGCTGAGAAGGCGTCCTGACACGCTGGAACTTTCCGTTCTGGATGGCCAGCCCACGGAAACGGAACTCCAACTCCAAGAGGATAATGAAGGGACCCCAACAAATGGAGCCGGAAATGTGAACGAATCCGGATTAGAAGCTACCGAAGCTTCGTGCTCTGCGCCCAGCAAAAGAACACGCTGGTTTCAGTTCGCCAGGAGCTCCAAAAATCGCAGGAAACGATTGCACTGCGACGAAGATGAGGAAGTTGTGCAGCAGGACAGAAGGAATTCCGATTTGGAGGGCAGTCGGAGGGCCTGCCTCGCCCAACCAGAGGGCATGAATATAGGCAGCTCAACTCAAACCATCGCCACGCCCCTGATGATGGGTGACAGTTTCTACAGCCTGGCGCCGGGAGGAGGCAATCCATCAGTCAGCAAATCCGACGACCAGGAGCTGTATAAGCAGAGAGATCCTTCGGTGACCTCCGAGTCAAAGTCGGTGCCCAGTATGAGACGTCTTTCCCAGATTAGAAGGCGACGCAGCTCGTATTACTTTTCGGGTAAAAGGGGATTAAGATGGGAAATTAGCTTTACAGATAAAAGTCTTTTCATTTTATAATAAAAATATCTTAGTCTAGTGTATTTAGTTATTACACATCATCATCACGTTTTAATATTAGTTATGGAACCCATCTAAAGTCCACTTCTTGCCTTTCACAGAAAACGAACGCAGAATTCGAGCCAACGACAAAGAGTTCAATGCCCAGTTCAAATATCACGTAAGTAAATATTTAGCCTCCTTATTGATGCATATAAGCATTTAAATCTTTTGTTAGCTGAACTATAAACTATAATCGCCATTTGTTTACAGAACAATTACATCAAGACCTCCAAGTATTCGCTGTTCACCTTTCTGCCTTTCAATCTCCTGGAGCAATTCCAGCGGCTGGCCAACTTCTATTTCCTCTGCCTGTTGGTCCTCCAGCTGATACCCGCGATATCCTCGCTCACTCCGGTGACCACAGCCATTCCCCTCATCGGAGTACTCACTCTGACGGCTGTTAAGGATGCCTATGATGATATTGTGAGTTCGAAATACTAGTTGCACGCGTATCTTCTAAATTAGCAATCCGTGTTTTCCGTTTCAGCAACGGCATATTTCCGACTCGCAGGTGAACAATCGCAAGTCGAAGACGCTGCGCAATGGCAAGTTGGTGGAGGCCAAGTGGTCGGAGGTACAGGTGGGCGATGTCATTCGGCTGGACAACAATCAGTTCGTGGCCGCCGACACCCTGTTGCTGTCCACATCCGAGCCAAATGGCCTGTGCTTCATCGAGACAGCCGAACTGGATGGGGAGACGAATCTCAAGGCAAAGCAATGCCTGACGGAAACCATCGAGCTGGGTGATCGCCATGATCTGCTGTGGAACTTCAACGGCGAGATCATTTGCGAGCGGCCCAACAACCTGCTGAACAAATTCGATGGCACCTTGATTTGGCGGGGTCAGAGGTTCGCCCTGGACAACGAGAAGATCCTGCTGAGGGGCTGTGTTCTCCGGAACACGCAGTGGTGCTATGGCGTTGTGGTCTTCGCCGGAGTGGACACCAAGTTGATGCAGAACTCCGGAAAGACGCAGTTCAAGAGCACTGGCGTGGATCGCCTGCTCAACTTTATTATTATTGGGGTAGGAGGCGTCTTCGATTTTCGCTAAACCTACTCATAATTAACGTATACCGTATCACTCCCTTCAGATCGTCCTCTTTCTGGTGTCGATTTGTGCCCTTTTTGCGATAGGCTGCGCCATCTGGGAGGGCCTGATTGGCCAGCACTTCCAATTGTATCTGCCTTGGGAGCACATCATACCCAAAGATTACATACCCACGGGAGCAACAGTCATTGGATTGCTGGTCTTCTTCTCGTATGCCATAGTCTTAAACACAGTTGTGCCAATCTCTCTCTACGTTTCAGTAGAGGTATGTATCAATTTTAACGAGGCAATTACGTAGCATTGTAGGAAACACACATATAATCCTGCACAGGTTATACGCTTTGTACAGTCGTTCCTCATCAACTGGGATGAGGAGATGTACCACCCGACCACCAATACCTATGCCAAAGCCCGCACCACCACGCTCAACGAGGAGCTGGGCCAGATCCAGTACATATTCTCGGACAAGACGGGCACCCTCACCCAGAACATCATGACGTTCAACAAGTGCAGCATCAATGGGCGCAGCTATGGCGATGTGATTGACCTGCGCACCGGCGAGCTGGTCGAGATTACGGAGGTGAGTGGCGGATTGTCGGGGTTTCGGTTCCAAAAGGCCAATTTAACCTCTAACTTGGTTGAGGGAATGTTGTCTTGTGTGTGTCGGTGTCCGTTTCTTGCACAGTCTGCCCCAAGAATGTTCGGTCTCGCCAGAGGCTGTGTCTTCAAATCAAACTTAAACTTTGACATTCCCCTTTGACCCCAACCGTGTGCGTCCTTCTTTAATTGTGCGTCTGACAATGCAAGCAAAAAATGAAAAGAACAAAGAGAAGAAACAACAACTCACATTACTCGTTATAGCAGCAAACAATTTTCCAAAATAGCAACACCAACAACAGACCCAGCCCCCCAAGTGGAGCTATCGTAGCACCATCTGCAGCACCTCCTGCAGCACCACCCCCCATCATCCTAGTGCACAAGGCCGAGGTCCATGCGAAGAAGAGTTCCATGGTGGTCACATCCTCCGGGGAGGCGCAAGTGCTGCCAGACAGACCCAGATCGGATCACGAGCGCCCGGCTCCGCCGTTGGAGGCCAGTGAAAAGCGGCCAGGACTCAAGCATGTGCGATACTCGGCGCCCAGTAGAAGTCAAGACGAAGACTCTGGCCGCTTGTCGCCCAGGTTGGGCGGAAGCGGAGGTCTTAGTCCATCCATAGGCAGTGAGGAGCGACGTAGCAGTGGTGGCTTCAAAAGGATTGGAGCCGGATGTATGCAGCGCCAATTGTCCCGCACTAGCAGCTGCGACAAAGTAAAGATTTTGCATGACAGCCAACAGACAGAAACACACAACATGCACCATTCAAGTCACAGTCGCAAGCGATTAGTCAAGATCCGGTTCAAAAAAGCGCCATCCACCGCCACGCTGGATGTTGCCTTCTCTCAGCTCGAGCACCACCTCGAAGAGGAGCCACAATCCACATCCGCACCTAGCACCACCCAGCACCACCATCCTCGCAAGGCACTTGCCACCAATCGGAGTTCGTCGCCTCGCAGAGTGCACGTATGCATGTTGCATGTCCTTCAATTCACACCCACAATTACCAATTAGTGTCTTGTTATATGTTGTTTATGTGTTTCCATCGCGTGCTTATATCGCTCTCACCCAACCAGTTAACGATATCTTTTGGCTTGAACATGATAAAAGTATTTATTATTTCGAACGTATGCTGCACACAAACTTTTTTCCGATACCCACAATACTCGTATACCTACGGCACAGTCGTGGATTCGTTATTGTGTAAATAAAGTGTAAAAATATATTTATTTTTTAAGAAACGTTTTTGTGTTTATTATGTAAATAGTACCGTTTATTACTTGTTTACACCTTTATGTAACACCACTGCGTCCATGAACAATATTTAAGCACTATTCGATGCGTTTCAACGTTTAAGGGATATAGGAATTGGTTTTAAGGGACAATTTAACGCTTTGGCTTAGTAAATACTTTCATTGTAACACCACTAATGTTGGTAAAGCATTATATGCTTTGGAACACTATGCTAACCTGGCTTAAAACTGTATACAGCCAAGCTTATCGTACAGTAACTCAGAATAGACTCTAGCTTCGCAGTTTCTAAACCGAACTATTTGTTTTTCACAGGCCCTTCAAAGTGTTGACTTTTCGGCCAATCCGCATCACGAGACTGACTTCCGATGGTACGATCGCACGTTGCTGGATGCCGTCCGGTCGGATGAGGAGCACTCCCACGTCTTTTTCCGCCTGCTGGCCCTCTGCCACACGGTCATGGCCGAAACGGTGGACGGCAAGTTGGAGTACCAGGCCCAAAGTCCCGATGAGGCTGCCCTCGTTTCGGCCGCTCGCAATTTTGGCTTTGTCTTTCGCACACGAACACCGAATAGTATTACCATCGAGGTGATGGGACAAACGGAGGTGAGTAATTGTTGCACATAAAAAAAAAGTGAATAATTTAAATGGTGAAATGTTGCAGGAATACGAGCTCCTAAATATCCTTGACTTCAACAACGTCCGCAAGCGGATGTCTGTGATTCTCCGGCGCGGTGACTCCATGGTGCTCTACTGCAAGGGAGCGGACAATGTGATATATGATCGTCTGCATGGCGGACAGGAGGACCTAAAGGCACGCACCCAGGACCACCTTAATGTGAGTAAAATGTTAGATTTTCATGACCTCGATTTGATTTGTGACCCACTCCTCCCACTCCCCCCATAGAAATTTGCCGGCGAGGGCCTACGTACTTTAGCTCTGGCTGAACGGCGCTTAACGGAGCAGTACTACAACGACTGGAGGAGTCGGCAGCAGGAGGCAGCCCTTTCGATGGACTCCAGGGAGCAGAAGCTGAATGCCATTTACGAGGAGATCGAGAGCGAGATGCAGCTGGTTGGGGTGACGGCGATTGAGGACAAACTGCAGGACGGCGTGCCAAAGTCAATTGCTAATTTGCAGAATGCAGGCATAAAGATATGGGTCCTAACCGGCGACAAGCAGGGTAAGCCATGATGGGAAAATTTCTCGTGGCTTCCACTTAAATATTTGAGCTATTTTACCAACAGAAACTGCCATCAACATCGGCTACTCCTGCCAGCTGCTTACGGATGAACTTGCGGATGTCTTCATCGTGGACGGCAATTCAGTGGAGGAAGTGGAGAAGCAGCTGAGGCAGTTTAAGGAATCTATTAAGATATACAATCGATTTCGACCAGTAGGTGAGTGGCCCAAAGAACCGATAAAAATGCCGAAAATGTTTTATTTAAAAAGATAAGATGGCATCCAATAGTCAGCTCATTTTATAAAGAAATATTTTGTTGATTTTGTTTTAATTGTATTTTTCAGGATTCGATGCACTTGACCAATTGAACAGCGACAGCAATTTGGATCCGCTGAGCGTGAACATGACACAAACTTCGGTCTTCATGCAGGAGACGAACCTCCCACCCACGCCGCCTCCACCGCCTGCCATTTCGGTGGTTACCTTTAGGTGGGAAGAGAAAAATAAGGATAATAAGGGCGGACCGGACAGGTAGAGGGCAATCCTTAAAACTATCCCAATTAGATTAGCATCTAAAAATGAATGATTTTCCAAACATAATTCTAGCTGAAGTGAAACCTAATCTTCTGCTAAGTGCTAGAATAACTTTCTTTCTTACAAATTAAAACCTATTTTAGCCAAATGTCTACTACTTTTCTATGTATTATTCGTTGTATCTAAAAGTTTTTCATTTCTATGTTTAACTTTATTTATTTCCGTCTATATTACCAATCTTTATTTTAAAACCTAACCGCAGATTCTTTTTAGTTTTGTCTTAGAGGACTGTTTGACTTCAACTTCGATATATATCCTTTTTGTTTCACATTAAGTTACAAGAATATAGCTACCTTAGAAAGAGAGCAGTTTAGTAGTACCCACCAAAGGATGTAACCCTCTATTGGTGCTTGTTCCGCCCGTCAAGTAAACTATATATAAGCATTTCGCAAACTAAATACTTTTTACAAATCAAAAACATGCAACATCTGTTTACGTTCTGTCTGTTCCCCATTCCTTGTACAAATACCAATCTTAAGAATTAATTTCAACAAATTTCAACAAATACCAGTTCCAGAACCACGAATACAAACAGTCACTGTCCAGTCTTGTTCATTACCTAAATAGATTATCCAAAGTACATAGTTGCTTAACTAAATCTCTGTACATATAACTCATTCAGCTTTACCACTCTGTACACTGACATTTCCATTTTAATTGTTCAAAATCAAGTCCTGCTGTGGTACTAATCTAGGTTTTTGTTTTGCGAAAACAGTGCTGAGTGCAATGACTTGTTCGGCGATGAGAAGCGGAGCGAGGACGGAGGCACTGCCTCCATTGTGGTGGATGAAAGTACAGGATTTGCTCTGGTGGTCAATGGTCATTCGCTGGTGCACTGCCTTTCCCCGGAATTGGAGAACAAGTGCGTACAACTAACTGCCCATAATTTGCGAGTGGCAATTATTAATGGTATAATGCAACCTAATCTACAGATTCCTGGACATCGCCTCGCAGTGCAAGGCGGTCATCTGTTGCCGGGTGACGCCCCTTCAGAAGGCGCTGGTCGTCGAGCTAATAAAGCGTGCCAAAAACGCCGTAACTCTGGCCATTGGCGATGGCGCCAACGATGTGTCCATGATAAAAGGTGAGTGATGATGCCCAGGCAAATATTAAAATGTAATACTCGAAAACCTTTTCCCCAAAGCTGCTCACATCGGCGTTGGAATCTCCGGACAGGAGGGACTGCAGGCTGTCCTCTCCAGTGACTATTCCATAGCCCAGTTCCGATACCTTGAGCGGCTGCTGTTGGTACATGGTCGATGGTCCTACTACCGCATGTGCAAGTTCCTCAGATACTTCTTCTACAAGAACTTTGCATTTACACTGTGCCATTGCTGGTACTCGCTCTTCTGCGGCTTCAGCGCTCAGGTGCGTTGAACTACAAGAGTTTCTTAGTGCCACAACTAATTCCAATCCCTCCACAGACGGTTTTCGACCCGATGTTCATATCGGTGTATAATCTGTTTTACACATCCCTGCCCGTTTTGGCGTTGGGCGTCTTCGAACAGGATGTCTCGGACAAGAACAGTCTGGAGTTTCCGCGCCTCTACACTCCGGGCCTAAAGAGCGAGTTGTTCAACATTCGAGAGTTCATCTATAGTGTGTTGCACGGTGCCTTCACCTCGCTGGTCCTGTTCCTGATTCCCTACGGCGTCTACAAGGATGGCGTCTCGGCGAACGGATTTATTGTGAGCGATCACATGACCCTCGGCGCCGTGGTGGCTACCATACTTATAGTGGATAATACAGCTCAGGTAAGTAAAGCTCAAAATTATTATTTAATCTACCTTCATATCATTCGGTGGAGTATCCTTATCCTTAATTTTTCAATGTTCCTGCAGATATCTTTGTACACCTCCTACTGGACCGTTGTCAATCATGTGACCATCTGGGGCAGTTTGGTTTGGTACTTTGTGCTGGACTACTTCTACAACTATGTGATCGGTGGCCCCTATGTGGGCTCCTTGTCGCAAGCCATGATGGACCTGACCTTTTGGGTTACCATGTTGATCACAGTGATGGCGTTGGTGGCTCCAGTTTTGGCCTACAAGTTCTATTTGCTCGACGTACACCCGAGCCTGTCGGATAAGGTAAACATCATTTAAGTAATCCATGCATTTTGATACTAATTACGAACTGCTCTATCAAAGATCCGGCAAAAGTCCCTGAAGAAGATCCACTCGAGAACTTCAAGTGCTGTCAGGCGAACGGCCTCGTCACGTCGTGGACGTCGCTCCGTACCATCGGGATATGCCTTTGCCCATCAGGTAATACCGTATTTAATATCTTTCATTTAGCCCAATTAACGTATACTTGATCTTTCACCTTCCAGGAGGGCTTTGGTCGCCTGATAACCTCCGGCAAGATTATGCACAAACTGCCGCAGGACTTTGCTTTTCCTCTGGGCTTGGGCACCAAGAAAACACAGGTGCTGCACAACAACCTCAACTCGGCCGATGGACCGAACCCAAAGACCAACAATGTGACTGGCCAGCATATGGTCAACAACAACACAAATATGCGACAGAATCAAAACCAAAACCACTCGTCGATGGCGGATATAACGGCTGATGGGCGGGGCAATGGGGGAGATGATGGCAGGGGAAGTGGGGGCTCGGACGATATGAGTCCTCGTGCGCCCTGCCAGGACCTGGATACGATTAATCTCTAAGCTTTAGATGCAGGTGCTGGATCGGTAGCGGGTTTAGTAACAAACACCAAAAATTTCAATGAATTTAAGCTAGCGGCGAGTAGGATAAGAATTATGTTTCATTTAAAAACGTTATCAGTAGTTTTAGAATTTAGTGAGGGTTAGTTAATTAATTTAGGTCCGTGTGCGTGTGAGCCAAATAATTGAACAAGTATTATGACGAACGCATGTTCAATCTCCGTACTTCTGCTTCTTAACAGAGTGCATTATATGTTTTTTCAATTGATTTTCTCAGTAATTATGTTAAAAGTATTTGCACTAGAAACCAGTAAATCATCGTACAATGTCATTAGAAGCCTATTTATTATTACCCATCATTTATACTCTATTACAACAAGGTCCTATCCTTTCCTGTGACAATCCAGTACTATATACCCAAACTCACAAAAAAGCACAAAATCCCTGTTCACGTATTTATATCATCGTTGACTGCATTTAAGAGAGTGAATGATGGATTGAGTGCTTGGTTTTTTAGGATGTAGCATAGGTTATGTTAGGTTTATACAGTCTTTGGGAAACTGAAAGTGTACTTAATTGCTTAAAGATGTGCTGTGTGCTTAGCCAATATAAATGCGGTACTTACCACCGCTCAGAGTAGCTTATCTACAAATAGCCGAACGAACTCTCGTCTCAAAGTCCAATATGATATATGCTAAATGCTATATGCTATATACTACCCCCAACAAAGACACAACAACACATAGAAAGTCCACACGTCTGTGTTCCTAAATAGTGTTTTAGAATCAAAGCCTATATATGCCTTAGAATGTCCCTAGGGTTAAGTTCTTTTAGCAGTATCGGGTTTTCTAATTGGGACTCCCACTATTATATTCGGTTGTTAGGGATGGACATTCGAATAAGTGGGCTGTGGGTTTGAGCAGTGACAGAGACTTAAAGTGATTTAATATTAATGAGCACGGGAAAGTACTTTAAAGTCGCTTTTTATATAAAAATGGGATGAAGTCAACAGAATGTATTGGGTAAATAACTATGCATAATAAGAAGAAAAAAAAGCTATTGCAATTGAATAGATTAGACCTATCTTTAAAGTGCAATTTGTTGCTATACAAGACGAAAAGTGAAAGAAAATAATTAAACCAAATAAAGAGAAAACATTTTATTTTTATCTACAATTTTAGCCAATGAAAGTACGCAATAAGTACATTTTTAAATGACAAAATAAAAGCGAGATATTTATAAAATGCATAAGCCAAAGCTGATTTCACTATTTTCAACATATTGATTTTATTGTTATTTATAATACACCCGACAATATTATTTTAATTCCGTTGTGAATCACAACATTAATGTGCATTTCCGGCTGTTGTTGAAATAATTAACCTTATTTTAATCCACCATTTTTAAACGAATTTAGCTTCACATCATCGCGTTTGTATATCTGCTCTTTTTCAGATCGTGCTCAATTTGCGTAACAAATTGCATTTAATTTGTTAAAAGAAAAGTTGAAAGAACGCCGGCCCAAACCCGTGACTTGTTTACGCCTCATTAGCTGGACATTAAGATTATGCATTTTTATGAACTTTTCGGTCAAATTTAACACACGACTTGCTCGGAACTTTGTAATTAAATCTGTTACAATCAAATTGCTTGACCTTTTCGTTGGCCGCACTTCCTGGCAAACTTTTTTCTTTCATTATCTCTCCATAAGAAACTGAAAGATGCTGGGTAAATTTAAGGCGTTGGAATTAAGTCAACTTAATGTCGTTTAAGGATCCACTTTGAAGGGGGAGAAACAGATAAAAGCGATGGAGCACAACAGCAGAAATCTGGAGAAAAAAATGTGATGCCATTTATTTTAATTTGCGAGTCAAAATGTCGAGACTTAAAGTGAGCAATGAATGCGGCCGAAAGCTTGAAAGAGAAATGGCCAGAAGCTGCCGCAATGACGCAATTCTTTGGCCCAAAATTGGCCTTCTTTCTGGTTTTAGGGTCGAACAATTTAATTGACTGAATTATACTCAATACGAGATTCGTAGAGAAATCATCATAAAAAGGGCCATTTTATTAAGGTAACCAAAACTTGGCTGCACATTATCAAGGAAAATCGTTCTGCAAGTTGTTCAAAATCTTTACACGCAGATAAATAACTTCAAATGCCAAAAGGGATCTGCGAAAATGGTACCCTTGGGGCAAGTAGAATATCTAAGATATGGCCATAAAACTAAATTGATGTGTATCTGTGGTATTGAAAGCAAAGGGTACATAAAATGAAAAAAAATCGCAAAATCATAAAAGTTATTTGATGAGTTCTTACACTGGTTAACATAAGCTAAATACCACTTAGCTATGATTTCATTCTATTACTTCGGCAATTAGGCATTGTTCAATTGAAAAATTAACTTGTTCTTTGTTTGTCTTGCAATAATTGGTTTTCAAATCAATTTAATGTATTTTTGCTCATTGTTCAATTGAAAAGAGAGCTTTTTGTTTGTTTATGTTACAATAGTTGGTTATCAAATCAACCTAATGTCTTATACTTTTCTAAACTTCAACCTCAATTATTTAATTTATATTTTGCAGCGCTTTAAGTCAACGTTCAAAAAAGCGGGTTTGGTGGAGGAGTAGTAATCAGTCTGAAAGTTGGACTGCGCCACTTGTGCTACGTTGAGTAATGTGAGTGCTTCCGCTTCCGTATGTGAGTTTGTGTGGCCACTTCCTGCTGCCTCATCCACATCCGCATCCTCATTCTCGCTTCAACGTCTCTTTTTATATTATTTCATTTTAAGGAAAATTTTTCAAAATACTTAATACTCAATTTGGCCGAGAGACCCACAGACAGAGCGAAATGCTATGCCAGACGAGTGCCAGAGGGCTTAAAGTGGGCGCAAGTGGGCGAATGTGGGCGAAAGTGGGGCGATGTGGATTGGAGCGCATGTGTGTTGTGTTAACTGCTTCCCACTTGGTCGCATTTCCTTCTGGGCTCCGTCTGTGCGGCAAAAGCGAGATAAAAGCGTCTTTAGCCAGCTGAATAACTTGTTGGATCCTGCCGCACTGCAACTACTACTGCTACTGCAACAAACACTTGCCGACCAAATGGTGCTTGAATGTATTTCACTTTGATTTGCTTTTATTTTAAAGAAATCCATTCAGTGCTGCGGAGTGCGGAGTGCGCTTGGCACAAATCTATGGAGACTGCAGAGCTTGAGGCTTTTTTTATGAGTGGCACTTAACCGCTTAATTACTCATTATGCTCGAGTTTATCCAGCCATTTAATCAGGCACTCAATGCAAGCAGGCAAGGTAGCAGTGGCGCTGTTAAATGTATAATTGAGCCAAACGGCAATAAAACATTAATTAAAAATCTGTACTTACAATCAACGTGCTGCCAAGGCCCTCGAGTGAGTTTTTACAATCGCCATCCGTCTGTTTACCTCTGCGTGTACAAATATGAAAAATTCATGGCCATATTTCCCGTGTATAAACGTATTCCTATCATATGCACATGTACACCGGTGTTCAATGCACTTTGCATTTGCTATCAAGAGCTGCAGTCGATAGTAAAATAATAAAGCATTTCATACTTTAAGCGCTCAAGTAGTTGCTGATTCAAACCTTCTGCCTAGAGAGTACATATTTTAATTGGCTCCTCCTTGTTTGCCTGCCCAAAAGTCAGTTTAAATTTAATTTGAACCAGTTATATGTATACAAGCAATTAATCGAAGCGGTAACACTTGACTCTATCCAAGGAAAATTCATTCTGTTAAAAACAAGATTAAAGAGTAGCTTTAATTTAGCCATCTATTGTCTGCTAGTCAGTACGGTTTTCCTTGCTTGCGGTGAAGGAAAATTGAGATATTTGGTTTTGCCGACGTCTTTTTACGAACCAGAGAAGGTTCTGACCTTTTGGGGTGGCCACGTCCTTGTTACCGATTTGTCAAAATCATCGACTCACCGTGACCTCAGACACGTGAAGTTCGGGCTGCAACGAGAAAATAGGGAAAATCCAACTGACACTCGTAACAGGTTCGACGTGTTGTCAACAAAAGCCAAGCAATATCCACCTAAGCGAAAACTCCTTGACACTCCCACACTCCCACACTCGCAAACTACCACACATACACACACCAACACTCCCACACATCTGTACACACACACAGCCACGCACGTATTTGGACGAACTTTCATTAGTGGAAACGTCAAAGTTCGTGGGGAAAAGGAAAAAGGATCCCCATGGAACGCTCCATCTCCGTCAAGTGGCGAAATGCAGAGCCATCGATTGGGTGGCACAGGGAAAATAAGAAAGCGCTGCTGAAACTACTGTAATTGCATTTGCATATGACATTCCGTTCAAGTTTAAGAAATCTTCGCCACCCTGCCAGAAGTTAAATGGCACTTTCGTCGGAAAATACCTATTGCCTTACCATCTCTCAAAAATAAATCCGAAATGCATACACCGAAATGAGCTACTGGGATAGTCCTAAACTTAAATATAGTCAGTTCCCTACTTGACATCGTTGCATCAGCTGCTGCTTTCACTTTTTTGGCTATGTTTTGGCTCGCAAGCAAAGTTAAGTTAATAAAATCATTTTAAAGTTTGGCTGTCATGGATACGACACTTTCTATTATGCATTAAGGCAACCAAATTGTTGCCAACCTTTTCGCTCCTATGTTTTCAGCTTGCAACTTGTCCACTGATGCAACTTCCAGGACACAGCAAAAAAAAAAAAAAAGGAAAAACGAAACAAAAATGGGTGGGAGTGGAGTGGTCGGCTGGGTGGTGTTTGGGCCAAGATAGATACCGTTGCTGACAGCTGCTTAAGTGCGAAATTCGATTTCGCATTCAAGGGCGTTGTCCACTTTAAGCTTCTGCTTTTCCGCCATATCTGGCCAAAAGCGGCGAGCAAAAGGCCAAAAGGGGCGGGTGAAAGGGGAAATAATTTAAACTTGTAATGAACCGAACAGCAAAGGCAAAGCGGAAAAAATACCAGAATGGGAAATTTATAAAGGGCTCAAGACACTTAAAAAAGAATCCCTGAAATTATATAAAAATTAAATACAAAATGAAGCTTGTAATAAATAAGTAAGAGTATAATAAAGTAACAAGCTGTAATTGTTAGACTGACTAAGCACTTTAAAAATGTGCTTGATTTGCATTAAAAAAAAACAAAGTCTTGAATACATTATTTATATTATTAAATTGACTTAGAAGTATTTCCATTTGTTGCAAAAATATAATTAAATTATATAGCCATACGCAATTCATTTAATTGTTGTTTTCAGTGTCGCGGCGGAAAACGATTGAGTGCTGCTAACTAAAAGCCCCCAAGAGAGATAAAACTAAAACAGCAGAGAAAAAAAAGGTGAATCGTATTTTAACGAAAATTTTAGAATTGGGCACCATTTGAATATCTGAATGGCCGAATGGCCGGCTCGAAAATTTGTGAAAGGCTTAAATGCCACTTGAATGCGGCAAGGCCACAATCGCATTCGCTAATTGAATGTTAATTAATAAAAAGCAAAACTGAGTGGCACAAAAAATGGGGGAATAATGAGTGGATAAAGCCAGAGTGAAATACTTGTTGACTGAATGAATGCCCATTTACGGAGAATTCAAGCCGGAAAAGGTGCACAAAAAGCGTGGCGAGATCTGCCGCGCGATAAAGTTTTAATTTCCATTTGATGGCTGTTAGTGAAGCAGTGCAAAAATATTTTCATATTTATGCGTATTATTTTCAAATTTTTTTGCTTTGATTCTTCTTTGCTTGTGTTGTATGTGTATGTAAAATATGTTTTAATTAAACGAAAAGTTGTGTGTAGTTTTTTTTTTATTTCTCGCTCGGCCCCTTTTGAGCGCTGATTGCCCCAAAGCTGGACAAAATCAGAATGGCAAACAAACAAATATAAATTTGCTGGGCAGCAGCAGCAATAGCCAACCGTGGTGGCAAAAAAACACAACAACAACAACAAAATTCCCCAAAGTGCAGCGCAATGGGCAATGGCACATGAAAAACGCTACCAAAGTACCAATTCCACTCACTCATACTCGCTTTCCCCACATCTCCGCACAAAAGCCCTCTGTTTCTGGCAGATGAGCCAAAGTAACGTAAAATTCCCCAATGCCCCAGAACTACAAATAGATATTTAATTTTTTGCCATTTCATACACAGTTTTCCCAGTGAAAGCGGTGGGTGGGCTTTTCTGGGGCCACACAAATGACCCAGAAATTTCGTTGAGCGACAAACAAACAGGAATTAATTTTGGCTGTAGCTTAAAGTTAGTCCCTGGAAACACTCGACAAATTGCGGACAACTATTTAGCCTTTCTGGCCATAAACGACCACATTGAAATGCCATGCCACACTATTGCAACTAAATCAGGACTCACCAGGGACTACAAGAAAATCATTTGTTCTCTGCAGCTCTGAACAATGGAATTTGGCTCTAAAGATTAAATAGTTTGGCTTGGCTTATTGGGCAATCCACTTCGTTAATATTAGGGATTTGAAAATGGTAGAAAATTATACGAGTAAATCAAATACTTTCTTATTCCAATCCGAGCTATCGTTTTAATCCATTATACTTTTGTGAATATCATGAAGTAGCCTGTGTTTAATATCTCTCACAACTTATCTTTCTTCCACATACTATTTCATCATTAAATTCTAAATTTACTCCTTCTTTTCACTATGTTAAGAACTAAGAACTACAAATTCTGCATCAAGGTAACTTATTTAAATGGTCTCTAGGCTCTGCACTAACCTTCTTTTCAGAGCGTTACTTTTCGTTCATCTACCGATTGCAAAAATGGTAAAGGTGGTAAAGGTGGTAAAGGTGGCAAGGGCTTAAAGGCCAAGTTGGCCAAGAAAATTCCTATAGAACGGGAAAAGTTTTTGGGTATCAGGTGTCTGCACGGCAAGAAGATTATTGGCCAGATAAGTGTTAGTAGCGTGATAGGAGGCATGCGAGGACTTCCGCTTCTGTTTTGCGAGACTTCCAGGTATGTTTGGCATTTGGCATGGCAGTTGAATGGGCTTGAAATTTGGCCCATTTACAATACGGTTTTCCTCTTCTTTTTTTTCGCATACCAGCTTGGACAAAAACAAAGGTATTTATTACCGCGGAATACTGCTTAAGGACGTGTGCGCCAAACTGCCGCGGGTGCAAGAGGGCACCAGTGAAGGCACTCCCGAGGGATGCTTCTATCTGCTGACCAGCGGATTGATGCCCACGAAGCAGGACGCCAAGGAAATCACCAAGGAGTGGCTGAAGCGTGGCTCAGTTCCGCGCTATTGCCTCCGGATGATCGACTCCATGGACAAGCGGGTGCATCCGATGGCCCAGTTGTGCGCCGCCAGCGCCTGTCTCAATCCGCAGAGCAAGTTCGTCGAGGCCTACACCAAAGGGGCCAAGCGTGCAGACTACTGGAAATACACCTACGAGGATGCCATGAACCTGATCGCCATGCTGCCCACCGTGTCGGCTGCCATCTATAATAACGTGTTCAAGGATGGCGAGGGTTCCCGGGAGCTCAACGATGAGGAAGACTGGTCCGGCAACTTCTGCCGCATGCTTGGCCTGCCGGAAAAGGACTTCGTTGACCTCATGCGACTCTACATGGTCCTGCATGCGGATCATGAGAGCGGCAATGTCTCCGCCCACGCTTGCCACCTGGTTGGAACAGCGCTCAGCGATCCCTTCCTGTCTTTCTCGGCCAGCATGTGCGGCCTGGCTGGACCACTTCATGGATTGGCCAACCAGGAAGTATTGGTTTGGCTGACAAAGCTTCGGAAGGCTATTGGCGATGACCCCTCGGATGAAGAGCTAAAGAAGTTCATCGACGACACGCTGAAAGGAGGCCAGGTGAGTTTGATTTTGGGATATAATCCTATATATAATATGTAATCTAACTTATACGCCAGGTTATTCCCGGCTATGGACATGCCGTACTGCGAGACACCGATCCTCGGTTCGTCCTGCAAAATGAGTTCGCCATGAAGCACTGCAAGGATGATCCGGGCGTAAAGCTAGTGACTCGCATGTGGAAGATCATACCGGAGGTGCTGAAGAAGCTTAACAAGGTGGCGAATCCGTATCCAAATGTCGATGCCCATTCCGGCGTCCTGCTGCAGCACTACTGCCTGAAGGAGCTGAAGTTCTACACCGTGCTCTTTGGAGTTTCCCGGGCGCTGGGAGTACTGGCCCAGCTGATTTGGTCCCGCGCCTTGGGGGCACCAATTGAAAGACCAAAGTCCTTCTCCTCCATGGAGATATGCAACTACATCAGGGAAGCGGACAAAAAGGCGGGAAAAAAGAACGAAAAAAAAAAGTGCTAAAAGAAAAACTGAGGTGAATGTTTCTTTTTATTATGCTGAAATTTTCATTTTATATTTTTTTTCTTTAAATAGATAACAATCCATGCTAATGGCTTGCAATTTAAGATTTTTCTGAAACTCTATTAAAAAATTGCAAAAAATACTCTTTTCTTTCGTTAAGTGTTGTAGTTATATTTAATACGTCATTACCATATGAATGTGATTGTGAGACTCACATTTGGTATATTATATCTGAGTATGATATCAGATAATTTTGGGGGATGGAATGTCTTATTTTAGTCCAGAGTTGTAATTATGGCGTTGGCCTAAGTAAACCGCATTTCCATCGCTTTGATGTTATAGAACCTAACATCAAAAACGTGTCTAATATCCAATTCCCCCGGCATCATTTATGTTTCCCCCCAAAAGTGGATCATAAATCAGTCGTGTAATCCAAGCTTGGCACAAGCACAATTAAAATGATTAAATGTAAGCGATTTCAGTTACAGTTGAGGCAAGACCTCAATGAGTAGAAGAAGTATCAATAGTTTGGCCACAAATTAATTGAAATTGTTTAGATATCGCTGTGATAACTGTGAATTGGATTCTTCGCATACACTCACCAGGATAATCTGGACAAATCAAGGATACAATTGTGTGCATCCAATTCCCCTGTAGCTATGCTCCATGCCAAACGTTTCACATTTCATTGAATGTACTCATGATTATTGTAATTTTTATAAAAGCATTCCATCAACTGATTGATTTCTGTTCAATTTCTCCCATTGTGTGGCTTGCCTCTTGCCACTTCCATTGTACTCCCCATTTTTAGTTTCATTGAAACGGCCCCTTGTTTCTATAACTGATATTTTATTGTTATTTTTATTATACCAATCTCTCGATGGGTGCAAGTCCTTGGGGATTATTAAGCCAGGTCCCCAGATTCCACTCTCTTGGATTCAATATTCATTTTTTAATGGGTATGTATTTGGCCTACATAACAAGTGACCTGCTGCGAACTAGAATCCTTATTATACAAACAAGCTTGGAAAAGGTATTTCAAGGAAAATCATTGTTACAGTCTCTACCTTTTCGGTTACTACTTCAGTTCTGAAGTAACACTTATTTTTTCATTCATATCAGCATGATATATCCCACAATAAAACCGACAATTATCGAATTTAATTTTCCAGCTCTCCACACACATGAATACATTTTCGCCCCTTGTTGTAATCATAATAATATGATCATGAACTACTTTTTCCCGTCCGGTCCTTAACTTAATATTAATTGCTTTGAGCATGGGGGGTTTTCCAATGAAATGGGAAATGAGGATGCGTCAGGGGAGGGGAGCAGAATGTAAATGATAAAAGTTGAAATATGTTTACCCGAGCTGGTGGGAAAAATAAGCTGCAAAACGTTTTAATAAAAGTATTTACTATTTTCCCGCACAGTTATTTTATTGTTGAGGGAAATCACTAAAAACTTTTTCATTGCAATTCAGTGCGCAGCTACACGCCGCTCTTTTTTCCCCCTTTTTTTTTTTTTTTTGCCTTTTTATATAATTTTTTCAAACATAATTTGAAACTGTTTTTGGGTGGGCGAAATGCAGAATCACGCTTCTGGCCTTATACTCGTACATATGTATGTGTATGTGCTGCTCCAGTGGCCTTGGACACACACACACAAACACACACGCTCAAATTCACCCACTTGAGCACGCACACACCCACAGAGATGGGCGGAAAGGGCACAATACACATCCGCATCAACCATGTTCCTGTCCATGTGGCCGCTGCTGTCCCGCCGCCTGGCCAGACCCGAAAATAAAACCATGGTCGACTTCCTTCTGGATGTGGGACGCGTGTGTGGCAGTAGTAGTCATATAGAATGTTCGCACATATGCCAACTTGCTCTCAGCCATTTGCTGCAATATTAAAACAAAAGTAATGCGAAAGTGCTTTCCAACCCATCGCACTCAGTTGCCGCCCACAGTTGGTTGCGCCCCCCTCCCCCCCGCTTCTCGCTCGTCTGGAAGGAAAACAAAACCGTAGATTAAAAAATTTTTCGAAATTGTGTCTGGCATGCAACTATGTGGGGGGATATTTTAAAAACTGACCAGCGCATGGCATCATTCGCATTACATTCAATGTTACAATGTTACAATGTGGCTATGATGGAATTGCGCAATAAAAACGCCCAAAAATGTATCAAAAAATAATAAAACTCTGCCGAACATAATTTTATGAGGTACGAGTATCTTAATTCCACTGCTAACTTAGTATCTGAACTTGAGGTACCATGTGGCCGACTACGCTGGTGGCCTTAAAAAGTCTGTTTTTCTTGCCAAAAACATAAACGAATTTAAGATAATGGGCTTTTTTGTAGCAACCATGCTGTGTTCCTACAACTATAACTTCCTCTGGGGCACAAAAAATGTTGCGAAATAAAACACTCTCGGCTGCATTTTGAAAAGTTTCACTTAAAGCTGCGCTTTTGTTTTGCAGTTTGCCAGCGGTCTCATTTCATTAACTTCCGTTCAACTTTGCGAAGACATTGCGAGTGACTCCTTGCAAGGACTGCTTTGTGTTTTGCATATCTCCGTAATCACTTTCATTGCCTGAGAGCGAGAAGGAAGTGCTGCTTAAATTGTGTCTTTTTAAATGTAAGCGAAATGTGGCCAAAACGGCAGCGGAGCGGGGGCAGTGCAATAACTTCCTTATAGACCGAAAACTTTATGGCTGCGCCCAGCAGCTGCACTCGAGTCGCTATCAAAACCCGAGTATTAAGCCCCTCCGGCTTGCGGCTCCTTTCCCCGTCACAATGTTATTGTATTATAATGGTCTCCGGCGCGGACCAAGGCTGCATGGGGATCTGCGTATGTTCTATTTTTTAAGATATGCAAAATAAGTTGCAGTTGCTTTCGACAAAGGCGACTTGCAGACAAACACATCAGACATTGTGAAAAATAACTATGTGTTTATGTGTATGTACATGTGCTATGTGCTGTGTGCTATGTGCTATGTGCTATGTGCTATGTGCTATGTGCTATGTGCTGTGTGCTATGTGCTATGTGCTATGTGCTATGTGCTATGTGCTATGTGCTATATTGTATATGCGTATATTTGTTGCGTTGGTGTGAGTGAAAAGTTTGCCGGGTACGCAGGAAAATTATAATTCTTCCTCTCTAAACAACGACTGGCCAAAGGAGGAAAGGACATGCCGAAAGAGCAGCAGTAGCAACTGACTGAGTGCCAGTAACTGTAACTGTTGCCTTCTATGTGGCAGTTTTCCGGAAGTTTTCCAAATAAATTGCCCCAGATTCTGCACTCCTTTAATATTTTATACATATTAAATGTACTTTCCTAATGACTTTTATAAATTGCTATGGTCTTCGGGTGGAGGTTATTTAAAATGGATACCGTTGAAATGCCCATTTAGTTATTTATGAAACATGTGCCTCGAAAAACGTACGATGTATCATATAATAATTGTTTAATTATTTCGATGTTCCTTTCACATTTATTTTCCATTTAATTAAATCATTCTTAATTACAAGGTTAATGAAAACAATGCATTTCACATTGTTATTTAAATAAATCGCCATGAATTTGGTCGCTAATGAGGGATGCATTATTAAGTTATTTGTCTGAAATTAATGATTTTTTAATGTGCCACTCCTGCATTTTAGTCGAATTGGATAACACTGATATTTTGGATAATTGCTATTGTTCGAAAAGTTGAAAATTATAAGGGACAACACATCTTCATGTTTATTTTCCATGTACGTGTATGCTGTTAATTTCTAAACTTGTTTGTTAAGACTATACAAAAACCAACAGCGCAACAGCTTTAACCATTTTCCGAGCAGAAGTTTTTAATGTTCTACCTTCTATTTAGTTTGCACCCAGCTTACAGCCAGCCCCCCAGCCCCCTCATTCTGGTTCCCTCCGGCGTTTACTATTTCATTTTCCAGTCGAAGAAGTATTCGCACATAGTTTTGCCCGGCGGAATGTGCTAAAAGCGCCGGCAGGTAAAAATAATTGCGATTATACTCGCTATTTTTCCGCACAGCAACACTAAAAGGGAGTGGTGCTGGGAATTGCGGAGTTGGATGGGGAATTCACCTTTTCCGGACAGGCAGAAGATGGAGTGAATGCGGTCTGATGGCATTCTGGTTTCAGCCAAGTATCTTCCAGTTCAGCCCCCTTCTACACCCGTGTGCAATAGGAATCACAATGTACTTTAACTGTTTTTTTTTTAACTTTAATGAGCCCAAATAGTTTAAACTGTTAAAGAATTCATGAACTAATTAACTGCTTTAAAATGGCTGATTAAATGGCACATAAATAACACATTTAATCAGTAAAGATTAATTACATTAACATTCAGTGCACTGAATGGAGCAAAACATTAAATGAGGGAATGCACAAGTGCTTTTTAATAATATGTAAAAGTGTTTAACAAACACAGCCAGCTTTTCACCGATTTATATTTATTTTCTGCTCTTTGAAAACTTCCATTTGACTTTTGGAGTGTTTTTTTATCAGCGCTAGCATACATTTAAGTTGATAGCCATTTAAGAACACTGATTAACAGGCTGATTGGCAATAAGCGGCTGCACATGGGGCGTATGCGCGATTTGAGTTTGGGCCCTTTTCTTCGCTTTGCTACCTTCTCTGATTGCCTGCCACTTAATTAGGAACAGGGAAAGTTTGTCGTATTGTTTGTCATTCGGTATCCCATTTTTGTGATCGTCAACATCAACAGCATCGTTCCCATCTAGTTGGGCTCTGTGTCATTGTTCCTTGAATTGGGTTTTGGTGAATGGACTGCAGTTGTCGCTTATCCTTATCTGCTTGTCCTTGTAATTATCAACCGAGGACCAAGGACCAAGGACCAAGGACGAAGGACCAAGGTGTCCTCTGCCCCTGCTCTCTGGGCCATTGTTTTCGAGTACTCAAATCGCGAATTATGCTTTCCACTCGGTTGATTCTGGCCAACTGGCAGATAAGATATGCCCAAGTGTAGATGTTGGCTTTAAGAATGCAGCCGCTTTAACTAGTGATTACGCATTTGCAGCACGTGCTACTTGCTACTTGGCCCCTTTGCTGCGTTAACTCAAGTTAATTAATTAATTATTGCTCTGGCATTCGTTGGGTAACAAATTTTGACACAATACAACTGCCAGCCCTCCATAAATTTACTCAAACACTGACTGACCGACCGCCCGTTGTTCCTGTTGCGGCGTTTCATTAATAATTCAGCTCATATGAAACTCGGAAAAGCTGCTGAATTGAGTAAGCGAAAGCGGGATAAATTAAGTTAATCTCACTTCAGAAGCAGTGGCAGCATCTGTTGCTATGAAGTTGCCCATCCAGTAATCCCGCCATGGCCAAAAATCAATACACTTGGCATTTGCCTGAAATATCTGTAGCTATTCGTTTCAATTTGTCAATCAAGATGACACATCAGGCCTGCAAAACAAAGCGAAAATTGAAATTAAAAACATTCAGACAGCATTGATCAAGAAAAATGTCCCGCCAACTTTGAGGAGAAATTTTCAGCCAACCTTACACGCACTGTGCGAAAATAATCCTTGCTTTGTTTTATGGCTTATAGCAATGTATCGTATGTATATAAATGTGTTTTGAGCTGGCTTTGTGTTTTGCGGTAAAGTTCAATAAACTTTGCATTGTTTATCTGCAGAATATTCTGGTTGCGTACTCCTGCGGCAGAGTTAAATTTTGATTTGATTTCGGTTGGATTTGCGTGAAGGGATTTTGAATTCGATTTGAAGAATTGCGGCCTTTTGAGAATTTTGTCTAAAATAGTTAGTTTAAGATTTTAATTGAAATGCCCGAACTTCACGTTCATAAAGGATAATCGACTTAAATTGAACAAATACGCTTTAAGTGAAATGAAAAGTTTGAGTTGAACCAGCTGCACATTTTTTTGTTTCTATTCCTAAAAGCTTTTAGTTTTGTTTTAACCTTAATCATATTTGAATAACAAAACTCATTTAATTTCCCTGCTCAATTTGATACGTTTTAATTGCAAATTATAGCTGCTGGCAAATTAGAAGAACATGTGTGTAAATTTACCGACATTAACTAAACACAATTTTTGCTCATATTCTGGATGCAAACTAGGAGCTTTGCCGACCTTCACTTGGTAGTTTTAATATTTTACTTCTAGCTTTTTACCCGCTCTAATTGCATGTTGCACACAGGCAAAAGGTTTATACACACACTTGTTTGAATACATGCATACGTGTATATTTTTCTAAAAATAAAATATATCTGCAGTCCGACTGTCATGTGCCCGTCAACACACAGAATGTTTTGCACACATATCGCATTCAACTATTTGAACAGCATCCGAAATGCGCATAAAAAAACTTTTACAATAAATCAGAAAATTTGTAAAACATTACACACGCTGCCATAAACTTACTGCCACTGATGTCGGTCCATGGCAGATTTGTTGCAAGAATGTTCGGCACCAAATGGAAATTTGTTTACCAAGCTGTCCATGCTGCAGGCTGTTGTATTTCATCTGGCCCGCCGCAACAGTTTGCATTACTTAGCGAGAATAATTTCCAAATTTAGTCACTCTTTCTACGGCTTTTAAAAATATATTTGGAATAACAAATAAAAACTCATTAACAGGGATTATTTAGGTTTGTATACTTATTATATTGTAAGATTGTGCGATTTTCTTGTATATTTTGAAGGATAATAGCAGGGATCTACAATGGAAATATGTTAACTCATGAAGTTGTTTTAGAATTGATGTTTATTATACGAGCTACTCCTTAAGTGAGAGTAGTATAATCACTAGCGAGTGGATCTAGTTCTGTCCGTCCGTATGTAATAGTTGGTACTCAGATATTTAGGTATGTTATAATTTAAAAGTCCGTAACCTGTATCTTAAAGTTTCTTTTTATATTGCAAAATATGGCTTCTTCAACCGTGTTGTCTTAAAGTCTTAGCTGAATTGGACTTCATTGTGTGGAGGCTGGTGGAGGCAATCAATGTCCGTGACGAGTGAACGACTTAACGATTATGGCGATAAAGAGATTTATCGGCGAACGAGTCAACTGAAGCTATTCAAACACACGCCCACTTCAGACAACCCACTTCCATTTTGAGGAAGCCAAGGACCAAGGACTTTGCGCGAAAGGACTCGCGTGTGTTTTATTGAGCACTAGACTGCACTCGCATTTGGGAGCGATTAAAATCGATTTAATCCATTGCCCGGCATAAATCAACCGGCCAAAATCATCTGCTATCTCGGCGAGGGTCAAAACATCACACCAGCCCCATTTTTCGCCCAAAATGATGAACGGAATCAAGTGTAGGCATATGAACATTACTGCAAGAGTATATTTATCTACGAGATGTCTTTGGTTGACAGCATTTATCGGTATTGTCATAGAGGGGAATCGTCATTCATCATCCGTGCTTGCTATGCTTGTAGAAAAAAATATTATTTGCAAACTCTCTTCCCGAGCGATCGATGGAAAGCCTTTTAAATGCAAATGTTTTATTTATATTGCGGAAAAAGAGACGAAGAAAAACGTATTATTGATGTTCCCTATTGTTGGGCTTACTGGAAAAAATTGCAACATTTCGGAACAACAAAGTGCAAACAAAGGTCCTTTCATGCCAGCATACCAATGTTTCCAGCAAATATCTCTCAATATAGTTGCAAGAAATCCCTTTTTGTTACTGGCAAGCGACCCGCATTGCTTGGTTCTTAAAGAGAAAACAGGATGCGACAATTTAAGAATATGAAAGTTGCCTTCTAAATGGCTGACCCCGGTCACATCTTGTAAACATTATTATGACCCCACTGAGTGGAAAATTACTTCGCTTGTTGCATTCCATGCAGCTTCACTCCAATTTCCAGCTGCATCTCCAGCTGCATGCGCTTCGTTCCCATCGCGTCCATCCATAAATATTCATGTGGCCTAATCGGTTTATGACTGCCATAATCGCCAGCACTTTGCACGTCTTTCGGTCATGAAGTTGGCTTTACTTTCTCTTGCCATTTTTTCACATTTTCCATTTCGGTATTCAGCGTCGACATATGTTAGAAATGGAACATGGGTTAATCTCAAGTCCTGTTCTTAAATTGATCGGGGGTCTCAGTCAGTTCTTTAAACTGCTTTACCCATGCCAATCTAGGATGATTACTGCATTAAGAATTATAAGACAATTCTGCTCAAATAAAGGTATGGCGTTACTCGGGCGTATACGCAATTTTTCAATAAAGACAGTAGTAGTACATCCCAAAATGTATGTTTAAGTCCTCTCCTTACCTTACCTTTCGAAATCACCCAAAGCATTCGAGCTCCTTGGGATTTAGTGCACGCAATCACAAATCTCGTTCGAAACGTAAAAAATATTCAATAAAAATGGAATTCGAGTTACATACGTGTACGTGTATGCGTATGTGTATGTGTGCGTTACAGCCAAATGTCAGCTAAGAAAAAGCGCGTATATTTACGCGACATATTTACGGCGTTTTAAATGAAAGCACGTGTTTAGCAAGGCAAACGATGGCGCTTATGCCTCAAATATCGCACCTAACTCGTGCCACAAAAAATAAACAGCGAGCTACAAGCAAATGTGGCAGGAGCATCACCATTCCATCGGCATCACCATCGGCATCGGCCAAACCAGGCAACCTGAAACGAGACCATAAAACGGCGAACGTTGGCAATAAAAACTAGAACAACTGCCAGTGGGCCAAAAGCTGGGGCAATTGGGGCAGGCTGGGTGTGGTGGGTGTTGCGGGTGTGGCGGGTGGCGGGGTGGTGGTGGTTGTTGCCTCTAAACGCGGGCAGGTGGAGCGCATTACTTTGAAAGTACATTGAGCTTGAAAATGACTTTGTAAATGGCGCTCGACAAATATTTTATTACTGGGGAACAGCAACAATTTACTGTGTTTTTACCCATCCAGTTTTTCCCAGAGTTTGGCTGCCACTTTTCCCTGGTCCACAGTTTTTTTCCCATCGTGCTTCACTTTAATTTTAAATCAAACAATTATTAGCACCACTGCTTTTCCTCCTGAGTTTCGTCGTTCTTCTCAAAATAATTGGATTTTAACTCTCGGGTTTCTTGCTACATTTTAATTTATTAGCTAAAGTAAGTGGAGATGAAATATTCGCTGTTTTCATTTATTGATTTATATCAAGAAATATAATTCATTTTTGATTTCTAACATAATGTTGACATATATTTTTTTCTGTTATTTTTTCCATTGTAGTAATTAGTGCATATGCATTAATTTTGTGCTTTATCATTAGAATTTGAGACCAAAAAGCCACGGAAATCAAAAAACACAAATCCCTGCTAATCCAAAATCAGGAATAAATCAACGGATATTATATTCGCTTTAATGCAAACTTTATAATCGATGACAGCGAAAATCCCATTTAAATCCTTCTATATTGGCTAAAATTTGTTGTTCATTTTAGCGCCTGCTGCGAAATTTAATTAAAAATTATCAAGTTAATTTCACAAATTTGTGTGTATTCCACTAGCTCCACAGGGAGTGTCCACCAGTTCCAGCGAAGAATGCCTCCAGGGGCGGCACAATGGGGTGGCATCGGGTTGGCGCTGGTCTGAGTTATGGAATGTTGCCAAAATGCCAGCGGGTTAGACCTGCGGTTGCGGTTTGCCCTGTTCTGGCCTGTCCTGTCCTGGCCTGGCCCGAACGAGTCTGGGTTCTGGACTGGTGCTGGAACTCTGGTACTCCGGTACTCTGGTACTCTGGTACTCTGGTGCTCCACGTTTCTGGCTTTTGAGTTATCCTTTTCGCGGTTACCTTTTGTCGCTTGCCATTGTGTTAGCTGGTCCATTGTTTGAAATTTCGTGGATTGGGGAGGCTGGAGGTTGTGTTCGAGCCTGGCCATTGTTTTGGTGCCTAGTAAAGGAATTGTGTTTTTTTTTTTTGTTTTTTTTTTTTGCCGCGTTTCGCCGTTTTCACTTGTTGAAGTGTTGACTTTGACGTGGTCAATGCTTGGGCGCCATAACAGCTTCATTACGGTGCCCGTTCCCAGTTGATTACAATTCACGAAATTAACGCCCATGTTGAGATTACTCCTTAATGCCTCTGCCAGTGAGATAACCCACCCACTTTACCATCCGGACAGCATTTTCCGAGAGTCATCCTTGGGCTGCCGCGCGTAGTTTGCATTAATTTCGCGTTAATTTTCCGCGATAATCGTATTTCTTCGTATAATAGTCTGAAACTGGTTCTAGGGGGTGGGACTCCCATATTGCTTTAATGGCGGCTAAAAAGCTTTTAATGGCATCTATTTGAGATTTTATTTATGCACTCGAAAATCACATTGAAGCGTGGCCACTTTCATTTTTGTTTTCTTGGCTGCCAATTCAATGCGAAAGTTGGTTTATATATATATTATATATCTACTTAAAAGGGAGCGCTGGCAGGCCAACTACTCTGGAATCACAATGCCGCGAGTATATATATTGGAATTGCCTTTCCTTAGATAAAGGAATTGAATCATAGTATATTGATTTGTAGAGATAAGTTTCTGATGTACGTAATGTTGTGTTTTTTTAGCTAAGAATATATAAGCATAAAGTTAAAGTCCTCTAGATAAAGTTAACCAAATAAATTCCATTTTTACCCTAGCCATCGCCAGTAAATTCAAGCTGATAAAGCAGTTATAGGATATAGATGTTTTTGTTCTTCGATGTCCAGCTCCATTTTTAGATATTTCAAACGAGTTGCAAAGCGTTCTTTCATTGTAATCCCAAATCGGTTTTGTTTGATTTGCTGTCCATGGCTGGCAAATTAAAAGTCGCATGAATTGGCCCCAGCAAACAGTGGTGGAGCTTATTCCATGGATTTTGTTACTAGGGGGACGGGGTTGTTAAGGGGTTGGGGAAATGAGCAATGGACCTTCAACGAAATTCTAATTATTCATTGTCGACGCGCCGCTCGCTGACAGCGAAAACAATGAGCGCACTCAACTGTGAAAACTGCAACAAAGCGCATTCCGAACCCAGACTGAAAAAAGAAGAGGGGATGGTGCCAAGGGGGTGGGGGGTTGAAAATGCGGGGAGGGGGAGGTGTGACGCATTTACTGTCGCACTAAAAATAAAGCTTCGGGCCAAAAGGATTCGCCAGCCATGAGAAACATTGTCAACATTTTTTACAATTTTCTAGTCGTTATTTACCATTGTTTCAGCTCCGACCATTGTAGGAGATGCACAAACACAAACACAAACACAGATTCAGATACAGATGGAGATACAAATATAGATGCGCAGATACAGATGCATTCCCTTAGATACGGCTGCTTGTATCCATGTCTGTTGGCTATGGCAGCAATTTGCAGCATTTAGTACGAGTCCATTTAACTTTAATGCACTCTCACTCTGGGTCTTCCATTGGAGTTATCACAGCTTCCTTTATGGAAACGCCAGCAGACGATCTTTGATTTATTGCCAGCAGTCGGAAAAGCATTCAACTTGCAATGTCCACTTATAGAAGTGGGTGGCTTAGCTTGCCAGGATGCAGCGCATCCTTCTTGTGACCACTTGTCATTGCCTTGGGTCATTCGGCTGGTTCCCCGGTGCCCAATTGCAAACAGTTGGCATTGCGGCCAAAATATTTCGCCCAACTATCTGACCCACGTCCAATTAATAAATGCTCGGCCCAGAGCCAAAATCTGCTTAGACGCAATGCGACAAGTCCGGCAAAAACAAAAAAAAAAACAAAACCAGGCGAAACCGGGGAGAGCAGAAAATATAAAACTCTATAAATTTCCACTTTCACGGCCTATCGATTTGGGTTAGGCTTTTCCAAATTGGCAGCAGGTCAATACCAAAACAATAAAGATTGAAACAAACAAATATCCAAATTTCACATAGAGTGTTCTCTACTAATATAATAATACTGACACTAGTTAGGATCAGTCTATAAAAAAGCAAGTTCGAATTAGTCTTTATATCAAATATTTAATTTAATTTCAATATAAACTGGAATTTAAATTTTAAGTCCGTAATCTGGTTTTGTTTGGCAGACTAGATATAGATATAGATATAGATATATATAATAAATTTCAATGAAAAAGGAGCAAAATAAAATAATAAATAAAAAATAAAGTAAAAAATAACAATGCTGACACTAGTTCGGATCAATCTACAAAAAAGCAAGATTTCATTTTTCTTTATATCTAATATTTAATTAAATTTAAATATAAACTGAAATTAGATTTAACTGCAGCAAGCCAAGCATTGTGAAATACGTAATCTCATTTTGTTTGGCAGACTAGATAGAGTAGGCGGTAGTTTTATACATATTTGTAATAAATTTCAATGAAAAAGGAGCAAAATTCTGGATTGATTTTATGTGAGTATTAAATGGCCTTTACAACTCCGCCGATGGCGATTAACCAAGCCAAACGCCAGCTGCATAGTTTTGAAGGTACCTCTGTGTAGCAGACGAGTGCACTCAAAGACCCAGTAGTTCCCAGTAGATTCGGAGGCGGCACAGGACAGAGCGCCACAATAGACGATGGCCGATCGAATGGTGGTGAACACGACGTTGCCAATGGCGGGGCGGCGCCTTGACCGGGATGTTAACCGGCTGCTGGCCTCGGGCTACCGCACCACCGTCGACGACAACATGGCCAAGCTGGATGTTTGCCTCGAGGGGCCACTGGGCAGCGCCTACGAGGGCGGCGTTTGGACGGTCAATGTGGTCATGCCGCAGGAGTATCCGCTGAAGGCGCCGCGCGTTCGCTTCGTCACCAAGATCCTGCACCCAAACATCGAGTTCATCACGGGCCTGGTCTGCATGAATGTCCTTAAGCAGGCCTGGTCATCCAGCTATGACCTGGTCAACATATTCGAAACCTTTCTGCCACAGCTGCTGCGTCACCCGAATCCGCACGACTCACTGAATCACCGGGCCGCCGCCATCATGAAGCACTCGGAACAACTATTCCGCGAGCACGTCATCCTTTGCATGAAGACATACGCCATGCCCGCCATCCTTCCGACAAGACAACTGGAGCAGGAGGGACTCGAGAATCGTTCCTCGGATCTCAGCCTATCCGACCTGCTGACGGACTCGGATGACGACGTGGATGGAAGCGGGAACAACGCACACATCGCCCAATCATGATCAAGCTAACTATTGAGTATTTGGAAGGTCTTCTTTGTGTCTGTGTATGAGCATAGTTTGTATATGGGCAAATATATCGAAATTTGGAGTAATATAATATTGGCCATGTTCTTGGGGGACCATTTTACAATATATTCCCCATCATAAGTTCAAGACAATTAGCAATTTTATGGCTTGTCCAATGTCTCGAGGAAATGTTTGACTTCAAATTGTGCGTCTTATTTGTGCCGAGTGAGATGAAACCAGATTGCTGTAATGTTCAGATACGAAATTAATTTTGCTCCATTAAGGACAATTACAAATTCAAGGGCCATAATTAAAGCTGATGCCAACTCCATTCAACACATCCACAAGGACTCCGACCAGGTGATTTCTGATTAATTTGCCTGATTAGGCAATATGCCAGAAAGGCTTTGGCAATCCCATTATGTGGTTCAGTTGAAAAGTGCAGTCATGTGCAAGCAACGATTTAATGGTGATAATTATTTAAACAATTGTTTTTGAGAGCCCAAAAGGCTACGCCTAACTGATGACAGTTCAAAGTTTGAAAGCCATAACAATGGAGCTAAGCTGTATTTGATAGGACTGTGGAATGGGCAAAACGGTTGCCAATTTAAGCTGAACTTAAAGGCTGGCAAACAATCATTTTCCGAAAGGAGTTTCCAATGTCCGTACAAATTTTCTGATGTCTTTCTACTTGACACTGGAATGGTGTGCAGACCAATCTATAACTTTGTGGGGGGGGGCAAAGAAATGGGATAAGTGATAATTCACAAAACTGACGAAATGAATTCGTCTGCCTGTCCCCAAAACTGGTTGAATACGATGATGATGTGGGGATGGAGGCCACCCAGACGTGAATTTGGTTTTATTGACGCCTGCTACTTGGCCTGGTCTGAATCTCTGACTGAATGGCTGGCCAACTACCTTCCTGCCCGCCCGCCTATGTGAGTGCAGTGTTCCAGACAGTTGCGCAGGCAATTCTGGCCAGGATGAGGACGGGGCTTGAGGGGCTTCAGGGGTTTTGGCCAGGTCGAATGCCTGCCTGCCTGCCTGCCTGTCTGCGTGTGCTGCCATCGAATTAGAATACGATGTGGCCCACTCCCTCCATCTCGCCGGGAACGAATTTATGCAATAGTCGTTGGCATTTGCGAATCTGAATGACTTTATCTTCACATTTCCACAACGAAATGATGTCTTTAGTGAGACATTCGATTGAAAGTGATGGGGCCTGACGAACGAAATGCAATTGGAATGAGTTCGTTTTTTCTCTTTGAGGTACAAACACGTGGCGTTCTTTAAATTTTGCCTAAATTTCGAAAATCCTGCATGTATACAAGCCATTTATCACATATCACATTATTCATATCTTAACAAATTCAATGCCTCTTCCAGTTTTTTTTTTTGCCATTTTAATTTTCAGCCACCATCTTGGGTTTTGATTTCATTTTTGGCCCTTGAAGCAATTAACTTTCCGGAAAATTCGTGCGGATCAAACAAGTTTCATTCGCCTGCCAATTGCAGGTAAATGTTTACATCCAAAATCCGGCTATCAAAAGGAACAGTCTACATGGGCTTGACATTTCATAAAATGTACGAGTATATCAATCATTTAGTCAAACAACTTCGCTAAAACATTCTGGGCTAGGCATCTGTGACTCAAACGGAAAACGCTTGAGCAAGACGGTGAATGGACTTTTCAATGGCCAACCGAATGGGTCAATAGACGGTTAAAGCCAACTGTCCTGGAGTTGAGCATGCATCCGCTAGCGTTAATTTATTCAAGGCAATTGACTCGCAGCGAGGCGAGTCGAGTTTAGTTGACTCTGCACGGTAATGGGACGCGGAGGCTGGGCTCATTAGCATATTCTAATTAATTTATATTATTCCAGAATGCACAAAACTTAATTGGTATGGACCACTTAGTTAATGAAATTGAAGCAGCCTTTGGAAGAGTCGTGCTGTCTTTTAATTCTGGTATTCATGCCAAATTCGTGGCTGCTGACAATTTGGCGTGACTGGGAATGAAAACCAGGCACTTCGCATGTACTTGATGGAAAGTTTGCAGTGGTACAGGGCTCACAACATTCCACAACAATCTTTGCGAATCCGCCCTCTTTGGACACATTCTCATTAAGGAGCAGCTCCTTTCTCGAGACTTGCCGGGTTGTTGGCAAACAAAATTCGGTCGTCGTCTTCGCCGAGTTAGTTATGACTGCCAACTTTCCGACACACAATTTGCATTTGGGCTTCCCTCCACCTGGCCAAGGAGTTCCAGTGCTTGCAAGTTATTTCTTTCGCCCTGTTTGACAACCAAAGGACATGTGTTCCAGTTCCTCGAAGGACCTCATTCCTTTCATTCTCTTTCGCACTCGGCTAATTTATGCCAAGACAGTAGTTTGCTGATGATGAACCAGATGGGTATACGATTGCCGGAGACACACCTTTGCGTGTGTGTGTCCTTTGTGTGTGTCCCCGCATAAATGTCTTGTTAATTTCAGAAAACCCAGGCAATCGTTGCCTCCACTCAAAGGTACTCAACATTCCGTAGGACTAACCACACTTGAGACCCTTGAGAGCTCTCCGGCAGAGCGGTTTGGCTTGCCGGGTTTTCCCCTCCCCGAACATGACCATTGTTTGCCTACACAATTGGTTCCCTGCCGCCCCCACCACCTAAGACCCCCAACTGGTGGCTGGGAATGTGCAATGTCAGGGATTGAAGCCAGCTACGGCGTGTCTTTGGACATACGCCAAACAATGCAGCTCCAATTACCAGGCAGCTTACAGCTTGTTTAGCTGAGAATGTTTTTGTCCGAGGCCTTGGTGGTTTGGCTCAAGGAAGGCACCTCATTCCGTCCAGGATGATTGTTTGCGAACACACACCTTCCTTGGCAATCAAAAGTTTTCCTAATGATGCAGACACTGTGGAGCATCTCAATTGGTAGTTGTACCTGAAATAATGACCTATTTCTAGGCAGTTTAAAATTGTATTATTAAATTAATAATTAATAAATGATTCCATTAATGCCTAATACAATGATACAATGATGGCCCATCAAAGGAAACGTTTTCCCTGCAATCGCTGATAAGAACAACAATCATCCATCTGCCTTTAAGAGAAATCTAAGCGGATGTAAGACAACCCCGAACACTTCCAGGAAAATCACATCCAACCTTGAATTGGAATGCGAATGATGAAGTAAGGCTGTGAATGCCACTCAGCTCTGTTCCATTCAAATTGCTGGACATTAAACGGATGTCGATAAATGAGATTGACAATGACAAACATGAAAGCGAAAAAGTAGCCAGAAAGGCGAGCGAGCTCCCCCAGCCCCTCAGAGTCAATAAAATCCCCAAAAAGCAAAATCCCCACACAGTGAGGTCACTGGGATAAGCTAAAAATGGGAAATGTTAAACCAAAGCGGAGAGATCTGAGTGACAGCTGAACCTCTGGACCTCCGCACCCAGTTCCCTTTTAGCCCCTTTTTGGTTCATGGGCCCGTCTCCGGGTTAACAGATGGCAGAACATATACGGTCACAGTGCCACATATGTCAACCGGAGCCAGTCCGGATGATTGCAGCCCAGTGGTGGTACACTCACAGAAGCAAACTCCCTTTTACTCTACTTTCATGTGGCATCAAGAGCAGCTTAAATCAATAAACTTATGTTGGCTTACAGTGAGGTTAGAGGTTTGTATTTGGTTATCTTCTTCATAAAAAATATGTAAGATTTTAGCTAATATGCAACATTTATTCTGATGAAATGCAATGCAAGAACAAAGCAAATTTCGTTTTTTGAAGTGTAGCAACGGGCTAGGAAGGCACAGGAGATGGTCAACTGAAATGAGCAAATGTCAAGTGCACGCCCGAAGAAGGAAGGCGAAAACAAATCAAAGCCAATGGCATAGCCGGCATTTGTCAGCGTTTTGTTTAAACGTGAATTAAAGAATCCCCGTTCCGAGGGGAATGGGAACTTTGTAATCCACACATTTCCATGTGGTAGATTGCTTATTTGGCTGTTGGCCACTTGGCGAGAGTGGCAAGTGCAAACATGGGTACCCGGGATCTGAGCGCCACTTTCTGCTGCTGCTGCTGCTGCTGCTGCTGTTGCTGCTGCTGCTGTTGCTGTTGCTGCTACTGCTGCATGTGCCATTTGCATAAATCAAATTTGAATTTGCATTGCTGCCTGCAACGAGCAGCTGCAGTGGGTGAGAAAGAGCCGCAGCAGCTGCTGCAGCTACTACCTCCAGTCCCAGAACCCAAAGCTGCGTTCTCCACAGGCACACACACACTCATGCTGCCAGGTATTCCAGCTGGATAAACACGTGCACACAAAGAAGGATGAGTGCATAAGGATCCACCTGCGAGTGTGAGTGTGAGTGTGTCTGTGAGTGTGGGTGTGAGTGTGAGTGTGTGTGCTCGAACACGCACAGGGCAATGAGCACGCAGCCAAACTTACGCACGCTCGCCTGCCGCACTGCAACGCAAAAACAAATGAGAATGCAAACACACACAGGCGCAGGCACAAACAGCGACAAAGCAGTGCCAAAAACTCACTTCCGACAAAAGAAGCCCAAACGATGTGCCATTAAATGCTAAAAGCCAGTCAAAACTCCCGAGTCAAGAGCCTCGAGGTAAAAACTTCCTGCACTCCCTGTTTATAGCATACTTTTCTGCGCTCATTCTATAACGCTTGCTATTTCCACAAGTGAAAATACTATTAACCAAATGAGGGATCTAATTAATTTTTAACATACATACTTTCACTATATTTCCAAGCTAAAGGTTTTTGCATGGGCTCTGAAAAGCTTTCTTCTACAAAATATTATTTTTACATATTTATATATAAAATACATTTCATTAAATAAAACTGTAATAGTAATAGTTTATATTTGCAATTCTTTATATTTGTAGCTTCTGACATTTTAGTAGGTTGTTGTTAAGCTCGCATTTCCTTTGATTTCTTCGCAATTTCTTGCACATTAGCTGAATAACTTTCGTTACTACGCTACGATGCACACACACACACACGCTCGAAATTCGTGCCCACACACACAGAAAGTGCATTAACACCCTGCCACGCCCACAGCCCACAGCCCACTTTGTGGCAACTTTTTGCCTTGTCCAAATTAAATAATGCGCAAAGTTGAGCAAATTTATAATGCAACTCCAAAATTGTTGAGTGACTTTTGAGTACATTTTTGCTGTCTGGGATAATTGCGAGATAATTGGTTCGCTTGATAATTTCAGATTTATGACAGTAAGAAATGCAAAGAACTTGGAAACTAGCAGATTAGAATTACCATTTCAAAATAATATGATTAAGTTAATAGCTGAAGAAGACAGACTTAAGCTCATTAATAATATTTAAGGCATAGAGGCTTAGGTGTATTTTATCCCGCCATTGAAGTATCGACTCGAAAACTTCCAATTTATTAAAAGAGATAAATTGCCAGCCGAGATCCATTCTCACCGCGAGTGACAAACACCCAGTGTTGGTTGGGCTATTTTTTATCGTGTCTCAAAAAGAAAACGCCTGGAGGCCATTCAATGGCAGTGTCAATGTCGCTCCAGTGGAAAAGGGGAGCTGGGATAATGCCCTTCAATCAAGTTTGTGGCCCCACGTGGGTGACGTGACTGTTGCTCATTTCACGCTTGGCCTTCCCATTGTCCTGCTGCCAGGAGGCTGCCAGCCCGCCGGCTGATTACCAACGAGTTTGCAGGAAGTCCCGATAAGATTGCAGGTCCATAAACGCCAGCCCTCCTGCTGGAAAAGAAATTTTTAGGACATGGCATCGGTTAGAGGAGGTGGAACCACAAATCACTTCGTATTTCTATATCACTCGCCTGGTCGCTTTGGAGCAGTACGCTTTTGATTCGCCTCGGCAGTGTCAACGTTATCGGCAAATTCTGAAAAGAAGAATAAGTAAAAAGCTTTAATATATCTTATGTAGCAGGAATATTTAATAGATACATTTAAATAATTAAGCACATGCCAAAATTAGCTGTGAATGAATTAGTGGACGACTACTTCTGATGTGCTTATTTAGAAAAATAGTTTACTTAATTTATTAAATCATTTGGGTGTAGAAAATGTTAAGTTATAGGCCATACTCGCAGGACTTCGTTTAACACATTCCATGTCATAGGCGACATCTAGAAAAAATGATAAGCAAAATCAGATTTAACTTTCTTGGGCAAACGGCGTTTTACATACATGTAGGTCTCTGATTTCCTTCATCTATGCTAACTCCTTGGCTTTCGTGGGTATTTTGATTTAATGCCTGACCTTCACCAGTATCTTCCATGACACTCTGTGAGGAGCAGAGTTCATTTGGGTCACTTGATTTGTCACCTGCTCTAGTAGTTTGTTTCTGCTCGTCCTCACCAGAAAAGATAAATTTGGACAAAAGTCCTCCACTACTTCCGTCACTGAAACGAACAGAACCACCAGCTTCCTTTCGGGTTTCCTTGCTACCTCCGGCAACATCGTCCTTGCCACCACCTCTGCCACCATCACCGCCTTTTTTTTGCCCTTCCTTGTCAGACATAAAGGGTTCCATAATCTCCAGAGGAATCGGGTAAATTATCCTAACTCTTCGCTCCGAGGCGATCGATGAAAGGATCTGCAGATGCCTCAGCTAAACCAGAAAAAAATGAGTTTATAGCTTCATAAAACCCTCATTCTTACCTGAAGTGTAATCTTGTTCTCCGACATCACATCGGAGGCCTCCTTCAGCGCCTTTGAAGCCTTAAGCTCACCTTCGGCCAGAATTATCTTGGCACGAGCTTCCCTGACAGCTTCAGCCTCGCTGGCCAAGGATCTTTCAAGACTAGATGGTAATGTGATGTCCATTCTATTTTTGAAATACATGTAAGTATTAATAAACAGGGTGTGGTAATATCTATTAGATTCGAAATTAAAGTAAGATAGAATGCTATAGTCGAGTTTCCTGACTATCAAATACCCGTTACTCAGCTAGTGGAAGTGCAAGCGATAAATTTCAAAGTTTTCTGAAATATCGGTAACAAGTGGGTGAAAAAAATGAAATGAAATAAAAATGAAAAAATTGCGCCATGAATATTTAGAGGTATACCACTTGAAAATCCGCTCAAGATAAGTTGAGTTATGGAGTTTAGAACTTCAGCCTTAGCATATTTCTTTAGTTTCTACAACATCATCACATAAAAAAATGACAAAAAAATTATAAAAAATAAAAATTTCTAAATTTGAATGCAGATCTTTAGAGAATTGCTCCAGAAACATTTAGAGGTATGCCACTTGAAAATCCGATTAAGATAAGTTGACTTATAGTGTTTAGAACTGCAGCTTTGCGGCATTTTTTTAATTTTCTGAATTTCTACAATCAGAAAAATGACAAAAAAATTAAAAAAAAAAATTTTTTTTAATTTGAATGTAGTTTTTTAGAGATTTGAGCCAGAAACATTTAGACGTATGCCACTTGAAAATCCGATTAAGATAAGTTGAGTTATGGAGTTTAGAACTTCAGCCTTAGCACATTTCTTTAGTTTCTACAACATCATCACATAAAAAAATGACAAAAACATTAAAAAAAAAAAATTTCTAAATTTGAATGCAGTTTTTTAGAGATTTGCGCCAGAAACATTTAGAGGTATGCCACTTCAAAATCCGATTAGGATAAGTTGAGTTATGGAGTTTAGAACTTCAGCCTTAGCACATTTCTTTAGTTTCTACAACATCATCACATAAAAAAATTACAAAAAAAAAAATTTCTAAATTTGAATGCAGTTTTTTAAAGATTTGCGCCAGAAACATTTAGAGGTATACCACTACAAAATCCGATCAAGATAAGTTGAGTTATGAAGCTTAGACCTTCAGCTTTGAGACATTTTATAATTTCTTTGAATTTCTACATCATCATAACATCAAAAAAATTAAAAAAAAAAATTTCTAAATTTGAATGCAGATTTTTAGAGAATTGCGTTAGAAACATTTAGACGTATGCCAATTCAAAATCCGATTAAGATTGGTTGAGTTATGGAGTTTAGAACTTCAGCCTTAGCACATTTCTTTAGTTTCTACAACATCATCACATAAAAAAATGACAAAAAAATTAAAAAAAAAAAATTTCTATATTTGAATGCAGTTTTTTAGAGATTTGCGCCAGAAACATTTAGATGTATGCCACTTGAAAATCCGATTAAGATAAGTTGAGTTATGGAGTTTAGAACTTCAGCCTTAGCACATTTCTTAAGATTTTCGAATTTCTACAACATCATCATAAAAAAATTACAAAAAAATTAAAAAAAAAAAATTTCTAAATTTGAATGCAGATCTTTAGAGAAATACACCAGAAACATTTAGAGGTATGCCACTTCAAAATCCGAATAAGATAAGTTGAGTTATGGAGTTTAGAACTTCAGCCTTAGCACATTTCTTTAGTTTCTACAACATCATCACATAAAAAAATGACAAAAACATTAAAAAAAAAAAAATTTCTAAATTTGAATGCAGTTTTTTAGAGATTTGCGCCAGAAACATTTAGAGGTATGCCACTTCAAAATCCGATCAAGATAAGTTGAGTTATAAAGCTTAGACCTTCAGCTTTGAGACATTTTATAATTTCTTTGAATTTCTACATCATCTAACATCAAAAAAATTAAAAAAAAAAATTTCTAAATTTGAATGCAGCTTTTTAGAGAATTGCGTTAGAAACATTTAGACGTATGCCAATTCAAAATCCGATTAAGATTGGTTGAGTTATGGAGTTTAGAACTTCAGCCTTAGCACATTTCTTAAGATTTTCGAATTTCTACAACATCATCATAAAAAAATTACAAAAAAATTAAAAAAAAAAAATTTCTAAATTTGAATGCAGATCTTTAGAGAAATACACCAGAAACATTTAGAGGTATGCCACTTCAAAATCCGAATAAGATAAGTTGAGTTATGGAGTTTAGAACTTCAGCCTTAGCACATTTCTTTAGTTTCTACAACATCATCACATAAAAAAATGACAAAAAAATTAAAAAAAAAAAATTTTTTTAATTTGAATGCAGTTTTTTATAGATTTGAGCCAGAAACATTTAGAGGTATGCCCCTTCAAAATCCGATTAAGATAAGTTGAGTTATAAAGCTTAGACCTTCAGCTTTGAGACATTTTATAATTTCTTTGAATTTCTACATCATCTAACATCAAAAAAATTAAAAAAAAAAAAATTTCTAAATTTGAATGCAGATTTTTAGAGAATTGCGTTAGAAACATTTAGAGGTATGCCACTTCAAAATCCGACTAAGATAAGTTGAGTTTTGGTGTATAGAACATCAGCCTGTTACATACCTGCCTGTTACATACTTTTCAACGAATCTAATATACCCTTCTACTCTACGAGTAACGGGTATATTAAACATGTGCTTACACATCCACCCGTTCAACGCGAACTCCCCAGCGAAATGTGATTCCTGCTACTGCCTGCTGGATTTCCCTGGAGAGTTGCTGCCTGGAGGTCAAGAGGACATTGAGCGTTTTTGATCCCACTATATTACGCAGCGTGACCTGGGATATCAGCTCGGTGGCCTGTTTTGCGTCGTCCACTTGGATAATCGAGTCGATGGGACTGTAAATGCAGTAGTACACGACGGCATTTACGGTAATCGTCACCGAATCCTTTGTAAGCACATCCTGCGGGCGAACATTGGTCACGTTGGTGCGCATATCTACTCGGTGAAAATCATCGATGCACGGAAGGATGAACACCAATCCTGGACCTCGAAGACCTTTCCTGGGTGAGATAGAGGTCGAATTAGGCAACAGAAGCAGGCAAAGGACGGAAAAGTCCACCTGAGACGACCTAGCCGAAGTATAATCATTCTAGAGTACTCGGGAACCACGGCTAGGCAACAAAAAATGGAAATGGGGAATGTTATGACCACAAGGAACCAGCAAATTCCGACGAGAACCTTCTCGAACGTGGAGTCCTCATTGTCCTCAGCTAAAAAATAGGCTTGCTTATTAGGAATGAACCAGGACTTTTGGCTCCATTGCTCATACAGGTTTGAATGTATCGACTTGGTGGAAGCTTAGAACCACCATCAGCTGAAGGTCGTCTAAATTCCTTGGGGGGTTTACTCATCTCCGCATTAGATGCCGCATCTTTCCTTTCATTCTGATCGTTCATAACGCCAAATTTGATAATAGGTTCTAGTATAAAAAGAATATTACGTTACTTGTGTGTATGATGTTTCATTCAAAGCTAACACTACGAAATAAAATATATTTGACCCAGGAAGACGACGGAGATACCCCCATGAATATTCCCATTTATTTTTGCCATGCAAGTGAGGAAAATTCGAGCAAATAAGAGTGGGGTGTTGAATTGCACACAGCCCGCAAGAGCTCATAAATTTCCCTTTTTTCCAGCTAGAAAAGCTCAACTGCAACCCATTCACTGTCGACCCACAAAAACACCAAAAGTGCACATTACTCTGCTTATAAGCAAGCCACATTTTCCCGGAGAATTCATCGGTGACAGCAGGGGAAAATGTTCAGCATATGAGATGGGGGATCGGAAGCTAATGGAAATACATATTGGGCAGAGATGTAACCGGCGGCTTTGGCGGCATAAGAAAATTCCTGATTCTGGTTTTCGTTTGAAAAATGGCACTAATTAGCAGAGTGCTACATAATACAAAATGAAGTGAAACAACGCGCCGAAATAATAATTGCTAACAAATGTGTATTAATTTACATGAAGGTAGAGTATTTTATAAGGGGGAAACTTCATCTGCCATTCCAGGTTATCCATTCTAACTTTAAAAGTACGCAGCATTATTGAAAACTTCTGCTATAGGAATTGCCTGCCGCCTTGTTATTAGGCATTTCCCCATTGGTGTTACAACTTTGAAACGCACTGTACCGTAGGCCAGAGGTGCCGCGGCGAAAGTGTCAAAATCTGACATGGAAAAATGAACCCAACACGAAGAGCTCCTAATTTTAGTAACAAAAGCCGTTTGGCGGGCTTCTTGCTGTGGCACCCTTTGTGACGCGGAAAACCCAAAGTACTGAGCCAAGTTGGGAAAGTGGCCGGCAGAAGGAATATACGGGGCTGGCTGGCGAGAAGGCTTTTCCGATGATAATACCTGGCGGCGTGAACGTGACGATGACTGGCACGATAACATTGAAATATTACCTTGGCCAAGTCTCCATTGCACCGCCAAAGGATTCCCGGAGGGAGGGGGCTGCCCAATTTCGCCTGCGATTTCGGCTCCCATCGCGGGCAATTATAATTAGATGTGACTGACGGCAGGGGGAGCTCAATTAAAAGCCACGTGGCTGGGCGAGCACCAAAAATTGGGTTAAAACGTGCAGCGTCAAATACTCGTACTCGTGTGGAAATGCAGCGGCCAAAAAACCGCTCGAAAATTGCTTCTATTTCAATTTGCCAGCTTGGTTTTCCAGGGCGCGGAAGCGTGACATTTGGACTATGCCGATATTTATGCTTTCCCGGGCTCAAAAACCCACATTTACACAACTTTCGGTTTGTGGGATGGGCAAGGGCCGCACGGGGGTGGGTGCGGTGGAAAAGTTTTCGTTTTCGTTTCAATTTTCATGCCAAATTTCGAAACACACATCCGCGTCTGCGGTCAACTCAGGATTCGGTTCCGGATCCGTCCGCCCAAGCGGAAGCCTTCGGCAATGCGACGATAGGAAATTGGTTTATTTTATTCCCGCCGGCGGTTTTCTGCGGCCTTGGGTGGTGCGATAAGTGGGTGGGTGGGTGTGTGGGTGTCCGATTTTGGGGGAATTTGCAAATTAACATGAAAAACGATTTAACGATTTCGCTCTGGAAAAAATCTAATTAAGAAAAAAACAATTGCCGATTTTATTGCGCACTTTTTTGTTTTGGGGAGGCTGAATAACGAAATAATTACAGCACCAGTAGTGGAATACTTGATGTTTGTTTTTCAGTGAGCTGCGCGCAGCTTTAAGCCAACAAATTGACTGGTTCAGACCCGGTTTTTGGCGGCTGGCGGGCCACTCCGCTTTTGCCCTCAGTCTGGCCACGTTCTAATGAAAACGAGTCCCAAATGAAGTTAGAGTCAACAGCAATAGCGGATGGTAATAACTAGGCCAAAATAAGCAGATGGGCGGGATGCGGTTAGGGCTTGCCATTGAAACCGACATTCCAATGCACTTTGTTATGCTTATAATATTTTAAAAAAATATTAAAAATTAATATGTAATAGATGAACTCCTAAGAAGCTAAAGATTTAAGTTTGGTTTGAAGCAATTATGTGGAAATGTAATAGATTAACTCTTAATAAACTATAAGTTCAAGTTTAGATTGATTCAAGACCCTTTAAAAAATGCTCTATTTTTGACAGCTTTCTACCTAACCTATGTTTTCAGCCAATATTTTAATATGAAGTCTTTTAAATTGTGAAATACAAAAAAATACAAAACTTCAGTTTCTCTTTAAATGACTTCAATGACTCCAGAACTGGGTTTCCAAGTCTACCTTTTATCTGTACATAAGCACGAAAACACTCGCCACTCCAAAGCAAATAGAGATAGCTCTCAGCCAGGGTATAAGGGTCTTTGACCTCATATCCACTGGCCACCAGCCCATTTGGGCCACCCATCGTCCCAGTCACATGCAGCTGAAAATGCATTTGGAGTGTGTGACCGCAGGAGCACGGGAAATGGAATGGAGCCGAAAAAAGGGCGAATTGGAGCGCCCTGGAGCTTAAGAATGAATGAAGTGGAAGACATGAATGGGAATACGCGAAACAGGATAACACTCGTATGGCCGAAAAAAAAGGAAGCAAAAATGCTGGAAATGGTGGAAAAAATACAGGCTAAATGTGCTCGTTAGTGGTTTTCTGGCTGAGTTTTCCATGTCGATTGTCTATTGAGCCCCCGCTCGTTTATGTGAATACCCCAGATTCGTTTCCGTATCGCATAAATTCCATCTTCGGCGGCTTCGTTTAGCCAGTTCCTCTGGACTTTTCCGGAATTTGGCATTGCCGAATGTTTGACTTTTAAGCAAAGTCAACACCCAATTTAAATAACAATTGGCCCTTCTTTTGTGGGTGTTGTGCGAGTGTGTGGATGGATGTGTGTTTGGATGAGTGTCATTAGCAAGACATTTATACGCCTCAGTTGAGCACCCAACACATGTTTATGCATATCAGCAACCTTTTGCCGAGCATAAATTAAGTCAAGGCCAGGACTTTGCTGACAAGGAAAAACATTTTGCCAAACATGTGTGCGGCTCAATGTTCAACAAAGGCTTTCCAAGAACCCAGGACTTACGGGGTGCGTTACTTACACAGGGGGATAAGAAACCTAAGTAGCAGAAAATCGGCTCAGTGTGGTACAGTGTGGAATTTCTGAGAAAGCAGTCTAGATAGTAGTATGTATATCGAATTCATAGCCCCATTAAATATAGTTAAATATTAGTAGCCAATAAAGGCACTTCACTTATGTAAGATTCTAACGAGTAAGCCACAACTGAAGGTACAAGAAAAACTGCATGAGATATTCTAAAGTTATTAACACTGCTATAAAGATTTGACTTGGAGTGTTTGCTATTTGTTTATTTTAAGTGAATCTTCGCACTTGCATAGTGATTGAAGGCATCTATGTACATATATGCTAAGTGAATGCTCCTACAGCCACATCCAGGTGGAACTGGTGGTATTAGATGACCTAAGCAGACCGACTTACTGGCCACCTGCACATCCTTATCCTGCGCCACTGCCAATGCTTTTCTTCCGTCGTTCTTATTCTCTTTGCCTTGCCGTTTTATCTAAGCTCAGCTTTGCCATTGTTAATACCAACACATTTTCACATTTTTACCACTTGGAAAATTTACGTATTTCCCAGCAGCCCACCCTGCTGCCGATGTCACGGCATTTGGACTTTCCTGCACTTTAGTAAGCGCACAAATCCGCACGAGAAACGGATGAAGAAAAAAAGGGATTTTATCTTTTAGACGCTTGTTGCTTTTGGCTCCTTGAAGTCGCCGTCCGGACATTTCCGGCTAAGGAAATACGTATGCTCGTGTGCTGACGTGGAATTATCGCCGGACCAGATTTATACCGGGGCCAACAATGCTGCTAGCTGATTGTGGGAATTAACAGCTCCGTTTCTCGGCAGCATTTATTTATGGCTTAAACAGCTAGCGAAAAACAGTTAGGGCATTATTGAATTCAGGCGAAACATTGGCGGCCACAAATGCTGTACGCCCATTGAGTGTCCTTTTCTAGGACTCCTGGAACCTCTCACACTCTCTCACATTTCTCACACTTTCTCACACTTTCCTCCAAGTACCATCGTTGCCAAGTCATCTGTGCTGATTTCCATGGCAAATTTCTCCTTTCGCACCATTCATTTCAAACGCCGAACAATGGATTCCAAAAAAAAAGGAAACCGAAAGTGGGAAAAAGTGTCTGCTGCATTGAGACAAATTTAATGAAATTTCAAATTGCCATTCGCCCTCTGTCTAGATCTCAGGATGCTTTCGACTCCTCTTCGTTGTCTCAGAGCTGCAAAAAAAGGGGTTGTTCCGGATTTCTCTTCGAAAATGTTAACTATACTTTAAACTTTACGTGAAAGTGGCTCTTAAGCAATTGATTCTATCTAGAGGTTTTCAATACCCATTGTAGCCACATAGCACCAGAGGCACGTTTTTGCCTCCAAGAATAAGCAAAAGATTTTGGTAAACTAACATTATAACATAGTGATTTTCATCCCTGTTCATTATCTAGTTAAGGTTTTCATTTAATGAAATTCTGACACTTTGGCAGCAAGTATTCGTATTCCAAAAATAGCTTTCATGCCCGAAAATAAGCGAAAAACCAGAATCGGCGAGTGCGAATATCGGAATCTTTTTTTCTCCGCCTTCATCGTGGACTTTGCATGTCGGTCAGGAGTCGACTCAAGTCGCCTCGTTCAGGATGTCCTTTGTGCCGCTGTGACAGCTGCTCATTTCACGCTTGGTAATTTCAATGAATTTTGCGGGGATTCAGCAGGACATGCCGTGCCACGGCACGCTATCCACTTATTTGGATGCCGGTCATTAATTAAATTTTCTCATTTATATGGGATACGTTTAGTTCGAATAGTTTTCCTTAGCCTAGTATCTAAAATTTAGTGTAAACAGTTTACTTTTCGCCTTCTTTAAATGCTATTACTTACTATTTATCTAAATAAAAACACCTTCAGTCCATCGGGTTAAACGAATCCGATTATATAATATGCATCAGTATACATTAAAAGTGGACAGTACAAATAATTTAACAACAAACAATTTAGCAACAACGAATTTCCCATCCGAACTATGATCTTCATCCTATTTCAGCATATCAGCGTAACGAACTGGCAGATAGGCGAAGAAGGTTTTGAGCATGGAGGAACTTCTGGCCAAGTGGGGACTCAGGGCACTCCAGCAGATCCGCGTCAGGTTCAGGATCTTGTCGTTGAGCGGCATTCGGTATTCGGTTTTTATTTTCTTGGCCAGCACCTGCAGACGCTTGAAGTCATCGAAGGTGTCCTTGGCCGAGAATCCTTCGCGCTTTGCACTGGGTGCTATGTTTAGTTGGGTCTCCACTTTCACAAAGGTGGTCAGGCCCTTTTGTATCTGATCGACAATCTCCTCGTGGCAGTAGGTCTTCCCATACCGACGCTTAATCCACTCGAGCATCACAAAGGACTTGTGCGAGTCGGGAAAGGCGGCAAAGACGCAGCGTGGATCCCGTTTCAGTATGGATAATCCATCGTGCAGCAGGCGCTCCATTAGATGTTGGTTGTTGGGGTCGAACCTTTTGATGCTCTTTGTCCAATCCAGTGCCTCCTGTCTTTTGCAGATTTCCTCCGGCTCATTCTTGGATGGCTCTATAAAATTGATTGGGTTTTCGGATTGGCCAGATGACTGGCGGCGTTGATGGGCCTCCAAGGAGCCGAACCACATGTTTTGGGCGCACTCAACGATGGCCGCCACCAACTGGTCCCGGGGATTGATCCGTCCGTTGTAGTCATCCTCGCTTGAGGGACAACTTTGCTCCTTCAAGGAGCGGATGGCCTGGGCACGCATCACATCCCTGGGATCTGGACGCTGATCCTGCGGTGCAACCGCATGGTAGTTGAACACGAAGGGACCATGCTGGTGGGGACCCACAAAAAAGCGTCCCGGCCTCGAAGGTTTCTTGCAGGAAGATTGCTTATCGTCGCCGAACTTTGATTGGGTGATAGACACCCTGCGCGGACGTTTGATGTGTCCCAGTAAGGGGGGTGGGCACTTGGAAAGCTTTCCCTCCTCGGGTAGCGTGGGGCATGGGATGTCATCATCGGGATCCGAGACCCGCACTTTGCTTAGCCGACTCACTTGGTCCCTGCCGGTAATCACATGGACACCCAAGGTGGGCTTGGCGCTCAGACGTCCGATGTCCGCCTCCTGGGATAGGTACTTCACCTTGATGCCCTGCACAGCCGTTGGCACCTTGCCCACCGAACAGATCTGATCGTGATCCTCCACCAACAAGACATCCGTGTGGTGGCGCTCGCGAAGTCGTTTCCATCGCAGCGTGAACTCCTCAATGTCCCGTTCCAACTGAGCCACAATACGTTTTTTAAGGAGGGCATCCTGCCGTGAAGTGATATCCACCAGAGCCAAACACTGTTTATGTGCCTTCACCACAGCTGCATCCTTCACCAGCTGCTCCTGACGCCGCGCCTCCTTGTGGAACTCGCATATGGGCATCGCCTCGTTCTCCGCCGGCTGAGCACCATCTAGCGATGACCAGTAGTCGGTCATGATGTCGGCCACCATCTTGAAGAGCATCCGCTTCACCGGTTGGAACCTGTACGCAGCGAACCAGCGGTTCTCCTCATTCACCTTGTAGTTGGGCCGCTCGCCGGCTGGCCAAAATGGAAAGGAGACGACGTGGCAGGGTCGCTTGGCAGTGAACTTGCTGCCACCCTTGGGTAGCTTTGGTTTGGGCAACGAGGTGAAGTAGGGGGACCGGACGTTTCGGAGATCCGATGACCGTCCGGTCGGCGAAGGTGCTGGCAACGAGAAGGAGTGATATTCCACTGCAGGAGCTATTGACTCTTTCTTATTCAGCCGCTCCACACCTGGCGGCAGAACTTTGTCCAATTCCCTCATGGTCATCTCCAGGTCCAAGAAGGTGATGGCCGCCATCAGGATCCGTTCGCTATAGGCAACTCCTGCGCCCTTGTAGCAGGCCTCCAGCAGAAAGTAAAGGAAGGCCAAGTCGCTGCCGCGACAAATCCCGATTAGCTTGCGCAGCATTCGGGTCTTCACCATGGGAGTGACTCCCAAGCGGCTGAGACAGAACTGGGTGCGGTACACGGTCCCTTCGGCGTTGTCATCGCGGATGGAGAAGGCCAGCGCCTCGACGGCCTGCACCTGGAAGTCGGACAGACTGGTGTACCATGAGGCTCCCACTGGTGCTGGCTTGTCCCGCATGGTTTACTCTAACAATTTATTTGGTGACGCGAAAGAGGTAACAAAAATGGGCTAAATAAAATCACTTAAAATTTTGTTGATGCTATGTATGCAAAGGCTTGAAGCAAAGTATTAACTGAACTAAACCATTTTTGTTTTAAGTTGAAAGGCACACTTTTCGTCATATAAATAGCATAGCGCCTGTAGTTTTCAGTTGAATACAAAAGTGCAGACTTCATTTGCTTTGTGAAATACGTGCACACCCATTTGTACTTAATTTGCAACTGGGTGTCACTATGTTACAGTGAAACCAGGCCATTGTTCAACCCATCCATCCGAGCTCAATTCACACGCCAACACACTTATCGGCGATGATGGAGGCAAATGCATCGGTATCTGAGACTGCACTGAAAAGCCATTAATTTGCCACCTTCCATCAGGCAACAGGTGGATTCCCGTATTGTTTTCCTCCGCGGCTCGCTCTTTTTCACCCACCCACCAGGCTACGTTCGTTCCATGCGAGGAAGCCCCATTTCCCGTCCCGACAACTGACATCTGACAATGATGGATTAGTTTATCAGAGCGGGTCAGGACATTCATTTGCTCTTTGTTTCGCAGTTCATCGCAGAACCCACACACTCGACCCCCCTCCCCCCTTGGGGACTAATAACTTTATCCATCATCAGAACGAAATATAATAGAGTAATTTTCTATGTGACGCGCCAGGATAATTGGCTGGACTTGGAGTCGGTCCCGAACTCGGACCCGGTCTCGGACTCGGACTCGAACTCGGACTTGACCATATGTCGCTGCACTTGCAATCAGATATATTGTGGCAGGAGGTGTGGATGTGGATGTGAATGTGGATGTGGATGTGGCGGGACCGGGTTCACCAGAAGAATGGGCAAATCACATAAATTACTTTATGATGGCGCTTGGGCCATGAATCTGGTGAGAGAGGGAAAACTTTCTTTCAGCCTGGCACATGTGGTCACGAAAAGAACGAAAAAAAAATATATATAAAATATATAAGAGTTGTATAAAAAAAAGAGTGGCAACTTCCAGACTGCCACAAGGAAGCAACAAAAGTCATTTCGAAGTTATTACCCCGCTCCCCAAACCATTCTGCAGTATTAAAGCCTGGTCAGTCAGTTTCCATTTGTTTGTCGCTTCATAAAAATAAAAAAAACAAAAAAAAAAAAAACACACAGCAAAGAAGGCGAGAAAACAAAAGTTTTCCTTCTTTTGCCCTATGAACTTTTGCCAGCTCTTCGCTCTGCGATAAAGTTTCAGCCTTCTATTTTATTTTGTGGACAATTTTTATTCGTAACTCGCCATCCTGAGAATATTTGTCTGCTTCCTTTTTGCAGCCGAAAATAAAGTTTTCCATTCGAAGAGGAAAAACGTAATTTCAAAAATTTCATATAAAATTTAAGTTTGTTCTGTTTTCCCTGCGAGCGCAATATGCAAATGATTAAATTGGTAATGATTTAACCCTGCACCGTGCACTTGGCAATAAATTGGATTGAGGTGCCTAATAAATACCCAAAAAAAAACATACATTTGAAAAATCATTCAATGAAAACTATCTATCTTAATTGTCGTACAAAAATTTCTGGTGATGAGGGAGCGAAATGCAGTCGAAGTTGAGAAGCAAGATAATGTGGAACCCAATCCAGAAGATGGTAAGAACTGACGCACCTGAAGGACCGACGTTTTCTTAAATTATTACCCCTTTAGAAAAGAGCAAATATATGGTTGAACAAATAGCAGTGATCCTCTCATGGATTTTTGTGTTAATTTTACTTCCTTTCTCGCTGTTTTGTTGTCTGAGTATAGCCTCTGAGTTCCACAGACTCGTAATATTTCGATTGGGTCGTATTAGGTAAGCCTAATCCCTACTTAAAAGTATGATCTGTAATAGGAATTCCATTTTCAGGAGTTGCTTAGGACCAGGCCTAGTTTTTACGCTACCCTGCATCGATTCGTTTGATACGGTGGACATTCGCACCAATGTGGTCAATGTGCATCCGCAGGAGATGCTCACCAACGACTCGGTGACGATCAAAGTGAACGCAGTCGTGTTCTACTGCATCTACCATCCAATCAGCTCGATCATCAAGGTGGACGATGCCAAGGATGCCACCGAAAGGATCTGCCAGGTCACCCTGCGCAACATTGTGAGCTCGAAGAGACTCCACGAACTTCTGGCCTCCAGGCAGCAACTTTCCCGGGAAATCCAGCAGGCAGTCGCAAGGATCACAGAACGTTGGGGCGTGCGAGTGGAACGAGTGGACCTGTACGCTAATCCTTGACATTTAGGGGTTCTCCACCTTTTGATACCTCTTCCGCAGCATGGAGATTTCTTTGCCCAGTAATCTGGCACGATCATTGGCCAGCGAAGCGGAGGCGACCAGGGAGGCCAGGGCCAAAATCATTTTGGCAGAAGGAGAGGCCAAAGCCTCCAAGGCGTTGAAAGAATGCTCCGATGTGATGTCGGACAACCAAATTACCCTACAAGTGATGACTAATACCAAACTTATGTTCGAAAATCACAGTCTTGACTCTTTCTATCCAACTTAGCTAAGGCATCTGCAGATTCTCTGTTCCATGGCCAAGGAACGTCGGACTAATGTGCTTTTTCCCATCCCGTTGGAAGTTATGGAACCTTTTATGGGTGGAAAGGACTCGTCGGAAACAGCACAGGACGATGATGACCGCAGGGATAGCGATGACGAATATGATTATTTACATTTGTTTTCCCCAAAAGTGTACATCACGGGTCCTCCCCCAGATTTCTTGAACGATGACCAAGCAGATAGCACAACTATAAGTCCCCAGGAAGCAAAAACCACGGAGAATGCGGACGAATCCAAGCCGACGCGTTCGTGGCTTTGGCCACCATTCTTCAGACCCTGGCGAGCTGCCAATGATGGCGAACAACCATCCAGCAGTCGGAGAGCTCGTCCAGAAAGTGGTCAGCCCTCGCCCAGATCCAATCGAGCTGATGATGGAATCGAACCCTATCCACTTCTGACCCAGCAGCCAGCCCGTGCGAGATCCCCTGCTACTAAGCAGGGTTCCATACCGATTCCACCGCTTCCTAATCCTCCCTCACTGCCTCCAGTGCCGTCTCACCCGCAGCTGCCTCCCATTCCTCCACATCCAACTCTACCCCCCATTCCGGAACGTCCCATACCACCGCCCAAAGCCACTTCGCCTCCATCAGAAAAGGATACAAAAGCACCAAGGGGCGACAAAAAATAATACTTTTAAGATTGCAATTTACGAAGCGTTTACATATGTATATACATATCCTTCATGTAAAGAATGTTTTCCAGGGGTTATCAAAAAATTCAACACAATTAACGCGTCATGAACTTTATTTCAGTTTTCCACTCCCCACTACATAAAATATATTGATTTGTGAAAATGTCAATCTTTAAAGAAGTATGCGGTGGGCCTGAACCAAAATGGAAGTCAGACGAGAGCATCCACAAGCTACCGGAAGCTAAGCTAATCACATCCCTGGAATGCATTCAACTGAAGCGTGAGCTGGAATCCGAGAGTCAGGATGAGTTCGAGGTTAGTCCCATGATCCTGTGCCTCATGCTGACCTTTTTGCTTTTCCTGATCGGATTCTGGATCTGGTTGATATCGAGGAGCTGCCTCTTTTCACAACCCGAGCAGGTTAAGAAAAACACCATGGATGAAGGTCGAACTTCTGGAGGTTCAACTCCAAGATACAAAAGCCACAAAGTGCGTTGCTTTGATGAAGTGGCGGACTGGGATGACCATCCATTTAACTACAGCGGCTCCAAGCAGGGTATTTTGAAGGCTAACTACTGTAATCTAATGGATTTAAATAGAAGATCTCCTGTTTCCGTTTCTCCAGGCCTAGAAACGGAGTACGAATCATCACAAAGAGCGAAGGAATCTTTACCAGGAACTGATGAGAAGGAAACGGATATTTCTACCAGCCAGGCTTTGGCCGGATCACCCCTATTCCTCTGCAGTCCAAAAAGAAAATACCGGATCAAGTGGTCCAAGTTTATTGGGCGCAATCAAAAAGATCAGTCCAAAACTGAAAGCCCAGAATGACAAGAAAACAAGTTCACATTGGCTTCAATTCAATTAAAAATGTCATTTACAGAAATGCAGCTCTTGACTAAAACGTTGCATTGATTGAAACAAAGATGTATTAATAATACAGCAAGCTAGGGAAAAAGTGATTTATAAAGATTAAAATATATGTATGTACATATCCAATATATTCGCTCGAGTTATAGGAATGAATCCAGCGTGCCGATTGAACCTGGAGAGCAAGGAATGCCAGGAGTGGATGAACGAGGTGTGTGCCCACTGCGCCCACCTGCTGCCCGGCGTGGAGGAGGCGGAGCTCTGGGACAGGTGGTGGGCGGACGAGCTGCCCGCTGCTTTCAAGCCTCGAGTGGATCTAATGTCCGCCTACGACTGCCACAAGCTGCGCAGAGAGGTTGCCCACCAGGTGACGACTAGAGGAGATGAGGAATGGCACGCGGACGAGGACAATCCGGTCACGTGGACCATCTGCCAGCTGATCCTGCTGATCATTGTGATGGTTTTCGCACTGATCGCCATGGTGCTAGTCCTGAAAATCCTCTGCGCTGCACTGCGTCGCTGGCCGGGCAGCATGAAGTGTGCTCCCGCAAATCAAAAGAAGAAACCCGAAGAGAAGCCCCCGCCACCGCCGCCGCCAGTCGATGTGGAGACCCCGCCCCAAAAGGACTCCTGCAGGCCGGCCAAGCTGCCCAAGGCCTTCATCTCCTTCGGCCGGACCACCGACCCACGCACACGTTTCGGTCCGTACAAGCACCAGAAGCTGCTCCAGACCGCCCCCCTTCCGGAGTGTCAGCCGGCAGAATACTAGTACTGCCGCCCCGGGAGCACCACGTCGACCGCCAAGCGGCGAAAAACAAATCGGCCACAAAATAACCGGCTGGGGAGCGCTGGCCAAAAAATCGAAAACAAATTCGAAGGCTGCCGGAGCTGTGCTCAATCGCGGATAAGATTTATGAAATGTGTTCCGCCCCGATTTGTTCTCTTTTTCCCGGTTCGCCTTGTCGGTTTCCTTTTTTATGTTGCCGCGCTGCACGAAACACAAAAACAAATAAATATTCAGACATTGCCACAGTGGCGCTGAACATGGCTAAAAAGTTGCTACAAACTTGGATGAGATTGCATTTTTTATAATAATAAAGGAAGCAAATGAAAACATTAGCAATAAATATAGCAATTTTGGTACATTACTTTTTAAACATTCGTTATATTCAAACAACCCCAATCAACCTAATCAACTTAAAATTGAAAATCTGTTTGTTAATCCAACGCGAGCCCAGTGTGGACGGACAAGTGGGCTTTGGGATCGGGATCGGGTTCGGGATCGGGATACGGGCCCAAAACATGCATGCCCGCCCGTACACTCGGCCGGAATGACCCCAGAGAAGTGGCTGGCCAAGTGTTGTTCCTGGCAGCGTATCAACGTTTTGCCTATAAATACGGCGGATGTCGTTAATCTCAAACACAAGCAATTTTTAAAAATGCATGGGGTATTGTTTATCTCACGGATGGGTGGCTGTAACGAAGGATGCTGATGGAGGCTTGGCGCTGAATGAGTGAGTGTCAGAGTGCAGGGGATTGGCCATAAAAAAACAATTGAGCTTAATTTCAATTGAATGCGCACTCAAATCGAAATTGTAGCAAGCAATTTAGACAAAATGCACTTGTGTATGTGCGATGTCTAAATGATTGTTCGAATTATGGCCGCCAGTTGAAATTTATATGCGATTTTCCGCCGCCGTCGCTACAGCAGTTGTGTACTTCTATTATATTTTTCTTTTTTTGGCATATATATTTAATGAATTTATTTGCGGATTGGGGATATGGAACTCGAATCCCGAATCGTATATATGGCGAGCTGGTGTGTCGCAGCAGGCGTGGCACTTAAATCACGGCCGCAACTGTAGCAAAATTGAAAACTTTTGCCACACTGAATGTTTGTTTGGGCATTCGTTGGATTGTTTGTATGTTTGTTGGCCGGCACTTTTAATTCATTCGCTGCAGCTGGCGACGCAGCTGCCAAGGGGGGAAAAGTGAAATATAAATAGGGACGACGACCACCTCGGGTGACTTTGATTTATTTGTTGCTACCATGCCGCCAGCCAATCGGAATTAAAAGTTTAACAGCTTTGCAATGCGCTTTAGTGCTTTAAAAACGCACTGATTGCCATTGACAAATTGATTTTCTTTCCTGCCCCACTGCCAATTTCAGTGCACTGCGATCTGATTCGAATTCATTCGTTTCCATTCGTTTCCATTCGATTCCATTCGATTCGATTCGATTCGATTCGATTTGGGTGCATTAACAAAGGCCACTGCGACATTATGACAGACTGTCGTCGTAAATCACCAGCCGCAGACCGCAAACGAGTTGAGGCTTCTGTTTTTGGTCGTGTCAACCCTTTCGAGCCTTTAATACGAGTATAATCAAACAATTTAAAAGGTGTGTGTGTGTGTTGGCAATAATTAAACGCTCAAATGCATGCTATCCAATCGAATACAATACTAGCATGTATATACAACTTCTTAAGTCAAATTAGAATTCAATTTGCTGCCGCTTGTCTGGCAAATTTATTTATCGAATCAATCGCCATTGATTGAGGCTCGTTCGCAAATTATTTACCCACATTGATTTGTCCCTTTGGGTTTGCTTTGAAACATTGCCACATTGCCACATTGTTTGGAGCCAAACTGAGCTGAAACTGATGAAGCAATGTTCTTGATCCCCTGCTGCATACTTTGTGGGGCTCTGACCAAAGTCCAGTGTCCAGTTTGGCTCCACTTCCTCCGCCATGTGGCATTCGTAAGCAGGAAGGCACACATCCATTTCACAGCACAGAGCGTCGACAGCTGGCGGTTTTGGGGGTCAGGGGTCGGGGGTCAGGGGTTGGGTCGTTGGGGCATTTGGTGGGTCGAATGCCTGGGCAGGCATATTAGAATTTGATAAATGTGCAGCACGGATACAGGACGAAATGCAGCTGGGCTATATGTTGCACTGGAAGAATATCCCGTGGCTAAAACCACATTGTTTGACTTTGGTTTTGTGTACAATTTGATTGCTTTCTGCCAGAAAAGATGACAATGTTTGCTAAATTAAACAAAAATAATGATGATTATTTGCTCGCTGAGGGCCCATGACTTTCTATTTGCATACAAAACGTGGTTGGCATTCGTAATTAAAGCGCAGACTATCAAAAAAAGTTCAAAATAAATTTCAACACTATCTCATTGAGATAGCTAAGGTGAAACATTAATTCATTAATTTATTAATCTGTTTTTTACAGAAATGTTCAATAGATAGACAGATAGATGTCCTGCATATTTATAGAATGCAAACGTGATTTCGGCTGGTGTAATGCAGCCTGCTTTCCGGGCTGAACTTCATTCTTTACACGATTTAACTCGTTGATTTTGTGGCTTACACTCATTAAGCCAGCCTGGCCCTCCACTGCCATTGTTTGTATACGAGTTGAAAGGAGCATAGGGCGGAAAAAGCTGCTAACCGAGCCTGGACAATCACGAGAGCCTGATCCCTCTTACTTTGGCCATTTGAGCAAGCTGCCCAAGCAACGGCTCTTTGTTTGATTGAGACTCGCATGTTGGGGTTGCTCATACGCCCCATAAGCCAACGCCATCAGAGACCGCACAACCAGACCCCTTCATCGGTAAAGATGTGGCCTGCATCTCGACGCTGATTTTTATTCTCGGTCTAGGGAGGAATCAAGGACTCCAGGACTGCAGGACTGCAGGACTGCAGGAGCCGCCCTCTTGATTTATTTCAATGCCCTTGCGCCAGCTGCAATCCTCAGCAGGCCATTGTGCTGCGAAACTCACTTTTCAAGAACTCAAACAGCGCATTAAAGGCGATATGGAAAATATTAATATTATGGCCTGGTCAATAGCCAGCGATTTCTTGGCCACAGCTTCGAAATTTATGATACTCAGCCATCGCTGATTTATTCCGCCCACGGTTTGACCTCATTACACATTCAGGGGTCAGTCGCGCTGTTCCTAAAGATTACATCTACTATGTGGGCCTTTGGATTTGTGTACTAATTTTCTTTCAAGTTATTCTCGGGCTGCCATAAATGCTGCATAATTCAGCGGCAGCATAAATTCAGATCGCATATTGCGCCAATCGAACAAGCGAACAATTGGTGAATATGAATTTAAGATTTGATTGAATTTGAATTACATTTAGCCAGCCACCGAGGGCTTACTTGAGCATCAGGTTCCAATTTACCACACACCGAAATATAAATGAATTCGGGATTCAACAAATATTTCTGTTTCATTTATGACTTGAAATACGGTGGCGAGTTTCATGAAGTTTGAAGTTTCGGGTGTTAAATGCAATTAACCTAATCTATAACAAGCAACATCGAGCTAATCCATAATATAAAAGTGACTCCCTAATTGATTTACAGCATTTGAGATTGCACTCGAGGATGTCAGCGAACCGACAAGTTCGAAGCAAAGGTGGCTTTGTGCAGTGCTAATTATTTAAACCTTTGATTGAATGAACTCACTTAAAATAATTGTTCATTAAATGGATATTATGCAAAGTCATGCGGCTTTTGTAAACTTTAGGCTGTCATTATAAATCCATGGCAAGCGCCAGCAGAGATGCGACCAGAGAGAATAATTAAACAATTTAATGATGGTTAATAACAAGTCTATGTGACAGCCTCAACCTCAATTGTGAGCTTCGGGGGAGACAACCTTTTTGATTATGTGCAAATCAGTTTTCACAGCAAATTAGGCAGCCACACATTATAACTTTGACAGTCAGGTTCAACCCCCAAGGACGACCTCGACCGCAGATCCTGCGCCACCTCCTCGTCGTCGGGCGAACCCTTTCGCCGTAGAATTTCGTAGACAGTGGAAAGTTCGCCCCGAGTCCCTTAAAAGTACACATGTAGCATATGTATGAGGAGCATCAAAAGTTTTAAAGCATCTGCCGACGCAGGAGAGAACGGGGTAATCCTCGGCCACCCAGCCACCCAGCCACTCAACCCCACAAAGCCCCTTACAAAAGTCACACAGAGGCCATTGTAAATGGAAAAAAAAAAAAAAATGGCGAAAAAATGGCGAAAAAATGGGAAAAAAAACCTTATTTTCGCGGCCACGGGAGCGTGAAAGAGCCAAGAAAATTCAAACAAAAGTGCAACCAACTTTTTGGGGGCAAAGGTTGTGGCTCACTTTTATTTCTGCTCAGCCCGTAGAAAAAGTTTCCCGTTTTTGTCATTACTTTTTCCATTCGAAAGACACTTAAACACTTGCCATGTAATTTATCTGATGCCAGAAGAGTGGGCAATCAATAATAAAAGGATATGCAATATCAAAGAACCACGAAAAACTGAATTGAATTTCCCAAACAACCAAACAACCAAACAACCAAAATTGATAACACTCACCTCAAATAATTTTATCAATTGGTTATCATTTCGTTTTACATTAAAATTTCACTCAACATGTGTTTGTAAACTGCACGGACCCTCGTGTTATTCAAATTTCCGAATTTCTATATTTTCAATGAAATGCATTCTTTGAAATCATTGAAATGTAGGCTGCTGTTTGTTTTTCTGGGGAAACACGTGAACAACAAATTAATGCGGCGACTAATGTAAGCAATGATAGCAAACATTTGTATTTATAAAAAAGGTTCGCATATTTATAAATATGATATTTCATGCTGCATTAATTATAAGCATAATATGTTTACCCATTGTATGTTTCCCATTAAACACAAATTTAATTAGCAAACGAGGCACTCTATATATGTATAAATTTTTGACACTTGGTAATCGTTGGTCTTACAAAAGAAATATTGTCGCAAGTTGAAGTACTCCTATCCTCACCCTGAGCAAATTCTCTCCAGTCTCATCCTAGCCAGTGTCTTATGATGTAACCAACATCCTTTGACTGGGAATGGTTCGTTTCGAGTTTCGCTTTTGCAACTGAGGACTTCGTGGTATTACGTTTCTATCCATTCATTTCCATTCCCAAAATGGTTAATTTGAGGGGATTTTCGGGTCGACAAACTGTTGCATGCTGTTCCCACTGCTGCGTGCGCATGACTGTTCCCCATTTCCGTTCGCTGTTAACCGCTTGGACCTGCCAGAATTGTTCCCAGTTTTTGGAATCGAACATTTGAATTGTTCATATAAGGCTGATAGAAGTCGCAAAAATGATTTATAATAAATGTTCGCTACAATATTTTGCCTTATAAGATCCCATTAAGTTTAAGCATACACTTTAAGCTGAAATAATCTGCTGAATTTATGATATTCTTACATTTGCTAACTCACTTAACTTACGACTTTCAATGAGAACACTTCATTGTATACGCAAATCTTGTTTTCATCACACATCCTTGCGCTCCAAATTCAAGATGTAAATAGCTGCTTTGAAGAAGTTGAAATCGCTGTTGAGTAAGTAGGTCAAGTATTTTGATCATATAATATATATGTATAATTGCCCCTGCCACTTAACTAATTAAATAAAGACAGTTTTCTATGTGCGCTCACCTCAACCCACCTGCCGCCCATCTGCCACCCATCTGCCGCCCACCTGCTCCTACCTGGGCACCCAAACGCATTCGTTGGCAGTGCCAATCGCACTCGGGGGTGGAGTGGCATGACCATGAATGCTGTGCCACCAATGACAATGAGATGAGAATGCCCTTGGGCTATGTTCATAGGAGAGATAGGTGGACGGAGCGATGGCGATGGCGATGGCGATGGCGTTGGCGTTGGCGGGATCCTTACGTTGAAGGCGTTTAATCTCATTCATTTTGAATAAGACCGGCTCCAGCGTATTTAGCCTGAGTACTTGTGTCAACACATTTCAAGATGGTTTCAAATTAAAAGGCCGTGTAATATGCTCCTCAGTCAGGGACTGTTTTTGTTTTGGTTTCCCTTTATTTTTTTCCTAGCTTCTAATGGTTTATGCCTAGACAACTGTCAATGGACTCCGGAGGCTGGGCATCGAGGGAAATTGCCTCCGGCTGACGTCAGCGACTTTTCGAGAAAGAGAAAGTAATTAAAAAAGTTTAGCCGAACGGATTTTCAAAAAAATTCTCCAATTGCTTAGCCAGAGCAAATTCATGTTTCTCAACTGCAGACACTATGTTGTTAATTAGAAAAATTAAGAGTTTTACTTAAGTAGCCGCTCATCTTACATGTTCTTGTTCAAATTTTTTGAAATTATATTTAATTGTCTATATTCTGCTATTTTTGTAGCGAACATAGTGATAGTTTTGCCTTTAAACCGTTGATGTATACTAAAATTCTGTTCAACTAGCATTGCTTACAACAAATAAATTATATAAAAACATAATTTTATATTTCTTCAAGTTTTTAGTAAGACACTTATCATATTGACTGAGATCTGTCGAACTCTAAGCTTTCGAAGGTAGAATAAACCTGTATTTGAAATTATTCTAAAAAGAATTCGTAATAGCTATAAGGTTTAGAGCCCATATTTACATATATTGTGTGTGCCTTCTCTTTAAGAGATATTTAAGGCGACTCTGCCGAAAGGGATTGGGGCATATTGACTTTACGCCGCCTGGAAATTGGCTACGTGACTTGACAATACGAAGAAATGACGACGACGAGCTCCACGGAGCTGATGATGATGGTCCTGTTGGGGACGATGGGGACGATGGGAACGATGCGAACAGCCGCATGAAATGCAAATTTGGAAGCATTAAGAGTGAGAGTGAAGAAGTGGGGAAAGCGGTGCGGGGTCAAGGAAGAAATGCCAAGGACGACGGAGAAAAGAAACAAGTTGTTGGCTTAATTTCGTCACAGCCAGCTTGTTTTCATTAACTGGCCATCGAGGAGCCTTCGACTTGGTTCTGTCGCTCGTTAGGCGTATGAGCAATCGATTAAGAATGATGGGTCGATGGATTTACATCTGCGGCAGAGAGCAATCAACATTAGGCGTTTAGTCAGATGCGATGATACTGGGGCAACCCATTGAAGGAAATAAGAAAACGATAGCTTGCTTAAAGGTGCATCCGATTTAAATAATGGACCTAATGTAACCGGATAACAAACAAATAATAGAAATAAGCAAAATTGCAAACGGAAGAGCATCTTAAAGTATTTAAAAAGAAGGTTGTTGGAAAAGTCTTGGATACACATGCATAACCGTAATTGCGAAAGCATTAAAAGTTCAAGTGACATTGAGCAATAATTCTCAATCCTTTTCAATTCACGGCAAAAGCTGAATGGAAGTCCACCTACTCGTAAGACTACGTTATCCTTCGTTGCAATGCATGCCACACGCATTCATATGCACAACAGGAAGTTGATTATTAAGTGCGTTCGCGAGCTGCTTCACTTAATGCCCCTTTCGGCTGCTCCGCACTCCTGCGGCATCCTGGCTGATCCTTCCACTCCCTGTTCCCGTCTCCGTTCCACACGTTTGAGTGCGCCTGTCGGCAAATGTCTTTATTGCGCTTTTATTTATCTGCCGGTGCCAGTTTCAACTTCGTTTACCGCTTCAATTTATCGGCTCCGTGCAAGGAAGATTCACTACTGCTGGGTAATTGGAGTGCGTTTTTCTGTCTTTTAGTCAGCCAGCCAGTCAGCAAAAGCCAGCACATAGGTGTATGCCACCGGGGAAATGAACTAATTAATATGTCTAGTTAAGAACAACACGAGCCGAAAAAGCTTAATTTTATATTTTGTATAATTTAAATGTAGTGCAGATGAATAAGAAAAATTCGAATCAATTAAAATGAATAGTACAGTCCACTAAAGTGTGAACAGCCTAAATAGCTAGAAAACTGCGCCGGAAATCGATGTCACAAGAGTTGCGATACCGCCCAATCTTCCGACTGCTCATTTGCCGGAAACGGCGCATGGCCTCATGGATCTCCGGTACACTGATTGGCTTGACCACCTCCATGCCGCGACCCTGCGTGACCTCCGGACAGACGTGCATCATAGCCGGACTGCCGCCGGCGGAGGTCACCCGGCTGTAGGGCTCGGTCGCTCGGTTGTCCGAGTTCAGGCGCGTCAGGATCGAATAGTCGACAATGGCGGCAATGGTCTCATGCGCCAAATAGGCCAGAATGTTCATTGTGGGCGTGGGGATGCGTAGGTCTGCGGGCAGGTCCAGAAAGCGGCGGAACTTGTTCTTGATCTTCTCCCCATGACGACAGTAGAAGGAAGTCTTGCGCGCCTCATTGAACTCCAGGTACTGCTGACCCGTAAGTATCTGCGAGATACGATCTGCGCGAAATAATCTTCGCATGCGGTCCTCGTCGTGCAGCTCGTGCACATCGATGGCCAGCTCCTCGTCCTCCTCCTGCTGCTCCAAGTCGTCCATGAAGTCCTGCGGCCTGCCCGTGCGGATACTAAGGAACCTTTTGAGTATGCGCATATCCTTGAGGTGCTTTCGCATCCGCGCTATCTTCACCGGATGGTTGCGCATCAGGAACTCAAAGTCCGCCTGCGATGGGCAGGGGTTCTGCTTCCGCCGCATGGCCACCAGCGAAGCCTCGTTGAAGATGCCGCGCAGCTGCTGCTGCAGGATCTGCTCAACCAGCTTTACACTTCCCGTCCTGGGCTGATCGCTGTCGCCAAAGCTACGCATGATATCCGCGATCTCTGTGAGCAGTGAGACAGGTGCATCATCCGGAATCAGGACGTTGGCAACGTTGCTGCCGCTGCCGCTGGCGCCACCGGCCACATTCTGTCCAGCTAGGTTGACCTGCTGCGGCGAGGAATTCGTCGCAATGCCTCCACTCTGCAGCAGAATCACCTGGCGCTGCTGCACATGCAGTGGCTTGATGTCCTCGGTGGTCTGCAGTTGCGGCGTACTGGGCGCCGAGGGCGGTGCAGGTCCAATCATTATCGGCGACGCTGCCATGTCGTTGGACCCCACGCAAACCGAGTTCTGGCGCATTACTCGCTTGGCGTTGTAGTTCATTTTATTTACAAGCAATGTCACCACTGCAATCGCAACAGCTGATGTCGAGAGAATAGAGAATTCGCTTTGGGAAAGAGATGGCCAATCATAAGGGATGCACGATAGTAACGATATATATCGACGTCCGACTTTACCTCGGTAATATGTCAAATTAATTATCTGGTTACCAAAGCGAAGCATGTCAACGATGTAATGCATTTTATTGTACCGTTTGAATAACAAATAGAAACATGTCACCTCTACCTATTATTCACCTATTATTTTAAGTTCCTTACAATCTGCATTGATATGCTAAGCAATCGGTTCAGCGGAATTCAGTTCGGAACCAGTAGTTCCACTTTAGTCTGCGCACCACCATTTTTGTTTGCAGATGATAACCAGTAAAGCAAAAGACAACAAATCGGATTAAACAATTACCTTAAGATGTTCAACGGGATGGTGAGAACCATCCGCGACAGCGTCGTGGGCACCTATCCGTCCTGCCACGTGACCTCGCGGCTGGAGGAGCGGAGGGCCAAGCAGAGGGCGATGCGCCAGGAGCGCAGGCGGAAACCGGACAAACCAGACGACTTTGTCACCTATGAGGACTCCGGCAGCGACGAGGAGACGCCCCAGCAGCAGGAGGAGGTCCTGAACACATCATACAACCTGTGCGATTACCTCCGCAGCCGGGAGAGCGGACTCCGGGATGTGGGTATATGTTGTGCAGTCGCACCAATTGCATTGCTAATGTGAACTTTGTCCCATCTTCCTGTGCAGCGTCGCAGTGTCAATGTGGAGTACACCAGCCGCTATGTGCTTACCCACGACATGCTGCGCGAGACGCAGATCAGTCTGGGCTACATCAACAAGGTCTTCTGCTCCAAGTGGCTGAGCAGTCGACAAGTGGTTTTCGGGACCAAGTGCAACAAACTGCTCGTCTACGATGTCAACATGCGCCGCGTGGACGCCATACCCACGCTCTCCAATAACCGGGCAAACCATATTGAGGTCCAGGGTGGCTTGCACGCCATCGAGCTGTCGCCCAGCCGATCCTTCCTAGCCACTGGGGCGCGTAACTCCTCCGACATCGCTGTATACCGATTGCCTACACTAGATCCTGTTTGCGTAGGCGAGGGTGGGCACCGCGACCTTATAATGGGCATGTGCTGGCTGGATGACCAGTTTCTTGTGTCCGGATCGAAGGACTCGCGCATGGCTCTGTGGCGCATCAACGAGGACCACATGGAGTTTCCAGATGGTGGGGAGGAAGCATGTCCCACATTCGCCACGATCCACCCCCTTAGTGTTAAGGAAGTTCGCACTGCCCAAAGGGTGAATTTATTAATGCAAATCAAATGGAACCATTATTTCAATATGATCCTCTACAGATTCGCTCTCTTTGCTTTAACAAGGAGTTTAAAGAGATCGCGGCTCTCTCGCTGAACGGATACATTCACATCTTTAATGCGGAGATCTTCAAGCAGACGCTCTCCCGAAAGCTGCCAAACTGCCAGGACAACGTGAGCATCGCCTATCACAGCGACGGCCTCTATGCCGTGGGATGCCGTTCCTATACCATCCTTTTGGACGCCCGAACCCTTCAAACCATTAAGAAGATCACATCTCGATACAGTGGCTGCGGCATACGGGCCACCTCCTTCGAGGGTAACCTGCTCACCGTTGGCACAGGCCTGGGCATGCTCCTCTTCTACGACATTCGCGCCGGAAAGTATTTGGAGAGCAGTGTAAATGCCTCGCGCACAGTCGCACTCAAGTGCAGCAAAGGAATTGTGGTAGGTGGTGGTGCTCCAGTTTCTTATTAGTGTACCAATACGCCCAACTATTTTGAACATTACAGTATCCGGAGGACGAGATGGATGGCTTCCAGCAGGTAAAGTATGTGCCCGCCATCTACACCCACTGCTATGATAGCACTAGGATGCGCCTGTTCGCTGCAGGAGGACCACTGCCGGCGACTTTGGTGGGCAACTATGCGGGCGTTTGGCAATAGATTAGCATAGGATGCGATCCGGGCTCACAATACTGATTAGAATTTAAGTAGTTATTCGACTTGTGATCTTTTATCTTCTGGCTCATTTCGTTTCAAATCGTTCACCTGCATATGTATTCCGCCAAGGCAGATTTTTTATTTTTTAACTTGATTACTCACTTATGGTTTTAATAAAATTTATGTTAGGTTTATGTTAATGATATTTTATAAGTGTAAATGTATGCATAAATACCGATCCTATTTATATATAGTACATACAATACAAATAATGGAATACTAATTTATAGACAATGCAGCTGATTTATAGTCTGATCTATATGCTAATAGAATTTCAAATTAAAGAAACCATTGAAAAACATTGTTTTTAGGTATATGCAAAGGATGTTAATCTACAACGCGCATATCGACGATAGTGCTGTATAGGGCACTCAACAAAATGGGTGTGGACAAATTTAAGATTGTACAAAGTACTGTGTGCCACACGTCAACAAGCAATTTTAAAATACATTGATATAAAAAAAGGAAATTGTACAAGATTTACAGAATGAATGCTATGCAACTGCCCGAGTACTGGTGACTATCCACATCCAGCAATACCAATAATTGTGTTGTCTATCCTACGATGTTACCTAGTTGTTGTTATTGGGACTGCCTCCGCCACTCCACGCAGTCAGAAATCCCGTCCAGCTGCGGCTGCCCTCTGAAGAAACTAAGGGAAACATACAGATTAAAGAAAACAGTCATGGCTCTTTACTTTTCAGCTAGCAGATACCTTTCTGTCCCTTGGCCACACAGTTCAGCATATCCATTTCGTGGCGACTCAGGCGCAGAATGGTATTTAGCACGGGAACCAAGCGCTGACGCTCGTCAACATTGTTTAGAGTAAGGAACTGCAAGTTTATAGAATAAATAAGGTATAACATGTTCCACGTCTGTGCTTTCTTGATCCCACCTTTAAGAAGACGTTCTTCAAGTACTCCGAGTTGTGCATGTGCTGTTCACGTTCCTCAGAGCGCTCTTGGCGACGCAATTCTTCCTTGAGCATGTCGTTCATTTGGGTCAGTTTAGCCAAATCCTGTTCGTTTTCGGCCAACAGGGAAGTCAAGTGCTTGACGCGACTCTCCTGGATATTTAGGCGTTCCTTTGTGGCCTGAAGCTGGGCACTTTGGACGGAAAAGTCTCCGCGTCGGGCCATTTCCGCTTCCTCGTCCTCCTGCTGCGAAACGCTGCGCCCGAAATTAGAAATGGTAGTTACAGTATCGCTGGTTATTTGGTTCATTGATGTGTTGAGCAGCTCGTCAAGCGGCATAAAGTCGTGGGAGCGTCTCGAGGCAGTAGAGATCTTCCGCTGAGCAGCCAGTTGCGCCAGAGAGACGTCGCCAGCATGGCCATCCAAGCCTGTTTCGTGGTCCATGAGCAAGTAATCGATCTTTGCCTGCTCTGGACTGGGGTCCACGCTCGCGGCGGATGCAGTGCTATGCTGTGAAACGTTTGCTTGCATCTTCTGCGCTTCCTCCAGCTGGATCTGCACCTGCTTCAATTGCAACTGGTGCCCGGCGTCCAGCTCATCAACTTGCTGGCGATGCTGCTGCATCAGATCGTGCTGGAATTGCAACTGGCGTTTGTTTTCTAACGACAGCAGGTCGTTTTGCTGACGCAACTCGTCAACTAACGATAGAAGCTCTTTGCTACGCTTTTGCAGATCTGTGTTATCCTGTCGCAATTCCTCAATTTGACTATCCAACTGGGCCAGGCGGGCAGCTCTTCCATCGTTGCTAGCTCGCAGGCTGCGTTCACTCTCTCTAAGCGCAACTAACTCTTCTTCCAACTCTTGTTCGCGGTTGGAACCCTTACTTTGGTTTTTGCGCAACACAGACTGTGCCTTCAATTTGTATTCGGTGTATTCGACTCGAAGATCTTCCTGAGCTCGTTCCGCATTTCGAAGCGCCGTCTCCAATCGCTTTTGCTCCGCCAAGTGCATTTCCAGCTCCTCGGTTCGGCTAAGTAGTTGTTGAGTGGACGTGCCTAGCCGGGATTCGTATTGTTGAGCGCTCTCCGCCAGCTGGAGATGCAATTGCTCCGCCTCAAGCTTAGCCTGCTCAACCGCCTGCTCCAAATCCTTTTTCTGAGTGAGCGCCTGTTGCTTGCTGTGAACAGCGTCCTTGACCTGGACCTGCATGCGATCAATTTGCTCCTTTAGCTGTAGGGAATGGGCAGCCTCTCCGTTTTTGGCCTCCTCTAGGATGGCGATCTCCTTGCGCAGCTGGACGATGGTGTTCTCCTTGCTGGCCAGTGATTCCGTAACGGCATCTAGTTCGCTAGATTTAGCTGCCAGCTTCGCACTAACTTCGGTAAGGGATTTTTCGGCTGCTTCGATCTCCAAACTAAGGACACTGGAGTGCTTTATTTTCTCCTTGGACTTCAGCTTCTGGTTCTCAGCTCGAGCAGCATTAAGATCCTGTTGCAGTTGGACCTGTGCCAACTTGACCGCCTCCAACTCCTCCTTTAAGGCCCCACTCTGTTCCATTTCATTCAGCTGCTGCGTCTGATCCTGCAGTTTCTTTTTCAGCTTGGCAGCTATGGCCCTGAGCTTATGGTACTTCTCCTCGTAGCCCTCGTCCAGTTCACGCAGGCGGCTCAGTTCCTCCGCTCGTGATATTGTGGATGTCGATAGAATATCACTCTGGGCATCAGCATTAGCCTTTTCCAATTCCTCAACACGACCCTGGAGTTGTTTGATCTTCTGTAACTTCTCCTGCGCCGCCTGCTGACTGTTAGATAGTTGAACCTCCAAGTCTCGTTGTCGCTTGACCTCCGCTTCGTGCTGCTCTTGAAGACGTGAAATGGCGTCACCGCGTCCCTTCAGCGCCTCATTCAATTCCCGCATCTCCGTCAGCAACTCCCCGTGCTCCTGCTCCTTGAGGTGGAATCGCGTGAGCAAGTCCTCGTTGTGTTGACGCAGTTCTATGCAGATGGCTTCTAGATCCTGCAACTTCGTCTGCTGATCATCGCGCTCCTTTTTAATGATTTTGACCAGATATTCCAATTGATTAAGGTTGGTCTGGAAAAAGCTTATATTGATGTTCCTGGACTGATTTTCGGACTTTTCCTTCTCCATCGCCATTATTATTTCCTTGTCAATTCTTTGCTCCTCCTTGACAATGGCTGCCAGCCGATCGATATCGGTTACCTTCTTAAGTAGGCTCTGCACATTCAAATTGCTCTGTCTCTGCTTCACTATTTTGACTAGTCGATCCATTTCCTCAACTTTTTGCAGCAATCGCTTGCGGTCAATTCCAGTGTCAATTGTGTGATGTTTATTGTCTGACTTCGCGTTGATCAGCTTCAGTTTTTCATTCTCGGCCTGTAGGGACGCCATCTTTGCGCATAACAGCTGCGAGGCTTTGATGATCTCCACCTGCCATTTGGAAACGGAGGCGGCGTACTCGTGCTGCGTTTCCAATAGCACGCACTTGCACTCCTTAAGGTTCTTCAGCTTGCGATGTACGTCAATGAAGCGGTCCTTAAGAGAGTTGAACTTTTTGCGCTGCTCAGAGTTTAGTTCCTTAATGCTCTGGTACTTTTGCTGCAGCTGCCTCGACTCTTCTTCCATCGTGGCCACTTGCTGGCGAAAACTGTCGTTTTCCGCCTCCGTTTCCTTAATTTTGGCTATGTCCACTTCCAATAGCTCCAGATTCTTGCGTTGCTCGTTACCCAGAGCATTGACCTGTTGCATAGCCTTCTCCATGCGATCCACATCGGCAAGGAGGGCATCGTTTTCATCGCTCAGTCGTCCAAGCTGGCGCTTTAGACTCTCGTTCTCGATCTCGAATTGCGTCAGACGGTCGGCATCCTCCTTGGCCTTTCGCTTCAGAGTATTCAGTTGCTCGGTGAGGATGAGGTTCTTATCGGTAAGGTCCTGGACCATTTCCTGCATGGCTGGCAGGGTGCTCTGCTTCTCCGCCGCCCGTTTTAGGGCCTCCTTGAGTCGGTGATTTTCCTCGGTGAGTTCTAAAAGAGAGTGGCTCACGTTATTCTAGAAAATTCCCTGGAGCTTTCCATCTAAGTAAGTTACCATCTTTCGCCTGCTTGGCTTTTTTTGCAATGTTGAGCAGGCCTTTGTATTTGCTGATGATTTCATCTTTGCTCAGGGCCTCGATCGGATTCGAGTTCTTCTGCTAATGCAAATAACAAGATGAGACGTCATCATCAATTCTGGTGACACTTTTCCACTGACCTGGGTTTCTCTCGGTGATGCGGTTTCCATTTTACTTGCTATTTGCGGGTCCTTGCATTTAACAGCGGTCCAAGCATTTACGCTCTAGTTCATACCGGGAGGCTTTCCTATTAGAGAGCGTTCCAGATTATTTACCCAGGTTATTTGGTAATGTTTTTAGATTCTTAATCAATCCGAGTGAAGAAACACTCCAGACAAACTAACAGCTGACAGGGCTGCCATCGTCGCAAAACTAGTGATGAGCGCCTTTTCGTGAGAAGGTGACGCAGGCACAGAAATATGATTAATTAATAAGATAATAATAATACGTTTGTTCCAATCAATATTACAGTATTACATTCCTATTCTGGGCCCTAAGAACTTATTTATGTTCACAGAGCAATAAACAGAATATTTTTTGCTTGCTATCGATCACCCTCAACTATCGACTACGATATCGCTGTCGACCCACCACTAGCTGTGCAGTGCAAACAACATTTGGCATCTCTACTGTTTATCATTTTTCTTCATCCGCTGAAGTGATGGATTTGAGTGATAATAGCCAACTGGAGGATCAGTACTTTGTTTACAAGCATGATCAGCTATTCGGCGAGAGTTTCCCCCTGTTCAAGGAGATCCGCAGAATGGGCAAGCTGTGCGATGTCACCCTGAAGGTTGGTGGTCAGACTGGGGCATTCAAATTCAATCACCCGCAGCTCAGAGATACCGTCATTATCTAGCGTCTAAATATAAAACGCCACTCGAATTATTGCAGGTTGAAGATCAGACCTTCTCCGCGCACCGCGTTGTGCTGGCGGCCACCATCCCGTACTTCTATGCGATGTTCACCAACAACATGGCAGAGAGCAGGATCAAGGAGATCACCATGAAGGAGAGCGCCATAGAGCCGAGTGCCCTGGAGAGTCTCATCAACTACGTTTACAGCGGCCAAGTGCGCATTGACAACCAGAATGTGCAGAGCCTGATGGTGGGCGCCAGCTTCCTGCAATTGTCCAACGTCCGGGACGCCTGTGCCAGTTTCCTGATCTCCCGCTTCCATCCGCACAATGTCCTGGGGATCCGCACCTTCGCCGACTCCATGATCTGTCGTCAGTTAATCGACGCTGCCGACAAGTACATTGACCAAAACTTTGCCAAAGTCTCGCAGTCGGAGGAGTTTCTCGCCCTGGACTGCGAGCAACTGCTGGAGCTGATGCGCCGGGACGAACTCAACGTACGCACCGAGGAGGTCATCTTCGAGGCCTGCATGAAGTGGGTCAAGTACGCAGAAGACAAGCGCTCTGAGCTGTTTCCCCAGGTCTTGGCTGCCGTGCGTTTGCCATTGCTCTCGCCGCAGTTCCTGGCGGATCGTGTGGCACGCGAGGAGCTCATCCGATCCTCGCACCAATGCCGTGATCTCCTAGACGAGGCCAAGGACTTTCACCTCATGCCCGAACGAAGGGGTCTGCTGCAGAGCTTTCGCACGCGCCAGAGGTCCGGTGAGTTCTTCACCGGGCAAATATACGCCGTGGGAGGACTGGCCAGCACCGGGGAATCTGTGAGCACGGTGGAGATATACGATCCGCTCACCAAGAAATGGAAAATGGGCGAACAAATGTCAATGATGAGGTGGGTGTGCGAGGTTTATTTTTATTCTGTCCCATACTAATTGCGAAATTTTCAACAGATCTCGCGTGGGTGTGGCCGTTCTCAATGGCAAGCTGTACGCCTTTGGTGGATTCAATGGTACCGAGCGCCTGTCCACCGTTGAGGTATACGACCCGCGCAAAAACAAGTGGTCCCAGGGCTGTGCCATGCTCTGCAAGCGCAGCGCCGTGGGCGTGGCCGCATTGGATGACTGTATCTATGTGTGCGGCGGCTACGACGGCGTCACCTCGCTCAACACCGTTGAAGTTTACTATCCCAAGTCTAATACTTGGAAGACTGTGAGTCAACAATACATATTATGTTTTTCCCAGAAGGGAAATAAAACTGATCCAAATTTAATTTCACCAACCAAAGGTTGCTCAAATGATGAAATATCGGTCAGCTGGTGGAGTTACCCAATTGAACGGCTACGTCTACGCCCTTGGCGGTCATGATGGGTTGTCTATATTCGATTCGGTGGAGCGGTACGACCAGAACGAAGATGTCTGGGTGAAGATGTCGCCCATGCTGAATCGTCGCTGTAGACTGGGCGTGGCCACGCTGAACGGAAAGATTTACGTGTGCGGCGGCTACTGCGGCAACTCATTCCTTCGATCCGTAGAGTGCTACGACCCCCAGACGGACACCTGGAAGCTGGTGACCCCCATGAATTGCAAGCGCTCGCGGGTGGCTCTGGCCGCCAACATGGGCAAGCTGTGGGCCATCGGCGGCTATGATGGCGAGTCAAATTTGTCCACAGTCGAGGTGTACGATCCGGAGACCGATAAATGGACATTTATGCCGCCCATGTGCGCTCACAGTGGCGGCGTCGGTGCCGGAGTCATACGAATCGAGTAACCCGCTCGGTTGGCCTGCCAAATCTGTTTCTCTAGCCACTCTCGTCTAAGGTAATTTATGCGTATTCAGTCGATATAGTGTAGCCTAGATATGATTGTTGAGTGTAACCAAGCTTTAGCGGCACCTCTTGCGGCCGCCTCGTGTGCAACTCAGCTCAGCTCAGCTCCTCCAGCTCTTTTTATTTTTGTTAATCTCTCATATTAATATCCGCGGACATTGCAACTTTGATTGGAGTACAAATCTTTTTAGATTGAGACGTCGATGGAATGTCACTCTCTGCCAGCAGGCTATTCGCATAGCTATGAGTTGGACCCTGTTCCATCTTGAAGATTTTCATGTTTGTAGCATTAAGGAGTATGGCCACGTTGCTAGTATTTGAGGAGTTTTCGGGTGTGTGGACAGATGCTGCACTGCGCAAAATAAGCCGTGTTTTTTTTTCTGCTGCAAACCTGTTAAAATAGTTAATATCTCTTATATCCAGAAGGCTAAACTTAACAAGAGATGTGCTCATATGCAAGGCAAATGCATCATTGGTCAATCCACAGCTTCCTGCAGCTTGTTCGATGTATTTGACTGGGGCCAGTCCAAACATACTCGCATGCAATAGACCAGTGAAAGAATATCCAAGGAAAGAAATCTGTTTCCATAGGCATTCTTTAATCGAACATGGAGGAATTAACTTGATTGTGAAGTTGGGAACTTTGTACAATACTGATTGCTCATACGAGCTCCCATGGACAAGATGCAATTTGTTTTTGGGAAGAAACTTATCAATAAAAAGTTGATCATTCCAATTATCAAGTTCAGTCCCATCAGATGTCCCTTGTCTCGGATGTCCGGATATAAATTTTGCGTAGTCAGCATCTGAAACAGACCGGCTACTAAATATTTTGCTGCAAGAATGATGTTTCCATTTTTTGTTAGATAATCTACGAATGCAACAAAAAAAGGAGATTGTAAAGTTCTTGAGTACACTTTGTAATGAATATTTCAAAATGAACGGTATGTCAAGAGTTGTTAGCTGTCTAATGGAATGATTATCATTAAACAATTAAAAAATGAGAAATTTAAATATTGAATTATTAACGATACAAGTTTTAATATAATGATAGGATATATAAATTTACAATATAAAAAATCGTAAGCATAGAAAATTAGAAAATTTCACCAAAGTAATGTATGTATAGTATAATTAAAGCAAAATTGTTCATGTATTACCCACGGTTCTCTAGTGTTTGTCATTCCAGTTATATAATTGCTTAGTTTCTACGCCTAGCCTTAAATACTCACTACAATTGTAATCCTCCAAATAAAAACATGTTTAATGCATGTTATGTGAAAATGTATGCTGTCTTTTGCTGCAAAATGGGTAAGTTAGCTAAAAGTACATTATATTATATTATTATATTTATATATAATATTATATTATATTATATTTAACATTTTACGCAAACTTCATATCATATTTGATTTAATCTCATTTAATACTATTTATTTTTCGGTCATCACCCTCATCATTAGTAATCCTGAAATGGTTTAGAAGGATGTTAAAGTTCAGTGATTTCTTCACAGTAAAGGGACTATCAACCTTTTGCGCATCGTGTAAATCAATTGTGTTTCGACGATCCATATGGGCGGCGGATACGTTTTATTTGCACAATAATAAATGGTTGACAAATAACAAAGCAATCTGAGCGACAAAAAGGCGAATATGGCGAGGGCAGCGCAAAAAGTTGATGGTCAAAGAGCACAACTTCAAGGTAATGCGATTGTTTATTGGCCATAAAACATTTCCCATTTTAATTGAAAGTGATTAAGTATTATTATCAAAATTTCAATGTTTGAAGGAACTATGATAGTTTCAACTCTTATATAGTTATAAAATAGTGATTAAATCGTAGTTGGTAATAAAATTTAAGGTTTTTTTTAGGCGGGGTTTAGGTAATAAAAATAGGTAATAGGTAAATAATTATTAAGTATCTCTACTACTTGCTACCTATTTTCTAGCGAATATATGTACCCACCCTCGTTGTGTCTCTGTTGGGCGTGCGGAGTATCTCTTCCCTTAATGTTTGTGAACCTCCCACGCGCGGAATGCAATTTTAAATTCAATTTGCACCACCTGGTCAAAGTGCAGCGGCAGCAGAACGAATTCGGAGCAACAGGTGGCCATAGAGGCTAACGAAACCGAAAACCAAAATCAATTTGCCGTCTATCACTGACCCATAAAATGGCATACGCAATGCAAAGGGCCATAATCCAATCAACCGCATACTTAACGTCCATATTCCGCAGTTATCAGCTGGCTGCGGCGATGGAGCACCTTATCTCCGATCCGCTGTGATCCACTATGGTCCTGGTTCCCAATTGCCAATTGCCAATGGCTATATGTATGTATGTTTGTAGCTCTGCAGCGGCACGGCTATTTGCACAAGCGAAAGGGCTTTGGTGGCGGCGGCGGTCTTATTTGATTCTGATAATCAAATCACAAATTGCTTGTCTATCGATGGGCAATTTTATTTTAATTAAATGCTAATTATGTTTACCAAATGGTTGGAGTAAATATTTGTTGCGTCACCGTCGACAATTGGAGTCGCAGTGGGTGCTCACCACCGAAAACGAGCCCGTTTAGTTTGGGAAATGCCTCTAATTGTTTGGGGGTGAGGAATTGGCCATTTTTTGCCCCGAAATCTGTTGCAATTTAAATGCAAATTTTTCAGCGGGCGCTGTACACTGTAACTTTTACGACTCAATTGAGCGAAGAGGCGGAAGGCAGTCCTGCCACAAGGATGCGCAGATAAGATGCCAGCAGGAAGCGGCGGTGCTTCCACGTTTAATTTTAGACCAAAAAACTGGCGTTGTAGTGGCTGCAAGTTGCAACGCGCTGGCCCCCGGATGTGTGTGGCATCCACTTGGCCTTTCCGCGTGCGGGTGAAGCGGATAAAGCGGGTGAGCCGGGTGTTGTCTTATCTTAAATGCCGCGACCTCGCCTCAAGTGCATTGTTGATGGTCGCGACCCGTTGAAATCTGGCTGCAACGGCTTTTCCGGCTCGGCTTGTGACGCATTTGAGACGAATCCGCTTGGCAGCTTTAAATTTGATTGACTTCAAAATGATTGAGCGGCGAATCAAAAGTCAAAATGAGACACCAAATGTGGTATGCATCTTAATGTGGCATTCATACCCATTCGATTGGGTTTAAATTTCTAACTAAATAATAATTAGAATAGAAAGAACACTTAAATATTAAAATAAATCTAATTAAATCATAATAAATCAAGAAAAAAAATTGTTCTAATAATTATTTAAAAATACGTGTAATGAACACAATTTTGATAAGTTCAAAAATACATTCAAGTTTGAAAAAATGTTTGCTAGGTTTATGAGCCTTGTCATAAAGATCTATGTAACTATGTAAAGATCCTTTAAATGTAACTTGTTTCATAAAATGTTGTCCATCCCCATTGCATATTTAAACGAGTAATTGTTTTAAATACTAGCTTACATTTTTTAAAACACCCGACACAGTTTAAAAAGGTGAATGTTTTGTTTGCTTTATAGGCGGCACATGGGAATAATTTTAATTACAAATTTTTTGGCCAAACAGCCAGGGAAAAATCAACAAAGTGCATAATTTTTATTTGTCGCAGGCAAATTTCGCAGGCATAAGGTAAAACATAAATATTAAAATAAACCAAAAACATATGCGAGTGCGGACCAACTGAAATCGAAATTAATATTACCTTCTACGCGCAACTTTCCCATTTGGCCAGTTTGGATGCTGTTGCTCCATTCTCCATTCGCTTCTGTTATCTCCTGCTCCTTTTGTGCGCTATGCCTTTTTCGCATTTTGCCCACTTTTTGCATATGTTTTATTCACATATGCAAACAGAATTTCCGTTCAATTCAATTGCTCCGGCGAGGAGGCAATTTTTTATTCCACGCTGAAGTGGCGGCCGCATAAAAGAGCACACACACCGCATCGCCACACTCGCACACTCACACACACTCACAGACACACACACACAGTCACACCTCGTATCGCTTCAGATTCTATTCGACCAATTGTTGATATGCACGAGCACACACCCACACACAAACACGCACACACACACACACACAGCAGCCGAGGCAGTTCGGGTGCCCCTGCACTTCGTGTCCTGCCGGTCGGGCTTCCTGTTTCGGCCTTATCCTGCTTCTGCCGCTTTTATAAAGGTCCGTCGTCGCTTCGATCTGTCGCTCAGTTGTTGCATACTTCTCGGCGCGTTCGGTACGCGAGCAGTTGGACAAGCAGTTGGCTAGAACTGAAAGTGAAAGATACTTCCAAAGCGAATTGGCTCCAATTGTAAGTGAACTTCTGCCCTAACATTTCATTAACTTGCCGCAGTTTCTGCTTAGTATTTATAATGATATTTACCCGAATAATTTAAGCAGTGATTGCTTCTGAACAAAATCATATTCAAACTTAGTAATTTAGTGATAACTAGTGCGATCGAGGAGAACTTTTATTCTAAGCTAGCGATTACATCCATTTTCAAATAAATGGACATACATTTTATAAAAAAATATTATATTGCCTTGAAGACAAATTGCCCCTGAGATAATAATACATTTGTCAAATTAGCTGCAAAACAACACATTCAAAATTTTATGCTTCGGCATGTTGAGAGCAATCTTTGAGCTTTGTTATCAGATTTTATATCCTATTTGATCTCGGGGGTCTGCTTAATATCATCAACAAGTTTTTATGACAGCCCATTTGTCCAATCTCAGCGTAAAACTTCATGGGTGGCATCCACCCAATTTAAAGAAGAGAAAACGAGACGATTTCACTTAATTCTGACAAATTCCGCACATTAAGGCTGCCGATTGTAAAGGATAGGGTGTTTAATGCATTACACGAAACTAAAAGACAGTCCTATTAATGTGTTAACTGGTTTGATTAGCTGACAAGGTACTTCTAACAAACGCGTGATAAAAAAGCAAGTGGACGACCCGGTGCCTCCGAGTCAAGTTCGTTTTGTTTTTACATATTTGGGTCCGGCGGGAGCAGAAACATTGTTTATGGAGGATGGTCGTCATCAATTGACAGCCGGCGGCCAAAGCTAATAAAAAGCAACATCAATGCAGAGGGCACCGGATTCCGGGATTGGGATTCGGATGGCGATGGCGATGGCGATGGCACACATCCGGTGGCAGCACGCAACGCCATCCCATTAGAGAGGCACTCTCCCAAAAAGCCACTATGGACGGACTGGGTGGCCACGGGTAACATGAGGCGGCGCTTTAAAACTGCCCCTGGGTCTTAACTTGTTTTATGTCAACTTGGACAACGAGAACAGGGCAATTACAGCATGTGTAGCCAGCAAAAAAAAAAACAAAACAAAAAAATACACAAATACTTGAGCTGCAGCTGCGCCTAAAAAGAAGATCCTTTAAAATGTAAGTCGCTGCATGTGAGTGTGTGTGGGCCAGGACTAATTAACCCGGCCAACAAGTGTAGCTGCCGCACTCATTACGGCAACAAGAGATGGTCAAGTAGGGAGTCATTCCTCGGGCCGGGAGCACTCCGTGTAATGTCAACGTGCCCTGGTACACAATTTGGGTAAATATTTTATTACAGTTCGAGGACAGTTTGGGAAAGCTGAAGGGCCATGGAACTATTAGTTCATTAACCAAGCATAAATATTAATAGAGAAAAGTGTATACAAAACGCGTAAATTAACAACAGTATTTGTGACACATTGTATAAACAATCTTAAGAATCCTAACAGCTTGCCGAGCCTTAGTTCCGGAAAATTAAATATGTTTTAGGTCAGTAGAGGGTAAATCTCCATCCTAAAATATCACAAAACTCTAGGACATGTACACATTTCAAAATCAGCACCAGTAATACAACATGTTCTTGAGAAGCCCAAATGCCAGCGGGAACAAATGGAGTGGGATTGTCATAAAAAACTTTTGGGTGCCTAAAAAAACCAACGAACCAAGACGCGACTCGTTTTTCGACTCGCCTTTGACTTAGGGACTCATCATCAGCGCATTGCTGTGGATTTCAATTTCAATCATTAGGGATTAATTTGGCCAAAGCACAAAGGTCACACATGGCAGGCCTGTCACTACCCCACCTCCATGCCTCCACAGCTTTAATGAGTCTTTTACAAAAGGGATAACGAGGCAGACAGGACGCATCCGTCTCGGAGTTTGCTTTAATGTCTCGCAAAGAACTTAAACCGCATAAATTTACATTTAGATCTACATAAGCGGATGATGCATGATGTATGGCTAAGGCGATGGATGCAAGTCGCACGGGTCCTTGGGCCGACGACTAAACGGTTCTCGCATTCAGTATGGGGGTGTCCCGGAAGTGCAGCTCCTGCGAGGTGGGTGCCTGCTGGTATTCCACCACCACCAGTCGGTTTGTGCCCACCTTGAGCACGGGCGCCGGAACATACAGGGTGACCTGAGGTCCCACCAGTGGCCAGTACCTGCCGAGATTTTCGCCATTTACAAAGACAATGCCCTTGCCCCAGCCGGACATGTCCAGATAGGTGTCCGCCAGGTCCGACTCCTTCTGGATGTCCAGTTGGCCGTGGTAGATGGTGGGACCAGTGCGCAGCATTGTGCGCAACTTCTTCAGCTCCTGGAAGCCCTGACGAGCAGCCTCATCCGACCGGGTAATCAGCTGCTCCAGGTTGTCGTACGACTCGAGGGGGAATTGGGTCATGTTCCAGTTGCTCAGCACCTGCTTGTCCAGTCGCACATCCTGCAGGATGCCCTTAAAGTCGTTCAGCTGGCGACCGTAGTTGATGCGACCCTGGTTCTCAACGATGATCTGCAGCCTCCGTCCGGCACTTGCACCGAGGGGCAATTCGAAAACGGGTGTTTCCCTGGCCAAAATACCCACAAACTCTCCATCCACATAAACATAACCTCTATCCGCCAGTCCGGGAACGCTCAGGATGCTAGGATCCCGCTGGAAACTGGGCAACCAGGTCTCGTAGAGCACCAGGCCAGAATACTGTCCCAGAGCCTCGAAGCTCTTCGGCTTGGCGGACTGCACAAAGCCAGTGGAGAGACGAGTACGCGCCTCCGGCGAAAGCAGACTACAGCAGATGGTCAGTCGCACAGTGCCGTAGGATCGCTTGGGAACGGGTCCGGGCACGGGTTGATTTGGCAGCGGGAGATAGCGGCCAATGATGCGTCGCAGGGCTTGGAATTTGGTAGTGGGATCTCCCGCCTCCGTCATGGGTGCATCGTAATCGTAGCTGGTGATGTCCGCCATGTAGTTGCCGGGTCCAATTTCATTGGCACCAGCTGTAAATCCGAAGTTAGTGCCACCGTAGAACATGTAGAAGTTCACACTGGCACCATGATCCAGCATGTTTCTGGAAGACAAGACAAAGGTTTATAGTATATTTATAATTATTGCCTGAAACCAAGTTGAAACTTACATGAAAGTGTTAGTAATCGATTGGGTGCTAACATTGGCCATCGGCTCCGTCCAGTGGGTCAGCCAGCCGGGATAGTATTCCGCATTGACCAGCGGACCCTTCGGCTGGTACCTTCTAAGCTTGGCCCAAATGGGCTTGAGATCGTTCGTGGCGCCAAAGTCCATGGTCGCCAGGACTCCCTGGATTTTGCCACAGCGCAGCACACTGGGTCCATCATTGGTGAAGAGCACCGCCTGACCTTTGACATGGCTCTCGGTCTCATCGCGAAGCCAATTCCGATAGTTGAGATCGCAGGCAAAGAAGGAGCCATATTCGTTCTCCACCTGAACCATGATGATTGGTCCTCCATTGCCATACAGATATTTGTTCATCTTAGCAAACAGCTGGGTATACCAAATGCGAACTTCGCTTAGATAATCTGGAGCATTTAAGGAATAAGAAATCTGAGAAAACACCAATAGAAGAAGCAATACTTACTGACATCTGATGTCCGGAGTTGAATCCCCGGATACTTGTTAAGCAGCCAGTAGGGAAAGCCGCCCATGTCACGCTCCGCACAAATATACGGGCCCGGACGGAGGATGACCAGCAGATCCTCGCCCACGGCCAGGCGTATAAAGCGCTCCAGATCGGCAATGCCGCTCCAAACATAAACGCCATCCCGCGGATTGTGCAATGACCACTCCACATAACTTGTAGTTAATTGAAACATGACTATTGAACCATTAAAGCACCAGAAGTGACTCACGTGGTCACCGCATTCAGGCCCGCGGCTCTCATTGTCCTAAGATGCCTCTGCCAGGTGGCTGGATGGGCACGGAAGTAGTGGAACGAACCGGCAATGAATCTGAATGGTTCTCCATCCTTTACGAACTGATCCTTATCGTAGTCCACTGTGAAGGAGCGATTCGATGAAGCAGCTCCCAGCAGCGGGAGCAGACCCACCAGGAACACCACACCAAACTTCATTCTGAAGGATAACAAGGATTTCTATATCAGTAAAGGTGCTGCGAATCGAGACTTACATAGTTTAATATTGGATTGCCCTTTATCACTTTGATCACATGCATTCTTTGATGGATTGTCGAACAACTGAACAAATTCCATGAAGTGTTCTATTTTCCCTAGGCAGCGTTTTCCTTCCGGATAGTCTAAAGACCCAGCCCGTTCCGCTTCCTAGTGAATCAATCTAAATCAGCCCAGTTGAGTTCATCGCAGTGCAGTGCAGAGCGCGTCTCGTTTCAGCTGAAATGTTTCAATTGAAGTTCACGGCTCAATTGCTTAGTGACAACAAAATGATAAAATCTTTTGTTTGTTTGTTCTGCTTATGAATTGTTTGAACTTAATTCCATTCACTCGAGCCCCCTGAACTTCTTGGCTTCACTCTTGTGTTTCGCATTCCCTTCGGGTCCCATTAATTAATGCAAGCTCAAGCTCAGCCTAAGTCAATTATTTAATCTGGCTCCTTCACGCATAAAACTTTATATTTCCCCAGCAGCTGCTCCGCAATAATAATGGATTATTATTTCTGTATTCGGACACTTTGTTATGGATTCATTCTTATCGGCACAATTTGTTGCTCTTCACTTTCTTCATTTTTTGCGATTTGGCAAGTGTGTGCTACGTGTGCTTGTGTTCTATTTCATTTTTAATTCGCGATGCGGCTTGTTTTGATTGCGCTCAATTATAAAATACTGTTCCTGTCAACATTGCGCTTATTAAAAATCATTTCGGTGATTCTTTTTTTTTATTCCCGACGCTTGTCCGCCGTCCGTTTATAAATGTTTTCCGCTTGGAAAACCTTATAAATTCACATTATGATTCATTTAGCCATTTTAAATAAATAATTAAAAATAATTGACCAACTTTGCCGGGTGGTTATTTTATTTAAAATTTCCCCCACTGAACTCGAAAGGTTATACAGCGAATCGATATAAAATCCATTACTTTAGGGAGTCTTCACTGTTTGCCTAACACAAATACTGAATGCAGCAGCTTAAATTGAGACAAGCCAGTGCCATACATGCTTTATTTACACTAAATAAACAGTTTAATTGAATTAAGTTGAACATTAAAAATACATAAATGCTGTGATTTACTCGCTGTGATTCCTCGCCTCTTATCACCAAACGGCTCTTAAGCCGATAAGGCAAATTCCCCTCTAACCAAATGATCTGTGAATTGACATGTAACAAATACACTGCCATCAAAGACCCCCCCTATTTGGGCACCTAAGCTACGAATTCGAAGGGAAAACCAGAACGGGAACGCAGACGTGGACTCAAGCCCAGTAAGTTTTAGGCACCTGACCTAAATAGATTATTTTGCATGCCAGTTACCGAGCTAACAAAGCTGGATACCCACTGCGTGCGCCGCTTAACTTTACTGGCAATTAGGCGAGAAAGTTGGCTATCGCCCCGTTTTTCTTTCGAAATGAGTCCAGGTGTTTGTTTTTTTTGTTTTCGAAGCCAAACAAAATGCAATTATTCATATGACACTTACCTCGCTGATTGCAGCTACACGTAGTGAAAGAAGTATTTCACTTTTGTGTGGATTTAGAGCACAGACGAAACAAAAACCCAGAATGCGATCGCGGTGGCTGCAATTGCTATGTGGAAAGTGCGCCAACTGTTCCGCTTCAAATCCAAATTCAAACTGATCGTGCGGCAACCAGAAGCCGCGATTAAGTGCAGAACAGAACGTAGACGCGGCTGGCAACATGAGGCCAGCGCCATTGCAGTGCAGCGGCAACATTGTTGGGCAACATTTGGGCTAAGCAACTAAAGAAATAAAAACGAATGTGTAAAAAAGTTAAAACACTATAGAGCTCTAACTAACCTCTAACTGTGAAATATTGGTCAAAACTGAAGCTTTAGTTTTCTTATCAGTTTTCCATGTAAAGTTTTCCATTTTTAGTTATCCATTTTAGTTTTCCATTTTAAGTTTTTCATATTTAGTTTTCCATTTTAAGTTTTCCATTTTAAGTTTTCCATTTTAAGTTTTCCATTTTAAGTTTTCCATTTTTAGTTTTCCATTTTAAGTTTTCCATTTTATGTTTACCATTTTAAGTTTTTCATTTTAAGTTTTCCATTTTAAGTTTTCCATTTTAAGTTTTCCATGTTAAGTTTTCCATTTTAAGTTTTCCATGTTAAGTTTTCCATATAGTTTGTTTTCCGTTTTTCGTTTTCCATTTTTATTTTTTTTATTTACATAAAGATATTTACACAGATCCCAAATAACTTCACATAGGTCTATAAAAATATTACTTCTTTATGTGTGTTTTGGAATATATTGTGTAGAATATATAGGAATATAGGCTGACTAAACTGACAATAAACTAACATCCAAAAAATCAGTGTGTTCTAATGATACAACCTATATATTAAAAAAACCTCAAGGATTGGTTTTACCTCAAATGATCCTTGACTTTTAACCCACTCTATAGATGCTGTCCCTTTATGCATCGACTGAGTGCTGCTTAATATTCCGTGCCCCTAAGACATGTTCCAGTCATTTTCCTAAAAAATTAATGTAAATTTATTTAAAATCCACACGCATGCCGGTGGAAATCGAAATTGGGCTGCAGCTGCTAGTACAAAACAAAAAAAAAGGAGTCGATTTCAAATTATGGTCACGCCTCATTTTTTATGCATTAACTGCGCGTATTTGCTTTGGCCTGAACTCTGACCTCTTTTTCGCATGCAAAATAGGGTGACATGGAAATGCAGCCGCGGGCAATTGGCCGAAAAGTGAGTTCTCCATGTTGTTTTATTATTAATTTCATACATTTCTGCTGGTCCTCTCTGATTCCGTCCGTCTGTTATTGTTGGGTCACATGGCGTAGTCCTTTCTTACAACTGGGCTAATGGCCCATATTATCCACCCACGGAAAAAGGCGCACACACACACACACACACACACACACTCACGCAAAGCAAGGGCCGAGCACACAATGTGTTGGCCAAAATGTAAATCTAGACGTTGGACGACTTGGCACGTCTTTAATCTCGCACGCCTGTCGGCAGTTTAAAGTGTCCTTTGGGATGCACACACACCCCGAGGCACACACACCCTCGCACACACACACACACTCGCACGTTCTGGGACAGCGAGTGTCCTACATAGACAATTAGACAACAGACATGGCCAAGTTAACAGCTTATCCGCATTAAGGCGGCGGTGGGAGTTGAGTTCTGCTAGTGCGGCTCCATTGTCCAACTGCCGCCTGTCAGCCCGATGTCCTGGCGTCCTCATGTCCTCATGTCCTTACGTCCTGCCAGGACGTGTCTTGACGAGCCGGGCCAGGTAGCTCGAGAACCGGAAGTTCGCCACACATTTGCACACTGTTAATTTTGCAGCAGCAAACTCTACTGGAATTAGTTGGGCACAGTGGGATAAATCACTGGGTAGCAGTTAGTCAAGGAGGAGCCAAAAATGATTTTTAAAGAAAAATTCGAGACTGATACAAACAAAACAATTTAATTAGAACCTGCCCAATCATAAGATTTTCTTGCAACTATTTGTTCATAGTTCGCACATTGTAATTAACAAATTAAATCCGGTACTTATGCCCACTGTTGGCTTAAAGTACAACTGACATGTTCTGATGCTTTGACATTTGAGGACCTCTCCTCTAGTCCCTAATAATATATTTTTTAGGCCTACAAAAACAGCAAACTTTGGGGCCTTTTAGCACTTTGGCTCCATTCGAACTCCAAGCAAACAGAGGCGTCGTAATCAAAACAGCGATGAGTCCTAAGTGCCTCACAACCTGTTGATTGTGGCAGACTCGACGTCAATTGAATTCAAATGCATTTCGCTAAGTTCAATTGAATTGCTTCTGCACTTTTCAGCTCGAAGCAGCAATGTTTGCTTGTTTGTGGTTGTCGCCGCCGGTGGCAATCAATTGAATTACATGTTTGTTGTTTCCTGTGCGCATCGCATCGTTAGACGTCGCCACAGTTTTTACATCTATTGCTTCTGTTGCAGCTGCCACCTCGACACCATTTGCCCCCATTTCCCCCGGGTTTTAGCCACCAGGCCAGGGCTTTATTTGCATGGCAATTTCACTTCACAAGGCGTGGCATAATCGTGCGTGGCGTCAACTCGTTAGAGATACTTGCAACATGGGAAGCTGCACTCGAAAGTATACGGGCGAAATCTAGTTGCAAAAAGACAAGAAAAGCGTTTGAAATACCATTAACTATTTATACCTAACTATTTAACTATTTATAACTACACCAAAACTATTTAAGGTTTATGTATTTGTATTATATTTAATAATACATTTATTATATGCCTTAAAATCACTTTCGACATCACTATATTTCAATGGTATATATCAATGGTTTTAAAATTGAATAAATTTTAACTCATTACTGACTGCATCTCACTTATAATACAAATATTTATAATCTTTATAATTATCTGAACCACAAAGCTGTAACTTTAAAGCCTAATACATTTATGAGTCTTTAAAGTGTATGCGATTTCAATTCTGGAGTGTGCTTCCCCCATTTCGCCCAGTGTGTTGCAGCATCAACCACCGTTGCACTTGCACTCGATTGCATCTCGCCTAAAGGCCAGCACTCATGAGCATCGAAATGTGTTTGGATATTTCCGCAGAAACTTGCGCCACTAAAAACAGCGGATTATGATCTATTACTTGCACACAATTTAAGCATATTCTTCCCTTACATTAAACCGTTCCTATTCAAAATTTTATTATAAAACACAGCTTGTATTATCATTTTTTTAAATACTATGTTGCTTGAATGTAGGTTGGAGAGCATTCTGTTTCCCCCAAGCTCCTTAACCTATTCACACCCCCCGCTAATCCCAGAACACGGTTACAAAAAGGTCAAGTAGACGCCGCCGCGGGGAATTTGCGAGTCTAAGTGCACTAAAGCAAGTATATGCGAAAAGCAAAAAAAAAAAAGGAAAATCAAAACAAACAAAGCAGGAAATGAAATGGAAAAGCATTTTTAAAGGGTTACTCTTCATACGCCTTTTCTTTTTAATGCCTCTAGTAATTTTTTTAATTGCTTACGCGAGTGAGAATATAACCCTGAGTATTTATAAGCCAGAATACAGCTTAATTCATTCAAATTCTTACAAAGCAGCTCCCTAAAGGTGAATTTAATCGGCACAATTATAAATATATCATAGTGATTATACTTAGCTACTTAAAATTGAACTATTTTCTACCTAATAATTGTGATTTATCTAAATTTCCTTGTGGTAATATCTAATGAAATATGTAGATGTTTATTTAAAATAAACATAATTCCCTAAGATCATAGTTCCCCCATAAGTATCCCTATAAGTGCATCGTAGTAAAGCATCGATTTTTTCGCAAGTCCGCTTTTCCAGCAGCGCATCGACTTCCAAGCCCGCCTAAAAGCTCGCCACGTCCAATGCGCCCACTGAGCGGTTTGGTAGCAGTGGCGCTGCTGCTGCTGCTCCTGCTGACGGCATCATCGAGTGCGGCGGACACGGACACGGAGGCGGAGGTCTCCGGCAGCCCACTGACGCCGGGACCCGCTGAGTCGCGCAGGGTGGTGAAGCGGGCGCCCACGAGCAGCTTCATTGGGATGCGCGGCAAGAAGGACGAGGAGCACGACACCTCGGAGGGTAACTGGCTGGGATCGGGGCCCGATCCGCTGGATTACGCCGACGTGGAGGCGGACAGCGGGTACTCCGAGAACGGGATGCGACTGAAGAAGGCACCGCTTGCCTTTGTGGGCATGCGCGGCAAGAAGTTCTTCCCGATCAACCCGCGCCTGTACGAAGTGCTGCAGAGCCTGGAGGAGGAGCGGCTGCGGGAGAGCCTGCTGCAGGACTACTTCGATCGCATAACCGGGCATGATGGCTCGGCGGTGGGCAAGCGGGCGCCCACCGGATTCACGGGCATGCGAGGCAAGCGGCCCGCTCTGTTGGCTGGAGAGGATGATGCGGAGGCAGACGAGGCCACGGAGCTGGAGCAGAAGCGGGCGCCGGTCAACTCGTTTGTGGGGATGCGCGGCAAGAAGGACGTCTCCCATCAGCACTACAAGCGGGCAGCTCTCTCCGATGTAAGTCGACTTACCATGCAGTTGGTGGCAAGTACAGTGGCCTCTCTTGATGAATAATGCATGAAAGAGACCATTGAATTGCGCATTGTTGTCGATCCACGAGTATGTGAAGATCTAATCGACCCCAGTTCTGGCACACTTTCTTTAAAAAGTCCAATGACTTAAGGGGCAAACAGCAGCGCTTCGCGGACTTCAACAGCAAATTTGTGGCGGTGCGTGGCAAGAAGAGCGATCTGGAGGGCAACGGCATCGGGATTGGGATTGGGGAGGATCATGAGCAATCTCTGGTTCATCCATGGCTCTACCTCTGGGGAGAGAAGCGGGCGCCCAACGGATTCCTTGGAATGCGAGGCAAACGGCCAGGTAATTCGGACTCATTCAACCAAAATTCGTTGGTAAAAAGATATCATTTGTTTAAAAAGATACCCCAAAATCCCAGAGATCCCAAAATTTAACCAGGGTGGCAACCTATTATTAGCAACTAGCTGATTTCAGTCTTCAATTAACACATTTATTATTTATTGCTCGTCCATCGGGGAAACCCGATATACTCTATACTTATATACTCTATTAATTATGGATTTGATTATTTTGTTCCCTTCATCCACACAGCACTTTTCGAGTAGGCGGTGCTGAGTGATTTGAATGATCTTGATGGAAGTTCCTCTTAGAGCTACAAAACTAGGAAATGCGCAAATAGTTGGACGCAGGAGACCGGAAGAGCAGATTTGGAAACAGAATGGATCACAAGAGTGTTTTAAATAATCGCTGGGCTGGAGATTATTTCAAACACGGACACACAAAATTTCAGCTTCATGTATAACGAGACTTGCAAATAATTTATTGTGAATATATTTCAATTTGAAATGATGCTTCAAAGATTGTGTGAGTTCAATTGTACTATTTGCATATCTAAGTGTAAACTTTTAATCAAAATTACGATGAACATTAAACTAGCAGGCGTTCAAATGCACAAGATAAACAGAAAAATGGGAAAGTATTTATTTATTTGAGACAAATATATTTAAAGATACATTTCAGTTGTGGTACATCTACGTATACAAGATATATATACACCTACATTAATAGCACAAATAAATATTGTAAATAACGAATAAATATTTATTTCAAAAACTGATGTTAACGATTTGTACAGATATTTACAGGGAACTAAAAGGGTTTTTCAACAATGACTTACTGCCATACTCGTATAGAGTCAGGAATAGACGACTCATCATCTGATATTGACTGAAAACAAACAATGAACAATTAAATACAAGAACACATTAAAAAGTCTTCTCACAGTTCCGAGAAATTCAATTTCATCTACACATGTAGCTACACGCTGACATCTTGTTTATACAAAACAATAAAAACCGATCGGAACAGTTTCAAAATATGAGGAGACTCCTAATCAGGCGGAACAGACCAGAAACCACAGTGATTGATGGGTGCTAGAGGTTACGGGAATATCCGAAATTCCAAGTGCGCACTAGACCTGGCTAACGAATTCAGGTAGGACATCAGGTGCAGTTTTACCTGAAAATTATTCTAGGAACTGCTAAAAAAGATAGTTGTATTCATCAGAAAGTATTCGAACATACATGGAAATGAATAAGTTGATTAAAATGAATGCTATTCCGTTACATGCTTAAAATGAACGCCAAGCCTTTGTCTAGTGATATAGGCCTATATTATGGGTTCCTACACACTTTTAGTTTCCGAATGCTAAGGTATTTTGAGTTTTTTGAGTACTATGATTAATAAAAGTGCTTCGTTTCACTCACTTTGGCTTGAAGTGTTAATAGTTGGCACTTTCACAATTTGTTTTAGCCTCCTGCCACCCGCACTATTTGCATATATACATACATAGTACATATATACGTGTGTATATAGGTGTACCCGATTTCAAAGCGTCCCCAAAAGTTCTCTCCGTTCTCCCAAAGCTCCCGTGATCATCACTTCATGCGTTGATGCCGGCAGAGGAGTGGGCAGCGACTGCGGCAGAGCAGCTTATAAATACGAGATGCTCGACGTTCTGGGGCAGTTAGTTTTAAACTGCGACTTGAAGCGGCCACATCGTCGGATCAAGCAACCTATAACCACTTTCGTGAGTGCCACAAGTGCCCGTTTCTTTCGATTAAAACTGCCAAACAGCAAAACTGCCAAAGGAGCCAGAGACATTTGATAATTGAGTGTGTGCCAATTTGTTGTAAAACAAGACAATTGACAATAATTATATGTGAGTGAGTGACAGGCAGCATATGTTATGTCGTCTATACGTATATTCACAATTAATGCGTGAAGACAGTGGAAAATTTTCTTCTTCGACCGTCGCTCTCACTCCCAAAATCAGTCACCTACATACGCGAGTGCAGCGCTGCGTGGAAAACCTGTATTTCTTCGGTTTCCCAGCTGTTTTTTCCATCCATCGCAGTGAAATTTTCCGAATCCAACCAGCCATTCAGCCAGCCTCAGCCATTCCCTTGATTACAGCAACTTTCAGCTTGTCTCGTTCATTTACTTAGCTCCCGAACCGAGGCTCCAGATTAGGATTGTGATAGCAAACATGCTACGGCTGTGGGCCTGCCTACTCCTCCTGGGATCGATCCAGATCCAGGCGGTTCCATTCTACGGCGAGTGAGTATTAATACCAACATCTTACACATTTTTTCGTGCTGTGTAGCGTTCGTTTCATGCACATTTCACGTAGTTTTGCTGGCTTGCGTTGCGGTCTTAATGGTTAACATATGTATGTACATCGACATCTTCTGATAAGGCATGAACTAAATGTTTGATGTTATCGGAACACAATTGAAATGCCAGGAATGCCTGGGGAACCACAAACTCAAACTATTGGAGCTCACCAAAATCGAAATACCCGTCTAATTTAACATTTGCAAATTCATAGAATCATTGGTACAAAATTTTACACAACAAGCGAAACCGAAATAAACGAAAACCCGTTTCGCAAACATCTCAAAAACACTTCGAAACCGGTACAAGATCAAACGGATTTCATTAACTATGACTAACTAGATCGATCCCAAAACGGAAACGTTTGATACCATCAATAATAATGTTCATAACAAAATTAATGTAACCCACAAGTTACCAAGTATTTTGTGTAAGCCATCACTGATATTTTATAATCAGGTTTTCAAATAAATGGTTGAAGACCAAGTTCGCTAATTGCGAACAATAATCGTTATTATTAAGTGCTTAAGTCCCATAGAATTGCCCCTGGTAGATTTTTCCCAAACGCCCGACCATTTTTTAAGCCTGTCCCAATAAATAAAATGTTGAATTCCAGTTCAAGTTCTGATGAGGTTGCCGAATTCGACGACTCTTCGGGTTCCTCACACGAGTCCTCAGATAAGTCCAGGTGAACTATAAGTAAACCCAGCAATACCCATTCCCCAGTAGATTTGCCCATTCACAACTACTTACCAAAGCAAACACACCGACGAGGTTTACATGTGAAACAACTTTAAAATGCTTACACAGTTTTAATACTTTTCTTCACTCACGGGTTCCGTCGGAGGGCCACCACAGTGACACCACATAAAAGTTGGCTAATACCGGGTACCGGGTTCAGTGCTTTTTATGACATTTTAAAGCCCACCAAGCACCGAGCCCTGTTTGTTCTTGGAGAAATTTTTCGCCCGCTAAACGAAACTGCAAATAAAGTTGACCGAAATGTTTATGGTAGCGAAGGCGCTGAAAGAGCGAAAAGTTACCGCAGAAAGAAAGTCCAAAGCCCGGCGAGTATTGACCTCAATTGATAAACCTTAAACCGAAACTGTTAAACTGTTAAACTGTTGAGTCGCAGAGATTGTCTGCCAATGAATCCGCATCGAACCGGGTTGGTTCCTCGCCGCAATTGGGAATGCACAAAGGCCACGATTGGAGTCTTCCATTTGTCTTAGTTTTCTTCTTTTCTTTTTTTGTTTTTTTTTTTTGCGAAAGATACTGCATCGCAAGAGAACAATGTGCAACCAAAGTGGGGCAACACCGCGGGACTTGGGCAACCAACATCTCCAACATCTCCAACATCCACATCTTCATCCTCCGATCTTCGCCGGTCGCTCCACACTTGGCTGACTTTGCCACCTTTGGGTTCAGTCCGCCGCAGGGCTCATCTTTGGCCCACAAATCTCGAACGGTTTTGGCCCTGAAAGCAATTGACATTTGACACGGCACAAAGTGGCATATTGTGGGAAGTGTAATGCGCCGGCTGAAGAATGCCCCGTCCCCCACAAACTCTATAATCTGCCCTCGAATTGGGTCACCCACAATTTGGTTGTTTTTTTTTTTTCGCATTTGCCCCCTTCAACGCTCACCGAATGTTTTTCATTCCGCCTGCCACGGCTGCGCTTTAATTAAATCAGGCAGCCATTTGGTTGGATCCATCTCTGCCCTCGACGTAAACATTTCCCCGGAAATTTCTGTGGCCAATGACTTTCGCTCTGGCTCCAACCGGGCAGAATTTAGTTTGCTTACAAATTATATTCGATTCACAGATTGGATATGCAGTCCACAGGTATTCAGCGTAGGAGTGAATACCTTGCTCACAAAGCAAATACTTCAAGTAATCATTAATCTTTCACAAACTGCTGGGTCATTGATTTACTGCTAAATGGATATAGTCAAAATCTCATCAAGCGACATACAGTTGACAGCTTTAAGAATGTGTTTATTTGGAAGTTTTTTAAATCATATTTATATCTCATAAAATGAGATGACAAAAGAGTATTTATTCCTAGGTTTCAAAAAGCACTGTTTCCACTGCTAGATATTTTATTTATTTATTCAAATTCGTTCATGAATGTATGCATTTTTAAATATTCTCTCCATTGAATAATCAACGTGCAATAGTAACTATAATGAACAACAAAAAAGTTTCTGACTTATTTTCAAGTAATAGAAAATATTCATGATAACGTGATATACGTTAATATTATTATTGCGAATAAATGAAGCATTATTTTGCATTGAATAGTGTATTATGGTGTTTAATTGATTGATGAACACCCAATTGATTCAAACTGAGTGCTCTACCGCTCCAGCAATATGATATAAGTGATTTCTACTGAATCTGAAAAGCAGAAAAGTAAAAAAGGAACACTATCATCTGGCCAAGCCTCAATATCGTAATGACGGCTTAAATCGTCTGTATCACTCCCAAAGCCGCTCACGTCCCGCCCGGATGAGTCATCCTGGCCAGAGGCAGAACTCCAACCAGAAGTGGATCGGATACAGAGAAGTACCCCAAAGTCAGCAGCCCAACAAATTGTTTACGTTTCGCCTTTGCGGGCATTATTGTTTTATTATTTATTGCCAGCCAGTTTCGTTTTGTATTTTTCATTTTATTTTTCATTTAGCTCTTATTATGAGCTTTTTTTAATTAGCTCCCGCGAAGTGAATTTTAATGAGCCGCAGCGAAGAAAACAAAAAGATCTAAAGTTGCCTAACGCGTATGTCTTCATAGAGAGTAAAGTATCTGAGTCAGTTTCCAGATTTCGGATGCATTGGGAGACGCAGCCAAAAAAACCGAAATCCGTGGACATAAATCTCGGTTGATGGATGGCAAGTGCAGGAACATTGCTCAAGTTCTGTTCGCATTTTTCAGCGATTGTTTCGGCACTTAAAAAGTTATTTTCATTTGATTCTAAGTAAGAGTTCCACTGAGAGGCGCTTAGTATGCGGCACAGGTAAATGCTGCGCAAAAAACCTAAACAATGAGCACGATCAGCATATATACTACAAGCAGATATATGTATATAGATATATATGTATGTATGTATGTGTATTTAGTTTTGTGGGGGCTAGAGTTGAGCTTCTTTTTATGCGAGGCAACAATGAAGGCATATGAATTATTGGGTCCCGGTTCCGTTTCGATTCGTTCCGCTCGCCATTGGAATTTGCATGAAGGGAACACACACACACACACACACAGCATATACGGTATACACTAACCACATCACTCTACACCGCCACCCGCCACCCACCACCCAGCTTTATGCCACACTTAACCCACCCATTGCCGGCGCATCGCAACCTGTTCGCGCCCCTGCCCTTCGCACCACTCGCACCGCTCGAGCCGCACGATCCACTCCATGCTCAGGCGTCGCAGCGGATGGCGAGCGTCTGGAGCGGACCCGCCCCGCTGGCCCCGCAGCTCCACTCATCTCACCTGTTGCCCCTATTCAGCAGCGGCTTCGACACCGAGTTCGTGCCCCTGGAGCACCAGCAGCATCCGCAGCCGCAGGGACGCCAGGAGACGGCGGCCACCGTTCCCGCTCAAGCTCCCAGCGGTGTGGAGCAGAAGCCATTCAGTAAGTGCTCCCTATACTATATATACTAACCTATATTTAGAAATAGGATTAAAATCCATTAAAGTAGAAGTGCGAAACTGTTGCAATTATTTCCTGGTCTAATTTTCAATCTCAAATGAAATCTGCATTCCAATCTAAAATTGAATCTAAGACGCGACTAATCGCACAAACCATAAACTACTTGGCACTAGCAAGAACTGACCCACCTTGATCAACAATCAATTGCTTAATTATAGTGATTGAAAAATGCCATAAAAAGTGCACTTCAAAGAAAACTGTGTACAAACTTAAGCTCGGCGTAATTAAAACTGTTGCTAAAATATATTCCAAGTGTGTTCAGATATTGTCATAAACTTAAATTTGCAGCACAGCATTGAATTAAGTGTTTCCTTACTTCGCAGATGTGGACACCATAACCACGGATGTGAATGCACCAAATCCGGCCATATTCTTCCAGCAGTCGTTCCCCTTCTTTGGCAATGAGTTCTTCAACTCGTTCGGAGGCTTCGGCTTTGGAGCTGCCCAGGAGCCCTGGTGGAAGGGGTAAGTGGCATCGACCAAGGCCACATGGTGGCTGAAAAGTTATGGTCAGTAATCTGGCGTCTTTCCTAATCGCCGCACTCGACTGATTCTGCGTCCAACTTCGCTGTTCTTGGCATTTGGCAATTAAGAGCCACAATGTCAAGTTCATACGACCCATTAAATATATGATTGTCTATACGCTGTATGGTGTCTTCCATAGTAATCTGATGGGTTATCACCATTATAGAGGCAATCGAGCATATCAATTAGTTAGTAAATACCTACTTAAATAATTTTCCATCCCAGATTACCCGCAGCTTGATATTTTCCAGGGTTCGATTGTTAATGTGATTAATTGCCCAACCAGATGGGCACTGTGCGAGTATATAGGGAAAGTGAATAAATATATATAGAGATATAGTGGAATGGTGACTACATTGGATAAGTGCACAACTACACGGTTTCCTCAGCCGAGCTTGCACTTTTATAAATTGTGAAATCCACTTGTCGTGGATTTTTGCAGTGTGCGATGAACTCGTTGCTGCGGGCATAGTAAAACGAAAGTCACATACAGATGTGGCAAATTGAAAAATTAGCTGCATTACAAACTACATACGAGCTTGTATATATTATAGTACATATATATGCTATATGGTTCAGTGAGAAATTTCTAAAATCTACGCACACAATGAGTTCGCATTCAGAAGCCAAAACTGCGAGGCGTCTCATCGCTGCCATAATTGAATTGATGGACTGGCAAAGCTGTTAAGCCAACACACGAACGCGTTTATATAAAAGTCAGTTTGTGTAGTATAACTATGCTTTCTATGCCGACTCATTGTGCAAATCCATTGGGCAAACAGTCGGTTAGCGGGCACTGATCAGCCAACAAAGTTGGATTCGATTCGGAGTTGTGGGTATATGGCAATTTTGGGATTGAATCAGAACTATACTATGGGTGTACTATGTGAGTATAGTACATTGACATTTCGATTTGCACGTCTGATATATGACCAACTCATTAGCAGGGAATTTGTGGGTTTGGCTAGAGACCTGTATAAAGGAATTTTGCGGAAAACCTAACAAGGGAATGATGATAGCCGTTGGGCTTGTTAGTAATTGCTTACAAGTTATAAGCACCATATACTATATTCAAAGACCTAGTGAACTATTACCACATCACTCAGTTACCGAACAACCAACTTTTCGCTTCATTCAGACCCAATGTGTGTACCGAAAAGGAGGAAGACGAGACGGTGGCCACCGAAACGGAGGGTGAAGAAACCGTGGACACCTTTGGCCAGGAACGTGATGGCGTTACCAACGTGGTGCGATCCCCACTCTTTGGCCAGTTCCAATTCAGCGTGAACTCCTGCGCGGAGAAGCCCAACAAGCACGTCTGCACCAAGATGTAAGCAGATTAGACACTAGGATTACCTAACACGCGTACAATCCAATTGATTGAATACCTAATCCCCTCCAGCGTGAATCAAAATGGCAAGAAGAAAACGCTGACGCTGACCCGCCAGTGCTGCTATGGATATGGACGCCCCAGGAACGCCGACTTCACCACGCCCTGCGAGAAGATCGACATCAAGGACGTGGAGGCCACGGCCAGTGACATGGGTGCCAAGGAGTTCCTGGAGAGCGCACGCACTGCCGGCGAACTGGCCGATATGCTCGGCGCAGGCAGTGGCAAGAAGGTGACCCTCTTCGTGCCCAACGACGCCGCCTTCATGGAGTACCGTGGCCAGCATCAGCAGGAGAATGTGAGTGTGCCTTTGGTTACTTGAAGTAATCTGGATAAAGTTGTCTTTCTCTTTGCAAACAACAGAATGTTGAAGATGCCAAGGCCGAGGCTTCCAAGCCATCCATCTACAAGCTGCACGCTGTGCTCGGCGAAGTTCAGCTGGAGGACGTGCCCAATGAGAAGCTTCTGCAGACGGAGCTGCCTGACCAGAAGATCCGCATCAACAGCTACCAGCTGCCTGCCGCTTTGGGCTTGGAACCCTACCGCTTTGCCGCCAACTGTGTGCCCATCGAGAAGCACGACAAGCTCTCGGAGCAGGCCCTTGTCCACACTCTGGGTGGAGTGCTGAAGCCGCTGACCAAGAACCTCATGGACATCATCCGGGAGCGTGCGGATATGTCCATTATGCGCACTGTTCTGGAGAAGACCAACCTGAGCGCCATGCTGGAGGATGACAAGCCGGTGACCATCTTTGTGCCCACCGATGCCGCCTTCGACAAGTTGGAACCTCATCTGCGTCGTGCCCTCAAGGAGGGTCGTGGTTGTGCCTCAAGTGAGTTGGCCTAGAGACTAACACTCTCCCTATGACTAACACAAAATGATTCACATTTATCCCGTAGACATCCTGAAGAACCACTTGCTGGACCTCACCTTCTGCTCGCTGGCCACTGTTCCGGGTGCCAAGACGACCGCCTACAATCTGCTGGGAGAACCCCTGCTCCTCAACCGCACCAACCGCGCTACGAATGAAACTGGGGCGACTCCCATCTACATCAACAACTTGGCCAAAATCGTTGAGGCCGATATCATGGGCACCAATGGTGTCCTGCACGTTATCGACACCATCCTGCCCACCGAGTCGGCTCTGCCCATGACCTCGCTGATGTCGCAAAAGAACCTGACCATCTTCCAGCGACTGCTGGAGGCCTCTGGCTACGATGATCAGTTCGACGATCTGGACAACGTGACCATCTTTGCACCAACTGACAAGGCTCTGCAGAATACGGAATGGGCTCGCATGCTCAAGGAACAGCCGGAGCTGCTGGATCATAACTTGGATCTGCTAGAGTTCCTCAACTACCATGTCGTCAAGCCCATGATCAAGACTTGTGACCTGTCGGAGAAGTCCCTGCCCACGGTTGCTGGATCCAGTGTGCGTCTGAATCTCTACTCCACACATGCCCTCTTCTCGGACGTGATGAACCGGGCAACGGTCAACTGCGCCCGTCTGGTGCACTTCGATGACGAGAGCTGCGGATCCGTCCTCCACCAGGTGGATCGTGCTTTGGCGCCACCCAAGAATGTGAGTTCCTAGATGAGTTCCTAGTACATAATGCTTAAGTTACTTTGTAAATTTTCCCGCAGAATATGCTTAAGCTGCTGGAGGCTAATCCCAACTACAGCAAGTTCCTGGAGCTGGTTCGCAAGGCTAATCTCACCCAGCTGCTGTCCAACGATTCGAGGAGTTTCACCCTGCTGGTGCCCAAGAACGATGTCTTCGAGGAGCTGAACGAGTCCGGCGAGGGCTCCAAGCCCGCCGATCCCATGTCCCTGGTCAAGACCCATATCGTTGAGGACGTTGTCTGTTGTGCCGGCATTATTCCAACCAACTGGCCATTTGTCCGCTCCATTGTGTCCATCTCTGGCCAGCATCTGCGCATCACCCGCGATCGCCGTCCCAAGATCGAGAACGCCGGCGTCACCAAGTGCGACGTGGTGGCCACCAATGGCATTCTCCACGAGATCAACGACATCATCGTGCCACGCCCACAGCGCCAGCAGCAGCGACCCCAGCTGATCCCGCCCGGAGCTGGCTATCAGCCACAGGGCGACTTCGATGTCTTCTTCTGAGCGCTGCTCGCACCCATCTCATGCATATTGATATATAAAGCAGATATTTATATTTACTCTTACGATTTGTCAATTGATTGGAAGCCACAAAAAGCTCAGAATCTTCGCTGATAAATAAAATAAATAGTCTTTAAACAAACATGAACTGAAGTTTGTTTATCGAAAGGTATTACCTTTTGCAGCTGTTGTAAACCTACATTGGAAATGGGTTTTTCTTGATATCGTATATAATATCATGATTTTTAGAACCGTTCTCTCAAAGAGCTACATTAATAATGCAAGAGGATATTTTAGTATATATGTATAGAATTAAGAGCGGGCATTCTCTTGCGCAGCTTTTCACAAAGAGAAGCTTGCTAAGGGAGGAGAATCTATTTCGAAGCTCACTCATACTCATACATAGTGAAAAATCATTTTTACCGCGACATTTCTTATCTGTAGCTGAAAACCCGGACCTCGGATCATATAAAAGTGCAATTTCATTAGGCATTCCTTTCATTCGAGCTGGTTAATTGAACAAAATAGGATGTCGGGATCACTGCCAGCTACGTTCGTCAAGGGTTTCCACGATGAGGAGCAGGTGCGTCGCATGGAGTACCGCCAACTGGGAACCACGGGTCTGCGGGTGTCCAAAATAGCTCTAGGTGGTGCCACCCTCTCCAAGCTCTTCTCCGATGACTTTGATCTCGAGGAGGGCATTCGCACGGTGCAGGAGGCCATTAGATCCGGCATCAACTACATAGACACCGCTCCCTTCTATGGCCAAGGGAAATCGGAGGAGCTGCTTGGCCTGGCGCTAAGGGATGTGCCACGGGAGGCCTATTATATAGCCACTAAGGTGGCACGCTATGAGTTGGATCCCAAGAAGATGTTCGACTATACGGCAGCCAAGGCTCGGCAGAGTGTGCAGCGTAGTCTGGAGCTGCTCCAGTTGGACAGGGTGGACGTGCTACAGGTGGGTTTGGTAGATTCGCCTATGAACTGAGGAAGTAATGTGGCCGTGATATGACAGGTTCATGATGTGGACGCGGCACCCAGTCTGGACATGGTGCTGAGCGAGACCATACCCGTCCTCGAAGAGTACGTGCAGGCGGGAAAGGCTCGATTCATCGGGATCACCGCCTATGATGTGGACGTGCTGAAGGAGTGCGCGGAGCGGGGCAAAGGTCGCATCCAGGTGGTGCTCAACTACGCCCGCTACACCCTGTTGGACAACACTCTGCTGCGCCACATGAAGGCCTTCCAGGAGCTGGGCGTGGGCGTGGTCTGTGCGGCCGCCCACTCGCTGGGACTCCTGAGCAACGCTGGACCCCAGTCCTGGCATCCTGGCAGTCCGGAGCTCCTGGCCGTTGGCAAACGGGGAGCCGAAATCTGTCAGCAGAGGAACGTGGAGCTGGGCAAGCTGGCCATGTACTATGCAATGCAACTGGATGGGGCGGCCACCTTCCTCATCGGCATACCCAACCGAAAGCTGCTGCGGATTAACTTGGACGCGGTCTTCGACGGACTCACTCCCCACGAGCAGGAAGTGCTGCAGTATCTGCGCGAAAAGTAAGTTGGCCAACAACTGGTTGCGCCGAACAGGCAACTGTGCAAGTCGGATTTGGTGCTAGCAATTGCATCACGGGCACGAACTTGGCCTCGGCCTGACCAAACTGGTTACTGGTCACTCGATCCAGTGCAGACTGCCCAAGTCCAATCGCCATTCCAATCGCCACAATACATTGGTTTCCTTCTCCGTCCTCGTTTCAGCGTCTTTACCAAGTCCTACAGCTGGGGCTCCACTTTATCCACGGTTAACATGTTCAAGTGACCAATTACGATGGGCAATCGAACCTCAGCTCCAACATCAATAGATCTTTGGATATGCAGGAAGAACGGATTTTGAATGAACTTCCGATTATAATACATATTCACTTAAATAAAAAGAACATTTACGAACTCAAATAACACCTAACAGGCCTTTGAAGACCTGTATTAAATTGTATTAAATTATTCCGAGTTAAGACCAATAATCAGACCGGGCAAAAGACCAAATCACTTAACATTACTAAATACACGATATTTTTTTTGTTTTTTCTATTTGTTGTAGATTTGTTTTTACAAACAAACAGGGGATTGATTTAGTTGATTACTATTTGCTCTGTTTGTGCTCAGAGAAGAAAGCCTCTCTAAAGCAATTACCGTTTATTGCCCAACAGAATTCTTCTGGAGAATCTCTTTATTAAGAACTACGTTCCCTTAAACGAAACCCAATTCCTCTCTTGATTTTAATCCGAGAAGAGAAAACTTTAAAAGATTTGTTCAAACACTTTGAAACCGCTCCAATACAGAACGCTCATTTCGCATGGCTCTTTGATAAGAGGCAATCTGTGATGTTCAGAATATAAGCTATAGATATGAAGGCGAGAAGCCAGTACTTCTCCGACTGCCGATTGAATTTCAACAAACAGCGCAATATATACGGATTATCGAAAATGTCTCGAACATTGCCGGCTACCTATGTGAAGGGATTCCACGACGAGGAGAAGGTGCGCCGGATGGAATATCGCAATCTCGGAAAGACCGGCCTGCAAGTCTCGAAAGTCTCTTTCGGAGGCGGCGCCCTGTGCGCGAACTACGGGTAAGAGAAATCTTCGCAAATTCAATTACTCGCGTACACAGGAAGAAAACGCTTTGGCTTTTATTTGAAAATCGATGTCTAATTGTAAAAACCAAAGGCTATTTTATATAAAGTTTTTGCTTTATACTGAAGGTATTAATTTAGTTTTATAAGTAGGGTACTGTAATGATAATTAAGACCCATCAAACGTTGTTATAATTCATTAAGGAAATTCATTAATTTATATTGCAGTTTCATCATACGTTATTAGCATTAATACAAGTTTTTTTTAATATACAAATTGTATCAATCCTTTATGCCAAATATTCCCTTTCAGTTTTGATTTGGAAGAGGGTATCAAAACGGTGCACGAGGCCCTGAAATCAGGCATCAACTACGTTGACACTGCTCCGTGGTATGGTCAGGGTCGCTCCGAGGAGGTCCTTGGACAGGCACTGAAGAATGTGCCACGGGAATCCTACTACATCGCCACGAAAGTGGCTCGCTATGACCTGGACTACGAGAACATGTTCGACTTCAGTGCCAAGAAGACGCGCGAGAGCGTGGAGAAGAGTTTGAAACTCCTGGGCCTGGACTACGTTGATGTCATCCAGATTCACGACATCGAGTTCGCCAAGGATCTGGACATTGTGATCAACGAGACACTGCCCACGCTGGAGCAGCTGGTCAAGGAGGGCAAGGCCAGGTTCATTGGCGTGTCCGCTTACCCGATTTCGGTGCTCAAGGAGTTCCTGACCCGTGCAGCTGGACGACTCGATGTGAGTTCATGGCATACACTTAAAACATTCGATTCTACTATAATATCTCCTACCAGACGGTCCTCACCTATGCCAGATACACTCTCACTGATGAAACGCTCCTGGAGTACCTGGACTTCTTCAAGTCCCAGAACCTGGGTGTCATCTGTGCCGCGGCTCATGCCCTCGGACTGCTGACCAACGGCGGACCCCAGCCATGGCATCCGGCCAGTGATGAGCAGAAGGCCATTGCCCGTAGGGCATCGGAGGTGTGCAAGGAACGCGGCGTGGAGCTGGGAAAGCTGGCCATGTACTACACGATGAGCGGCCTGCCCGAGGTGACCACCTTCCTCACGGGCATGCAGACGCGCCAGTTGCTGCGCATCAACCTGGATGCCTGCGAAGTGGGCCTCAGCGATAAGGAGCAGGAAGTGCTGCGCTACCTGCAAGCAAAGTGAGTGTCCGACTCGGAAGTTGGCCAAAAGCGGCACAGCGAAAATTGTGCAACTCGGATACAATGTTACCATTACATCATATCCCACTTCCCTGCCTGCCAATGGGGGTCCACTGCTCGGTTAGTTGTCCATACACGGCAGTGTGTGTGTGTGTGTGCATGATCATTGTCAATCTTGGCCATCGGTGCAGTAGGCACCAGACAACCTCTTCCCCGCTACCCACTCTCCACTCCCCACTCCCCATTCCCCGGCAATTACTGGCCACTTCCCCAAGTGCGCGGTATCTGCGATTCCCGCCGACTGGCAGTTGAACTTGTTGGGTCTCTCCACGTCTGCAGCGTTTCGTGCTCCACAAGCATTATCCATACACATCAGCGATACTTTTACTCCTTTTGCTTTGGCCAATTGCACTATCCTCTCTCTCTATGAAGGCATTATGTAAATTTAATATTTTCCTATTTTCAGTGTTTTGACCAAGCCGTTCGACTGGGAGGGCAATGAACTGGAGGTATATTGGGCAGCTCTGAAGAAGAAATAGCGCAATATGATCTTGAAATCGGAATGATAAATATGTGTTTTTTTACTGGAAATGATTTGTGTTTTCTTTAGTTGACCTTAACAGTGCCCTAGAAATGAACTTCAGATGGCTTGGGATGGAAAAATCAATTTAGTTGCAAACTAAAATTGATAAGCGTTTAATCAGCGAGTGATAACTCTCAGAGATAGCATTTAACAATAGGTAATTGCAGATAAGTGCTGAGCTCTTCAGCGAAAATCACATATATGTGACATACATTATAGGGAAAAAGCTCGCTTAAATTACTCTGCAATTCCAATGATATTTATTTCATAAATTTCAAAATTAATTGTACTAACTCGAGTTAATCTGAACAAATGCAGTCATCTTTTCCAAAGTCCACAGCTTTGTAAACCAGCAAACACAAGGAGGCATAACAACTTAATCATCTGCAACAGAGCTTCCACGAGTCTCTCGAAGTAAATGCATTTTGGCCAATATTGAACAACGCCACTTCCACCTTTCGCTGGATTGGCATGGCCAAGCCGAATCGTTAACTAATTACACTTTAATTAACGCAATAAGCGAAAAACAAAAGACGTAGGCAACAAAAACAAAAGGCAGGTGGAAAACTAACGAAGAAAATGAAAACCAACCTCAAGATGAAAACCACTGCTCAAATGATTAAATTCGTTGCATGAAGGAGAACCAAAGTCGAGACCGAAAGTCAGTCGCAAAAAACGGGGAAGTTTAATAACATTTTGAATAATAAACGGCAACCAAAAAAATCGGTTGAATGCAGCGCTAAAAATGCGAAACGAATGCATTCGAATGCACCGCAGCAGAAATCCACATGCCACACGCGAAAAGCGGAAATGTCTTTGGAGCGATGCCGCATTTTGTTTTCCTTAAACTGCCGCTTTAAATAAATACTGATACCCTGGAAAATTAGTTATTTGTGTCGGCTTAAGGTTAAGCTAACCGTAAATATAGTTCCAAAATCTCTCAAGTTATTGTAGTTTATTATTCATAAGCCTTAAAAAATTAGTTTAACCCTACGTAACTTTTTCAAAAGTATTTAAGTATATTTAGAAAAATTTAAAGGGCTCTACAAAAATTTGAAATAAATATTTTTTGGTCTCCAGAATGGGAAAATAAACCTCCTTTTATAGCAGAATATTTCAATTATTACATATAGAATATTGTAATGGGAACTCAATATGTCTTCCTTATGGATTCATTTCGGTTTCCCAATCGTCGCTGCCAATAAATTTTCGCCTTATCAAAGGCGCAGTGCAATTAACGGTTTTCATGCTCTGCTATTGACCAAATTCTCACCGACTCTCTGTGGAGACGTCTCTTTCTCTCTTAAGTCGAGACTTTTTCCAGTTTCTTCATCGCTTGCCGTGAGCGGAGCTTTTGAGTCGCGCTTATATGCGCTGCGCAGCCGCAATTGTTTCGTCAGTTTGAATCTTGGCTTGCAGCTGTGAAGATATCTTCGAGAGTCAGGAAACTTCGCGACAACTTTACATCGCCTTGTGTTAAATAATAATAAAGTGCAATATTATGTCGGGATTAATGAATGGCCTTCTGCTTTTGTTCGCCTGCAATTTGCTGGTGGCTGTGCACGTCTCCGCCAATAAGCAGCAGAAAAATCAAAACCAAGGTAAGAACGTCGACTTGGGTCAACAAAAGAACAACTTGACTGAATCATCCAGGTTGGGCGGAGAAATTCCCAATGCCAAGTTCTTTTGCTGCGCGCCGTTCTAGCCAGACCAAAAGTGTTAGAAACCGGTTATCAATAATGCCGGCTATCTGAGAGATGAGTGAACTTCAACGGTTCGGTGAATAAGGTGCCTAGAAATGGTAGGCTCAGGTGGTTCTAACGGTTACTTGCCAGAAGAAAGCACTTGAAAGTGGCTTAGAAAAGAAATGGAGAGTAATAGTATCTAAAACTTAGAGAAAGTTCTACAAGCTATACAAAAATTTAGAGTTTATCTTTTAGATTTTTAGAATTCTTAGGCATGTATATATGTTTATTCATTTCTTTTGGGAATATCTTGCACTAGTAATCTTGCACTTCTTGTCAGATATTTTTAGTCCACAGCAGAGAAATGTGTTACATAAACAACCTTTGATGATACCCATGAAATTGCTTCGCCCTATTGCAGAAATCTGGGAACAAGACCTTTCGGACACCTTTAAAATCGAGGGCAGCGACCAGGGCATTCAGAAGGTGAACCTCAAGTGCGGAGCGGACTCCATGAACGTGGTGCTGGAGACGGAGAAGCCCTTCACGGGCGTCATGTACACTCGTGGTAGCTTCTACAAGCAGTCTGCGCCGTGCTTCATGAAGCCCACATCCAGCCAAGGATCCCGCACCATGGAGATGAACTTCCAGCTGGACCAGTGCCAAACGATCCGGGATGGTGACCTCTACACCAACATCGTGGTGATCCAGAACGACCCAGAGTTGATCACGCCCGGAGATTCGGCCTTCTCGCTGGAATGCGACTTCCGGCAGCCTCGCAGCCTGGACGTGGAGGCCAGCATGCAGGCCAGGGACAGGTAAGGTGGCGGATCCGAGTCCGAAGCTCTGATTACGATCTCTGATCTGCATTAGAAACCCACAAAAATTGCGCGGAGCACGCGGTGGAGCCCGCCAGCGCCAATAGATCTTTTCAACCACTCTAGATCTTTCCTCTTCGACTACAATCACCTCCAAAAGCTGTACATAAGGTACAAGAGAGATGACCAGTTTTTTACCTATACCCCTCAAAACTAATACCGGCCAAGTAGCGCTATACTAACTCTACACATTGCTGGTACACAACAATCAGTTTTGGCCCAGATAAAAACTCATACCCAGAAATACCCAGAATCAGAAATATTTTCGGTACAATGTACCTTATCCTTTAGTTCAGTGACTTTTTGAAGCCTAACTTGACTTGGAACTCGTTGGATTCCAAGGATAACTGAATTCCGCGCGAATTCTGCAGTTCAATCACACTACCAGTACAATACCCACATACATGCATTCCACAGAGTGGCCACTGGCTCGAAAATCACACTCACAAGTCCTGATCCCGCGGCACCCACGGAACACCTACACAACTCGGTGGTTAGCAACAGCGACTCGGTCGCATACATACCAAAGTTCAGCCGACCAAACAGAACCATACACCTGGGCTCTGTGGAGGAAGTGACGCTGGATGTGACGTCCTCCCAGGCGCGAGATGAGCTCTAGGAACACCTACACTGCACGAAACGGTACTAGAGTAGACAACACGATACTCAGAGACATTATCACAACACTTAAAAAAAAACACCACAGCGTACAGGTGAGACGACAGGACACGCTTTTGTTTGCCAACTGTGTTTTTGCTTGCTAATATTTGTTGCATATATATATCTATTTCGATACTTCACTGTACAAAATTCTTGAATTATTTACAGGAAATTAGCACAAAATGCGACGCACGCGCCAATGGAAGCGAATTGATGGCAATTGTGCGGCAAATGCACTAACACCACTTCATGTATTTTCATTTAAATGGTTTTTCATATCCTGTGATATTTTTTAAGTTTGTGTTTAATAAAAACTTGGCAAAAATAATTGCAAACAATGTATTCTTTTTTTGTGCCACACAATTTATACAATACGTTATGGGTTCTCTTCACTTCCCTAAACTTTAAAAACGCACTTAAACGAATTCATTTGCTTTTTGGTGACAATTTAGATTTAACTTCAAAGAGACCGCGCTTTTTAAAAACCCACTAGTTGCTGTGTAGTATGACCATTTTACTTATCGACCGTTCAGTATATTTAGCGTAGTAGCTTTGGTATCCTGTGCGGTCACACTGTTGGCGATAGAAGCAAATAAACAAAAGTCCCGAAAAAACAAACTAATTCGCATTACTTGCAAAAAAAAAATTACTAGTTACTCTTGTTCTTGACCTTGAAAACGGTAGAGTTACTAGTTAATGGCGACAACCACTTAAGTAGAGTATATAGACCTGTGGAAGGGCAGTCAGGTAACCGTGTGGCCGCACTTTTTTGTACTTATCACTGCGCAGTCACAATTCGCAATTGCGAATTGCACAAAGAACGTCAATATTTAGACATAAATCGAATTAACGCTGCTGCACCCAAAAAGTGAATCCACCGCCGACGAATGGATCATCGAGTACTTTTGTCGCTGATCTTTGTGCTCAGCGGCACCTTCAACGTTCTGGTGGTCAAGTGAGTAGCAAGAGATCGCTTAATATTAGTAAATAATGGATCTAACAAAATGTGCACTCGCTGCTGTGCGTATGGCAGGTGGGCCAATCAACAACAGGTAATCGGCAGCGATGGGAAACTGCATGGATTCCAACATCCAGTGGTGTTCACACTGCTCATGTTCCTGGGCGAGTTCCTGTGCTTTGTGGTCTTCAAGGTGATCCGCCTGATCTCCAGTCGTCGTGGAGTAAGTTCCAATGCCGGTTCGAACGTTGGATCGTAACCGACATAACTGTCGTTGTTCTGGAAGTTAGATTGTAATCATTTGGCAATCCACAGGTCATATCCGATCTGGATAGCATCTTGTCGCAGGACAGCAGTGAGTTCCGCCCCGTGAGCATGCTACTGCCCACCTTGCTGGATGCGGTAGCCTCCGTTTTGCTGTTCACCGGACTTTACTTGACTTATGCCACCAGCTTTCAGATGATAAGAGGTACTTCTATCAGCGAGTGGCCTTGCTTATCTTTACTTACGTTGCCCCATCTTTCCCGCAGGCGCCGCTCTGATCTTTGTGGGCATCTTCAGCACCATGTTTCTGAACCACACGCTGACCGGGCGGCACTGGCTGGCCATCTTTACGATTTCTTGCGGCCTGCTGGACATTATCAGTCTGGACGTCCATCGCATTGAGTACGACCTGGTTACATTGCCTTACACGGACTACAAACCCATTCTGACCGGCGACTTACTCATCCTCATTGCTGAGATTCTACACGGACTGCAGTATGTTTGCGAGGAGAAACAGCTCAAGACCTCAAATGTTGCCCCACTGCAAGCTGCCGGCTGGCAGGGAATCTTCGGCTTGGGCATCACCTCGCTGCTGGCCATTTGTATGAACTTCCTGCCAAGCATCGATCCATTTAACCACAGTTCGCGTGCAGTTTTCGACGATTGGAGTGATCTCTTTGCGGCTCTGCAGGGGAATACCTCATTGATTATGGTTCTGATTGCCTTCACCATCTCGTGTGCCATGTACAACTTCATTGGACTTTTCATTGCGATGTACTCGTCCAGCGCCAATCGGCTTCTGGCCGATGGGCTACGCGTATACTTCATCTGGGTGTTTGTGATTATCATGGAGTGGGAGTACATGAATCTGGTCACGATCATGGGCTTCCTCATCCTGCAAATGGGTATCATTCTCTATCGACAGGCCCTGTTCCTCGACTGGTATAGAGCAGCTGTGGCTCGCTGGTATCGTGCTCGTTACGTGGATTTGGGTTCCGAGAATGCAGCTGCTCCGAACAGCCGGCCAGCGGATGTGATCTAAGGTAACTGAGGAATAGCAGAAGCGAAAGGATTGTGATGAGAGAGATGGGCTGCAAATCAACCCTGGGCTGATTCTTGAAAATTACTTATCGATTATATGTATAGATGCAATAAGAAAATACACACATTAAATGTTAATTGAGCTCCTAGTGGTAGTCATCTCATTTTATTTAATTCACATCATTGATTTTCATTGTTCCTATGACTGTATGATGACTAGCAGTCGGAAATAGAACGCTTTATCAACATGATAACTGATGGGACAGAAAGTGGGCGAATCTTCCTTCACTTTAAGTTAAACAGATTTCTTTTGTTCAATGCCCAGAATCTTTTCGCCCACCCCCAAAAAGTAAAACATTTGCGCGATCCCAAATAGTGGCGCCAGCACCATCACCCGACATAGGCCGCCCTTAAAGAATGCCGTTACGCCCCCTTCCTGAAAGGTACGATTCACACAGTCCAGGACGCTTTTGAACTTCTTTTCGCTATCGGCTTGCAGACGAGTCTTGATTACATCAAAAGGGGTGACCATGAAGGCAGAAGCCATTCCGGACAGGAGCCCCGCTACCAGAGACCAGTAGAAGACCGCTTCCCCCGAGCCGTCCGCCTTGCGTGGCCCTTGGTCATTTATATAGGCCATCAGCGGGAAGTACACACACGAGAAGGTGACGTCCCGCACTCCTGTGGCGCCCACACCCTTGTACAAGCCGAAGATGCCGCGCTCACGAAGGAGCGCCTTGGTCAGTCCCAAGGCCGTTACCTTTTTCACCTCGCGTCCTGCCGCTCGATCGGCCGCAGCCAGACGCCCCGAGTCCTGCATCTGTATCTTGAGGAGCTCCATTGGAGTGGTGACCACGATCTGGAAGAGTCCGGCCAGGCCTCCGGCCAAAGCTGCCAGGGACAGCGGAAGAACGCCTTCATCGGAAGCCAGTTGGTACCGAAAGTAGTCGTTGGCGGCCAACTTGATGGCTTTTTCGGGCGTAATCAGAAGGATGTTCACCGCTGAGCCTCTGTACATCCCGAAGTAGCCTTCAGAGGCGATAGTCTTCCGGAAACAGTCGGCGCTAAGGCAGTAAAGTAATCCATTAGGCGGATAATAACACAACCCGACCCGAAAACCCACTCACATGCTGGTGTACATGCGCTCGCCATTGGGACCTATTGTTTGGTTTTGCAGTCGCGTCTTTACCATGTCCAGTGGGTAGACGCATGACACTCCAATAATACCGGCAACACCGCCATTTATAATTTTTGGTAATACACTGTGATGGGTTAGCAGTTAAATAAAAGCTGGTAGTAAAAGATGGTAGCACTTTACTTACTTAAACTGTTGCGATTTCTTTTTCTCAACTTGTTCCAACATTTTCTTCAAAAGCGAAGACAAATAAAATATTGAACCAAAATTTTGAATTTACATTATTGTATATTCGTTAGTTTAATTCTGACGGTTTTTATAAAGCATACAATTGCTCTAGTCATGTTATTGAATGCTACTAGAAGTAAATTTTCGCCTGGCAGCAAAGGAAAATGCATTACTAATACAATTTGATGCAAAATGTTCATGGCTAGCTGCGGATTGCTCGGTCAACAAAGACTAAATAGAGAGAGTATTCAAACACAACAGTTATAGACTATGATATTAACCAAAAATGTACATAATGTTTGCGATTATTTTGCTTTATCTTATTGTCATTGGAGCATCTTGGAGTTGTCTTCTGCCATGGTGTAAATACATAGTGCATAGTACATCGTTTGAGTAGTTTAATAGGACTGGGGGAAAACTTTAACAACTTTACTGGCTAGCGCACCGATCGATTACTTTAGCTTACTATAGAGACTTCACGATTACATTCATGGACAGCTTTAACAACATTTAAACACGATATACATACACATTCAATATTCAAAGAAAGTACACTTAAAATGCTTTCGGTCTTGTCAATCCGCCTTGGCGCGTACCCATGCGAAACTCCTCCTACTTTTTCTGATAGCCCAGCAGGCCCTCGGCCACGCCCAGATAGTAGACCGTTTGAGCGATTCCGAACAGAGGAGCAATCACAATCATTCGGCACAGGCCGCCCTTGAAGAAGGCCGTCGGTCCCTCGTGCTTTAGTGTCTTACTATGGGCGAATGGCTATTAGTGAAAGGATATTTGGGAAAATATTTCTGAAACTCACGTGATACAATCGGATATGCCCTTGAACTCCTTCTCGCCGTCGGCCTTCTTAATCGCCTGCAGACGCGTCTTGACCACGTCGAACGGATTCACTGCGAGGGCAGCGGTGGAACCGGCAGCCAAGCCCGCCAGGAAGGAGCACCTATAAAATAAATATAAAAATGGTAGGCTCACAATTAACAGAACTATGCTTTACTTACCAGAACACAGCCTCACCAGATCCATCGTTTCTCCGTGGACCCAGGTCATTGAGAGTGGCGAACAGGGGGAAGTAAATGATAGAGAAGGTGACATCTCGCAGTCCTGTGGCACCAATGCCCTTGTACAGCCCAAAGATGCCCTTGTCCTTGATAAGCTGCGAAGCCAACTGCGTGGCCGACACCTTCTCCACCGTCTTGCCAGCCAATTTGGCCGCCGCCGCCACGCGTCCCGCATCCTGCATCTGGATCTTGAGAAGCTCCATGGGCGTGGTGACGATTATCTGGAATGCACCGGCCAGACCGCCGGCAACCATCTGACTGGTCAGCGGAAGTTTGCCGTCCTTGGTGGTCAGCTTGTGGCGGAAATAGTCGTTGGCGGTCAACTTGATGGCCTTCTCAGGTGTGATCAGCAGGATGTTCACGCCAGAGCCGCGGTACATGCCAAAGTAGCCCTCGGCCTTGTACGTCTTGCGGAAGCAATCGAACCTAGAAAGGTATTCCAAATTAATATGGCATCTATATTGAAATATATCCCTCATTTACTCACATGCTGTTGTACATGCGCTCGCCATTGGGTCCGATCTGCTGGTTCTGCAGCCTCGTCTTGACCAAGTCCAGTGGGAAGACACATGTCACTCCGATGATTCCCGCGATTCCACCGTTAATGATCTTGGGCAGCAGCCTGCAATTAAAGGGCATGAAATCAGGGCATTCGATAGAAGCTATCTCATTATCCGCTTGGCTAATTCACAAATATTTGCACTGCGCTAACTTTACATTCGCGTCGCTTGTGCCGCTGCACAACAACAAAAGGTAAACAATAGTCTTATTGGCTTTGAACTTGGCCCACATATACCATCACCGCTCCTTAGATACCACCAATGAACAGACAATTAAAGCAGGAAAGGTCAAATTGGTTGGCCATTAATAAGGAAGAAATATTTGGCGCACTGCCAAAGAAACATATGTACATACTACATGTACGATTGGATACACTAGTATCTAGTCTTAGCTTGGGTCTATTTTCGGCTTGCACTTCTTTTTGAGCAATCGCGAGAACAAAAACAGTGTGCCAAATGCAAAATGCAATCATATTATGTCATTGTACTGCTATCCTTCTCTTCCGATTTGTCCTAGTTTTATTGAAACTATACGAGGAAAAGTGGGGGGCATGGGAAAACTGTCTGTTGGCTGAGGGCAAAGCACTTGAAAATGAAATGTGTATAAATGTCTATTCATGTGACGAGTCTTTAACGATGATAAACTCAAATACAGTGGATATTGGCTAAGAGAATCTAATTTTAAAACCTAGAACATTAGACTATAAAATTTTTCAATTAAATGACTGTAATGTCATCTAAATTTTAAGGATTTAAACCTATTGATCTCAATTTTGAGATCGCAATTATAACTCACGGGTAATTTTTTTTGTTTGGCCGTGCAATAATACACTTTATAAAATTTGTTTGTCTTTCTGATTATATTACGCGGGCTAAACGAAATGTTTATTGATAACTTACGCGAATTGCTGCTGCTGTGGCTGCGGCAGCGGTGTTGCGAAGGTTTCACTGCTCGACATTCTGCGAAATACACACAAACATTAAAGATATATGCTATATATGTATAATGAGCAAACAAAGAATTGGTACAAACTGGTTTGTTTATAATTTGTAACAAAGTACAAAAATAGATAGTACTGCAATAATTATATTGCATATATTTTATTATTCCCACTACATTTGTATAATAAGTATTTTATTTGTTTATAATTTGTAACACAAGTACAAAAATAGGTAGTATTATAGATAATGTATTTTATTGTACATATTTTATTATTCCCACAAACAATTCACACAAGTATCACTCTTTATCCTAAGCAACTGAAATATCTGTTGGATAAATTTAATATAACATACATACATATATAATATATATAAATATATATTTAAAAAGTTCATTTTAAATAGAAATCGGAGGCATATATCAAACAAACAATACACTTTTTGGTTGTAGGGGGTATAGAGATACCCGATAAAGATTGGGGATATACATATGCATGCATATATCTATATCATTTATTGCTCACTAAAGTGAACGAACAATAACCAAACCATTATTGTTTACACTCATGTAAGTTAAGCAACTGATAATGCAGTTGACTGTTTACCATTTGTGGGAATACTTAATATATGTAGGTTGGCGATAAGCAGGGAATGTGGGATCCAAAGTTTATTGACATGATCGGCGGACCCCACGGAGATTAGCAGCCAATCAATGGGCGCCATTAGGCCCTACTCGCGAATACATGTTAAAATTACTTAGCACAATTACACACAGAGGTGCGAATCGAAAAAGTTTATCATACTTCGGTGGCTATCTGCTCAGCGCTCAAGGCCGAATAACGGGTTATCCACGCTGCGCAGACGATAAGAGTGTCGGAACTTGTTATCATTTCTGGTTTTTGGTGGAGTAACTCAAGCATAAAGATATCAAGTTGAAGGAACCCTCAAGCATAAAGATATCAGGTTGAAGGAAACCGATTGGGGCGAGATAATAGTTTATAACTGAAGTTATAAAACTAAGCGTCGATTGCAGCAGCGAACGTTAAATGGCAGGCCAGTTATTGATTATTGCCGAAATGTTTGGGAACTCGGGGCGAGGGGCTCGCCGTTTGATGGCGACGTTTTCTTTGCAGTGCGCTCCGCATGGCTCACCTGTCGGTCAGGTGAGATACACCCCGACGTTAGTGGACTACTATAACTGTTATTGGAGGCACACTTATTCCAGAGTAGATGCACTGGAGCAGCAACCACTTGTGCGGACTTTACGTAATGTGTGGTGTTTACCACTGGCATCGAGCACCTTTATTAAATTAATTTAATTGCCGCACTCTCTCGCTGCGAATCTCTCGCAAATGTTTAAATAAATTCCACTTCCCCGAACCCCTCACAAAAAATGCGAGCGAATCATTTGTAGGCGCGATATTGAACTCACTTTTCGTTAGTTGCTGAGAAGCTCGATTAATTGACTTTGGTTACTTTGAACTTAACGGCTGCTGAGGACAAGCAACACCTATTCGCGGCTAATTAAGCTAAATTAAAACTATTTATTGATATTCTCTTCGCGCGTCGCCGTCGTTTGTGGTCAGCGGAGTGACCGTTTCGGCACCTTTGAAATATATCTTCGGCTCAAATCGGCTATCGCCAATTGCCAAGCCGAAAGTCCGCTGGTCACACTTACATATCTAAGCTCTGAAAAGTATATGAAAAAAGTTATTCAAGATTTCATATTACAAAAGCGATAACACATCTTTTGAATTCTTGAGAAGTAACCTAGACAAGTAATAATAAAAAAATAGCTTCGTAAGGAGAGAGCCATTAAAAGTAAAATGGAATAACAAGAACATCGGTTACTTTTGAAACTGAATTCATCGATAGTCTTCGCAACTATCTGCAATACCGATACCATCGTACCAGCTCTAAAGCAAAACAAGAAGAAAAACCATTCTTTTTCTGCAAAGGAAATAGGTGCACTTTGATTATTTACTAGCTTAAACCTAGTGTAAAATGAGTTCGGCCCGCTTTGCGCGCTCCGGGCGCGTCCGCATCTGCATCCTGATGAGCATGTTCATCGTGCTGATCATGATGATAGTGATCTACCAAATGTCCCAACACCAATTGGACGAGAGCCGCGCCTTCCAAGAGGGCCTCAGTGTCCAGATGCAATGTGGGTCCATTGTTATAATCCTGCCTTGGCCATAAACTCACTGATTATTCACAGCACTTAATGCCGAGAAACTGACCGCCGAGAAGAGGATGAGCGCACTGCGCTCGGAGAAGATGACCCTGCAGGAGCAGTATGAGGGCCAGTTGGCGGAGGCAGTGCAGAAGCAGCAGGATACGGAACACGCACTTCAGGAGAAGTTCGACGCGCAGGTGGAGAAGTACAAGCTGCTGGAGGTGAAGTACTCCCACCTGGAGGCTGAGTGCCTCAAGAGCAAGAAGAAACACATCGAGGACACAAATGCGTTCGACCAAAAGCTGCAAAAGGTCCTGGCTGACCTCCATAAGGACAAGGCCAGCAAGGAGCGCGAAGTGACTGCCTGGAAGGTAAACTTTTCCATTGCATCCTATTGAATTTGTTAACTATACATACTTATCCCCAGGAAAAGCTGGGCAAGCTGCAGCGCGATAAAGAGCACAAGATTCACGCTCTGGAGGCCACAATTGCAGAATTCAAGACCAACTGCAACTATATACCTAAAGTCCAGCCAGCCGAAGCCCCGGCCCATGGCCACCAGCAGCAACTGAATAAGCCCGCCGAGCAGATGCCCACTACGCACCACTCCAATCCCGCCCAGCTAGCGCACAGCATTGAAAAGCCACGCAACGAGAAGTCCTTCGATGCCCAAGTGCAAGTGAGTGAAGGCCTCTACAGGATTGGCGGCGGGGTAAATCTGCTAGCAACTAACCCAAACCAAAACCTAACAACCGCGTCTACTAATTCTACAATTAAGAGTAATGGTGACGGAATCCCGGAGCAGCCGCAGCACCTGCCTCTACTGCCCTTTGCTGTGCGCAACAACCACAGCCTCATACTAACCTCTGTTGAAAACTTTCAGATTGTGCCCAAATCGGTCAGTGAGAAGCAGCAGCAGGAGGAGCCGCAACTGTCCGGCGGTCCAGTTTCCCCGCTGAGTGCTCCCCGCAAGAGCAGCACCCAAGCTTCAGTGGGCAGCGCGTCCGACAAGAAAGCCGGCGATGCCCCAAACGCATCTGTAGCCCCAAAGGTCAGTAGCAGCGGCCTTCCACCACTTGCAGTGCCACCAGCCAAGACAGAGCGTAAGCTTCCAGAAAACGTGGCTCCCATTCCCGAGAACTTTGAAGACAAAGCAGATACTAAGGGCGACGCAGTCGATGTAGACAACGCCGCCGAGGAGCTGCCGAAGACCGAGAACAACAATCGTTACGCCAATGCCGTAAATGATATGGAGGGCATCAAAAATGTTGGTGTTGCACCCAAACCCATCGAGGATTCGGGTGCCCACGAAGTTAAGGACGCGTTAAACGAGCCCAGCTTTAATTTGCCCGCCGCTGGTGGCGGCCCGAATTTCTTCGATGGTGAATTGCCGGCTCCTGGTCCCGGTCCCGTTCCCGATGATACGGCCAAACAGATGGCGGAGGCAGCCGGTGCCGGCAGAGGGGGCGATGGAGAGGACGACGACGATGTAGGTGATGTGGCCGTGAAACAGCCACAGCATCTGCTGGATACAGACAATCTAAACAACGAAATCGTGGCCGACCAGGGTAAGGAGTTCGCCGAAGGCATCCACCTGGAAGATGGCATGGATGAAGATCAAGATGGTGAGTAGTAGTACTCATAAAACGGAATACACGGAATGAACACTTATCTCAAATTGTAGAAGATGACTACTCCAATATTGCAGCACGCAAGAAGGGAGGCGAGGTTATTAGAGAATAAGTAAGAGAATTTTCTATTATTATTGAGCGGCATGTGTGCAAAGGCTTAGAAAACCCTTTATATTAAAGCCGTGCTCGGTAAGCCATAGATTTTGGGATTATCCATAACGAAATTCCGCAAGCCAGTCACTCAATTTGTATGGTAATTGGAGATTATAAATCGAAATCTATCCTGGCTTGAGCTGAGCACGCCCTAAGCTACTTAGTTTGTAAGTTAAGTTCAACGTCATGACTACCATCATTTCGTTAATAGCAAATGAAAAACAAGAAATTAAAACTCGCAGGAAACACAATACTCTGAGACGGAGTTACGAACAAAAGCAGCTAAGAGCGGTTAAAAACGAAGACTGTTTCGGTTCAGCCTTACAAATTCAATGTCGCAAATTAGCAATAATCGATGTCGTTGCTAAATTCACAACCATTTCATTAACAAATGAGACCATCTTAAAAATATACTCTAGCTACATATTTGCATCTGCGTACAATATTTCTTTGTACTTGGTTTTCTGTGATAAAAATAACTTGCTGCACTGCATTTGGGCAATGTTGCCTGTTTTTTTGTCGCTGCATCCACGTATCACTTCACTTCTGCATTTGCAATTTCCACAACTCATTTCGCTAGAGATTAGGTAGCCACATAAGATTGGAATGTACACTAGCATTCGAAAACACACACAAACTTTATTGGTAATGATAATAATAAACTTAATTGATAAATGTTAATTTCTCGAATCTCTACTCTAAATGAAAATTTATGATGCCATAATTAAATTACGTGGCGCGCCCTGACTAAGGATGTGATTAAAAGGAATTAACTCAAAATGAAACAAGAATGGAGTTCACTGCGTGTGCGCCAGGATCCAGGGGTGCACCATCACCTGATCCAGCGGCAGGCGGTGCTGCGGATTAAGGACCAGCAGCTTGGAAATGAGATGTGAAGCTGCCTTGGAAATGTGCTCCGGCAATTTGTAGTCCACCTTGAGTATCTTCTTGTAGGTCTCGTCGTAGTTCTTCGAGTAGAAGGGAGCGTGGCCCACCAACAGCTCAAAGCAGAGCACGCCCAGGCTCCAAAGATCGACGTTTTTCGTGTGCGGCTTGCCCTGCACCATTTCTGGTGGCAAGTAGTCGACAGTGCCGCACAGTGTCATGCGCATTGAGTTTGGCTCGTGCACGGACCAGCCAAAGTCGGCGATCTTCAGGACACCCTTGTGTCCGAGCAGCAAGTTCTCCGGCTTAATATCCCTGTGGATGATGTCCCGCTCATGCAGATAGAGCAGCGCCGAGCACAACGCCTGAATATAGGTTGCCGACTGGCGCTCATCGAAACGCTTCATCGGCTGTGCCTGCAAGGCATTAAAGAGCGTTCCCTGTGGGGCATACTCCAAGATCAGATATATGCGCACGTCGTCGTGAAAGTAGGCGTACAGACGCAGGATATGCGGATGACGTAGATGGGATTGTATCTCGATTTCACGCCGCACCTGGTGCTCCACATTGGACTCGCCAATCTGACGCTTGAACAGCACTTTAAGGGCCACCACGAACTGGGACTCCTTTTCGCGCGCCAAGTAAACGTTGCCAAACTTGCCGCGCCCCAACAGGCGACCAATATCAAAGTTGTTAAGCTCCCATGTCTTCTTGGGCTTCTGTGGCTGGGTTTCTGCGAAAAATTACAACAGAGTTGGTATGCGCGAAGGATTATAGCTGAATCAGTTACCCACCAGTCTTGGTTTTCTCTTTGTCTGTGGTGCTGCTGGCCGCACCAGGTTCTGAGCCAGCAACAGCGGTTTTCTGCTTGGAAAGGGATTCGGGCTTCTTGATGGGAGCTACTGGAGCTGGAGCAACAAACTCGGATGTGGCCTTTTTCACGGACGGCACCAGGGGTTTCTGAAAGTGGCTTCCTTCGGAGGAACCTATGGGATTGGAGGCTCCTGGACCTGGCTTAGTGGCTGGACGCACGGTGGTCGCCGCACTCCTGATCACAGCGCCAGTAGATCCTGACAAGGGTTTGTTGGCTGGGGCCACGTTCTCGCTGTTGGGCTGCACCACAATGGAACCAATTGAGAATTTCAGCAGCACGCCACAGATTTCCCACATACCTTCTTTCCCAATAGCAAGTTCTTCTGCATATTAAGCACGGCAGTGGATTTTTCCGGCAGTCTGACCGGAGCATTTTCCTTGGGGCGCAGCACATGGTCAGACGGATGGGACATGGCGGCACAGGCACTCAACAACTAACAGAACAGATTGAAATTTGGGTAAAACATTCACGACTCCCGGAATCCTGAGAAAATAAAATGCCGTTCGTTTGAATTGTGAAGCGGGTGTGTGCGTGATGTGGAGAATGGCAAGTGTGCGATAGTATCGGTTGGTGGAAAACTATCGAGACTTTCAGTGTTGCAAGGCAGAGATATACACATTATTATGTGAGTTAGCATTTAATGTTGCAATCAAGAGCATTATTTAATTAGCCCACATACTTTGGCATTTTAACCTTCTATTGAACCAGCAACATTTTAAAACCTAATTAATAAACCACACTTTACTTCGATTAGTCGGAAGATTGACTATCGGAAGAGATTTACAGCTGTGATTTAGCGGGCATCTCTAAAAATCAGCTGTTGTCAACAAACAACGTTTCTTTTGGAATTCCTCGCTTAGGATATGATGCCAAATCATGGAAACAGATGAGATTCTTGTAAATATAGGCAACCAGACTTGCCGCGTCTGCCTGGAGACCCACGAGACCAATCTGTACCTGAACGATAAGATCGAATACAACGAGCTAAAGTTGGAGCTCTGGCAGTTGTTGGAAGCCGTTTCCAAATTGACGGTAAATACCTTCAAATAACATCGAATTCAAGAATTTTCAATAAATCAGTTCAACATTTTGAAGTGGACATGGACAGACCCAAATCTACCTATGCATTTGTGCCAAAATTGCGCCCGCCGGCTGATCAGCGCGTACGAGTTTATCGTCGAAGTGTTAAACGCCCACGAAACTTTAAAGAATCTCTTCGAGCAACAGGAAGTGGCTGTCAAGCCGGATGAAGTTCATGTGGATGTTGTGGAGCTTATTGACCAGGAGCACATGGTTGATATGGAACAATATCTGCCCACATCTTTTGCCGATCAGCACGTGGAAATGGAGGAGAAGTATGGAGACGAAGACTGTCCAGCATTTAATTCAGATGTGGGAGAAGAGTCGCTGTATGCGAACGAGGATCACGATGATGAGCCTGAAGATCCTACTCAGCTGAACGCTCTGCCAGATGAACCAGAAAACAATGAATTGCAGCGACCTTCTCAGCTGGGCAGTCGTTTGAACCATTCGGCGAACTTCATCTACAAATGCGCCGTCTGTCCACGTGTCTTTGCCAAGAGTGAATCTCTGACCCGGCATTTTTCCAATGCCCATAGCCTGATGGCGGACGCGGCCGCTATGCAGCTGGCCACCGAGAGCTGTGGCACCGGTCTGCTGACCTGTGAGCACTGCCCGCGGACATTCAAGCGTCAGGACACCCTCCGGCGCCACATGCAGGCATTCCATCCTGACGCAGTCGCATTGGAATCCGAAGAAACGACGGAAAACTCCGGCCGGAAACGCATAACTAAACGGCGAGACTGTCCGCACTGTGGCCTAAGCTTTCCCGTGTCTAGCCTTACCATCCACATTCGGCGACATACGGGCGACAATCCGTACAAGTGCGATCAGTGCGAGAAAGCATTTCCGCGCAGCCAAGATCTCAGTCTTCACATGCGTCGGCACACCGGGGAGCGTCCCAGTGAGTGCAAGATCTGCTCCAAGAAGTTCATTTCGCAAAACAAGCTGGCCCGGCACATGCGATTGCACACTGGCCAAAGGCCGTACTCCTGCGAGCTGTGCAGCAAGAGCTTTGTGCAATCCAACGACCTGAAGATCCATATGCGGCGGCACACGGGCGAGCGACCGTATCAGTGTGGAGTGTGCGGGGAGAGCTTCGTCTGTGGCTCCCACCTGAATATCCACCGTAACCGAAAAAGGCATCTGGATGCAGTGGTTCCGGGCAATGAAGTCGAGGCAGATATAGCTGCTGATCCTTATGTAAATGCTAGGGTCAACAAGCGTCGTTCGGAGGATATTGAACGTATGCGGCTGAAACGCATTCCCGAGGACCAACTGCAGCAGCAACTGGAAAGGCTCCCCAATCCGGATGTCTCTGCTATGGGCTACAAGTGCGGTGTCTGCGAACAGAATTTCAAGAGCGGAGCTCTCCTGACCGTCCATCGCAATAAAATGAGTCATTATGAGATCGAAAGGGTCTACGAAGATCCCTACGGAAAAAATCAGAAAATGCTCAAAGCTGAATATAATTAAATCAAGTATTTCGAGCTAACATCCAGCGCTCACATTCTGTAAAACATTTTTGTACTTTTTTTTAAAGAAGGTTCCTAGTATTTCTTGAGCAATATAATATAGAATGTAGAACGAACCCAGTTTATTTTACATGGTTCATCAATATTAAAGTAGATACTTGTTGTATATTAGGCTCCAAAAGAAATACAAGTTTGACTTTTTTAAATTTCAAATATATAATTTAATTTTTCTACAAACAATAACATTTTTGCTAACTAAAACTGAGGCATCTAGTTAATACTATTGCTTTTCTATGGAATATTCGATGCAAACATTCTTTTCAGTCTCAAAAACTTAAAACCAACTTGGAATTCACTCATTGAACAAAAATTAGTTTTTAGTCGACCTCCTCGACCGTGGGTCCAGAGTAGCCTCCAAATCCTCCTGCCTGCTGGCCGCAGTTTGCTCCCGGACCTGCAGCTCCCGCTCCCGCTCCCTGCTGATGCATCTTGGTCATGATGGGGGAGCAGTGGCGGGTGAGCTCCTCCAGCTTGTGGTCGAACTCCGCTTTCTCGGCAGTGGTGTTGCTGTCCAGCCACCGGATAGTATCGTTGCACTTGTCCAGGACGGAGTTCTTGTCGGCCTCGTCCAGTTTGCCAGCGGGTGCCTGCTCCACGGACTGCTTCACATTGAAGACGTAGCTCTCCAGGGCATTTCGAGAGGTAATCCGCTGGCGCTGCTTCTCGTCCTCGTCGGCGTACTTCTCAGCCTCGTTAACCATGCGATCAATCTCGGCCTGCGAGAGGCGTCCTTTGTCGTTCTTGATCGTGATGTTCTTGGCCTTGCCCGTGCTCATCTCCTTGGCGCTGACGTTCAGGATTCCATTGGCGTCCATGTCGAAGGTGACTTCTATCTGGGGCACACCCCTTGGTGCAGGTGGAATGCCGGACAGATCGAAGGTGCCCAGTGCATTGTTGTCCTTCGTCATCGCACGTTCGCCCTCATACACCTGGATGGAGACTCCGGGCTGATTGTCCGAGTACGTGGAGAACGTCTTGGTCTGCTTGCACGGAATGCGGCAGTTGCGCTCGATCAGCTTCGTCATCACGCCGCCAGCGGTCTCAATTCCCAATGAGAGTGGGGCTACGTCCACCAACAGCACGTCCTGGATCTTGCCGCTCTGGTCTCCGCTAAGGATAGCGGCCTGTACAGCGGCTCCGTATGCCACTGCCTCGTCTGGGTTGATGGATAGGTTGAGGTTCTTGCCGTGGAAGAACTGCTGCAGCAGGCTCTGCACCTTGGGAATGCGGGTTGATCCACCGACTAGCACGATGTCATGGATCTGACCCTTGTCCATCCTGGCATCGGTGAGGGCCTTCTCCACAGGCTGCAGGGTGTTGCGGAAGAGGTCCGCGCATAGCTCCTCGAACCTGGCGCGGCTCACTTTAGTGTAGAAGTCGTGGCCCTCAAACAATGCGTCGATTTCGATGGTGGCCTCCGTGCTGGAGGAGAGAGTGCGCTTGGCCCGTTCAGCCGCTGTTCTGAGGCGTCGTAGGGCGCGAGGGTTAGAGCGCAGATCCTTCTTGTACTTCCGCTTGAACTCCTCCGCCAGGTGGGTGACTAGACGGTTGTCAAAGTCCTCGCCGCCCAAGTGCGTGTCTCCGGCGGTGGAGCGCACTTCGAACAGTGATCCCTCGTCGATGGTCAGGATGGAGACATCGAAGGTGCCGCCGCCCAAGTCGAAGATTAGCACATTGCGCTCACCCTTGAGGTTCTTGTCCAGTCCGTAGGCCAGTGCCGCCGCCGTGGGCTCGTTGATGATGCGGAGCACATTCAGGCCGGCAATGTGACCGGCGTCCTTGGTAGCCTGGCGCTGGGAGTCGTTGAAGTAGGCTGGAACTGTGATGACTGCATCTGTGATGCTCTCGCCCAGATACGCCTCCGCCGTCTCCTTCATCTTGGCCAGCACCATTGAGCTGATCTCCTCGGGGGCGAATTTCTTGGTCTCGCCCTTATACTCCACCCCGATCTTGGGCTTACCGCTGTCGCTTACCACTTTGAAAGGCCAGTGCTTCATATCCTCTGCGATCTTGGGGTCGTCGTATTTACGGCCGATGAGCCGCTTGGCGTCGAACACCGTGTTCCTCGGGTTCATGGCCACCTGGTTCTTGGCCGGATCGCCAATGAGGCGTTCCGAATCTGTGAAAGCCACGTACGACGGCGTGGTGCGGTTGCCCTGGTCGTTGGCGATAATCTCCACCTTGCCATGTTGGTAGACACCCACGCAGGAGTAGGTGGTGCCCAGATCGATTCCAATAGCAGGCATTGTGTGTGAGTTCTCCTTTATCGGTATCGGCTTTTTGGAAATATTCAGCTTTCTTTTCTTGTCTTCAATAATAACTCCTTGGTTGACTTCAGTAGTTGTTATATTTGGTTGCTAGTTACTTTTACTTGATTCACTTTAACTTGCACTTTACTACTGCAGATTGTTTAGCTTGTTCAGCTGCGCTTGTTTGCTTAGCTTCCGCTCAGCGATGTTTCCAGTTTGCTTGCTTGAATTGAACTGACGCTCGGAGAACCAAGCGGCCATATTTATACACCGGCGCTCACTTCGCGAACATTCGAGGCATGCTCTCTCGAAGCTGCGAGAACAGTATGCTGTTTAGTATGTGAGAATGAGAGAATGAGAGCAACAGTGTCTGGGAGGGAGAGGAGCAAAATGAAGAGAGAATTAACGGAGAAGAAATTTCTCGACTTTTCTTTCCGCCATACAAATGACCTACCACAACAATTAGAATTTCGCATTCGAGAATATTCGGTTTATTTTGCAAATTTCTTTATATAAACGGCAGCATGAAAAACTAATATTAAAGATAATCGCAGCGCCTTGTTATGCGGATAGTGCCCACCAGTGAGACTATGTAGCTCTAACAAAATTCCTAATTAGGAATTAGATTGTTTTTTCTGATCCTGGAATACTCGCATTATTTTGGAAATTTCTTTTTATAAAAGGCAACATGAAAAACTAATTTTAAAGATAATCGCAGCGCTTTTTTATGCGGATAGTGCCCACCAGTGAGACTATGTAGCTCTAACAAAATTCCTTATTAGGAATTAGATTGTTTTTTCTGATGCTGGAATACTCGCATTATTTTGGAAATTTCTTAATATAAACGGCAGCTTGAAAAACTAATATTAAAGATAATCGCAGCGCTTTGTTATGCGGATAGTGCCCACCAATGAGACTATGTAGCTCTAACAAAATTCATAATTAGGAATTAGATTGTTTTTTCTGATGCTGGAATATTCGCATTATTTTGGAAATTTCTTTATATGAAAGGCAGAACCAAGCGGCCATATTTATACTCCGGCGCTCACTTCGCGAACATTCGAGGCGTCCTCTCTCGAAGCTGCGAGAACAGTATGCTGTTTAGTATGTGAGAATGAGAGAATGAGCGCAACAGTGTCTGGGAGGGAGAGGAGCAAAATGAAGAGAGAAATAACGGAGAAGAAATTTCTCGACTTTTCTTTCCGCCATACAAATGACCTACCACAACAATTAAAGTTTCGCATTCGAGAATATTCGGTTTATTTTGCAAATTTCTTTATATAAACGGCAGCATGAAAAACTAATATTAAAGATAATCGCAGCGCCTTGTTATGCGGATAGTGCCCACCAGTGAGACTATGTAGCTCTAACAAAATTCCTATTTAGGAATTAGATTGTTTTTTCTGATGCTGGAATACTCGCATTATTTTGGAAATTTCTTAATATAAACGGCAGCTTGAAAAACTAATATTAAAGATAATCGCAGCGCTTTGTTATGCGGATAGTGCCCACCAATGAGACTATGTAGCTCTAACAAAATTCATAATTAGGAATTAGATTGTTTTTTCTGATGCTGGAATACTCGCATTATTTTGGAAATTTATTTATATAAACGGCAGCATGAAAAACTAATATTAAAGATAATCGCAGCGCTTTGTTATGCGGATAGTGCCCACCAGTGAGACTATGTTCATAGCTCTAACAAAATTTCGAATTAGGAAGGTTTTGGCAAGATATGTCTATTGTAAATGTTAATAATGTATTAAATTGAAATAAAACGCATTGTTGGACTAACTTTATAACTCTCACATACAGAGTTCCAGATGTACTTAGATCGCTGGAACGTAAACAGTTACATATGTATATATATAAATATTTAATTATTGATGTCCCGTTTGTCCCCTTTTGTAACGCCATGTCACGCATTTAGGCCTATTAAAAATGTTAATAATGTATTAAAACGCGTTGTTGGACTAACTTTATAACTATCACATACAGAGTTTCAGACGTAAGTACATAGATCGCTGGAACGTAAACGAGTTATATTATATGTATGTAGCTTAGTGCAAATTTTATTTATTAAATTTATTATTTTTATTTTATTTACATTATTATTTTATTTAAATTTAAAACAATATTAACATTTTTAATAGGCCTAAATGCGTGACATGGCGTGGCAAAATGGGACAAACGGAACATCAAAAATTATATATTTACAAACATATGTAACTGTTTAGTTTCCAGTGATCTAAGTACATCTGGAACTCTGTATGTGAGAGTTATAAAGTTAGTCCAACAATGCGTTTTATTTCAATTTAATACATTATTAACATTTACAATAGACATATCTTGCCAAAACCTTCCTAATTCGAAATTTTGTTAGAGCTATGAACATAGTCTCACTGGTGGGCACTATCCGCATAACAAAGCGCTGCGATTATCTTTAATATTAGTTTTTCATGCTGCCGTTTATATAAATAAATTTCCAAAATAATGCGAGTATTCCAGCATCAGAAAAAACAATCTAATTCCTAATTAGGAATTTTGTTAGAGCTACATAGTCTCACTGGTGGGCACTATCCGCATAACAAGGCGCTGCGATTATCTTTAATATTAGTTTTTCATGCTGCCTTTTATAAAAAGAAATTTCCAAAATAATGCGAGTATTCCAGGATCAGAAAAAACAATCTAATTCCTAATTAGGAATTTTGTTAGAGCTACATAGTCTCACTGGTGGGCACTATCCGCATAACAAGGCGCTGCGATTATCTTTAATATTAGTTTTTCATGCTGCCGTTTATATAAAGAAATTTGCAAAATAAACCGAATATTCTCGAATGCGAAATTCTAATTGTTGTGGTAGGTCATTTGTATGGCGGAAAGAAAAGTCGAGAAATTTCTTCTCCGTTAATTCTCTCTTCATTTTGCTCCTCTCCCTCCCAGACACTGTTGCTCTCATTCTCTCATTCTCACATACTAAACAGCATACTGTTCTCGCAGCTTCGAGAGAGCATGCCTCGAATGTTCGCGAAGTGAGCGCCGGTGTATAAATATGGCCGCTTGGTTCTCCGAGCGTCAGTTCAATTCAAGCAAGCAAACTGGAAACATCGCTGAGCGGAAGCTAAGCAAACAAACAAGCGCAGCTGAACAAGCTAAACAATCTGCAGTAGTAAAGTGCAAGTTAAAGTGAATCAAGTAAAAGTAACTAGCAACCAAATATAACAACTACTGAAGTCAACCAAGGAGTTATTATTGAAGACAAGAAAAGAAAGCTGAATATTTCCAAAAAGCCGATACCGATAAAGGAGAACTCACACACAATGCCTGCTATTGGAATCGATCTGGGCACCACCTACTCCTGCGTGGGTGTCTACCAACATGGCAAGGTGGAGATTATCGCCAACGACCAGGGCAACCGCACCACGCCGTCGTACGTGGCTTTCACAGATTCGGAACGCCTCATTGGCGATCCGGCCAAGAACCAGGTGGCCATGAACCCGAGGAACACGGTGTTCGACGCCAAGCGGCTCATCGGCCGTAAATACGACGACCCCAAGATCGCAGAGGATATGAAGCACTGGCCTTTCAAAGTGGTAAGCGACAGCGGTAAGCCCAAGATCGGGGTGGAGTATAAAGGCGAGACCAAGAGATTCGCCCCCGAGGAGATCAGCTCAATGGTGCTGGCCAAGATGAAGGAGACGGCGGAGGCGTATCTGGGCGAGAGCATCACAGATGCAGTCATCACAGTTCCAGCCTACTTCAACGACTCCCAGCGCCAGGCTACCAAGGACGCCGGTCACATTGCCGGCCTGAATGTGCTCCGCATCATCAACGAGCCCACGGCGGCGGCACTGGCCTACGGACTGGACAAGAACCTCAAGGGTGAGCGCAATGTGCTAATCTTCGACTTGGGCGGCGGCACCTTCGATGTCTCCATCCTGACCATCGACGAGGGATCACTGTTCGAAGTGCGCTCCACCGCCGGAGACACGCACTTGGGCGGCGAGGACTTTGACAACCGTCTAGTCACCCACCTGGCGGAGGAGTTCAAGCGGAAGTACAAGAAGGATCTGCGCTCTAACCCTCGCGCCCTACGACGCCTCAGAACAGCGGCTGAACGGGCCAAGCGCACTCTCTCCTCCAGCACGGAGGCCACCATCGAAATCGACGCATTGTTTGAGGGCCACGACTTCTACACTAAAGTGAGCCGCGCCAGGTTCGAGGAGCTATGCGCGGACCTCTTCCGCAACACCCTGCAGCCTGTGGAGAAGGCCCTCACCGATGCCAGGATGGACAAGGGTCAGATCCATGACATCGTGCTAGTCGGTGGATCAACCCGCATTCCCAAGGTGCAGAGCCTGCTGCAGCAGTTCTTCCACGGCAAGAACCTCAACCTATCCATCAACCCAGACGAGGCAGTGGCATACGGAGCCGCTGTACAGGCCGCTATCCTTAGCGGAGACCAGAGCGGCAAGATCCAGGACGTGCTGTTGGTGGACGTAGCCCCACTCTCATTGGGAATTGAGACCGCTGGCGGCGTGATGACGAAGCTGATCGAGCGCAACTGCCGCATTCCGTGCAAGCAGACCAAGACGTTCTCCACGTACTCGGACAATCAGCCCGGAGTCTCCATCCAGGTGTATGAGGGCGAACGTGCGATGACGAAGGACAACAATGCACTGGGCACCTTCGATCTGTCCGGCATTCCACCTGCACCAAGGGGTGTGCCCCAGATAGAAGTCACCTTCGACATGGACGCCAATGGAATCCTGAACGTCAGCGCCAAGGAGATGAGCACGGGCAAGGCCAAGAACATCACGATCAAGAACGACAAAGGACGCCTCTCGCAGGCCGAGATTGATCGCATGGTTAACGAGGCTGAGAAGTACGCCGACGAGGACGAGAAGCAGCGCCAGCGGATTACCTCTCGAAATGCCCTGGAGAGCTACGTCTTCAATGTGAAGCAGTCCGTGGAGCAGGCACCCGCTGGCAAACTGGACGAGGCCGACAAGAACTCCGTCCTGGACAAGTGCAACGATACTATCCGGTGGCTGGACAGCAACACCACTGCCGAGAAAGCGGAGTTCGACCACAAGCTGGAGGAGCTCACCCGCCACTGCTCCCCCATCATGACCAAGATGCATCAGCAGGGAGCGGGAGCGGGAGCTGCAGGTCCGGGAGCAAACTGCGGCCAGCAGGCAGGAGGATTTGGAGGCTACTCTGGACCCACGGTCGAGGAGGTCGACTAAGGCAAAAGAGACTAATTTTTGTTCAATGGGTGAATTCCAAGTTGGTTTTAAGTTTTTGAGACTGAAAAGAATGTTTGCATCGAATATTCCATAGAAAAGCAATAGTATTACCTAGATGCCTTAGTTTTAAGTTAGCGAAATTGTTACTTATTAATAGAAAAATAAATTATTCTACAATTTAAAAGATAGCTTGTTTTGCTTGAATTAAAAACATCGTGTGGTAAATATTTCGTCCACAACTTATCTTATTGGGTACATAATAACCATACCCACTTTCAATATACATATCTTATCCCTTAAAATAAAAACATTTTTCTAGGAGTTTTTAATTTATTAGGCTGAATTAAAACTGTTTACTAAAAAGCATCTTAAACAGAAGAAATAATATAATTATATATTAACAATTAACTGCAGACAAATTCTCAATGGCGCTTGCGCGGATGCGACGCGGAAGTGGAGGAGTATGCGTTCGAGCTGGAGTGGTGAGTGCTGCGCGACTTGGAGCGGGATCTCGTGCGGTGTCGCTTGCGTCCGCTGCTGCTCCTGCCATGATCGTGGCTACGGCTGCTGCTATGCCGCGTGGAGCGGTGGTGGTGGTAACTGCTGCTGCCGCCACCATCTTCGCCCGAATGGCTGGACTCGCGATGTCGGCGCTGTTTCTGGCGATGACTTCCACTGCTACTGCCGCCGCCAAACTGGCTGCGGTGCTGCCGATGACCCCTTTCACGGTCACGGTCGCGGTCGCGGTCGCGGTCCCTGTCCCGTTCCCGCTCCCGCTCCCTTTCTCTGTCCCGATCGCTACGCTCGTATTTGCTCCGACTGCTGCCGTGGTGGCTGCGGTGTCCATGACGGCTGTCTCGCTTGCTCCGGCTGCCGGAAGTTTTGGATCCGCTCGAGGTGCTTCTACTGTCGTCGCTATCGCTGCTAGAGCTGCTTCCACTGCTGCTCGACGATGACGAGCTGGACGAGTGGCGTCGTTTGCTTTTGGACTTACGCGACGACTTGTTGGCCTTGTGCAGCGCCTTGTCCGCCGCGCTCAGCATTGTGGCCACCGACTCCGGCATCTGCAGCAGATTTGTGGCCGGATTGGGAACGGGCTTCAGCTTTTGTGGACCGCCGCTTGTGCTACTGCTGAGGCTTGCCAGTGGTGCCACAGCAGCGGCCGCCACCACTTGCTGGACAAAGGTCTGCGACTGCTGTTTACCGTCCTTGTTGTCGCTGAAGCGGGTGGTCCGTTCCTTGCGACTGAGTCTTTTGCCTAAGTGATGGCAATGTATTGATTGGAGTTCTTCGGATTTGCTTGGGACTCTCATACCATTCGATTGCTGAAGCTTTTCCTGGGTTGTTTGGCTGGCCGACTCACTGGGCGGATCTGGCTGGGCCACCGGCCGACGATTCTCAACAGCACCAGGAACGGAGCGCTCTAGTTCCCGCTGGCGTTGTCGCAGCAGGGTTTGCTCGTCAAGCAGCTCTTGCTTGGCCACTCGATCCTCAATGTCGTCAATGACTTTCTCGAAGGATCGCTTGCTGCGCCTTATGCGAGCCTAAAAAGCCAAATGATAATGATATAGGAAATGGTTTCGTTTAATGGTTTCGTTTCCAAGCGCAGTGTCAACCGACCTTCAACTCCTCCGCGCTTAGCTGCGCGCTTTTGTCCGCATCCTTTGCAGCATCCCCTTGGCGCTCATCATCGTCGTCCTCATCATCTTCGGTTTCGCTGGAAGAATCGCCATAGGCTGCTAAACCTATAATTCAAATCAGTCAAGTGCTAATTGTTGCTACCAGGCTTCAATGTAGTAGATCGGGCGCAGATTTTGGTATGTTCTGAACTGATTTTCAATGTTTTCGGAAGAATTTACGGAAAGGGGGCGGGAAATGGGAAGAGTAGGGGCGAAGAAGCGGGCTAGAAAGACGAAACTGCGCCGAGGGGGTCGAAATCATTTGGCCGTGGCTTAAAGTTACAAGAAGCGTGGAAAGTTAAATCTCGGCCATAGGATTATCCAATACTTTTTATATACTTTTCGTTTTGTCATTAGGATCGGGGGTATAATAGAAAGACAGGACCAAGCATAACTCAGACTACCTCTGAACAAAAATAGTGCAAAGAATATGTACGAACTAAACTGGAATTTGGTTACTTACCCAAGTTGCCGGTAATGGAGGACAAGGCGCTTTTGCGAATCACTTGGGCTGATGACGCTTTTGATTTACACATACATACATATATATATATAGGTATATATTATATATTAAGATTAAAAAATTCAGCAAGTGATTTCATTGGTTTTGTGTGGTGTTCGATAAATCAATTCATTATTGGGTTTTGAGGATTAGCATAGACATAGGATTAAGAGAGGTGATAACGCGCTGGCCGGTAAAAACTCGGCTGCAATCGCTTGGCCGAAACATCCGGTCATCCAAGCTACGATCAAATAGCAATAGTCCGCGATATATCCGCACCGTCTTATGATCTATAACTACTTACACACACACACACACGCGCGATCGCTGGAAGAAATCGGTTTGGGATAAACTTAAGTGTAATGCATAATGTACCTTTCGCACGGTGTGCTTTTAATGCCTCGCCTGCAATGGATGCAATCTCTTCGTTTGTGGTTTCCAGCAGGATTTCGGTTAGTGTCCGACGCACCACAAGCATCTACAGATGGGTGGTATTGGGTGTTCATAGATTGTTTGCAACTATACAAATGGGTTTTTGGATGTGCCGCCGGTGGCCAGGGAATGAAGCTCTAGTGAAGAGTGAACGAACTGCAGAGCAGCCAAGAATGTGTCGCCAGTAATCCGCAGTTCCTTCGCCTCTGAGACTCACTCGATTTCATCGCCTGGCTGAGCAAACATCCGGGTCAAATGGTGATGCCTACCAGATCCGCCAGTCTTTCTTCGTAGTTTTTACCATTGACATCGTTTACGGTAGCCGCTGCCCGATCATCGCCTTCGCTGGCTCCATGATGCTCCAGCTCCGGCTCATCGCTGCTGCTCATATCGCCGTCCTTACTTATCAATTCATTACCTATTTGCTGCGCCTCCCCAGGCACGTCAATGGAATCTTCGCTGTCGCTAGCCTGAATTTCAAGGGAATGTTTAATCGACAGCCTGCACTTAAGCCTGCAGTCTGCCCTACGGTCCGAATTGTTTTAGGTTTGTGTGCATTCAATGCCGGAACATCGCTTTGCAGTTTAGTTCAGTCCCGTCGCGGTTTGTGTGCAACCAATTGTGGAGTGTGGTGATGTGTGTGCTACACATTCGGCACTTTTCGGTCCGTATTGAGAGTCAGTTAACCCTGCCGCCCCTCGACCTTACTTACCACGTTCGCGATGTTCAAAAGATTACCAGGTGTGGTTAGTGTTTTGCTTGATACTTGCTTAACATGGTTGACCTCATCATCTGGCGCACTAATAGAGGACTGCTGGCGCTCGAGTTGCCGCTGCTTTTCTCGCTCCATTTTCTCCAGGCCCTCTCTGAAACATAAACAAAACGATTAAAAGTTTATTTGCAAACAAATCCTTTGTACGTATTGCATATAATGGTGGTTCATAACGCCTCTTATCTCTTTGGCACACTCACCTTATCCAAGCTGGCAACATTTTCCGTTTGTTGGCATCGATCTCAGTGCTGGCCGCGCTACTTCCGCTTTCCAGCTGCGACTGCTGTGTGTGCTGTGGCGGCAGGTGTGTGTGTGCTGTTAGGTGGTGTGGATGTGGATGTGGATGTGCCTGAGGTGCTGGTGGATGGTGGGGATGCGATGGCTGGGGGGCATGGTGCTGCTGTTGCTGCGATTGCGATTGCAACTGCAACTGCAGCTGTTGGTGCGGCTCATTGGGATTGCTGACGTTCAGCTTCAGCAGAGATGGTATATGCGCCGTGGGATTGCCCGATTTGTCGGGCTGCGTTTGCCACCCGGTCCATGGCTGTTTGCCCAGCGGGACAGCTGCAAGGAAGGAAGAGTGCGGGTTAGATTCTGACCTACTTATTGTGCCATTTTCTTGGATCCTCTACTAACCCGCTCCGTTGGAGGTGTCAATGACGTGACCAGGCAACTCGCTGCCCGCCAGCCATTGGGATTGCGTAACCACGGGAGCTGGCGGTGGTGGCGTCTCAGAGAAATGTGCCCGCTCGTTCTCATCGTCCATGTCCATATCCGCCTCACCGTGCTCCTCCAGAAGCGGAAATCCCGCCCTGACCACACTGGGCACCGGCATTGCAACCGGCTGCTGGTGGTACTCTCGCACATTGCTGATGATGGGCGGTGGAGGGGCCAGGGGCATGGTCACCGGAGTAGCGTCCCGCATGTGGATCCATTGCTGGGCAAGCTGCGCCCAATCGATGCCGGCGCCACCCTGCATGGCAAGCGGAAGGCCGGCGGCCACCAGGGGCGTCACCATACCCTGACCCCCGCCCGGGGGCATTGGAAAATGTGTGTGTGGCGGCGGGGGCTGTGCCAGGAACTGATTGTGATTATGATTGTGCCCATGGCCATGTTGTCCGTGTCCATGGACGTGGGCGTGCTTGTTGTAGCCCAAATCGGCGTTTCCATTTCCACCAGGAAACATCTCTGCTTGTAGCTTGAATATGTTTTTTGAATTCCAGCAAAGTTGTCCTAAGTTTTCCAGGTTTTTTACACGAGTGAAATGAATTTTCGTCGACTTCTACGCCATTTTCTCAGCCCGTTTTGTCATTCGGCCCGAAGCGGTAATAGCGGGTCACTCTTAGTTCGGTATTTTTAGTACACTTCAGAAAATACTGTTATTTTTAAAACCATTTTCTCGTTCACTTTTAATCAAACAGATGATTTAGTTGTTGACCATTTTCCGCCAAAATGTATTTTAAAAGCGGTCGAAATAAATTCAAAAGGTTTTTATTTCACTGTTTAAATCGCTTGTATTTTTACTGGTTTTTTTCATTCCGCTCTTTTAGTTGCGTCTCGATCGTTTTTCCGCCAAAATCCAAGTGACCGATCGTCCTTCTTTGAGAATCTTGCAAACCATCTAAAATGTATTTTACGATGTCCACGTCCTCAAAGGTCCCTTGCAGCTTCTTTGCCACCTGGTGATTTTCCATTTGGAATCCAAACGTTTTTCGCAGACTCGCGCTTAGCTCCTTCCAAGCAGCTCGTTTTTCGAGCATTCGATTTCCCAGTATCCCACGTTGAGAGCTGTCTAGTCCGTGCATGACTGCAGCCAGCTCAAAGTAACGAATCCATGCGTGCACAGACATGTTGTCGTCTTCCGAACATTTCCGTAAATTAGCCTCAAGGTCTCTGATCTCAACTATGGGCTTGCATTCAAGCGAATTACCTTCCAAGGCAGCAATCTTCGCTTTCAACTCCGCGAGATCCTTTCGTCTGGCACCTGCTCCTCCTAGTCTATCACCATAGCCCTTACCATTCCCCGCAGTTGGTGAATGGTCTCCTCACGTGTCAACGGCACTCGCTTCTCTGAAAGCCATTTTGCAAGTTCCTCCATGGTCAAATTGAGAATGACTCAGTATTTCGTTCTTAAGCCGAAATATCTGTTTCGGCGAACCCCAACACTTGGTTTGTAGTACTCCAGGTTTTTATTTCAATGTTAACATGTAGCAGCTTTTATTTTTAATGATTTTTTTCATTTCGCTTTTATTTGCGTATCGATCGTGTTTCCGCCAAAATCCAAGTGACCGATAGTTCTTCTTTGAAAAAAGTGCCCGTATCTTCTTTCTCTTAAAATCGACTTCATTTTATCGCTTATCGATAGCATTATATAACTTGTTTACACTAAGGCGCGCGATACAAAAATGGGATGCTTACAATAATTTTAATTTCTACAATAGTTTTTTGTAGTGATAAGCAAAGATTCAAATATCGGTTGGCATTACAGTTATCGGGTAACAGTAGCGGTTAACAGTAAAGACGCATAGTGTGGCCGTACGCCAGGCGAGGGAACATCCACAACTTGCACTACTTTTGGGTGGTATTTCACCAGTAGCCCCACTAACGCCAAAGAGTGCAACAAGTGATTCTGTTTACGTTTTAAGCAACTCTCTTCGGAACCGAACGTGAGCGGACGTGTGCGGACGCGTAGCTGCCGGGAAAATAAGTTGCGTCGGCGTTGCGGCTTTGTTGTTTACGTGTTATAATAAAAGTGTGTGCGTGCGAGAAGGGCGCGCTCCTGCCTGTGTTAGTGTTGTTGTCGGTCGTTCTCAGCGTGTGTTTCGAAATACCGCATTGTTTAATTACAGCACTACAGCCGCCGCGGCTAATTTCAATGCAAACAAAGGCTGGCGTGTGAATGAAATTATGCTAAAATAGATAATAGTCAAAGGTAAAAAATCAAGAAGCAGAGGCAGAAGAGAAAGAGGAAGAGAAGTTCTGCAGCGCTGTTGCGTCGGCGCAGCAGAGTTGCTGTCGGTGTGTGCCTGAGTGTGTAGTGGTTTGTCTGGTTTTTTCGGGCTGTGTGTGTGCGTGTTTGCGAAGCAACAATTTAATTGCTATTCAATTTTAAAAGCAGTTCAATTGCAAACCATTACAAATATGTAATTTGCTTTCGATTGCATTTGCATTGGAGTGCGTAATTACATTTTTGAGCTACAAAACACAAACAGTGCAACTGTTGCTGTTACACTGGGAGCAAAACAGGTCGATTAATACTCAATTCGCTGATTTAAAAAAAAAAAAAATTTTTAACCCATATAACATGATTCAATTTGACTAAAAAATATACAAATATTTAGTCGGAATATCTGAGTTGCCTTGCAAGTATCCTATTATGTTCGGCAAACAAAAGTTTAATTTACATTTGTATGTATCTCGATTGTCAATCATTCATATGTTACATCAAAATGGCAAAAAATTTAAATATCCACTCGATCTGCGAAATTGTTTATCATATGAAGATTTTGATTTTTCTGTGTGCTGTGTAATGGCGTAATCGTAATCTTTGTGGCCCCTTTTAATGATTTAATTAAAAGCGTAAATTGCAGTCCGAAATTCAATTTGTCCGTTTGACTTTTCAATTCGTGTGGGTGGCTCTCTGACATTGGAGCATTGTTGTTGTTTGCTTTTTTGAGCTTTTATTGTATGTAGTTGTGCAACAACACGCACACACACGTAGTAAATAATTAAGTTCGTGCGTCGCGTGCCGTTTTGAATTTTCTTTTTCCTTTGCTTTGGGGCCCGGAAAATGTTCTCTTCTCGCTGCGCGTTTATTTGCATTTCCATCAATGCGAAATTCGACTCGTATAAAATACAATAAAAAATCGTTCGAAAAAAACCAGTTGACCGTGAGATAATTCGTGCATAATTGCTAAATAGCAACAAAAAGAAATATAAATACATGCATACGTATGTGAATGATTGAATTGCTGAAATATTTAGTGTTTTTTCTCCTTCTCTTCTCCTCTTTCAATGTGTGCGTGTGTGTGTGTGTGTGTGTCTGTGTGTTTAATTTTGCCCTTCGTCAATGAATAACGGCACTTTGCGAGGTGCGAAGTCGAAGAAGAGCAAACAACAACAAATTGCCATCACCTTTGTCAGCAGAGAGAAGAAGCCAAAAAGCAACAACTAAGCCGGCATTGGAGGTGAAAAAAAGAGAGAAAATTAGGGAAAACAACAAAACGCAACTGCGACGTCAGCAGAGCCAACGAAGAAGAGGAAGAGCCAAGCCTTGGTGGCCACATTCCAACGTCATCAGCCGGCGAAGGCCGGTGCAGCCGCCAAACCCGGGTCGCCGAATTCTTTCTTTCGCCGGAAAACTTGCCTCTCCCCAACTGAAATCGCTGAAACAACATCTGCGTGTAAGTCAACTTTGACAGTACAGACACCACTCAATAAGTGGCCTTAACTTCAGCGTGTGATAAATTTGTTGCTCAGAATAGTCAATTTGGTTGGGCATTATGGGATGTTGTAGTTCAGCTTAAACCCAGACTTATTTATGTGTGTTTTTATTTTAAGTTAAGAAGCTATCTTAGTTATGAAATATCTTAGTTAAGTTCTTCATAACACTCTTCACTGTAGGTAGCGAGTCCAACATCAACGTCAATGTTGGGCCGCTCTCCTTCCGCGTTCTTGTTGTTGCTGTTGTTGGGTCACGCCCACCGCCACGAGAAAACATTTTTGCGTAGAAATTACATATTGCTTCGTTTTCACATCCCAGCGACCCAACCGCCGCCCACCGCGCCCACCTCCCCGCCTGCTGCCCACCTGTGCCCTCGTGTTTTGTAGCTTGGTTACGGGCTGGTAGCCCCCCTGCTTCTGTTACCGCGATTTCGGCGAGCCTCTTGTATTTTTATGGGTCGTCATCCATCGTTGTTCTGCCAAGCGCCTGCAAAGAGCCCATAGCACTCCATCTCCATCTGCATCTCCAGCTCCCTACTCGCTGCTCCATGGTACACCTCCCGCATCAGCTTTCTGCTCATCAAAGCACAAAAACATTCAACGGCGGGTTCCTCAATTATGTTAATTATGAATTGCTCCACGGTTGTCTCGTTTGGAGTACGGGTGTTTGCTTGGGCGTGTTTCATAGTTGGTCTGGTACGGTTTAGGATGGGGGCTGCGAGCTAAAGTGGAGAGCGCCAGTCAATCGATTACGTGGGTCATTGATTTGTGCATTAGCTGACTCCGCCGATCCCATGGCAATGAACTTCTTCCACTCCGGACCGCGGACGCAACCCGTACCACACCCTGGACACCTCGGACACCACGGACACCTCGGAAACCACGGACACCGCGGACACCATCGCCAACAAAAGTTTGAAATACCTTTCTGGTACTAGCTGAGTAAGGGGTATATGGTAGTCGAGTAAATAGTCTACAGAGTTCTCTCTGATTTTCCCGGATTCGGCGCTACAGCAACAATAGATCAGGGACAGCTCCTGAAACGGCAATATTCGCCGCATTTAATTTTATCCGCCACTGGAGAATTTGGGAAATTTGAAAATCCCAATATTAATGCAGGGCCCACAATAAGAAAAATGTTGTTGCTTGTTGCAATCAAGGGACGGGAGCTGGAAAAGTGGCTGCCTCTTTTTTGTTTGGGAAACCTTTTAACAATGGAAAACTTGCCCAAGCCGTCGACGGAACTGAGTGCAAACCGATGCTGCTACTCGGCTCTTTCGGCGACTCAGTCTGTGTTTTTGTTACCAACGCAAGCCGGAAGATATTTCAGACTGGCTTGCAAGCGGGCCTTTAAAAGGGGCTGTGGGCGTGGTGTGGTGGGGCTGTGGGGCGGTGGGGCTGGGTGCCACTGGCGGGTTTCGTGCTTAGACAGAAACAAGTTTTATGCTTTGCCAATGATGACGCTAGAGCACTGACTCCAACTCTCTGCGACTAGTACTCGGGCCAGTCCATCTGACCAGTTCTGTGGCTATCCGCCTTTGTTGTTCTTGGCCTACACAATTCGGTGCCTCCCCCTTTTGGGCCGCCGCCCGATTCCACCTTGGATTGCGATTCCCGGCCCAAAAACCAGACCGGTCGGTCTGCTTCCCAGCGCACTTCGTGCTGTATGGTTCAGTGGTGGTGCTGTGGTGCAGCCGCGTTGTGTAGTTTTGAACTAGTTGCGGTGCTTCAAATCAGACAGAACCATTACACTAACCAAACGCTGGAATCGTGATTACAACGGTTACCTTCGAAAGGAACCATTTGAAAAGAATTCGAGCAAAATTTAAATAATAAATGGTAATTTTTTTCGTAAAAAAAAATATGAGCAATTGATTTTAGATTGCTTGAGCTGTAAAAAAAAAAGAATTACTAAAATGCCTTCTTTGCCACTCTGGAAATGTTGACAGATTTGATAAAACAATTATTTTAAAATGTTTAGTTGATGTAACTACTACTATGTTACCCCTACGATTTCACGGCCAGGAACGCTAACCATTTGTAAGCCAATAACTTTTCGTGCACTGCCCACCAATCTACCTCGTACACAGTTTATCCATCACCCCCGTCCAATAACCTCATTCCCGTGGGGTCTGTCGCACTTTTTGGTACTGTTCACAATTTGGAAATTAACTGGTTTGGTTGTTTTTGGCCCTGGAATCCTGTCTGGGCCGCAACGCTTTCTAGCCATTTGTATTGTTCGACGGCGACGAGACGGACAACTATATATGTATATGTACTATATATATGTATGTGGAGGATAAAGTGAGCTTAAAGTTTTCCTGGGCCCACTTTTAGTTGGTTCTTTTGGGGCATTGAGGTTTTCGACCGGACCGTCTGGGATTGCCGCCGAAAAACTTTTGCTTGCCAAGTGGGCGGTTACGCTTAGAAGTAAGGGCGCGTGTGTGTGAGTGTGTGCTGCAAGAGTGTGCGGCGGGTGTAGTGGCTAGTGGAAGTCGGCAATTCAGCCGCGACAGGAAGACAGCTCCGGAAGGAAGTTCATTTTGTGCAACTTAACGCTTTCACCCGCTCTCACACTTTTACTTTGGGAGCGTGTCTGTTCAGTTGCTCCCTCCTCGTTCTGTTTGCTTTTTTGTATAGGCTGAAGAGATCAGATAACGCTGGTAAAGTAGTGCAATCGTGCGATCAAACTAAAGGAGTGCTTTAATATAACAGTATTCTTAAAAAAAATTTAAGAGAACTTCCGAAAGTTTTTCTTATAGCAGTCAGGGAATGTAAATGCCACTTGGAAAGTAATTATAGTAATATATTTGTCTTTTTAATATGTTTCTGTCATAGCAAATAGTGATTGAACTACAATTGAACTACTTAAAGTTTGGCAAGCTACCACCACAAAATTCCAATTGAATATCCAACCATATCTAGACTCATTCTTAGATTATGCCACATATTTTTCCACCGCAGCTGGCTGCACTGCATTTGCGCCAAAAGCAATTTGAAGAATTTCTTATCGGGATTTATGATCCTCCGCACCTTGGAGCACATAAATCAAATCAAAAACTAGAGACAGTCGTAGGAACATATGCGGCTATGATGGACCACGCCATGGAGAGTGGATTGCAATTTCTGGGCACTAATCCCCATTCAACCAATCCGCCCACACCCCTTCCCACTCCCGTTTCCCCGCTTATCTCCGCCGGTTAATGGGAATACGTGGATGAGAAACAGGCAAATTGCCCGGTTTTGGCATCGGCGGCACTCACATAGATACACACTAATACGCCCGCACACTAACTAAATTTTTAATCAAGCTTGCCAGCAGCTGTGATTCCGCTGGTGGAAGCCATTTTGGAGCTGCCCCCGCCACTTCCCCGTAATGCTCGTCCTTGGAAAGCGCAAAAAATGCAATCAACGTCAAATGCGCTTCGAAACTTTCTGCAAAATAATAGAAAAGCCATTAATTTCACTTCTCGTCGAAGATGTTACGAGAATCGGGCGAAAGTGCGCGAGAAAAAAGTAGGAGCGGTATGTCTGGGCGTGGCCTGGACATATGGCGACATAGTCTGTTAAAAAAATAGGGGAAAACCCGAAAAGAAAAGGCAATGAATGCACTGCTGTTAAGAAAAGTAATTTTTAATTATGCGCACAACGTGAGTCAAACTTTGATTGGAATTACACAAAATCCGATTAATCGCTCTCTGCACATCCGTTTCCCATTCTTCGGTTCTTGGGAAAAGTTTTTCCATCGCTTAGAACGTCTGCCCCCGTAAGCGATGCAAAGTTCGCGGCTCAAACAATTTTCATTAGCAACAACAAAAACCGCTAATTTCACTTACAATTAGCGGTAAGCCAACATGTCGCATCAGTTGGTCTACTCGGTGGGCGGTGGCTGGTGGGATGGGCACTTTGCACACATAACTACCAAACAAGTTTTCAACTAAAATCACCGAAAAAAAGATAAGGACAGTATGCGGCATTTTGGGAAATTATGAAAGCGATATCCTAGGCGGGGTTATCATATCATATTATTCGATTTATGACAGTTTCGTTAGACAAAAATTCGTTCAAAAGTACTTAAATGTTATCATAAAGTTTCGTTTTCAAAATCTTAGTTTTTTAAATTATTATTTTTTATTTTCTAATATGGAAAATTAATTTCTTAGACTATAGATATCATATATATTTTGTATGGATATTTCCTATTTATTTATGTACTATGCTATATTTTCATAATTTCCTAGGTCTAGCATACATTTTCCTTTCTTCAAGTAGAGTATTAGAAAGTGTGTGACCAGCAGCCTAATCTCCACACAATTTGTTTAACATTTATGAGTGACAATGTGCAGTGGCCGGGCGCTATGGGAAAACGCTGGCGGGTAAAAGGGGAAGGGGTTGGATGGAGTTGAGCCAACAGAGTAGTTATGTAATACAAAGTTTAGTCAACGGTCAGCGGTAATGCAATAAGCAACTTTTTCAAACTGCTGCTTCGCCTCGGACTCCATTAAAGTTGTCAAATGAAGTCGAAGTTTGATTGCCTGGGGCAAAGCAGTGACCTGCTCCCCTTTTGCCCACCCACAACTTTTCCGGTGTTGACATGGACTTGGTGCTGTCCTGGAGATTAGTGAAGTGTCCTGTGATGTTTTCCTGTTAAACGCCATCGCAGTGTGGAAGAGTATTTATAATTGCCAGCCTCGGGTCTTTAGAGTTGTGCGAATCCGGTCGGATAGATCGGCATTCCGTCCACATTCTCCTTTCGAGGGTTGATAGACAAGTTTATGTCTTTGAAGCCAATTGCATGTGGGATTATGTGGTACTATTTTTAACGCAGGCACACTAGTTTAAGGTGTGTATAAAGTAATACTCTTCGCCAGTTCCCTGCCTAGATATTGTTCAATCACGTAAATCCCGTAAGCAAACATTATGTTACAATGCCTGAAACTCGTGGAAATGAAATTACTCACTTGAAGATATCATATCCCATCTCTGATTAAATTAAGGACCCACATGCAAAATGCATATCCTGCGGCGAGCAAACTTTGCCACCAACTCTCCCAGATAGAACCGAACTTCTCCGCCTGCAACTCCTCCAAGGACCATCATATTTCGCCCCAGCGGTGTCTAACAAAGCAATTAGAGCCACGGATACGCCAACACCGTTTGAGTTTGCTAAGTAAACGTGGCCGAGACGCCCTGAGTTGGCCCGAAGGCAGCATATTCATTAGGCAATGTGGCGGAGGAGGCTTGAGGGAGGTGTCGGAAGATGGCAGGGTTTTCCACCAAAGAAAGGAAAGGAAGGGTTCCAGTCAGGATACTTGCTTGGTCTAGCTGCCTTCTTGATGGCTGGCCCAACTTATGGGTCACTTGTTCAAGAAATTTCACAAAACTTTGCCAACTGGTTGCTGTTATGGCCAAGGAAGGCAAAGCGCCACGGATGGAATATTTCGCGAGGGGGTGGCGTAATGAGGGGGAGAGCGACTAATGAGAGACTTGGACTGGTACAATGAATATAATTAAATGAGTCCAAGGTGTAAACTAGCGAATTGTTTGATCCCATTCAGTCAGCTCGGAATCCCAGTCATTCTCTCCATCCTCCACCATTTGCCAGTCCATCGCCTCCAAGTTCCTTTCCTCGGTGGGTTTTTTTTTTTTTGGTATTCTTGCCGCCTGCCAACTTTGTGCCTGTTCAGCTAAATGTTGTTAAACTTTCATCTTGGGCTCAGCACTTTTTGCACTTTCAAAACAGTGTTTTTTTCGAATACTTGTTTCCTGCCTGCCGGGCATTTTTCAGTCACCGACTTGTTCCAGTTAGCCAACTGTCCGTCAGTCACTTGATCGTTCGGAGCGTGACAGGTGGTATTCTGTAAGGAATAGGGTCGCATTGGATATTACTCTATAATGGGCAGGATAATTTAGGGATAAGTAAACACAGCAATGTGCTCAAATCGTTACTTAAATGAAAGAGAGAGATAAAAGAGTCGATTTACATTAGGATTTGGTGTAACCCCAAACTGGTTTTTTTTATAGCTTATTTATAATCTGTACCCATTCCTATACACTTTAATGTTGTCATCACATGATGAAATGCAAAATAAGTTAAGTTCCATTCAAAGGTAATTCAAATCGTTTTCAATCATCGATAGCCTTTCCATCCACACCCTTAACCTAAATTGTTTTCCTTATTAATCAGCAGGATAATGAGTGCCTTTCTTCTTCAACAGAAGAAATGAAAGGCCAAGGGTCTAGTGACAGTTGCAGTTTAGTGTCTAATTAAAAAGTTCTCGGCCTGCATGATTGTGTGCGTTCGTGTGGCACCTAGCTAAGCAAAAATAAAAAGAAGCAACTCAAAGTCGAGCCAGCTTTCTATGGCACCACTTTCGCTGTCCCCCGGAGATGCCAATGAATATTCTTGTTCTGCTGTGATGATGATGACGAAACCAGTTTCCACTCCTCCATCTCCTGCACCTCATCACCTCGAATTACCCCTCCGCTTTTTATGGTAATGAATGGGTCAGGCAAAAGTGGAGCTTTGATTTCTGATGCTGGTGCTAACCGCAAAAGCAAATAAAATACCGGTAACGAAAAACGAGCAACAACTTCTTGGTATGATGGTATGACGGTATGACATTGGACCAATGTATTTCTGGGGTCTACTTTTCTTTCTATCGTGTTGCGACTTACCCATTTCTTCCGTAACTCTATTGACCTTATTCGCAGGTGTCTGTATGTCCATAAGTTTTGAGCTTTACTCTGGGAATCCACATTTCTCTCCGTTCAAATGCAAAGCTCAGAATGCAGGGTTTTTCCAGTGCAGTCTGTGGCTTTCACTTCACTTCGGTTCTCACCTGCAGATTTTCAATGCACTTTATCGGTGTTTGGATTTCTCGTTTCGTTGGTTCTTGCACTTTTTATACTCTTGGCTGGGTCGATGATAGCTTTTGTTGTAAAACATTTTCAAATATTTAGCATATTAAAAAACTGACTTTAAAAGTCATCACGGAATCCGATTTTTAAAATCAGTTTTACCCCTGTGCGAAAAAGCCTGTTATATATTTATTCCATGGGAAAATGAAAAAATGTGCCAGTGTGTTAAGTCTTCGATCACGTCAAAAGACCTTGTTGTTTTGTAATTGTTTGTGCTGTTACCACACATTTCTTCGGCTCGAATGCGTGTGAAATATTTCGATAAATGTTTGTGGGTTTGTGCGAGTATCAGTCAGCGAACTGAGTATTTTGCACTATTTGTGTGAGCGGGTGTCTGTGTGAGCCCGCTGACCGATGTCGGTCTTTTTATATCTCTGTTTTTGTTTGCCTTTAGCCCTGCTGCACTTCCCCATTACTCTTATACCTCTTATTCTCCAACCATCGGACCATTTTCACTCCTCGTCTCTTGGCGTTAACTTTTCCACGCATTGATGACGGATGGCCATGGAAAATGATGAATGTTTAATGGGGCAGTGCGACAGCAAAAACATTTTGAGGTAACATATTGATGGGGCGGAGATTGCACGGAATTCGGTTCGTTTCTTTTCGGTTCGGTTGGTTTGGGCTGATCGGGGTTGGATGATGGTGGAAGGGTTGGGTTGGGATCTGGTCATGCATCATGGAGTGGTTCGTTGCCGAAACTTTCAAATTCTCACATGTTGCAATGTCAACAAAGTTGCCGAAAAATATTGTTAGAAATTCAAGCGAAATGCATTTTTAACTTTGCCATCAAACTTCAGTTGGAAAATGTTGGGGGAAGGTAATGAGTTTGCCGATTGAATTAACAATGCTAAATATTCCATTCCGCTGGGAATCGTATGTGCTTAAAATTGAATAACATTTGTATCCACTCTGCAATTACCCTTCAAGTGCTCCAGAACTTGTCATGCTATCATCTCAAGAGCGATAAAACACTTAACACATCAAGAACTGTATCCAAAGTGAAGTGATCTCTTGAAGCTTATCCCTTTCGTTTTTTTTCCAATCTACTTATGAGTATTTCCCCTAAGATACTCGTGAACTTATCTAGAGTACCTCGCTTTGCTTTAGAGTCACTTTGTTTGCTCTAAATTCCTCGTGGAAATTTTGCATATATGTGGGTTTCTGTTATAAAAATTGCTCCACTTGCGTTGAACAATCTCCTTGCCCCGCGCGTTTCTCTCCTTTTACCAGGTCGTTTATCACATTTTTTGCTTGGCTTAAGCAAGTCTATCAAAAATATGTATTCGTAATTGCAGCAAGGCACACAGCAAAGTTGTTGGAGCGAAGGGCAGAAGATGGAGGCGATGGTGTACCAGATATGGGAGACCGAAAAAAGTATAGAAGTTGAGGAAAAGCGACATTGTCGAATGATGTCATATTCGCACACTCACTATTTTTTTCCATGTGCATATCCATCTCACTTCTGCAAAGTATCGTGTTTGTCTATTTGGCCAAATCCAAACGAATCGAACAAAATCAACTGAAAATCAAGCCCGCCCTAGGCACCCTTTATGAATCAGTTACCAAGGCGCTGATGCTGCAATAAAAGGTGCGATTTATCATAATGGCTGACGCATGGAACACACACAACCACACACACACACGCGCAAAAACACATACAAGATGTTGGGCAGCTACCATTTCCCATTTCCCATTTCCCTTGCCTTCACCAAACACTTATATTTTGCAATATAACGCAATGGTTCCTGCTGTGGATTGTGGAACCATCGATTTCATTTCTTGCCATTTTCCGCATTTTTCACAAATCTGTTTTTCCACACTAACACACACACGCACACACACTCCTTCGCTTATGGCCTGTTGGCAGATTGTGTGATTGCGTGTGTGTGTTTTTGTGTGTGGAGTTATCTGAGGCGGCTGCCAGACGCCAGTTCATATTGATTACAACAAATTTGCCGTCGCCATTCGTTCGGAGTTGTCGCCGGCTTTGGAGAAAAGAGAGAAGTAAACGTGATTATATAACCGATATATATATGTATGTAAGCGTAAGTACTTGCCTGCGTATGTCGATATGCCGGTTTTATTAACCTTTTCTTTTTGTCGCATACTTCCACCTTCCATTAAAGATCCATTAAGGATATTGAAATATGATTTGGTATAGTAATTGGAGATTTAGATCCAGGTCTGACTTGTCAAAAGCGAGCGTTCCTTTTCATACTTTTCTGGATTTTTTGAGCTTGGAATGTCCTGGAATGGGTTCCATCGTTGTCTATGAATACTTGGCTTTTGTTGGATTCTTTCACATGTCATAATATATCCATTAAGTAAATGGAGGTCTGTTTTGGAATAGTCATTGCCAGGCTTCATATTTTTAGTTTATTACTAAACTAGTTAAAGGATAGCTTGTAGATACAAGTTTAAGTATTTGATTACAGAATTAACCAGAAAAAGGACTCCCATTCATCAACCGCTTGGTGTTGGTTGTAGATTTTTTATGAGGAGTTCTTTATTTTCTTAGACTTTACTGCATTCTCTAGTTGAATCGTTTGGTGCTGTTTTCAAAGCCATGCAATCGGTCTGTATTTTTTTTCTTAAAAAGTTTAAAAGTCTTTAAGATTAATGATATTAAGCTTTCAAAGTGCGATAACCTTTACGGAAGGTAATTAAATCGAGTCTTAAACCCTATTTTTACAACATTGAAAACCTTTTGCTCCACTCCACTCCCACTTTTGGGTAGCCGCCCTCAACTGAAACCGTTCACTTGCTTGACATTTAGTGCCGGCTGCTGTGTTGGCCATGTCTTGGGCGCTTCAATGGTGGCTCAAACGGGGACTGGGGCAGAATCCAAGTCCAAGAAAGAGACGGCAGACAGCGGCTGAATCTGAAAACGAGACTGGGACTGAGACTGGGGGCCTCTTTTGCTCTTTTGGCGACGACGGCTGCTGTCTGGAATTTCGTTGAACCGGTTTATGTGTGTGGTTCGCCAGTGGCTGCTGTGGCAGTTACCTACTGCTTTTGTTGCTGTTGCTGCTTCTGCTGCTGTTGTTGTTGTTGTTGTTGGGGTCTGGGTAACTGGCTCCGAAAATACAAAATACTTGCACAGCATACGGCTTTGTGCGATACTTGGCTAACCAACTGGCCACGCTGCACACACACACAGACTCACTCCTACAAACATGGCTAACAGACATATATAAAACAGCGCGCATATTTGTCGTTGCGGATTATTTCACAGCACAATTCTCTTCTCCACTGAAAGCAATCGGGGGTGGCGAAGTGGGTGGGGACGGTTCAGCAAATGACTGTGTTCTTCTATTCTCGTTGTTCTTACATCGCCCTCTCTCCCTCTTATTGTCGGCGATTTCTGATTTTTGATTTTTTTGCTCTTTTGCCCAGTTTCGCTGGCTGTTAATTTACATTGCAAAAATTTTCTTCTGACTTTATACGAAATTTGCAATTCAATAGTTTATAGATTTTGCCATTGTCAGTAGCTCGTTCCGGTGGGTGGGAATGTACTCTAAAGAAAGCTGTGGGTTTTTGGGGCGGAGCTGTGTGGATATTTTTGTGGATATATCGCAGATGTATGTAAATAGGTAACTGGAGCTACTCGTTGTAGGGATTAGGTCATTTGATTGTACGATCTTTACATGTCAAGCATGTATACCCTTTTCTTCAAAATAGTAATAAAGTCCTAAATGAAAAATACTTATCAATATATTTCTTATTTTTTGCAGAAATAAAACGCCTGTAACAACTGTAAGTCAAAGCCAAAATATAAACTTTTTGAAAATGTGTTATTAAGAGTCTCGTATACTTTCGTTTTGCCTACCCTAAATCCTTTTCCAATCACTCAGATACCAAACTTATCTGCGGTCCAGCCCAGTCCAGTCCAGTTCAGTTTTCAGTACTCCTGCCCCAATTGACCCTACACCCATTTGATAAATCTAATCAGTTGAAATGCATCCAAAGTTCATACGAACCAATGTAGAGTCGAACATTGTTTGAAATTCTGGTATTGGTTGTACGATATGTTTAAAGCTCGAATGATGGCCGCAAACTATGCAAACAGGCTAAATGCGATTGGTTTTCGGGCATTGGGCACATGCCTCTACTCCCTGCAAATTGATTTCAATGCAAATTGATAATGAAATATGCCATGGAAAACGCATTAGAACGAACCCTGTGGCAGCATTCTTATCGATGCTATGCCAACACCCGATATGGCACCATACCGCCCGTTTTCCACCCACTAATTTGGTCATTTAATGCAATGCGGCAAATAAACGAAATGCGGTTAACGCAATGACAGTGCTATTAGCCAAAGCCATTGTGGCCCATCAGCAAGAGATGTGAAAAAGGAAAACGGGGGACGCAATGCCGGTATATGGTGCATGTCCTTTTGCCATTGTGGTTGCTTAAATCATAACCTAAACACACATATGTATGTGATGGCCAAGAAGTCAAGTTTGTGTGTGTCAACCACAATTGGGCCACACGAAGCAGCTCAAAGGGGGAGATATGTGGTATTCCAAATTACATTTCAAATCATGAACCAAACAATATTATCTTTATTTAATCTCTTGCACATCGTAGATTAATAAAATATACTCTTCTATTACATACAAAAAGCAAGCACATTTAAAATTTATTTTTATAAAATCAAAAATACCCGAAACTTCTCACCAATCTGATAAATATTCAGTTGCTCAAAATTGTTTGGATGAATTGACAATCTTAGGATTTATTGAATTTCATTGAGAGCAGATGACAAAACATTTTCCCGTAATAAATCTCAATTGGAAAGTAAGTAAGATATACTCGCACAATAAATAACAATAATTATGCAAGAAAATGTGCAAATAAAAACCGAAATTTGTCTTCGTCCATTTCCGGCTTCATTTTCTTGTCCCTTTCCATTACCCAACTTCAATGATCCATAATTGCTATTAATTGTGCTTGAGATTTGCATAGCAAATAAGTCTAAGACGGAAAATGCAAAACATAAATTCAACAATTGCTTGACACTTGAGTGGAGTTTAAAAGTTTTCTTTGTTGTTGTTCTGACCGTTGTCTAATTTATTTAGCATTGTGTAAACTTGTTCAAGGTTGAATAGGCTTCGATACCAAATGGAAATTAAATGGCAACAGCAGCAGCAAACTCACAGAAAAACATTTGAATTACATTGAAGACAATTCGAAATGCCAAAAGGCAGCCAAAGTTTGCTTCGATTGTTTTTGGTCCAAACTCAAAATCAAATTGTGCCAAATTACTTGGCCAGCCAAATGCTTGTGCTAACCAATATTGCTTCTATTTGGCTCTCTCTCTCTCTGTCTTTCTGTGTATCTCTATCTCTGTCTCTGTTCGTGTGTCTGTCTGTGGTCCAAATGAATAATTTGGCATCGCAGATAAACGAAATCAATGTCCACGGACCGGGCCCAAAACCAAATGGCAACATCTGCACATTGTGCCGAATTGAGGGGCCATCGGTGCGGGAGGCTACAATGGTTACATTGGGCTGGTTGGAACCTCTGGGCCACTCTGGGGAACTTGTTATTGAATTAAAGTGACTTGATTTACGACGCGTTCTGGTCGAAAGCTCTTAATGGCATTTGCCACGAGTCCAGCTACCCTCTGAATCCCTAACCCGCTCGGTTTGGTACCAAGTCCTCGGCCTCGTCCCTCAGCAGGGCCATCCGTTTTCCGAAATGAAGTTTGCGCTTTGTGATGTTATAACCGTCAACGGTTCGTATGCGTGATATTAAGTATGCGACATGTTGCGCTATGCTGCAGAGATGAGTGAAAGGGCTTTTAGTGTTTAGAATTGCTAGTGCGGCAATTTACGTAGGAAGTGTTAAAATATAGTTGATGAGCACCTAAATTATGGATAGTTAAAAACACTTTGTGGCAATCTGAGTTTATGGTAAAAATTGTGGTTGTGGTACTTTCTTTATTTTCCAAAACAACTTAGCTGTTGTCTAAATTTGAAAATGGTATATTGCATAATTGAGAGAAGTGCAATTAAAACTAACAACAAAATGGTGTCATTTTGGTGCCACTCAGGCAGGTTGCAACCACCACCATCGACATCACCTTTACTTGACTGCTTGTTGTGGTAGCTGATAACATGGTTATCGTGGTTAGAGTCATTGTTATTGCGATTATTGTAGGTGTTGCAAGCACACACGAGCACGAGTAACTGAACTGAATTTAACTAAACTAAGGCGAACCCTAAATGACAACAGATAGAGCTTATAATTTATGCATGCTGCATGTTTCAAGTGGAGTGCCAACATCGGGCGACACCCATCGCCCAACCACCCAACCGCCCACTTTCAACCGTTATCTTGTAGTAGCCACGCCTCCTCAACCACTGAGCTGGCACCACATGAACACATGAACACAGCCACCCGCACTCGTCGACAAGGCTGCATATAATTTAATTAAAATGAAATCTCGCACGGGGCGCTGAACTGCAAACTGTGAATGCAAATTATTATTAATTACAGCAGAGCGACGACAAATGTTTATGCCCGCCATATGTGTGCCATTCGCACTGTCCCTGTCTTTCACTGCTGACGTTTGGCTTAGAGGTGACCACGTGAGCGAATTGTATTACCAAGTATATCAACAACATTTATGGCCAATCAACATAGCTTAAGTTAACTTAAAACCTTGGTTTTTTCCTTGGCGAATCACCAAAAATAAAAGGATGTTTTCGGTGGCCTATACAAGGAATTACATTGAAGTAATTTGGTATGTAATTTTATAGCCAGAAATGAGCACTTACTTCAGGAAAATACCGTGACACGCGATTATCTCTGGCTTGCATGCATGGCGAGACACAACGGCGCCATCTGTTGACAGTTTGTCGCAAAAACAGCTCTAGTTAAGTGCCTGGATGTTTATATGCGGTAAATGAAATTAAGAGAAATCTAAACACATTTGCTAGCCATTTATCCTAATGCCAGCTACTCTGGTTCACCCAGGTTCTTGGCGCAGCGGTAGTTTTTCCTCATTTTCATCGCTTGCTTTATTGCTCCAAGCAGCGGGTTTCTACCAACCTTTAAATGCCCTATTTTAAACGATAGATAATTAGGTCGAGATTCTTTTCGTTTAACCTAATTACCTACTCTATTATAGACTTAATGTATGTATAATCGCGTATAAATAAATTTATATATTCTTAATACAATTTCATTAACATTGCTCAATGTACTTTTAAAAATAAAAAAAAAAGTTCTCAAAAAATGAGAAGTTAATATATAAAGATATGCATTGTAATATATACTTGCACATTAATGGCAATTTAATCTGTAGGGCACTGGAACTATGAGTTGTGGTGTTTTTATGAGTCACTGATGTTTTTCACTGTCTTCTCAATTCTGGAAAGTGTTCTTATTCATTTATTTGCTTTGATAATTTGAAGTAAATATTATTTATTTCCTATTCAGGGCTTGAATGAAAACTAAAATCTATGAGCAATAGCAATAAATCTCGATGGGAGCTTCTCGGGCGCAAAATGATTGGTGTCTGTATTGATCAGTCCTTGTGATGGGTCCTTGCAGCGATGTTTCATTTTTGGCAAGAACAGTGACATCGAAGTGGCCATTTCCTGGTTGCGTCACCAGTCGCACAGTGATCGTTTTCTTTAACTGGTGTTGTTTCCTCAGATAGGCGTCCTCCACATTGAGAAGTGCCAGCTGATGACACTGTGGATGGGGTTCAAGCAGTAGATTGATGCGTGCCACAGCAAGCTTGGCAATCCGTTGAATACTACGCGCATTCCATGGTATCTTGAGAAATCCATCGCATTGGCAATAATGCAGTGGAATGCGGGCTGAGTAGCAGCTACGCTCCTCAGGAATGGGCAGGAATAATGAAACGTTGTGATCGTTTCGCAGTCGCAGGGTGCGGTTCAAAATCCGCTCGTCGCTAAGGTTATCCAGATCGACCACATCTTTTATGGTCTCGTGCAGATCGTAAGTGGTCACTAGGCGGTGGGCATTCGCCTTAAGATTTGCCAAGGCCAAAGGAAATCGTTCACTTAGCCATCGTGGATATATTGCCACCATAGTGGGCAGCGATGTTTCTCTCATGCCCTGAAATGTGTTCACAAAAGGACCATATCGCAGGCCATGATCGGACAAGATTAGGACCAGGGTCCTCTCGAAGATGTTTCGCCTTTTTAGGGCGCGCAGAATCAAGTAGTACTGCAGGTCGGCCCGATCGCCGTATTGGAAATAATCGTGGACGCCCATTGTCTGCCAAAAGAATGCAAAGAATCCTCGATCGTAACTTCTTGCGTGCATATGGGGCAGCAAACGGTAGATAAAGTCGTACAGAACATGATGATATATTCGATTGCCACTGCATTTGATTTCAACTGGTCCTCGTGCGAGATAAGTGGATCTCATGTGGATCTCGTTTATCACACTTCGCAGATAAAAGTCGGTTGGCCGACGCTTAAAGCCAGGTCTTAAGTAAGTAAAGGTTCCAGCCACGTGGGAATCCTCGCCAAAAATGGTGGCATAGCCAGCAGCCTTAAAATCGTGCCACAGCAAGTGGCACCGATCGAAATTGGCTCCCTTGTTTGCTTCGAAGCAGCCACTTCTGGCCTCCAGTTCATCCACACTCTGACCGCTAAGCAAGGGAATCAGATTCGGGTACGAATTTTGACCGACGCGGTTGTAGCCCCATAGTTCAATTTGTGGCAGACCTTCGATTAGGTCTTTTACTCGACTGTGAATTTAATAGAATTACATACAGCTAGAAAGTACTTTAAAATATTTACAAGCGAATGCTTTTTTTGTTGAATTGCTGCGACATATTAAAGCCGGTGGTTTTTATTGCAATCGAAATGTGTTAATGTTTTAATTGGATAACTGGTGATATTAACGCTATGTTTATCTTTGTTTTGTTTCACACAAAACGAAAAAGCAAGAGAACAATTAAACAATAGGCCTTTGGTAAAATTATGCAATTAAAACATTTTAAGTACTAACCTGAAGTAGCGCTGGTAATGCATGTGGGAAATAGAGTCTACGCCCAGAATTAGAACCGAAAGGCGATTCACTGGTTCCGAATTAGAAACCTTTAATATCCGGTCGTTTGGGAATGGCAGAAATATAAAGACATCGTGAAACAGTAGACGACCAAAGTCCATCCAGCACCAAACACGCAGGGTTATATTACCCGGCTCTACTTCTGTGAAGTTACGCGATTTGCTGAAGCGAAAGACTTTCAATTCGAAGTACCTGTTCACAAAGTCATCCAAGCGAACGAAGCGTTTGTAGGCGCAACAGATTTGGCTTAACCTTCGAACTCCCAGCTTTTTCCAAAGCTGCTTTGCACTGGCGGCCAAGTACAGGTAGTTTCTGTCCTCAATGGATTTGGCCTGTATCAGCTTGAACATAGAGCACCAAAATGAGGGCATTCCTGTCATATGGTACATCGCCACGGGAGATAGGGGATCCATGGAAATTATTTGGCATTGGGAGGAATTCACAAATAGCATCGTAGTATCCGGCTTATCTTCTATAGGCGGTTTGTCTCTCATGTTATGTTCAACTTGTTCTTGAAACCGTATTAATACGTAGAGTATTATGAAGAAAAGTATGAGTATGAAACTATTCATCTTAGTCCCAACAACATATTGGCTATATCCCATTTTGGAGTTTTATATTCCTTATTTGTTGAAGGCAGTAATAATTTTTAAAGCAGTCAAAAATTCGTATCAGGTATCTAGGTCTAGAAAAAATTAATTTATAATATTGCTTATGCACAATTCTAATCAAATTTTCCAGAAAGTTCGCTAGATCCCTAAAATTGTAGTTATTTTGCACGTAATCCTCCTTGTTTGATTGACTTTAAATTCACTTTGTTTCCGCTCTCGCCTTGTTGCAGTTTGTTCTTTGTCAATTAGCATAGTTTACAGTTTCAGTTCTTTGGCCTTTTGGCTTTGTTTGTGTTTGCACAAAGAGGAAAAACTACCATCCAAAACAAGGGAGAGCTAAAGAAGAAAGGGCATTTAAAAAGGCGTTTAGCGATTGAGTTTGTAGTTGGGCGTTTTTTTATTAGGCCAACTTGATTGGATTTTACACTTGCAGCTTGCCTTCATTAGTTCTTTCTCCTATTCTACCAATTTGTAAGATAAGACAAGTAAGTTGTTCTACACTTTGGAGTGGAAACCTATTCAAAAGAAATTAGTTAGTTTCGCAATAAAGTTAGTAGGTAAATATCTAAGATGTGCACCACGGGAGCTTAGTTCTTAATGGTATTAACTGGAAGAACTTTAAGATGACATTTCTCCCCTGATACGCTAATTTGTTCAGTAAACTTAGCCAGCTAACTCTTTCAAGTTCGCTTTAAATTACTAAATTGGAAACGCAGCGGTGGACCGGTAAGCATCCTAGATGCTTCAGCCAGGAGCTATCCTTCAATCCAACTGAGCCGGAGACCAAACGAGAGTAACGGGATCTATTTCACAGTCTGAGACAAAATGGGAATTGTGTTCCTCATTCAATTTTCATTCTCGTTTTCGCTATCCCTTTTATTGTTTCCCCATTGCCGTATGCGAATTCCACGATGTTGTTTTCTTTAATTTTCCGCAAACGGAGGCAGCAAAGCGGCGGCTTCCTGCCTTTCTGTGATCCTTTCTCTTTCCAACCGTTGCTCCGGCTGCTTTCCATTCCTTGGTCATGTCTCGTTTGCAGCATCCTGTATCCTGTGTAAAACATATGCATACATTTTATGCCATTACAGCATAACAATATTGCATTTGCAGAAACATTTCTCTCACTGCTATCCTTTTCCTTATTTTTTGGATACCACTTCCCGTGCCTTTAGCCATCGCCATCGCCATCCCCGCCGCCAACTGTCTTGCGTTTTGTGAATCCAGCGCGAATCCTGTGGATCCTAGCGACCTCTTGCCGCCATCCATTGCGCTCACCCACGTTAGCTTTGAGTTACAATTTCCCCGTACATACCCTGTAAATGGTTGTGCAGAGTATAGTTGTGTGGTTAAAGAGTTTTTTAGAATTTATAAATAATGCTTAGAGTTAGGAAGATCATTATGCGGTGTTCTCCAAAACGTTGTGTACAAATCATTAAAATGTTTATGTTAAGTAAGGGAGGAAGATCAAAATCTCCATAAAAAGTTCCGTAGATATACACACCTCAAAGGATTTTACAGGATATCCTTGAAGTCCCACAGCCCCTATTAAAAACTTCTCCTTCGCCCTGATTGTTGTTGTTTTATTTCGTTGAATTTCAGTTTCAGTTTTTGGTTTTGGCCAAAGGTTTTACCTGCGCTTACGCCACCCACCAAACCACCCACCAGCATCTCTCAGCTCGACTCGATTCGACTTGAATTTCACCCATCCGCCGCCTGCTCCAATTACAGTTTGCATAGTTGAGTGTCGTCTGCGGAAATTTGTTTATTTTACGCGCATTGCGTTTCGCGTCGCCTCGGTTTGGTTGGATAACCATCCTGCCTCGCCTTCTGCCCAGGATCCTTTGGATTCTCCTTTTCACCGGGTTCGGAGTAGCAGAGCGACACAACGAGACATGACGACGGCACATCCTACGACCGACTCGCTAAGACAAACTGACAGCTAAATGCGTCAGACTCGTTGCAGATTTCATTTGGCGTGAATTCTTCTTTACATTTCCCCCCTCTCCTGCTTGATATAATTCCCTTTTTTTTTATGGTTTTGTTCCGTTTTTGCCAATGTATTTTGCATTTTTGTAGCTTTCGTTGACATTTCCCTCGGCTGCGAAGCCTTGTGCATTGAGCAGGTTTATAGCTTTTCCTCTGCTGCCATCGTTTCTGATGCGGATGCTTCGGTGCAAGTTACCGCCGCAGTTACATTCAGAGCTGAATACGACAAAAAGGAGATGATATCAAGAAATGTCAGACACAGCCGTGACTACCGAAAAAGGCAACAAAAAAAACTGCAACGAATCGTGGGAATGGTCAGGATGGTGGCTGATGTCCGTGCACCACTGCGTATGTGCAATAAGTTCTTCTTCAATTTGCGTTACGTATACGCACACAACGATCAACGGAAAACATAATGAAAATGTCGTTGTGGCAGTGGATAACACATGAGATGTTGTTGTTTTTCTATAGCGTTTTGGGCTTTTGCATTTTGAAGTTATTGGATAACGATGGGCTGCACAGAAGGCAAATTAATTGCTTCGTTTAAGTTTGTTTGTGTATTATTTTGAAGATCTTGAAAGCATCTTAAATGTGAAGTAGTCGGAATCTTTGAAATGGAATTTGTGTATAAAATATGTGTACTGGTTGTGTTATGTCTAAACGTGATCAGCACTATAATCGTATTAAACTGAAATCAGATTTCAGGCAATCCAAATTGGATGACTTCGCTTGGTGCAGCAATTGATTCGATTGGTCTCTTCATCCTGCAGAGGACACAGAATTGCCTCATGCCACTGTCATCGGACGGACAATTTTTGGCCTGGTCGTGAAGAGTTCGAGGAGGGTTTCAATCACTTGACATGTTCAGCAGTCAATTTGTGGATTGCTGGGATTGCAGCTCCTCCTTTTGATTTTCCTCCTAATACTGCTACTTTTGCTTAGTGCTCATCATCTGCCAGTGCTCATCCTTGCTCCTCCCCCCGCCTGCTGCCAGTGTGGCATGTTGCAAGTCCTTGTGCTTGCTGACTGACCAACCAGAAGAGTCGGGTCCAGTATGCAGTTGCCCTCTGGCCCGGTATGCCAACCTGTCAGAGGATGCAGCATATGAGTATGCGTGCGAGGGAGGATGTTGCTGCTGCGGTTGCTGCAACTTCTGCACCTGCTGCTGCTCTGGCCGTTGTCCTGGTCAGCAACTATGCGTTGACAAGAGTGGGCTCCTCAAAACCTTTGCCCAAATGTGCCCGTAGATGCTGGGTGGGAGGTTGGAATGAACAGCTAACAAGCTGATCATCATCCCACATGCGGGGGCTAAAACATTACCTGAACACACTCGAGGAAAATTGTTAAGAGTTATCACTAAATATCTTTTCTTTCTCTTGGTATAAATAGATTGTGGTAAAAAATATTTTCAATATTCTCGATAAAAAAACCTTTTAAGTTTACAAATAAAATACTATACTAATACTATACTAATACTATACCTTGTCCATGATATTTACGCAAATTCGTTCTTCATATGCGAAACGTAATAAAACATGTAGGGCGAACATTTTTATTTTACCTTTTTTTCCTGTGATCGTGTGCTGTTTGTCAAGCTACAAAATTACTTGGCTTGGCCATAGATTCGGCTGGGGTGGGAGCTACCCAGGACCAACGTGCTGCCAATAACTCAACTAATTGTCGCTGCAAGTGGTCCCCCGTTCTTCGGTCGTGTTTCATGGATTTACGCCCGCCCTGCCGGCAGAAAAATGAGCTACGAATTGTTAATTTCGAGCTGCAGCTGAGCAAAGAAATCGTTTTGCCAGCCAAGCGAACGCAGCCGAGTGGCAGCATTATTAAAGCCTTGTCAGCGGCAGGAAAAGCAACGGCAGCAGCCGCACGTGGCGCAAATTGTGGCATAAAACGGTAGCAAAGACACCTGCTGGTTGCTCTGCATATTAATAAGTTGCTCGGGCCACGCTTTTCCAGCCACCATAATGTATACTTCCTCCTGCTTCAGTTCGAGCCAGGTTAGCGGGTTGGCTGTGGCCCAGCTGGCCATAGTTGAGCATTCATTAGACTCGTTGGCCGATTGCTGTAGTTGCCCTGCTCCTGTCGCTGCTGCTGTCCAACGGTGCGTATACGTTGTCGTTGTAGCTGTTGGTGGAGGCCCTTGCTTTAAGTGTTAAAACATTGGTCAATAAATTGTGGTAAATGCCCCAATTTTAAATTACCCCATTGCTTTAAAACGTTAAAGCATTATCATTTAATATGAAATCGGAAAAAAATTCCCTAATTCTCGTAATGCAGCGCTCTTAAATTTTTGGCAAAAACGTCTCGTTTTCACCCCATTTGTAATTGACCGAGCTTGCACCGCAATCGCAATGGTTTTCTTGTGTTTTAACCAATCGAAGAACACGAACGCTAATGGTCTAAGCTGCATCTGAATACACAGCAGCTGAACGCAAAAAATGACGATAGTCTGGCGACAGGATGTCTGCAGTCTGCAGCAGGATTCGTGTCTCTTTCTGTGTCTGTCCTTTCAACTGCATTGCCGCACTGCTGAACTTGAGTTGGGGCCCTTGGTTTGAGCGGATTTCATTGTGTGCCGCCGGGGGTGGGGCGAAGGTTTGGGACTGGGTCCCCCAATACTGACGCCACAGATTCCCGTGGCAGCCGAAAACGACTCCCCGCTCCTGATCCTTCTAACGACTGTGTAGCCAGTTGCCAAATTTACTTCAATTTTTTATTTGCCGCCATGGCACGTAGAGCGTGCTAAATTTTCCGCACGCATTCTTCGTTTTATCTCTATCGCCCTATCTCTACCTATATCGTTATATCCACGGAACTCGGCCCTACTCATGTATCTAATCCTCCAATATACTGGTTCGGCATATCCTGTAAATTATGAATTAGCTAGCTGTATTGCATTGTAATATTTCCATTGCCATTCATTGTAGGAATGAATATGATAATTTCGCATATAATTCTCTTAATTGATATCTATTTTGTGATTTGTGATACATGATTAGATTCTTGATAGATTATTGAGTGTGCATACAATTATTAATTCAGTGGTAATTTGCATTATATAAAGGAGATATGCATTTCGCTTATGGCCATTCAAATTATAAGGAAATACAAGTTAAAATTAAATAAAATCCCTGATATGTTGCTGTTAAAATCAGATAGATAAATGTGGTTTACGTGCTTTTGCAACACAAATTAGCCACCTGTAATGTTGGCCAGCTTTATTTTTACCCAGCGTGCATTTTTTAATTAGAGGGTATTTCGGATTTTAAACCCAAAGCAGCAGCTAGCCTTTTTGTTCTCGATGAGTGCACTCCATTGCCGGTGGCTCGCTCGGCCCGTCTGGCAGTTTGCCAAAAAACTGTCAAAGCAACACGAGACAACGCCTCCTGCCGCCATCCAGATTTCCGCCCCTGGAAAGTCGAATATCCTGCCGGAGGACAGGAATGGGTACGGGGATGGGTACGGGGATGGGGACAGGGGACATGTGTGAATGCCAGGAGAAGCTCGCTATGAAAATTCTATACAAATAAAAATGCAATTCACACAAATGGACTTTTGTCCCCCCCCGTTTCGCTGTAAAACACTGACAGGCGGATGGGGAATGGTCCAGGCTGGACTGGTGGTGGAGGGTGTCAAAAAAAATCAGTGATAAACGTGTACAAGCGGCAAAGATTGAATTAGTTTGTCGGACTCTTTTTGGGTTTTGTCGGCAGGACAAAAGTGGACAAGTAAATCGAGTGATCCAGGGGGGTGATGGGACTGGAGTGCCGGGCGGGAATACTCTTTGGGTGCCATAGTTCATTTGTTGTACTCTTTGGCTCACTCGAATTTCCTGTCAAATGCATTTATTGATTTAATACATAAATCTATTGTTTAATGGTTTCAACAAAATGCAGATGGAGCAAACAATGAATGACAGCGAATCTATGACATGGCATCTAATTGAATTTTTGCATGTCGCTCTAATGCTTAATTGAAAAAAGCCGGTCAAGTGTAAATTTATTTTTTGATTACGCAAAAAGCTATAAATTATTGTTTGTTTAATTTAACATGGTTTAATTGTTATTCTTTCGAAATGAATTTATTTTAAAAGGCACGCCTAAGAGATTGTCAAATATCATGAAATGGTCTATGAATTAGATAAATGCATACAAATTTGTACTAAATGAAACCATTTGTTTTGTTAGATAAGTTAAACATTTTTTATTGGCTTACACATGGCCTAAACGCAAAAAAAAAAAACTATTGTTTTCTACTGTAGTTTGCATTTAGCAATAAAAAGTTTGTACCCTACTCCGAATGAAACAGCATAGTTGTCAATAATTGTTCGAGCAAACAATTTCGATTTCCACAGTCCCAACAACTTGGCCATGATCACGTTTCATTGTTAGGGCTGCAAATAGTTTAGTAATAAATTGGATAAACTCAAAAACCCTTTAGCAGCCACAACAGAATTGCTAACAATGCAAAACAAGCTGAAACAATGGAAGGTCAGATTTGGGGACTTTTCCAGCAATATTCAGGGCAATTTGGTCGGGAGTGGACAATTTGTTATTAAGCCATCCGCCCAGGAGGCGTATGTGTTATATGCCTGCTTCCATATTCATGAATTGCCTATCCTCAAGATAGAGACACGTGCATCTCGATTATTTTGAATAATTACCATACTGCACGCATCCGATCGAAGTGGGTGACAGCCTGACATGTTTCATAAATATTCAAAATGCATTTGGTGCAGCCTCCTCCGACATTGATGCTGATGCTGATGCTGGTGATGTGCGCCATGTGGGTTCAGGCTGAGATATCATGTCCGAAAAATTCCACAGATTACTTCTCTTGTGTGAATTCATAGCTCTCGAAACGAGCAAAAATAAGTAAGAATATTTATTGGCCTCATGTCGGGGCTTTTGAATACCTCTTTTAGTTTGGATTTTCAAAAATATTTATACCCATTACCAACTTGGTGGGTACCTTATGTTTTATTCAAACTATTTTTAATCCTTTGGATTGGATTAATCGATTGGACTTGAAACAATGCTGACGATAATTTCAAAGGCCTATAGTACGATTTTCGATGGATGTTAAACAAACGATGTTAGTCAGCAAAGTGATTTTGGAAATGCATATGCCTTTTCACATGAAAATTAATGGGTAGCAGATGACTGCAGTTGGTCCTGTTCGGACTGACCATGACTGATGTGCTGCTGAAAACGTATTTATACAATTTATGCACTGCCCACACCAGAGGTCCTCGAGTACTCAACTTGGCAAGTGGATTCTTCACTTTATGACCGGGGCGAACTCAACAGCTCTACGGATGGACTGCAACTATTTCGAATCCATTTGGTAGCACGAGTGCTACCAGTGCTTCTTTGCTTATATCTCGAATTATTTATTTGTTTAGCCGGCTCCTCTCTCAAATAGAACAAACGATGCCTGCAATGGCGCTTTTAATTTCGGGAGTAGCCGTGGAAGGTTAGATCAATTAGGCCGAAAGTCAACAGTTGTCAATTAAATGGAAATGACGGGAAAATTGGGAACTCCGTTTTGTGGCCCGAAATAAACGTTAGAGTCACCTAATTGGGTCTTTAAACCTTCTGAGTTGCTCGACACGTTGAGATGAATGAACTTGGGTTCAGGTGCCCACTCGAAGATTCTCATTAATTTCGGGGAATAAAGTGCTAGACATTGATGGCCAGGCCAGGAGGATTGGCGGTGCAAGCGCAAGACATTCACCTTTAGCTAATCATCAAGAGAATACCCTGCCCGTCGCCCCGTTCCACAAAAAAGTGTTTAATTACAGGGCACAGCAAATCCGCCAGCATATTGACCCAGCGAAGTGGAACGTGTCGAGTACGGTTAGTTAGAGCGAGTAAGCAGATGTCACTGTCTCCCTCTCCGTCTCTAACGCTTAACCCTTTGACAAGCTCTCAGACTAAACGCAAAATAGCAGAAAAAAAATTGGAAACAGCAAAGACAAATGAACAGATAGCAAATGTCATTAGTATTCAAGTTTGGGTTTGAGGCGAGGGTTAAACGAGAACTTCAAGGTGCAATCTATTCAGCCAATCTGGGGGTTCAAAAATGGGGGAGCGATAAAATTTGTTCGAGTGCCATTCTGGAAATTAGAAAAATATCATTCCCAATCTTCTTTTTTGAGTGGAAACAAAGTTCCTAAGAAAACGTGCAAGCATTGACGATTAAAGCTTTAAGTACCAGTTTACTTTAAGTTTCAGTTCTCGAACTTTGTAACTTTTTAACTAAATTAGTGCGAGAGCTTTAGTTCAAACATTGTGCAGCAGGGACTAAATTTGGATACTCTAAGATTATACAATTTAATTAAAACTTATTACTTACATAATTAAGTCCCCATAGCAATGGAGCTTTAGATTATTCCAAATTAATATAGACAGTTAGCGATTTATTATAACATCAAAGCATAAGCTGCTTGTTTACTATATTTTAAATTGTTAAAGCAACCCTATGCGACTGTGCACACTTCCTTGCCACCTTATGTTTGCCTTCGTCCTGGTCGTTGCCCGCTATCCTGGGTCCTTTCGCCATCTGTGGGTCATACGCATACGCAAGGAGCGTATTTGGCCGGGAGGAATGGATTTCGTGGGACTGGGGCGGTGGCACCAGAGTGTTTTGGTGTGGCACTCATTGGTGCGTAGTCTGCCGTCGGCGACCTTTTCACTGACTTTTCCACTTTGACGAAATTAAATCTGCAATGCTAAAATGATGATGGACGGACGGACTTGTGTGTATGTGTGGGCGTATGTTACGCTCGAATGCCAATTGAAAAAGCGACCAGATGTGTGTGTGTGAATGGGTATGAAGCTTTTGTATAGGCCGGCACTTGCCATCAATCTTTACATAATTTAAATTATTAATGTGAAATTTATTAAATAATATTTTCCAACCTACACGTACAAACATATATGTTTATACTTTAAGCATTGCGCAAGCGGTAGTATCAGTTATCTAAATAATAAAGGTAGAACGTGTCACTAAAGTAGGTCACAATGCGGACATGCGTCTATATTTTTAACAAGAATTAATCCAGTAAGCTTAAGATAAGTAAACACTTTATGTTATCAGTTAAAGATTATGACAGCACAACCGTTTCCGGTGGAAGAGTGAGAAGAGAGTAACTAGAAGTTTACTCTCAATTAATTCGATAAAATGGATAAATTGCTAAATGACAACAACTGGCCTTTGAAAAATATTAAATTTCGCATTAATTGACATGTATCCTAAAGCTAGATGAAGTCAAGCATGTTTAAGGAACAATTCATCTCAAAATACCTAAAATGCAAGTCTTAATTTCATATTTTACTGGCATTTGTATATATCCAGCCGCTTTGTTCTTTCGCCTAAAGCGCCGACTAATGCAGACGTCCAGCATTTTAGTCCAATTCCATGCTCACATTCAACTCCAGATCAGAAGCTGTAAAGGAATCGGAGGAGCGAGGGAGTTACGGAATCAAACGCAGCGAACGAAGCAAAATCAGGGGCAACTACAGCTGCAGTGGCTTTAGAATGAAACACTTTAGTAATTGGTAGCTTATTTCCATCAGCAGGCGAACTGGCTTGCGGGGTCGGGGCTTTCGAGTCCAAGGGGAGAACTAAAGGAAATGAAGGGACAGGGCCAGAAAAGAGGACCAGTGCTGGAGCCGGAGAGCCAGGACCAAAGCCGGAGCTAACGGCATCACGATTATGCACAAAAGCCCGACTGTCAAGCTTAATGTGAAATGTCGCACAAATGAAACAAATGCAAAAAGCGATAGGTTGGTCCAGCCCGGGGGTGTGGGGAGTTGGGTGGAAGAATAAAATGGAAATGACACATCTTACACATGGCTTTAAGACAAGGTTATATTGTGTGTGCTTTCGGGCACCCAAACTTCACGAGAATCTCCACACAAATACGAATAGATATATAGTATGTGTATTTATCTGGTTCTTACAATCTCCTGCTGGCTTATATATGTATGTAAGGTGTCTAGATGCTCATCGGTGTCTCCCGAAGGACAGTCGGTCCAAGAAAAGCGAGAAGGTACAGGAGCCCTGGTGAAAAGAAAGCAGAAAAAAAGGTTCCTACTTTGACATAATTAAACGCATTTGAAAGATGAAGATGTCGCCCTCGCCTCAAATGAGAAGAACGGGAACAGGAGGATGCTGAAGAAGTTGATGGTGACAGCTGCACCCCAATCCAGCCACCACCTTTTGAGCCTGATTCATGACATGGCCATATAAAGGCGAAGGTGTGGCAATCTGCCACCTCGGTAACCTTCCACCCTACCAACCGCCCACCCGCCATCGCACTGATGATGAAGCTGATTATGTTTGGCTCTGTGGCTACGTCCTATCTGCTGCCTCTTTTGGCCATATCTTCGTCTTGAATTTTTTACGTGGCCCTATGAAGAAGATGAAGTGCGCTTGGTCTATCAATATTACACTGAAACACGTTAAGAGGATAATAATCTAATGCGGAATGAACAATTTAAAAGAAATATCCCCTTGAATACCTTATTATGCTAATTTTTTGTTTTTCCAAATTAAGTTTAAATGGCACATTCCGAAACTATTTTTCACAGTGTCTCCCTATAGACAGCAATATCCCCTCAGAAACAGCATATACTCCGCGCCTCACCTTTGCAGCAAGTTGCAAAGATTTGTGTGGCATTCGAGGCATTTTATTTGAGTTATTTAGTTGGTCGGCTGATGATATTTCCCCCTCGATCGTTCTGCTTCCACTTGCCATTGCTGCTGGCATTTTATGGCTGCCATTTCTCTTATTTAAGGTGCGAGCGCATCAGCAATGCCACCATTCCGGTTCCTCTTCTTCGGCTTCAACAGCTCGTTGTTGTTGTCGTTGTGGTGGCTCCTGTGGTTGATGCTGCTGCTGTTAAATCCATAAATTATGCAGACATTTAGCAGCAGCCACGAGACCGAGGAATATTACGTATACGCCGCGTGTTCGCCGCTTGTCCGCTCATAATTTAAGTTTTTCCCGCTTTCGGCAGTTTGCTCTTCTTGCCACCGATGTTGTCTTCTCGGCTAGCTGATGTTGTTCTTGTTTGTCAACATGTCTCAGGGTGTTGGCAGCATTTTATTATTGCTGTGGCTGTTCCTGTTTCTTGAATCTATATTTCTGGGTGCGATTGTGTGTGCTTGTTTTTATCTGTGTACCGCCTGCGGCCATGGTGATAACTCTGATGACGTTGATGAAAAACTTTTGATTGATGTGGTGGCAAAAACTTCATGTTTGTCATTAGGCGCAACTAGAGGATGCCGTGTTGGGTAAAATGGGCCAAGGGGGAGGCTAAAGGGTTTCCTTTCGGTTATGTTTTTGGCCCATATCGGCGAGCTGTGGGCGAAGAAGTCAACTTTTTGGCATAACAAACGACAGTCGGCAAAAAGTTCGTTTCGCCACGCGCGTTTGTGGATGCAGCACTCGCAGAGCTTTGCGAAAAGTTTTGTTTATTAATTAATTGAGGGCTCGTGCATGTGAGTAGTTCGAAAAGAGTTGCTCTATCCAGAGCCAAAGTTTAAGAGCTTCGCAGCCCATATGCTTTTTGGGGCGGATTTATTGAGTACGGCAAGTCCGATCATCAATACACACCAAAGAGTGGTTTGCTCTTACAATATTAAAAAAAATCTCCTCAGACTGGCAGTTGAAAGCTACATATAACGATGGTATATATTTTATATATTTTTTATAAAAAATGGTGATAAATAATCTGTCTATTGACGAAAGTAATCAGTTATGCTGAAAAGTAAAAAACTAAATATAAGGCATATACCAAATTTCGTTGCAATCAAACCTTGACACGAAATCAGTTACCGATCCAACTATTTACGAACTAACCTGCGTGTTTGGCAACCTTGGCAACGCCTAACGAGATGTTCGCAGTTGCTCTTGGCCAGGTACCCTTATTTGGAGCTGCGGCTGTAACTATAGTTTTACCTGGGGCCCTTAACTATACCAGACCAGTACCTGCACCAGTACCAGTACACCTGTAGCCCCGGTCTGCATCCTACAAGTCGGAGCCATTCATTACGGCGTGTTTGCGTTTGCCTAGTTGCAACCAACAATGCCACACTTTTCCCCACTTCGTAGTTCCTCGCTCTGCCCACTTTTTTGTAGCTCTACTTTTTTCCATAGCCTTTTCCTCTTTCCTCATCTCTAACGCCGTTTTGTTGGGTACTTTTTAAACTTTTCTCGTTATTTTTGCACATTCGCTTGGGTTTTATGGGCACTGCTACACTAATTACCTTGTTTTTCGGAGAATTAACTTTTCGATTACTGTTGCCACAGTTTGTTACTGCTGCCAAGGAGAAGAAACTTACAAGTGCAGTTTTTAGAAAGAAAAAAAAAACCTAAAAATCGAAGTGAGAGGTTGGATGGGAGGTCGAGGAATTGTATAACGAGTAAATTGTTTCTCGGATAGCCCCTCTGAATGCCGCACATTTTTGAAGAATTATGGAAATGTGCTAAAACGCACTGGAGAGCAGCAAATCACAGACAGAAATTGTGGCTGCAAATTTTGCGGTTTGGCAGCTTGAAAGCCCACAATCGCCCCCTTCTGCTCTGTGGCCTATGGAAACCCCTCTTTTTATTCACACTTTCATGGGGGGCAGTAAATTGGGGTCGACCTTGTTCAGTTGAAGTTGATTTTTTCAGAGTGTGCCTCTGTAGATTTACATATATGCACTCACTCGAGTACATAAAATACCCGTATGTATAGTTTAATAAAAATTCGTATAACCATAAAGTAACTATTATATGTTTTCTATAGAATAAAGTGAGGTACCTTATTGCGATTGCACAAAAGTTGTAGTAAATTTCTTGAAACGGATTTAATCTATCTTAGATTGGATTTTCTTAATGACAAATTACGGCTTTGCAATTAAAATCTTAGGAAAGATATACTTCTAAAGTTGTTTTAAAGTTTTTCAAGCATTGCTTTGACTCTAAACTTTTTCAATGGCGAACTTGTTATTTTCTCAAACTGGCAACTTTTTAATGAAACTGCAATTCACTAATTAAATCTTTTCTTGTTTTCTTTCAGCATCGACAAGAGTGATAATCAGTATTAAAGGTAAGCTAAGTTTTATTTTTGCAATCAATGTAAATTATAAAATGATAAATCGAGATATTCAATTTCCTAATTAAATTGCGACATACTTCTTGCTAAATAACTTCCTTCTGTATTAAAGCATGTTTGCTTTAATTAATTCCACCCTTGTTTGCCTAAGTGCACTGTTATGTACCAATGGGTGCTTTAATGGAAGATATATCCCCAATGACACATTAAGCCCCGAGCGGTAATCCAAAAACTACGAACTGTAATATGTATGTAGAGGGGAAAATACAGTATTTTAAATCAGGTTAAATGACTTAGGTAAATCAAGTTACAAGTTAAATACTTTCCCTTTAATAAAGAAACTCAATAAGTGTTCTTACATTTAATTAAATAATATACCTGCCAATAACTTTTCTCATTGTTAACTGGCAAATGCAAGTATTCAATTTTCCAGAAAGCGTTTTCCCCTTTACTCAGTCATCTTAGTTCAATCTAAGCTGTCGGCGAAGCTTATTAATTTTTGCAGCTCCTCTGAAATGGGGAACATCTTCATGAAGTTAATTACAAGGAAATGCTGCAGTGATTTTTGCTCGGAAGCGACGCCCCCCGAAACTGGCCATCGGCTCCAGATGGTTCCCAGACGGACCGTCGTTTACATTTTTCTTGAGCAATTTCCCTTTTGCCATTTTCAAATGTAATTACATTTCATTTTTCTCGCTTCGCATCTTTCGGTCGTTCTATCTCTTCATATCCCCGGATCTCGGAGGACTCGGAGTCGTTCATTATCCGGCCCTGTCCATAACATTTTGTTGCACAGTCGTCGCTAATCTTGGTCGACAAGTTCCTCTGTCCCATCTCCATCTCCACATCCCCAACCCGATCTCCATTCTGCTGGTTTTCATTTCCACGGGCTATCTGTCCCTGTTTCTTGGCGACTGTTTAAATGTCAGTTAAAATCCCATAAATTCTCCTTAAATGACTTCTGTCTGCCGCAATTTCGTTTGCCAGTACTGCTGACCCTGGCTACATTCGGTTCGGATATGGGCAAAATGGCCAAGACGAATGGCCAAGAAGAATTGCAGTGGGCTGTTGGGCTGGAAGATGGTCTGAATTAGCCGTAAGAGGCGGCAAGTCACACAAAAAGTTGTAGTGTCCTCGTAACTTAAGCTTTAATTCATTCTCAACTGAACGATAAGATGGTGCTTTTCTTCATTCATCTTACTTGGCCAAGAATCAGTTGGCCAAGTGAAATAGCAAATCCGGGATTCCTTCGGCTTTCTGCAAGTCCAATGACGCAACAACCTGCAAGTTGCAACTAACAACGCGCAACTTGTGCAATTGGTTCAATAAACTCATTAAATGCTTTCAACTTTTTGTTTCTCGTTTTAACAAAGTTTTTTTTTTTTTCCTTTCCTGTTCTTTGTACTTGGCGCAAACTTTTCTGGGCAGAAATGGCGGTCATTCGGTCGCCTTTTGGCTCGTTTTCAACTTGTCGCATTATCCCTTTTATTGTCGTCGACATTTGCAACGCATTATCCTTGGCAGCTATTTTTGTTTTGGTTTTTTTTTTTGCTGAATAGAAGATTTTCCTTATTTTTTCTCTTTATATTTTACTAGCTAGTGACAATGGATTCATAAGTCTGTTGTACAGTTTGACTAATGTGCGGCATAAAAAATGAATTAGTGATTAGTGCGATGGAAATACGTCAAAGTGAATTTTAAACCCATTTAAAACTGGCATCTAGTTATTCCAATGTAAATGGATTTGAATGTAATTTTGCCAGGTTTATTTTACTTTTTTTTTAAGGGTGAACTCTGAAAACTGTTCCAATTTTTCAAGCGTTCTATCAAAGTGGAATGTACATAAACCATTCTATGATCTCATTGGCACTCGTGCCCATTCCTTGCCAATAAATATTTGGCCCAGAAAGCATTTAACTTATTTGCCTATTTCTGGCTGACTGGCTGGCTTTGTTCCTATTCCTTGGGCTCCTTGCCAAACAGGCGGCAAACAATAAATTTTGTGTGGGGAATTTAAGCGCGGCCACATTTTAATTTGTGGCAGCAACAGCCGCCGCCGCTGCCGTTGCCGCAGGAGTAACAGGAGTAGCAAGAGAATCGGTTTGCAATATGGAAAAGCCACCAGCAGCATCCGAATTCTATGCCTCAGAGTCTAACACCTTGGTAGTGCCCCACTGCAACCCCCTTTAATCTTCCAGAAAAGCCGCAGCATTCATCGCTGCCTGGCTGCGGCTACAGCCTCAACCATAACTATGATAACGAGTGGCTCAGAAAGGGGCGGATTTTGGAGTAAGTGGCGGAGCTGGGGGAATGTCAATTTATTTGTTGTGCCACCAACCGCAGCTGGCTGGCTGGGTTTCCTTGTGTTGTGATTCTGTTGGGGGTTTTGCCAATTTGTCGGCTTCCTATTTTTTTGGCTTTGCATTTTTCTCCCCCTTAATACTAGCGGCGTGGAAATTCTTTATGAAAACTTTGTTTACAACAATCAACTCGAAGTCACACCGCCATCCTAGCCCCCCCCACTCACTTGCACCGACTCCTAAACTATTGAGTTGACAATATTTTTAATAGGAACTCTGCCAGACTGCCAGCCCAACTTTTCCCCGACTGACTTGATGGGCGGAGGGCCACCAAGTTGGAACTCTCGCTTCGGCTTGTGTTTGTGTTTCAATTTGTGTGCCTTTTATAGAATTATGCACTTTTACCAGCTTGCCTCGAGATGCTCGAGTTGGGCAACAATTTGGAGCCAATTGAGTTGCAACTTTTCAGTTCCTTCTATACTATTTATACCCGTTACTCGTTGAGTAAAAGGGTAACCTAGATTCGTTGAAAAGTATGTAAAAGGCAGAAGGAAGCGTTTCCGACCATACATAGTATATATATTCTTGATCAGGATCAATAGCCGAGTCGCAATGGCCATGTCCGTCTGTCCGTAGAAATTGAACAAAAATAAGAAAATGTCCCAAGGCTGAAGTTCTAAAGCCCATAACTCAACGAATCTTAATCGGAATTTGAAGTGGCATACCTCTAAATGTTTCTGGGACAATTCTCTAAAAATCTGCATTCAAATTTAGAATTTTTTTTTTTTTATTTTTTTTGTAATTTTTTTGATGTGGAAATTCGAAAAATTTAAAAATGTCCCAAGGTTGAAGTTCTAAACTGCATAAATCAACTTATCTTAATCGGATTTTGAAGTGGCATACCTTTTAATGTTACTGGCGCAATTTTCTAAAAATCTGCATTCAAATTTAGAATTTAATTTTTTTTAAATTTTTTGTAGTTTTTTTGTAATGTAGAAATTTTAAAATGTCCCAATACTGAAGTTCTAAAGTCCATAACTCAACTTATCTTAATCGGATTTTGAAGTGGCATACCTCTAAATGTTTCTGGGACAATTCTCTAAAAATCTGCATTCAAATTTAAAATTTTATTTTTTTGTAATTTTTCTGATGTTATGATGTTGTAGAAATTCAAAAATGTCCCAAGGCTGAAGTTCTAAGCTCAATAACGCGACTTATCTTAATCGGATTTTGAAGTGGCATACCTCTAAATGTTTCTGGGACAATTCTCTAAAAATCTGCATTCAAATTTAAAATTTTATTTTTTTGTAATTTTTCTGATGTTATGATGTAGAAATTCAAAAATGTCCCAAGGCGGAAGTTCTAAGCTCAATAACTCAACTTATCTTAATCGGATTTTGAAGTGGCATACCTCTAAATGTTTCTGGGACAATTCTCTAAAAATCTGCATTCAAATTTAAAATTTAATTTTTTTTTAATTTTCTTGTAATTTTTCTGATGGGATGATGTTGAACCAATTCAAAAATGTCCCAATACTGAAGTTCTAAAGTCCATAACTCAACGAATCTTAATCGAAATTTGAAGTGGCATACCTCTTAATGTTTCTGGGACAATTCTCTAAAAATCTGCATTCAAATTTAAAATTTAATTTTTTTTTAATTTTCTTGTAATTTTTCTGATGTTATGATGTTGTAGAAATTAAAAAATGTTTCAAGGCTGAAGTTCTGCTGCCCATAACTCAACGAATCTTAATCGGAATTTGAAGTGGCATACCTCTAAATGTTTCTGGGACAATTCTCTAAAAATCTGCATTCAAATTTAGAAATTTTTTTTTTTTTCATTTTTTTTGTAATTTTTTTGATGTGGAAATTCGAAAAATTTAAAAATGTCCCAAGGCTGAAGTTCTAAACTGCATAAGTCAACTTATCTTAATCGGATTTTGAAGTGGCATACCTTTTAATGTTACTGGCGCAATTCTCTAAAGATCTGGACTTAAATTTAGAAAACTTTTAAATATTATTTTTTTTGTAATTTCTCTTATGTGTGATGTTGTGGAAATTCAGGAACTACAAAAGCTAGAATGTTGTAATTGTGCATGTTGCTTCCAGAGACATAGACGCTGCGCAAGTTTGTTTCCAAATGTTGCCACGCCCACACTTTTTAAAAATTGTTAATTTTTTTTTTATTTTATTACTTTTTTCCGCGATTTCTAACGATATTTTATCTTGTTTTTTTTATTGAGAATGCAAATTTGATGGTATACTATAACACGAAGAATCAGTTTAAATATATGAATTTATTTGTTTATAATTATGCTTACTTTCTATTACTCACTTTCATTTGGAAGGGAAAATTACTTTTCGATGCTGATTGTATTGATTTCTAATTATAACCCTTCTGAATCCAAGTAGAATCCAACAGCCTAATCAATCTCCTTTTAATTATCTAATTCGCTTTTGTAATTTGCCCAGCTAATTTGAAATGCTAATCCCTAGACAACTGCACTTCCGATTCGGATTTTAACTCCGATTGCGATTCCATTTCCATTTTCCGTAAAAAGCATTTGGAATTTGTTTTACTTTTCCTTCCATTCTTGTACGCTTGTATTCCCCCATTTGGCAGTCCATAAAGAGTTCTTCCCACGTCCTTTCCTTTTAGGCCATTAATTTCTGGCTAAGTCAGGGTGTAAATGGTGTTGGTTAAGCTGGCTGGGTATGAGTTCTGCGGCCAAAGCAATACCATCATCCATCGAAGGCCATAAAAGTTGGCATGCGAATGGGAACGAAATGCTTTACTCGCAATTTGTGCCGTGTTTTTGTCTCATTAAAAGCTGTCAATTGTTCGTCATTGTAATTAAACAAGGCTTTTAAATATCCGGGGGCTTACTCCCACTTGCAGAATGCACACAATCCATTCCACAATTTAAGGAATTTCATTCTGGTTGACAATAAAGTTTTGCCACTTTGTTCAACACCTCTTCTTATATGGCCTCTGGCAATTTGTAGTCCTTCTTATATAATTTTTATTGCACAAGAGCGGAGAAAAAGGATGGAAACGTCCTTGGTGCCGAAAGCGTGTAATAAAGCTCAGTAGATATATGTACATATACTATATACGAGGTGATCTTCTTATTCTCTTTCCTGTGGGCTTGGTCAGTAAGCAGCAGTGGGCTCTGGTGTTCAGGGACTGCAGTCCCTGCTGCAGCGGCGATTATTAAGGGACAAAGGAAGAGTTCGTCCTGGGAGTCCTTTTTCCGCAGCGTCATTGCCTATGATAAATGGGTGGGAAATAAGGAAAGAAGAAATGAAACGAAGTCTTTTTGCATCAGTGAAATAATTGAAATTTAAGTAACAGTTATGCAGCGAGAACATTCAGTTAATATGATAAATTTGTTTCTTTATTTACGTGAGCAGTAAAAAAAATATATTAAAAAATTCCATAGGTAAATATAGCGTTTTAAGATGATGCTCCCTTTATCCTCGTAATCTCAATGAAAGCAGCATGCTTAGACTCTTATAAGCTGATCATAAAAGCATCAACTGATATAAGGCAAACTCAAATAATACCCCATTGAGTAAGAGGCTAATAAAAACGAAGAATATTCATGGAAAATAGTCCCTTCCCTATCCGTCTTGAACTTAGTGATGCTCTTCCGGCTTTTCCCTACCCATCATCCTTTCCCAAAAGAGGGCTTAATGCATTATGAGCTTTTTGGCCTTTTGTGCTGCTGGCTGCTCTTCCACTTGAGTTGTGTCAATCCCCGGCTAAGACTCTGTTGCCACAATCAAGTTCATTGGCCAAATCCAACCAAACACACACCCAGGAAAAGGCAGTTGTTGAGGTAGAGAAAAATAGATAGGGCAGGGGGCAGGGGGCAGGAGGGGATGAGCATAGACTTATTGTGGAGTGTCTATAAAAGTCATTAGACTTAAAGTTTTTACAGTTCCTCTCCCTCCCACAAAGGTGCAAACGACTTGAGGTTAACCTGAAGTGATTCGGTTGCGAATTTTCGCACCCCTGCCATCCACTTGCCATCTTGCAGCAATTTTTATTGTTTGCGGAAAGAGTAGTGGAGGCAAACAGGACAAAGGAGGCCGAAGGAAATAGAAGTTGCTGCGAGGACATATGGGAAAAGCATGTGAGCAACTCGATAAATCAATATTTGAGTGTGTCCTCTGCCTTCAGCATTATCCCCCGCCCCCGCCCCATCCTGCAGCAAATGCAATTGTCTCTGAAGAGGTCCTAAGGAGAGTTGGAAGCAGCCGAGATTGGTTGGCGGCAACTTGAATCCTGGACGCAGGATGAGACTCTCGAAAGAGGAGGATTCGTCTGCTGCTGGCTGCTGGCTGCTGGCTGCTGAGCCCGTGGTATTTGAGGAAATGGCAGATAAATGTGCTTTTAAAGCGCTTTAAATGTTGCGCGTTGAGTGAAAGCCAAAAAATAAAAAACAAGCTGCCTTGGCTCTCCACAAAATCCGAAAGAGGACGTAACGCTCGCATCGATTTATATGGAGTGAACACTGTGTATATTTTTTTGGAATGTCTGCAGGGGGGGCAGATGATTCCATGGTATGGTTGGGGCTGGAGAGTGAAGATTGCCACCATGCATTTTTTTTCGCTCATAAAATATTTCAATATTGTTACGGATTTTTTCATCTCGCTGTTGGCGGATTTTGTCATTATTTGCGTATTTGTTGCGCATATTTCATTGTTTTTCTGAGCACTGTGTCAACTTCAAACAAGATGCAGCGAAAAATAAAATAAGCAGAGGCTTAACAGCAAACCAGTCCTTACACTTTACATAAGCTCTCTGCACTTTTTGTGCAAATTAAATCAAGTTGGAATACAGCAAAAATACGCGCATGGCGTAAAAAACGTAAAACCAATATAGAAATGTATTAATATTGTATGTAAATCTGTATGGATGTGTATTTGGATTTGGTGGGCCATAATGCCGATAGGGTTGCAAATCGCAAGCCTGTTCGAGTGGAGAGCCCCCAAATGTGTGCTACAAATAATCTGCTTCTGTTTCTGTTACTGCTACTGTTACTGTTACTACGCCCCTCGTTTTGCGCAACACATTTACATTTGCATTAAATTTCAATTCGCTGAGAGCGACGAGGAGCGATCTCCGCCCGCTTTACCAGGGAATTTATAACTAAATCCCCGGCATAAGCAGCTCAAATCCAACGGCATTTGCCATGTTGGCCCCATCCTGCCGCCACTGGGAGCCCATTGATGGCCACAAAGGAAGTCAGTCGTTGGTGGAGGGCCATTTGGTGGCCATATGTTGACTGGCGGCTGCAAATCCGCCGTAATTTGAATAGGACTACAAGCGGCGGAATAAAATTCGATTCAGATCCCCTGGAATCTATTAAAAGGCTTCTAAAAGGGTTCATGCATGTATTTCAAAATGCAAAGTGCCAAAAAAAAAAAAAAAAAAAAAAAAACAGCAAATTATTTTATTATCACAATTTAATTGGTTGCAATTGGGATGTTATTAATATATTCCTTAATCTTCAATGGCAACAAATGATATGCAAATTATCCCCGCTGAATTGGAGTTCATGTTGTGAGGAATGTGTAAGTTATCTCCTTTGCAAATGCCGGCCATAATTAAACCATTTATTTCTACCGCATATTTGTTGCTCAACATGTGTGGATTTTTTTTTTTTTTTTTTTTTTTTTTTAGAAAAGATTTACATTTTCCTGTTTATTACCGACATATTTGGCTCAGTTAGCCAGCATTTGCCACAGATTTGTTCGGCTTTATGCAGTAACAGATCAATTTTCAAACTGACACATTACATTCGTGTTTGTGTGTGTGGGTGTGTGGGAGTGTGGGTGTGGGGAACATGAATCATGTATTTTATGTGCATTTGTTTCACTTGAACCAGTGCTATGTTCCATCTACGGTTTGCTGTGCGCAATATTATTTTGACCCCTGTCTTTTTTCGTTGATAAGTGCACTTCACGTTCAAGGCGACGTACGTGTGTCCATTTAGTTTCGTATATATCGCATATATATACATGTGTATGTGCGTTTATATATATCACATGAGCAGTAATATATGTATATATAAAAGTGGTATAAGTGCTCCCTGAAATCACTTCCAAGCCTGACGTTCTGGTAACGTTCCTCCTCCTTCCTTCTCGACCCACTTCCCTTCACTTGCACTCTGGTCCTCACTTTGTCGTCTTCTTTTCGAAGTCCTCGTCATCGTCGTCTCTATAAAGACACCCTTTCCTACGCTTTTCCCATCGTTGGCTTGTTATTATTGTTTGTTAATGTATAGTTCTGCTTACTGCTGTAGTCGTTGCTATTTTTACTTAGATGCTGCGCTGTGTGTATGTATTTTGCTCACGTAATAACGATAATAACGCTTATTTCTTTCATTTCTTTATACTTTTTGCCAACCACTTCCGAGGTCCCCTCTTCTGTTGTTTTTTCGTTATTTTTTCGGGTGACGAGATGTGTGAGGAGCAGGGCAAGAAGTCGTCGGTAGTTCTTGATGCTACTGTGGATGCTGCTGCTGTCATGTAATTCTCTTAGGGCTTTAGTGGCATAATATTTATTGTGAAATTTGTGCAGGGTATGAGGTACATCATGTGGGGTATATACGGTACTTTCAAATTGCAGAAATGCAACCACTTAAGATGGAAATGTTTGATATTTAGAATGCCTTTCCGGGATAAACTATTTAATTTGGTATCTGTTGTCATATTCATTTTACTATAGCTTGCACTTGTTACTTTTAGAAGGTCTGAACAAAAAATGTTTTTTTGCTTTTTACAAAACTCTATTGGGCTAAAATATATGTAGGATATAATCTGTGGGTTTCTTTGTTTAACGGATGGTTGGAAAAACAGTGTTGTATTGTTTATTGTTCTTACATCAACTAGGTATACACTAGTCGTATACGTAATGTGTCTTTCCTCTTGACGCTTTGAAGCATCAAATGCGCTTAACTGTTTCACTCTGCCAATCTTTTCGTCGTACTTTGCCCATTGTGACGTACATAAGGGGGAAATGGAAAGATGAATGGGATAAAAGCAAATCAGACAAATTGATAAAAAGTCACAAAATAAAGTCAAAGCAAATCACAATAACAGTCACACAAACACGAAGCCACGCCGAAACTGAAAGAACTCCGTGTCTTGAATAAAAGTTATTGTTATTCCGGTGGACTTAGTTTTTGGGCTTAATTCATGTTTGCTTTCTTTCTGGTTGCTTTGTTTACTTGTTTTATATTATGCGAAGATTCGATTTATGGAGTGATGGTCACGTCGTGACTTTTAGTGGATAACAACTACGTGGTTTCTTGTCTGACCTTGAGCAAATCAGACAATGTGATTACATGGAAAAAGTAGGTTTTCTTAAGAATGAGCTGAGTTAAAAAAGAAAATAATATTATGAAATGAGACAAAAATGTTACTTTTGCATTGCGCACTTATACAATTTCATGCCTATTACGTACATGTCATTTTCTAATTATCTTGCCGCTCAACCACATTTTACAAATGCCCAATTCCAATTAATCCTAACTAATTGACTAGAGTTCAAAACTAATTGTTGCAAGCAGTTTGATGGACTGATTTAATTAAGCTTATGTTCGATGTAAGCCATGTTTTTCTGGGCCCCATCTTCATGACTTTCTTTGTGTATGTTACGATAATTACGCAGTCGTTGTCAGGCATAATTGAACTGCAGGCTGCAGTCAATGGCAGCCAGGAAAATCCACAAGATACATATCTGCACACGCACATATACAAGATACATGCATACGAGTATGCATGTATGTATGTACATCTGTAACATACGTATTTTACCCGCCACGTCACTTGTGGCATGTTTGCATTTGCCATTTCAGGCGCATTAGGGGCAATTAAATACTGATGTCTTTCAGCCAGTTTGTGTAATGCAACGTTCGATGTTTGCTCCTCGATGTTCGATGCGGAGTGAAAAGTAGCGGGCCTTGCAATTATGTGGGTGGCATTTGGGGCACGTACAACAAACAATACCGTTAAATATAAAATACTTATCAGCTTTTGCTCTCACCTGTGCTGTGAAGAGGGAGCTTTGGAAAATCCTGCCTGGCTTGGCCTGGTCTGGCCTGGCTCGGCCCTAAGTAGTCATCATCAGTCATGCGTGCGCAGATATTTTAAGTGCTTTCTCCCGGAACGTGCCCCGACTACTCGTGTTCCAGCTCCATTCCAGGACAGCTTATATATGCAGACGAACGGCCACAGCTCCGCAGCTCCAGAGCTCCACAGCTCCAGGTACTATATTATAATAGCTGTGCTTATGGCATAGGCCGCCCCACCAACTAAACCCGTCCAAACCCAACCCAACCGAACCGAACCGAACCAAACCAAACCCACGGATTGCCCATCTAACGGGGCGAATGCTTTAGGCCATGCTGCAATGTCTGGTTTAAGGGCCATAATGAATGGCCACTTGAAGCGCGTGAGGGGGTAAACTCGATGGGAAATTGTCGGGTGGTGGCGTTGGCCAACTGCAATCGAGATGATAGCAGTCGATTATCGACGAGGCAAGGGAAATATTATGCGATTAAGGTTCAGGAGCCGAGCAATATTGTCCATATTCGAGACTAGTAATTACACCTGTGGTTCTTAGTGCCAGCATAATTCTGTACAGGTAATGGAATATTTGGTGAATTGCTTTAAACTCTATGATTATAAGCACACATTCTTGGCATTGTGTGTTATGGTGTTACGATTAAAACTTTACTCTTATATGGTTACTTGCCTTCCCCCTGGGCTAAATTGTACAGGGGGAATGTTTGGACACAACCAGGTCTTGATGCAATTCCAAGGGCTTTAATGCACAGTAAATATGATCTCATATGCATTATAAATGCATTGCATTAATGGCATGACTCCTGCTTTCTGTTGTTCCTTCGAGTATTGTTGCTTCGGTTGCTATGCGAGTATGTAGTATCGTTGATGTTGGTGTTTTGGATTTGGCTGTGTGTTTGGTAACAGGTTGGCCTCTACTGTTGCTATTGTCACAGCTATTGCTGTGTGCACTGTACTGATAATGGTATTGCTATTAAATTTGTGCAGGGAGCAGTAGAACTGGGAAAATCACAAAACAAAGCGCCGAAAATCTAGACGGCACATCATTTTCAACCTCCCTCTGTTGCGCCCGACACATTTTCCACCGCTTTTACCCCATGAGAACAATGAGCTTAGTGCAAATACAGAAAATAAAGAACAATTTCTGTTGTTCTCTGAGGGAAAACACGCTGCATTTGAGCCTGACGGAAAACAAACAAACAATTAACCCTGTGGCGTCAACTGGGTTCCGATGAAAACACTTTAAAGTTAATGGTATTAAAGAGGGAACTCCCAGGAAGGTGTTTTTAGTTAAGCACGTGCGAGTAGTATGTTTTTGTTTGAGATCTACAGGAATTTATAATCTATTAATCTAATTTATTACAAATAAAAGACATTATTTGAATATGTCTAACATCGGTGAATTATATGAATTCATTCGATGGAAAAACAACTTAAATACGAACTTTTATTACTTTTTAAAGCCTTTAGTGGGTTAAGTCTTCTAAGAAGTTCCTTCAAGGTCAGGTTAACTAATACATTACGGGTCATTTATTTGAAATGCTCTCATCTGGGCCTATGTACCCCCAGTCTGCCCACCGAGCAGCAATCCCTCGAAGCTGATTGTCAAGTATATGAAATATATCAAAACATTTGGCTGTGTTTGACAAGCAGTCAAACTCCTTGAGCTGCCGCTCGTCAAGTGCTGGGAAATCTGCCTCTCGACGGCACTTTTCGACCCCCCAAACCCCTCTATTTTCCGCACGAAAGAGGAGAGCAGAAAAAAGAAGGCAAAATAAAAATAAGAGGAATTTACAAGAAATTTCATTTCCTGATGCTCAACTGGAAACGGTGGCGTGGTGATGGTCGGAACCCAACTCCAAAAGCTCTGGGCTCTCGACCCCCGAGCTGTACTCATTTGGCTTTAACATAAAACCAATTTAAACTTGGCCAAGTGGCCGGATGGGTTCTGCCGGGTGGAGGACTGTTTAAGGTTCCTCAATATGCAGACAGACAATAACAAACTACCGCGCCAAGCTTTTACTTTGGCTGGAAAACGAGAAAGAAAACCATTTTAATTTCATTTGAGAGCCGTAATTTTAAGTTCGACATACCACCTGTCCTTGCCGATGGAGTGCCGACTATGGGTGTGGGTGTGCGTCGGCGTGGGCGTGGGCGTGGGCGTGGGCATACTGCCACTTAATACTCGTGGGAAAAACAACAATGGTAATCCCGCCGAAAAGGAAAAAGTACAAGAAAACGCACACAACTGAAGCGGCAAGGCAAACTGTTAAAGAAGAAACTTGATAATAACTCGAACTCGAACTCGCTTGCTTCCTGGCTTTGTTCCTTAAGACCCGAAGTTTTCGTGGGCGTCAGCCATGCCCCCATCTGAAGGATGCGGATGTGGCACGTTTGCGCCCAATCCCCTTTCTCATACCGTTTGTCTTTCATAATTGTGGGGGATTGTGGAAATTAAGCGACTCGCTCATAATAAAAACCAGCATCCTCGACGATAACGATTAAGGCAACAGATTTATAGACACACACGTGTTTCCATACAACTGTGTTGGTTATGATATGAGATTGTGTGTGTATGTACATGTGTGTGTTTGCCCCAACAGGTGCCAGGACTCGTCGCGTTTTCCCATCGTAGCAAAGGACCCACTTCCAATCCCCTTCTTAGTTAAGTGCAAGTGCAATTTAAATTCCAAATTTGTTAAACTGTCACAAGTGTTTTGAATACGAAATGAGGAAGTCGCGCCGGAGGACAGCACGTTATGTCGCCATAATATTCTGTTCAGGGCTCGGTTTTCGTAATTTAAAAATCGGGAAAATGTTAAATTAAATTATGAACCACCCTTTTGAATATTTAATACATTATTTAAAAATATATTCTTAACTATAAAATATAAAATGTAAATATAAATATAAATATAAAACAATTCAGTATATAATAACGCTCCAATAGGCAGCCCCACTTTTGAGGCGTTGAAGTGGTGAGTGGTTGAGTGGTTGAGGCCTATACTTTCGAAACGTACCTTCCTCGGCTTATATGGATTGCGTTGGGCCGGGCTAGGCATAATTATACAGCGCAAATCTGTGAAACTGTGAGGGGGGCGATGAACGATGCGAAGTGGCACGAATCGGGAGTTGGAAAGTGGGGGGCGTGGCAAGTCAGGTGAATGTGAAAATTGCTTAGCAAAAATAACAAAAACAAACCAGAAGACAGAGGAAACTTTGACTTTTGAGCATGCGGATGGTTCCTAAACAAACACGGACAGGACAACTTTGAGTTACGTTGGAACACGCACGTAAATGTGTGAGTTTGTTTGTGTTGGTGTTGGTGTGTGTGTGTGTGTGTGTGTGTGTGTGTGTGTGTTTGTGTGTGTACCGTGCATGAGTAATAGTAATGATGTTGGCCCACTCAAGAAGTAGAGCACCACCCCCTCCTCGGCCATCCGGCGAACGCCATCAGGCTTATGAATAAATTAAGAGGGAAAACCCCACCCGAAATGGGGACAGAAGGCGCAAATAAAAAAGAGCAATTTAAATGCGAACGAAAAATGTTGGGGCATCTCCAAGGAGCCGGGCGAATCCGAGGGGCTGTGAAGGTGAGATAGGAGCGGGCGGCAACTGAAGATAATGCCGTTTAAATAGAATCCCTGGCAAAGGTTTTTCGCCGGCGACGCTTTGGGCCAAGTAAACTGCAAGACATAAAGAAAATGACGCCACTGACACGGGCGGTGGTGAAGGGTAGGGGAAGGGGAAGGGGTAGGGGTAGGGGGAGAGGGGTTGTCACCTTAGGGGAAGCGAAAGGTAAGACGGTAAGGCGCCACTCGCACAGGTGATTTACATAGCATACTTAAGTGGAGCACTTTGTGAGCACCAACCCCCCCATCCCGCATTTGGGATATCATCATCATCAGCCCCAACAAATGTCGCACACACAAAAATCAGCTGGAGAAAGAAAAAGATAGATGACGAGCGATAGAGATGGGCATAAAGTGGAAGGGAGCTAGGCAACAGCCGACTGAAATCATAAAAAAAACATTTTATGAATAAAATGTATTACAAGCGACAGCATACGGAGTTTGACATTTTTATTATGCCAGCGAGGGCTGAAATCAGATAAAAAGAATAACGATGGGGAAGATGAAACATTGATGAGATACACTGCGAACCGAAGGTTTAAAATTGATACAAATGGTATTCACATTTTCAAAAAATCCCCTAACAACAATTTCAATGTCATAAACCCCCTGACGGTTTACTGTTTTCCATAAAAATGTTATACTCCCGTTTTACTTATAAAAAACCATAAGTAAAACTTAAGTTTTACACTGTACTTATATTAGGCATTATCAAAGACTTTAAAACCTCTATTCTAGTTCTCAACAAAATAACTCTGACGAGTGCGAGTGAAGCGTAAAAGCTACGGATCCCGGGAAGTCAAGTGTCAAGTTTGCCAGCCAGTCACAGTCGCAGTGGGATTCCTCGGATTAGCGTCGAAAACCGCGCCAGAGACGCGGACAAACAAGTTTTAAGCATTAGTCGTAATCGGATGAGGGGCAGCGATCCTGGGGTGAACCGATGGGGAACAGAGTCTCTTGGAGCGCACCTAATTCAATTATTATTGCCACTCCCAAAAAAAAAAGGTATGAGTCAGTCGAGGGTGGACGGAACGAAAGCCATGCTGGCTAAACAAAATGTATTTTAAATAAATATGATTTATTATGTTTGACATGACCGAATAAAGGGAATGGATGGATGGGTCCCCCAACGGGGAGGGCAATCTGCTCGAAGGACGGCCGCCGCCCTGTGCCGTGTACTCAAAGTAAATTTTGGTTTAAGGTACACATGGCTTTTATGGTGCCACGGGAAGGTGATTGGGGCAAACGACCTGACCCCCAGGGGATGGATTGTGGCTGCCACCTCTCGAAAGGCTTGAATCATCAACAGGTTGGTCGGGGGATTGGGCAGGCTTGTAAAATCCCCCCCCCGTTTTGGGCTTTGGATTGACAAACGCGAAAGGGAAAATACGTAAATGCAATATAAATTTACTGTATGATTGATATTGGTTATGCTCCATCGAACGCGTGTCTATATACTTGTGTGGGTACGCATTTATGTACATATATAAACCCATGGAGCCATCCTTAATGGTCGTGATATAATATTGACACAGAGCACAAGAGCTGACTGGAAAATATCCAAAAAAATGTATATTGCCAGGAGATTGCCGGTTATTAGGGGGATGTGGGTTGGAATCTTTTCAGCTTATTGGAGCCAGAAAATTGAGGGAACTGATGGAAATCGCATGAACATAATCCAATCCCCAAAGACTTTAAGCCAGTGCAAGTGTTAAAAAGTATCTGACTTGTTTACTTCAACGCATTTTCACACTCACTTGAAGCTTTAAATAGAATGCAGTGCGCAATCCCCTTTGTGCCACAAGTTTCACATTTTTTAAAGTTCACTGCAAAGAAATGGGGTGTAAACTAAAGCCTTTAACATAAACTATTAGGGTGTGAGTAAATGCATAAACTTGTGCACGTTAACGAATATCTACATGTAAAATATAGGCATCCAGTTTGCATATTTAATTGTATTATGAGCTTGAAAAGGCGAGGAATTTCTTCCAATTATTTTGCTCCGGAAAATTTTCCAAACATGTGCGCCACAAAATTGAGAAATATCACAAACAAAACCAATGACACTTATGCGGCAATTTAATGCCTTGCTGTCTGAAATGCCACAGGAACAATCATTAGTTCCTGGCTCACCTGAAAACAATGGATGTGGGAATCTTAGCTCATAATCTCCACAGATTAACGCACATTGGCTAGGAGTCTATTTAGTTGGGGGTAACATGATTTGGCCGTCCATAAATTCACACAGGTTGCTTCTAATCAACGGGACAGAGCTTACCAAAATACCCCGCCCAACTATTCAGGAAGAATATCGTTAGGAAACCGCATTTAAACCCAAAACTATATGTTGTTGGGGCAGCTGAATGCAAGGTGGGTTGATAAAGGTGTGTGCTTTGTGTGGTGACAACCAGTTGAATGTGAAATTGAATTTCTATTGAGCCGGAGCAGAGAGTATCGAAACTAGGACATTAAAGGAAAATAATAAAAAAAAAAATATTATATATAAGTAATTGTTGTGTTTAAATATTCATTGAAACGGAATACCGATTTTAAAGTGCAAAACAACAACTTCATATCCGATGCACAAACTTATTTCCATCTACTCACAGTTTATTCGCCATTAGAGTATTTCGAGTCTCTGGCAGAACTTTTGGCCTGCGGTCGGGATTAGGGGACGGATCGAGTTTCGTGACGGGGGCGAATAAGTTTAAGTTCAAGCTCGACAAACCCCCAGCAGACCCGAAAACAATCCCGCTTAACCCTAAAATGTTTAGTTTATGGTCAGTTTTGGAAGACTGCAAAACGCTTGTAGGTGAATTTATGGACCCAACTCAGCCAGACATGCATACTCGTACTTACTTTTTGGAGGTGTGCGTTTGTGTTTCTCCTCCTGCTCCTGCTCCTGCTCGTGCTCGAGCTGGCCATTTAGGCCCTTGGCCAGTGTTCTAAGCAAATAAACCCACACAAAACAAGGTCCAAACTGAAAATATTTAGTCGAGCTTTTATGCATAACTAATTGGCCTAGCCTGGTTTTGGTTCTCACTCCAGTGCCCCGCTACTCCTGCTTATGCACCTAGAAAACATTTGGAAAATTTCTAAAATATATAGAATATTGTGTCCTTGCTTATATCTTTTAAAATTTGTTATATATTGTATCAATTTTTGATTAAATGTATAAGAAATAGTTAATTTTAGTTCATTTGTACAGCTCTTTTCTGATTTATTACTTCGCAACAACTTCTCTACGACTCAAAAAGTGTGCACAAGTTCAACTATCATGCTTTTTCTCTAAGTGTACTCGTGTCCCTTCGCCTGTTTGTGTGGTCAGCGCCCGGCTGGTCCGTCTGCTGGTTGCCAAATATGTGCGCCACTGGTCCACGGGCCTGCGATGCTGGTTCTCGGTTAGGTGGTGCGTGCCGGACAAATGGACGGACGCATCAGGAATGTTGGCGCCTTCGGCGATTCCCTGGCCCAGAACCCCGTTTCCTCCAGCCCGCAGACAAAGTGCACAATTTGCCACAATGTTGCTTGTTGCCTCTTTTTGTTGCTGGTTGTCATCAAGAACGTTATGTTGTTATACACATCATTATCAGTAGCTCCTGCTCCTGCCTCCCCACCAGGCGCCATCATCATCATCATCATCATCATCATCATCCGCATCATGGTTGTCACGCTCTTACTGGCCCGTGTGCATTGTCAGCTAATTGAATTTTCAGCATGAAATGAAATTTAATTTATCTTTATTGTTTGTTTATGCCACCAAATGATGAAAAGAAAAAAACACGGCAAAGCCGAAAAAATCAAAAAACAATATACAACACCCTAAAATATGATAACGGCATTTTAATGCGCTCTCTGGCAGCTCATATTTTGTTGTAATTCCGAGTGCTTTATTTTTAATTCTTCCCATTAAATGGCACCCCTTTTAAGCTCCCAATTGAATGACTGTTATACGGCATGCTTTAATGTGTTTACTTGTAAGCGTTGTTCACCTGCAATTATTAAGAAGACGTACTTTTCTTTTTGGGCATTCAAAACAACCTTTTTTTTTTTTCTTGTATCTCCCTTTTGTGTCGCAAATCTGTTGGCTTGAGCGCATTACTTTCAATGTTTGCCGAGTATAAAATCAAACAAACACTTTACGTTAATTTTGTTTACTCTTTGCAGGCCCTAAAATGAAGCTCCTCTCGGGGCTGTTGATGATCTGTTTGGGCTTGACCCTCGCAAAAGGTTAGTACCACGAAATACACCAAAAGGAATTGCATAAATTTAAGCATTTCTGACTTTCTAAAACAGGAGAGACAAATCTGCCACCCGTATTCACGCAGACCCTGAACAACATTATCCTTTACGAGAATGTGACTGTGGGTACGGTAGTTTTCCGTTTGGAAGCCTACGATCCCGAAGGAAGTCCTGTTACCTATGGAGCCATCGGTGCGGATCACTTTAGCGTGGATCCGGTTTCCGGAAACATAACGCTGATAAAACCACTGGACCGCGAGGAGAAGGATACCTTGAAGTTCCTGGTCTCGATAAGGGATCGCGTAGATCCCGAGGGCGAGTCGGAGAGGGATAATGTAGTCGAAGTGCCAATTACTTTTATTATTCTTGATCTGAATGACAATCCCCCAGAATTTCAAAATGTAAGTACAATTATTAACATTTAAAGTTTGTTATAAATTTATGACTGGTTTATTAAAATGCAGACTCCCTATGAGGCCGATGTAAACGAGGATGCCGCGGTGGGAACAACTATATTTGATAAGATTACCGTCAAGGATCGGGATATAGTTGGCGAAAGTCTCGACTTGAAATGCTTGCCCCAACAGCAAAGTCCTGAAGCTTGCAAAAAGTGAGTAACTCTCAAAGAATCTAGACGAATATCAATCTAATCATTTCAATTCCCCACAAGATTTCGCTTGCATATTATAAAGCGAGATGCCACCATTCTGGAAGCAGCAGTTGTGCTCAATGATACCCTGAACTACAATCAGCGGATGGTCTACCACTTCCAAATCGAAGCCACCGATGGGCCGCACAAGACCCAAACAACGTTTGAGGCGAGGGTCAAGGATGTGCAGGATAAACCGCCCGTATTTCAGGGCTCCCTCTCCACGGTTATTGATGAGGACAGTCCCATTAACACATTGGTGCTTACTGTCCATGCTCGTGATGGTGATACGGGTGAACCAAGGAAGATTGTCTATGATCTGCGAACAAGTAAGTAGAGACCATATAACCTTGCTTTAACTTGTACTCAAATGTGTATGTACTTCACTTTACAGATCCCAATGATTACTTCCTGTTGGATGCTCAGTCTGGAGAATTACGCACAGCTAAACCACTAGATCGCGAAGCCTTGGAGGATTCCACTGGTATTATCTCGTTGGTGATTCGCGCTCGTGAGCTTGTGAATGGAGTGCCCAGCGATGATCCCCTGACAAGTGCTACGGCCAAGGCAACGGTGACCATTAGGGATGTAAACGACTCCCCACCGGTCTTCAATCATAAGGAGTACTCCGTGTCCCTATTGGAGAACACCCTCCCTGGCACACCGCTCGCCTTGGACATGAGCGTCGGTGATGCTGATGTGGGCATTAACTCCAAATTCGCCCTGCGCCTGGATGACGTTTCCGGCGTATTCGATGTGGAACCTAAGCTGGTCACCGGTTACTCGCAGGTCAACATTCGCGTGGCAAACGGCACTCTGGACTACGAGAATCCCAACCAGAGAAAATTCATCGTTCTGGTGGTGGCCGAAGAGACAGACACCAATCCACGGCTATCCTCCACGGCAACGATTACCGTGAGTGTTTTGGATGCGAACGACAATAAGCCAGTTTTCGAGCAGGAGAGCTACTCTGCAACCGTTTCGGAGGCGGCGTTGCCGGGTCAGTACATCGCCACCATTACTGCTCGGGATGTGGACTCCGGAAGTTATGGTGACTCCGGCATTCGGTACAGCTTATCCGGAACCGGTGCTGAACTTTTCCATGTCAATGAGCAGACTGGTGTTATAAGCCTAGCCAATTGCCATGGCAAAGGGGAGAGCAATAGACGGGAGCGACGTGATCTGAACGAGGATGAGCATGTCGAGGAAGGCGATGGCGAGAGTCACCTGGAAATGCTCCCCATGGAGGCGGCTCCTCGAGAAATTGGCACAGAGCCCACCGTCCAGTACACGTTAATCACCCAGGCGCCAGAGGAGCAGGCATCGTCGGTTCCACTACCAGCTCCTGTTCCACACGCAGCTCCATCTGGAGTTCCCGCAGCGACTGCTAATGACGACAGGGCACCGCAGACGTGTCTAGACTACGAATCGGAGACCACGTACTTCTTGTCATACAAGGTGAGTGACTGTCTCAATCTTCGTGTGCGGGTGGCAAGTTTTTTTTTATGTGCGTTAGCTGGTGGGGGAATCATGTGGGATATGCCTCGCGTGGCAGATCCCTCCATAACATGTAGAATATAAATAACGAAAGAGGATTGAAATTCAGGCCTGCGTTTTCATACATTTGATACTTTCTTAACGCCTTAAATCTAATTTACACAAATGCTTCCGATTTTATCATTTAGATATAACCTGCTGGGTAACCAGTTTTCTTTTTTACCTTTTCAAATTTACATTTATAAATGTGTTTTTAAAAAATCTGGCCAGTTTGCTGCACATCAATTATGATAAGCTGAATAAATTACAAGTATTCCAAAATGGCACTACTTAACTATTATGTGCATACGCATTTAATCACAAATTCTAAAATTAATCCAAGATCATAATGCTTATTCCACTTTTTCTTTAGGCCACCGACGATAATGGACGTGGCTCTGCATCCGTAGTGTCTCTACGGATTTCTGTAACTGATGCCAACGACTCCCCGCCTATCTGTGAAAGTCCTCTGTACAGGGCGAGCGTAGATGAGGGAGCCGTGGTCTTTGATTCCCCCCTGATCGTCAAGGCAAGGGATGCGGACACCATGTCCAGAATTAGCTACAGAATCCGGGGCTCTGAGCAGGTCGAGAGCATTTTCGATATTGATCGTGAGACCGGCCAGATCATCATCAGGCCGAATGCCACACTAGACGTGACCAATTTGAATAGCGATCAGCTGATCTTCGCTGTGGAAGCCAACGATGGTTTATTCACTGCTCACTGCGGGGTGAACATCACGGTACGGGATGTGAACAACCACGTTCCCAATTTCGAGCAGCAGAGCTACAGTGCCGTCGTCGAGGAGAACTCGGAGATCGGAACGAGCGTGGAGCGGGTGCATGCCACCGACTTGGATACGGGCAAGAATGCCGAACTACGCTATCGCATACAACAGGGCAGCTTTGACGACTTCGGCATCGTTGAGAGCACCGGCGAGGTGTTTGTTTCCCGGAAACTGGACTTTGATCGACGCAACACCTATCAGCTGCAGATTCAGGCTTCCGATCTGGGAACGCCCAGTCTTACGGGAACCGCCACTCTGACGATTAATGTTCAGAACAGTAATGATAAGGATCCGTACTTTGTGCCAGCTACACAGCATGCTGAGGTGCGAGCGGACGCTCCTCCCGGGCAACTGGTCTACACTTTAATCGCCTTGGATCCCGATGTTGCCAGCCACAATGCTTTGGAGTTCGCCGGCACCGACGACATCACTGCAATCGATAAGGAAGGCAAGGAGCTGCCGCATTACGATCAGTTCAAGGAGTACTTTAAGATTTCCAGAAACGGAAAGGTTTCGGTCAACAAGCAGTTGGATCGCAATTTGTTTGCTGTGATGAGAATCAACGTTCTCGTCACGGACAGCACAGCTCCCAATGTCCAGCAGGTGGAGTAGTTACACATAAAGCCATAAATTAACAATTTTAATCGTATTCTAATTTTCTAGGGTCGCGGCTTGCTGATCATTCAAATTATTGATGTCAACAAGAATCCACCGGTGAGTAAAAACTCTTTAGATTTTATAGATCAAACATTACAATTTGAAATGCAAGACGGTTCGTTTTCAAAATAAATATATATTTAGTTAGGAAAAATCCAAGTTTTGGTTGGCCAATTCGATTTCATCCACACTGCCTGGATCCAGACTACGCGATTCCTCGTTGAAGGAAACTAGACTGGCCAAGTGATTGTGCTGATCCGAATAAATATTCCTTAGATGAATATAAATGTTATCTAGCATTCCTTCTAAAATATATTTTCTTGAGGCTTACAGTACGGAGATGCTACAGGCAATCTTCACTCCCATCTTTATGACAAAGAAGATAAAAACAGCTGTACTTTCAGGATAGAGATAGCACAAGCCGCCGTAGCCCAAAATAATCTCGTAGAGATTTAGAATGACATTGTCAATGGCCTGCACTATGATGGTTGGCATAAGCATCTCAGCTTGCGAATTTGTTAGAATTGGGTATCTAAATATAGATTTATTTGCAATTGCTAAATGGAGCATCTGCGTAATAGATTCACTCACATGGCCACAATGTTAGAGGCTAATCCTACGAAGCATAGACAAAAGCGAATCACTATGAGACCACTGATGAGGAATGTGAAGATCTCCCTTATCCAAATCTCCTCATTAGAGCCATCCACGCCAGCTTCAACATTTTTCAAGTCTGCATATAGACGGTATACATTTAAATAAGTGGCGCTGTGCAAAATCGAAAATACATTGATGAATAGAAGCTTAAGCTTAGGAGCGGATAGCTCATTGACCATTCTTCCGTAGAAGCAGAGTTTGATGGCATAGATAGAAAATTTACGTGAAATTTTAGCTTATAATTTTGATTCTGTTCTCAAAGCCACCGATTATAAGAATATAACAAAAATATACATTTTTCAGCGTTTTAATGCGCCTTGGAGTGTGGAGCAGCCGCAAATCAAGCTGCAAATGGTGGAGGAGCAGCCTGTGGGCACCGTACTGAACACTCTTCAGGCAACCGATGAGGATTCCAGCATTGGGGAGTTTAATATTAGTGACAACGACTATTTTGCCATTAACCAGACCAGCGGAATGATCTACACCATTGCCCGACTTGATTACGAAGCGGTAAAGGAGGTCAAGTTCCAAGTCACCGTCAGTGATACGGGTGTGCCCGCTCTAACAGCCACCGCTGATGTGGTGGTGGACATTATTAACCTGAACGATAATGACCCGAAGTTCTCTCAATCTGATTACTACTTCAATGTTACGGAAAATTCACCCCGTGGCACGGTGGCGGGAAAAGTGGAGGCTCAAGATGGCGATGTGGGCGTCTTTGGGGAAATCACTTACACGCTTATCGGGGAAAATAACAAGTACTTTAGCATTGATGCCTATACGGGCAACGTAATGGTGGCCAATTCCACTATTCTCGATCGAGAGCAGATCAAGGAGCTCACACTATCCGTGGTGGCTCAGGATAAAGCTCCAGCTGCCGTCCAGAAATCGGCAACGGCGACGGTGAGTTAAAAAGTTATCAACGATTTACTTTTTGCCTAACCTTAGTTACTTTATTACCCACAGATTCACATTAACATTTTGGATGTCAATGATAATGTCCCCGTTTTTACGCGAGATGTATACAACTCTACGGTGGCGGAAAATGCCGCCTATCAGCCGCCTGCAGCATTGCTCCAAGTTCAGGCCATTGACCAGGATGAGGGTCTATATGGGGATGTGCGCTATATCATTACAGCTGGCAACGAAATGGCCCTCTTCAAGCTCGATGCGCTGTCGGGCATTGTGTATCCAGCGCAAAGTTTGTCCGGCAAACATGGAGCCTACGAGCTAACCATTTCGGCACGCGACACCCAGGGATCGGGCACCATGGAAAGCACAACGAAAGCGATTATTACAGTACTTAGGGTTAACCGCCATAAGCCGGAGTTTGTTATACCTGCGCTGTCCAATGCCACCATTGAGATACCCGGTGATATTGTCCAGCCCGATTATCTACTGCTCACCGTCAGGGCAATGGATAATGATACGGAGGAAAACGGCAGAATTAGCTACCACCTGCAGGTGAACAATCGGAACGAGCAGCAGACCGGGGAATTCAAGATCGATGAAGTGACGGGAGAATTGCGAGCCAAGACCCAGCTGAACCGTAAAAACCGAGCCAAGTAAGTGTATATTCATTGTACGTAAAGCTTTCATGTCTAATGTCTAATCCTCGAATCCTTTAGCTACGATATTATACTGGTTGCCCGAGATGCAGGCAATCCTCCATTTGAATCCCTACGTCTCCTCAGCGTAAGCATTGTGGATGCCAACGAAAACCGACCAGAATTTCCCGATGCCTCCAATCCTTACAAGGTGTCAATCAACGAGAATAGCGGTCGGGATGTGAAGATTGGACACATTCAAGCGGCCTCAAGAAGCAAGCACAACCGGGATATATTCTACTACATGTTGTTGGGCAATGAGGATGGTGCGTTTTATGTGGACAAACTGACCGGCGATATTTACACAAACAAGAGCCTAGATCGCGAAGAAACGGATGTGTACACCTTATACATCCTAGCCAGCATCAAGGCGGATCTGCATATCTCCGAAGAGGAACGCGCCTCTTTCTCGATTAAGACCCTCAATCGGGATAACACAGTCGCAAAAGTGGCCATCACGGTGTTGGATGTGAACGACAATCCTCCGGTGTTTGAGAAGCCCACCTACTATGCCGGAGTAAATGCCAATGCCAAGATGGGCGCAGCTATTACGCTAGTAAATGCAACGGATGCAGATCAGGGCAAGAACGCCAAGATCGAGTTCATGATCGTCGCCTCAAATCTGTATAAGTTTGGAGCCACGAAATCCACGGGCTCGATTGTTCCCAGTCCGTTTGCCATTTCGCAGGATGGGCGCATCTCAGCAAACACAATCATGGCTGAGTACAACCAGGATCGTTTCGAACTGGAGATCGTGGCCAGAGAATTGGAGCAACCTCAGCGCTCGGCCAGTACTAAAGTGAATGTATGTGATGTAATATTTTATACAACTATCAATTAAATAATGTTTTATCTCATGTAGATTTGGGTCTTTGATGGCACCCAGCTGGTGCGTGTTATCCTGTCCCGTCCGCCGGGAGAGGTTTATCAGGAACAGGAGGAGATCATTGCTGAGTTGCGCAATGCCACCCAGCATCGCATCATCGTCGATGAGATAAGATTCCATTTGGACTCGATTGGCCGCATACGTATGGACTGGTGTGACCTGTACTTCCATGCAGTGGATCCTCAGACCCAGCAAATTGCACCAGTTGATGAGATTCTCAAGGATATCGACAGAAACTACGATTATCTAAAGGTAATTCCTTAAAACTTGATTTTGTTTATGTTATTTTTACTAACATTGTTGTATTTCAGGACTACTATGCTGGCTTTGCCATAGAGAACGTTGTGCCCGCCTACATAGCTATTGTGCAAGATGAGTTTGATCTGGCTGTGGCTGGCTTGGTGGCGTTGGTCATCGTTCTTTTCGTAGGCGTTATTAGTTTTATTGTCCTGTGCTGCTGCCTAAAGCATTGGAATCTGTCTGTTCCCGTGGAGACACGTCGCAAGGAGGCCCTGATTAAGAAACAGATTATAGAGGACCTGAACACTACGGAAAATCCGCTGTGGATAGAACAGTGAGACCTTATAAGAACGTGTTTCGAATAGTTCGTGATTTTCTTTATTTTCGTTCAGGAAACTGAAACTGTATGAGGAGCAAGAACTGACAATGCAGGTTTTCTCGGAGCCCGATCACATCTCAAACTCTGAGGCACCGGGCCACCTGGACCATCGCAGCTCTCTTGAGCAGGTTCATCACGTGGGCCAGACGGTGGACAACACGTATGCCACCATTCAGCCGCGCAATAATCAAAATCGTCTAACTGGCGGCAGTGGTGGCGGCGGTGGTGGCGGCGGTGGGTCAATGCGCAGCGGGGGAGGTGCCAGCGCCGGAGGAGTGGGAGGTGCTGGTCTACTCCTAGCCCGCGTTGATCCGCACATGAATGAATTTGCGGACTATGCCACGTTGCGAAACAATAGAGCGCCATCGGTAAGAATCCACGAAGCTTAAAGTAAAGAATACAATTTATATTTACACTCCTCCCGCCTTCAGTTGTACGAGTTCACAGGATCCACATTCCAGGCTCCCATCCGAGACGGAGATGATGCCGTGGCCGAGCTGATCTAAGGGTCGATGGAAACTGCTGCCCAAGAAGAAGTGTAAATTATGTAGTAGCTGTGTATCTGTGTCGTAGACAAACCCTCGCCGTGGTTAAGTTCAACCGAATCTGTTCTGTTGCATCTTTGAGTTCGTCGTTGCGTTTTGATCAACAATATTCTAGGCACGTACATAGCACATACGAGTATAAATACTTATATAAATAGCGTAGTTGTAACTGGTAAGCCAGCGTTTATCTAGAACTCAAGTAATCAGGATAGAGAGCCAGGAGCAGAAACAGAACTACAAGAACCCATAGAGGAAATTCTCCCGCATAATTAATGACAATAATATATATGTACTATTATATATTGACAATGTCTAGCCGTAATGAAACGATATGAATATGTAAGAGTTACTAATGTACATCTACATCTGCATCTACACAATTCAGCCTGTACTCGAAAACTTCCGCGATATTAGTTTTAATGGCGATCAAAATCGTCTACAGCCTAAGTTGTACCACTAAAAAGACTAAATTATTTGCTCTTCCAATTCCGTAACACGTTTAGTTGTGTGTTAACAATTAGTTACTTAGATCCTAGTTTAATTAGCCAAACTTGCTCATACTTATAAGTTCATATTTTAAGTTGGAGTGAATTGGAAATGTGCAACGAACTAAGTTACTTTTGACCGCTGTCCGACTCCTCACGGGCAGAGCCAGAAACTCATTTATGTTTGCATTTACATTAAACATATACACATACATTAGACAATTGTGGTTTTATCTGAAATGTGGCGGCGTTTTGAAGTGCGGACTTTTACACCTGTTGATATTTGCAAGTTAGATACATCTATAAACCGAAACTGAAAACGTCGCCTAGTTGCGCATGGTTGCTAGAAGGGAAATAACAAAACTCACACCCCCTGGAATTTTCTTAGCGCAGGCATTTCTGATTTTCTAATCAACAACAGCGGTGAACAAACCTGCTGAATTCCAGAAGCACACAAGTTTACATTAAATATATATATTTTTTGAGATAGAAATTGAAAAATAGCAACAAAATGGAGGAGCTGGATATAACAAGCGTGGGTCAATTCCAGACTCTGGTGCGCTACAACAACCCGGTGCTGGTGGTGAAGCACCCGGATAAGAAGGGGGGCGCTCCGCTAACGGAGATAGAGATGAAAAGGCCCCAAACGGCGGGTGCTTTGCTAGATACCAAAAGGGAAACCGAGGAGATTCTAAATTCCATATTGCCACCGCGCTGCTGGGAAGAGGATGGCCAGTTGTGGCAGCAGTCTGTGTCTAGTACTCCAGCAACACGCCAGGATGTGATAAATTTGCAGGAGATGCTTGATACTAGGCTGCAGCAGACCCAAGCTCGTGAGACAGGTATATGTCCCGTGCGCCGCGAGCTCTACTCCCAGTGTTTTGGTAAGATAATTTTTTTTTGACATTTTCCATCTGGTTAAAACTCCTTCATCGTAGACGAGATCATTCGGCAGGTTACCATTAACTGTTCAGAACGTGGCCTGCTACTGCTGCGCATCCGCGATGAAATCGCCATGTCTATGGAAGCCTATGAAACATTGTACTGCAGTTCCGTAGCCTTCGGCATGCGCAAGGCTTTGCAGGCACATGAGGAAAAGGAAATGCTCCGGGATCGGGTCAAGACTCTTGAACTAGATAAAGAGGCACTAGAGGAAATAATCGCGGATATGAAGCTTAAGCAGGAACAGGCAGAACGTCGTAATGCTGAGCTGAGAGCCTCTGAAGAGAAGAAGTTCACGGAGGAGATAACTTTCCTGAAGAAGACTAATGCCCAACTGAAGGCTCAGCTAGAGGGCATAACCGCACCCAAAAAGTAGACGGAGATTTATGGTGTGTGGTCTATGTGTTTTCCATTTGTCACTTTAACTTTGTTGGAACTTATTAAAATTAAATTATTTGAGCAATCGAACAACAACTAAGACTCTTCAGCTGGAGCAGACTCCTGGGTTTGATCTTCATCAGTAGCTTCCTGTTGAATTTGTTCCCTTGGAGTAATCTCCGTGTCGTCCACGTTTATCTCGTTAAGAATAGGGGTGGGCTTAAAGGCTTCTGTTGTTTTTTTTTTGGACAATGGCTCCTCCTTAGCTGCTCGTTTTTCCGGTGGCTCCTCGGAAGCTTCTTCTGGAACATCTTCCTCATCCTCCTGGGGCAGCTGGTCGCGCATTGCTTGCAACTCTTCTTCGGAAGGTAGAGTGCCCTTAAGCTCCTCCATTTTGGCCATGTACCGCTCGTAAACAAACTGCGCCATTTCGGACATGTTTTCGACCGTCCTCACATCTTGACTGGCCACATCAGCACTAGCCAAACGATCCGTGGGGTACTTGTCTTCGGGTACCAGACTCAACTTCAAAGGTCTCTGGGTTAGCTGAAAGAGTGTCAGAATTATAAACCGCGAAACAAATTATTAAGTGCCATTAAAACTTACAAGCTTAAAAGTCTGCTGAAGTTCCAGACAGTTCTTAAACAAGGAGACCCTGCCAAATACATATAATCCAAGACGCGCTCGACTCATGGCCACCACTAAACGTCGAACATCCCGCAGATGTCCAACCGCCTTGGTGCGCACTAGAGAGATGAGAATATAGTCGTTCTGCTGACCCTGGTACTTATCCACGGTGGTGATCTTATGCGGCCAACCAATAAGAGGATTGTTGCCACAGCGGGCGTTGATTACGTCGCGGATGAGATGCTTCTGCCCATTGTAAGTTGTCAAAATGGAAATCTTGGCTGCAGGGTAGCCCAGCAGACGCATATACATGTATACGGCGACAATGTACTCCGCCTCAGCAAGATTCTGTGGGTTTAAAGGATCAGATAATGAAGCCCTTGGAATTTTTCAATTTCGTCTCACCTGGTAGAAGTAGGGATTGGGCTCGCTTTCACCCACTCCTTTGAAGTCTTCAACATTAATAAGCTGGTAGTCGTGAACAAATCCTGGATTAGCCTGTTTGTATTCATCCCGCTCAAAAATGTGCTGCAGGTCTTCCAGCTTCTTGTATCGCCACTTGTACAAAGAACAAATACTGGCTCGTGCACGACCCTGCCCATCAAGATCTACGGTAGGCACTCCGAGACGTACCAGCCTGGTAAACAGACTCTGTTCCATGTTAGAGTACTTCTGGAAGGCCATGTTTTTAATCACGGGCGGCAGCTGATGGTGATCCCCGATCATGATCCAACGCTTTAGACGATTAAGTCCATCCAGCGGATTCTGCAGCAGCAGGGGAATAAACGTTTCGATCTCCAGGATCTGTGCCGATTCTTCCATAAGGATATTGTCATATCGAAAACCAAGATTAACCAGCTCCTTGCGTTTGAGTGCCGCATGGGTACAAGTCATGGCAATGATCTTTGCCTCTTTGACGAGCAAATATTTCGATCGATCCAGTCCCGTGCGCAGCAGTTCAAAAGCCCGGAATTCCTCTAGTTCGTTGAATATATCCGAAATGTATCGGAAATTAGAGCAGGCTATATCCATAAGTTCATCATAATTCGCACCCTTGAACAATGGCTGCGGGGCATCTGCAAAGAATTTTCCAAAGGGAAACTCCTTTTCAAACTCCGCTCTCAGCTTCCCCGCATCCGTCTCCTCCTTATGTACGCATATCTGACTCTGGAACTTCTCCCACCGCGCCATGACATTGTAGAGGTAAAAATAGCCGGCGGTCTCACAAGTGTAAGCATTATCACCACTCACGCCGAGCGCCTCTTGCAATTTCTGCACCTGGCTAAGAAGATCCATACGCTTGGCCAGTACATAGTTAACTCGTCCATATCGACTGTAGTCTTTCTCGGTCTCCAGGGCTTCCTCGCCGTGACCAAGACGCAGCAAGTGTCGCTCATCGATATCCAAGGCCATGATCTTTTCGAACAACTGGTTCAGCGCCTGATTGGAGTGGGTCACAATAAGGGTTCGTTGATTAGGGTGGTTGTGGTAAATATTCGATATGATTTGAACGGCCACGTCAGTTTTACCAGTACCAGGCGGACCGACCACCAGTGTCAGACCCGGTTGCATTCCCGCTCGAATGGCTTCCACTTGAGTGGGTGTAAAACGGATAGAGTTTCTAAAAAAAAAATGGTAGGGTCACTTGTACTCAATTTGGTTCAATCATATATGTGATATAAAATATATTAAGCTGCATATTAGATTACAATACTTACTGCTTAGGCTTGTCGCTGGGATATGGACCCCTGGCTTCATATTTGTAGGGCTGCACCAAAATTGATTTGGTCAATTCCTGTTCAGGTGTCTCTTCATGATCCTCTCCATCGCTTTCCTTTTCAATAAGCACATCCTCAAATATTAGCCTAAAGGGAGGTTGGCGGTTTTCCTCTGGCACCTCACACTTTAAGTTGTAGTTGGGGAAACTGGCCTCCAGATGATTGTAATCCAAAAAGGTATCATTAAATTCCAGACTGCGTTCCTGATTGGGCATGTTACTGTAGTGCGCTGCTCCAGGATCACCATAGCCCAGGAGGATGTCGCGCAGCCAAGGCGGAACCACGCATTCTGTATTCATTAAGTGACGTATGGTTTCCAGCACGGCCTTGAAGTTATTCTCCTTGGGCTTGCGGCGCATCAGTATGTTAAAACTCTCGTAGACGTCGTCAGCACCCTAAATGAAGAACTTATTAATTAACACTGTTGACGATTCAGCAGAATATAGTTGAAAACCTACCTCCTGAAGGTCGTCCATATCCAAGCGGTACTGATTTGAGTCCAGCCAAACGCGGTAACAACGATTCTCACCCTGCAGCTGTGGCCTTGGCTCCGGACCGTCTTCTATGACTCGGCCATTGGCATCAAGCATGCCCTCCACCTCGCATCCACGGACACTAACCAAGCCAACCTGCGGTATAAAAGGTTCCCGGTGCTTGTACTTAGTACCATATGGTTGCGTGGGCTTGACTGTTATGAGGAAGCACACGTCGTGCTTTCGAAGATTCTCCCACTCTGCCTTGATCTCTCGACGCACGGAGAGAGTTACGCCCACATCAGCACGCACTCTTGAGGGCTTCTTTTCGCCCAGATGAGGTTTGGCCACTTCGACCACGGCAAAGCTGGCAATGGGCAGAGCCATTCTTGCCCAGCCACCGAAAACAACATCGCCATCTTCTGATTGCCATGGCAACATGCGGCTGACAGCATCCTCGATGTCTTGCCGGATTTCGTAGGTGGATTCCAAGCGGAATAGGTTAAAGTTGCGTAGAAGGTAGTCGTGGAGAGTCAGGAACTGCAGATTAAGCTTGGGTAGCGCCAGGCAGCTCTCACCGGAGTAATATTCCGAGGGAACAACATTCTCGTCCCAGATGATCTGCTCCGTGGGATACAGGGGCATCTCGTTGAGCGCCTCCAACTGCGAGCAACGTCGCTCATGGCGCGTAATCAGCAGCTCACGCAGAAACTGCTCGTCTACCCGATGCCAGTCTAAGGGTGAGACCACCTCCTCTGGCACCAGATTCAAGAACGTGGCAATCTGAAGGAGTCCCTTGCCATCCAACCCACCAAAGTGCTGCTCCAGCGACTCCCTGTTATCCACTGTGGCCACGTTGGACAAGGCAAAGACTCGCAGGCTGGGAAACTTGGCGAACACCGCTCGCTGTAGCGAGGTGATCTTCTTGTAGTGCAGCTGGGTCATGTCGTGATCCGTGAGCGAACTTCCAGTTACGTCGTTAATCTCGAAGCGGGTATAAAACTTGAGCATGTCCAAGAGCTGTAAGTATGAAATTGCGTTTTTATATTGTTAAAGAAATTGTTTAAGATGTAGTTACCTATAATTATGGGATATTACAATTAAATGATCAATCATTCTTAACCCCCATATTGGCTGATCCGCTCCTGTTCGATTACCCAAATGCGCGTGCTGAATGAAACGTGTTTGTTGTACTACTACCTGCCCTCGTGAATTCTACAAACTCACGCAAACATTGAGCGTTTCTCTTTCCCTGTCGAACTCTCTCCTCTCTTTCTCTTGATTTCAGCTGCACTACAGGTATTCAAAGCCAGACATACTATATAAGCTAAGCCGGTTGGTGTACCCCAAAAAGGTTGATACGTCATCATTTTGGGCAAGACCACTCACACAGCTGCACCAGCTAAGTTTGACTATGTGTGCGAGAGAGGTAGTGCTAATTAGACGAGCCAGGTGAGCGGAAAGCGGAAGTCCTTGCATGCGGGACATTCCCTGAAACCCAATACATGTGTGTGTGTTCAATACAAATCTGCGTTGAAGGTTAGCTGAAGGGTGTTGCTGGCTAACATTTGACTAAATGGAAGTCTTTATAGAACTTTAAAGACTCCTGTCTTTCTTATCTTCCCTTCCCTTTCAGAGTTTGTGGAGGTGCGAGAGGACAAGTGTGATGACAGGGCACGCGTCAATAGAGAGCTGCACACAGCTGCATCTTATCGCACCGCATCTTCAAGTCCCATCCTGGCGCAGGAAGCGAGGGGAGGGGGAGCACTAGAGAGCACTGGAGGAGCAAACAAAGCCGTCGCATACTCATACAGCCAGACATTGCCGGTTCCTCCTGCTTCACTCCTACTGAATACTTGCTCCAATTGATAATTTCCGCCGCTCAATTTAAAAAAGAGAGCACGAAGACGGAAAGAGGACGCGAATTCAAAGCCCTGCTTCAACATTTTATACCCTCGATTGATCAAAGGGTATTCTACAATGCTACTTTTGGTATTATATGTGGGTTTCACTTTCTTCCGGCATTTATTTTATAGAAGCCGTAGTATTTGATAGCAAGACTATATATATTTTTATATCCCAAAAATTTACCTAATAGCGACAAAACAAAAAAAGGTATAATATGTGGGTTTTAGTTCCTTCAGGCAGGGCAATGATTAGTCGGGGCACTCGGGTCCAACGCTCAGTCTGGTTTTCAATGCGAGAGAGGGAGCTGTTTGGTGGGGGTTGAGCGCTGCTCTCGCAACTCTCCACTCTCTCGCCGCCTTAGTGACTTGATATTAAGAGCAGGGGACAGAGAGTCATTCGCTTTTTGTCGTCGCTTCGAGTCGGTTGATGTTGCTTCTTCAAATTTTATTTCGATTTGAATACTGTTTAAGGAGGAAGTAACGCGTGTATTGTTTATTAACCGAATACGAATCAGAATCCCAGACGAAAGTGCCTTTGTGGGTGTGTGTTGATACAAAAAAGTGTCGCCTTACTTGAGTTCTGGCATGCAAGTCATGATCTTGGCTCACAGCCGGCACCTTGATGACGCATTTCTTAGCAAGCGCAGATCCACATAAACACCAACGGCAACTACCTTTTACCTGTGTATTGTATCTGTATCTGTGTCTGTGTTACTAAGCGAAAGATGCTCGTAAAAACGCTTGGCGCGCATTTTGCAGCCGGGCAAAATGCAAAAAAGTGCAGCTGCTCCGCTCTGCTGATTCCCCTGCTCAGCGTATTACTCCTTAGTCTAAGCCCTTTACCAGTAGGCAGTCATGTCACTAGCGCCGGATCCTCACCGGGGCTATCTTCCGATCCCCACCTAGTGCTGGTTTACAAATGCTGCGAAAAGTTCGAGATACACGTGGACCATGAGTGCAAGCAGGTCAACGAAACGGGTAAGTTCAACAGCTGGCCAGGCGGAAAACTCCTAGCCCCTCGAAAAAGTTGCCATAACAACCACAACCAAGTTGGTTGGCCATTCAACTTTATGGATTTTCCCTCCTGGCATGCAACATATGTATGCCCAACATTAAATGGCCCATTTGTTGGCTATCAGTGGATCAGTGGAACGAAGCCAACAGCTAAATATCCCCAACTCCACGGTCGTACTCCCCCAACAAACTTCTTAAAACAAACAAAGGGTGGCCCCAATCCCAATCCTGATGGGAAATATGATTTATGCTGTGGGGCATGCTTCTGTTTAAACTTTTAAGTAGCCACTTGATGAGGGATTCCCAAATCGGGAACATCATCTCTTGGAAGTAAAATGATGCAGAAAATCCATTAGTAAGGTACTGTAGATGCTTCTGTTTCCCATAAATACGAATCCGAATAACTAATGTTTGTGTAGCTAATGCTGAACATAGTGAAACAAGGAATACCAAATTTTAATAGTTCCAAAGAGGGGAATGCCTATGTAATTTACACTGACTATTCGCCTTGGATGTTTGACAAACAATAGGATGTGGAAAGCAGAAAATCATACTCTAGCAGCTATATCGACATTCTATCTCGAACAGCTAGAACTGAATAAAACATTTACGACCATGGATCAGCCATATAGGTGACACATAAAAGTGTAACTATTACGAATAGTTGAATCACTGCATTGTACTGATCTCATCAGATTTTAATTGTTGTCATTTGAGTAATCCCAATACTTAAATATGGCCCATAATCAAAACATGCAATCTTATTTCCGTGTGATTAGCTATGATTAACATATCAATGGCTGAGTAGGAAAAAATGTATCCGAACTGCGATAATTGGAGAAGGACCAATCCGCACAAATGGCAAAACCAGCTGACGAAGACGCATTGCACAGCTCAAGTTCTTTGCCCAGAAGCGTAAATATTGATATTTGCGGAGAAAAAAGAAAAGAAAAGCTTCCCCTTGATCGACCAGTCCAACAAAAGCAGCAATAACTTGAACTGCCTTAATGATTTTCCACGGTCTGTGTTCTCTATTTATCGTTGGTTTCCATTTGCAGACTACTTCCAGCCGATGTTCACCAGCTATGGAGGAGAGCAAAACAGGCCCGTCAATTTCAAATTCGTCATCGGTATTCCAAATTGTGGATCCATGCAGATGTGGCCCATATACCACTATGCTGGCGTGAGTTTGGAGTCCCTTAGCCCGAAACTGCTGGATAGTCATGTATATTTTTATATTTTCCAGAGCTCTGATAAGCTAGTGTTACTGGATGATGGCAAGCTAAGGCATTACACCAATGCGGAAAAAGAAGGAGAGGAGCGTCATGGAATACAGTCGGATTATGAGGAGGATATTGCCGGCAGTCTGGAGCCCCTATACCATGACTACGATAAGGAATTGTATTGCATCGACAGGGTAAGCGTGGCTACAGTCCAAGTAAATTGCATGGATAAACATAAAACCCATTCGCAGGCCACCTCCAGTACGGGAGAGGAAAATGTGCTCTTCGCCAAGATTTGCTTGGCCCGCAAGGAGATCAAGTGGAGTGATTCAAACTTCCTGCTGCGCAAAATCTTAAACCCAATATTCCATGGCATCTCGCTCATTATCCTGCTGGTCATCGCCATCATCTATTTTATACTGCCTACTCTCAGGTGAGCAATGGTTTGAATTTGACTTCCTTCATGCGTTAATTCCAAATCCATTCAGCAGAGATCTGGTTGGCAACATTGTGACAACGATAGCCGTCTGCCTTATGGTTAGCCAGGCAGCGGACCTGGTGAGAATATTCACCGAGCTGACCAGCCATGTGAGCTTCATTGTGGCAGACATTATTCTGTGCTTCAGCCTGTTAGCAGCCTTCTTTTGGCTGAACAGTTTCGGTTTTTACATTTGGAAAACTTTTCGTTCGAGGAACGTTTTCCTGCGAGTCACCGACGGCAGGAAGTACTGCTACTATTCCGCGTATGCTTGGGGATGCACAGCCATGATGGCTGCACTGGCCGTCTTTGCACATTTCTTCCTCGACGCCGACTCCTACAAACAGGAGCACATGGTGGGCGAGCAAGAGACGATCGGCTGGCTTGGCATCTGCATATTCTTTGCTCCGATTGCATGTACCATTTTGGTCAACATATTCTTCTATGTGACCACCAGGAAGCTAATCAACCGCCGGACGGTATACGGCCGCATTGCGCACAAGTTGAAGGCCAAGTAAGTGAATCGACTGCTCAGCATTGCTCATAAGCCATCTAAATATATGGCAACATTATCTTTGCAGTTTCATCATGTTCTCGTTGATGCTGTTGGTAATGTCGATAGCCTGGCTATTTCTCATAATGTCTTGGCTGCAGATGGAAGGTCTGCTCTATGCCCACATCGTAGTCAACGCCCTGCAGACACCGCTTTTGCTTTACATCTGCGTGCTGCGCCAGCGACATGTGACATTTCTGCTAAAGAAGACCTGCTGCTACAATGAGCCGCCCTCGGCAAACGACTGGGGCGATGAGCTGCATTACATGAACGGCAACGATTACTGAGGAGCCACCGTCCACACTAATATAAGTGTTTTCGTAGTTTAGCAATGTCCAACATTGAGATTTGTACTTAATTTTAACTAATTTATGCTGTACGAGATAGTTAGTAAAAGATAAGTCTGACACCCACCTGGCCAAACAATTTTCCTTCCTCGCGACGAACCAAGGGTGACAGAAGAGCCCGTACAATCAGATGACAGTCGTCTAAAACTGTGTTGAAGAAGCGCCGCGTCGGCAAAAGTGCCTCCAAGTCGATGACAAACTCCAGGAAGCGCTCGCAGTAGTGAACCACGTTAGATGGCACCTCGCCTTCGGCGGGAATGCGTTCAAGTATGTGCAGGAAGTCAATAATAAGATTCTGCATAAAGTGTCTCTCCCAGAGGACCTCTGGTTTGCAGTCTTTCTCCTTCTTGAGCAGCCGTTTCCAGTACTTTCGCCACTCGGGAACTTCTCGAAGCTCCTGTTCGCGGCGGCCTGCAAGAAGATACATTTAGGATCACTTCGATAGGTGTTTCGGCTTTTAAGGAGAACTTACGGGGCTGCAGGCAATGCCACATGGACAAGGAGACTAGTCGCTTGGCCTGTTCTCGGCACAGCTCTATCTCCATGCTGTTGAAGCAATGGTTAATGAACATCAACAGCGCTGTTCGCTCCCTCAACGTGCTGCTTGCCTCCTTTGCCTTCTTGCTTGGCAAACAGCTTTCTAGCACGTGGCGGAAGAAGGCTGGATACTGATCCGGAAGCTTTTCAAACACGGTCCAAACTGCGACGCGCTCCCGGAACTTCTCGTTGGCCATTATTACGATGGACATAAGGTGGGCATGGGTGGCAGTTTCTCGTTGGTAGTGCGGCCACAGATACTGCTCCAGATACTGACTGAACTCCAGCATGTTGATTCGGCGTGCACTGTGGCCACCGCCATCGCCGATCTCCTCCTTGTAGATGCGTTCGATGATCTTGGCACTGTACGGCAGGTGATCTGCCTTCGTATCAGGCGTCCAGTACTGCGATGCCAGCTGTAAATAGGTTATTCCAGATTCATATTTCCCACTAAGATTTGTCCAGCGGAGCACCCACCTGCCAAATGACATCGGAGCTGAGCTGGGCCACCGTGAGCGATCCACCTTTCTCCTTTGTAGCTTTTATTGGTGGAACGCTTTGTTGGGCCCTAGTTTGACTTCTTCGCTTCATGTTGCGTTTATTAAATTGCACAAAAACGAAAATAAACACAAAAATCTGCAGCAAAACAAACGCTGCCGGTCGTTAGTGTGACCGTTGTAGGGCCGGCAAAATACACCAAAGTTTTCAATCTGAAATCCACTGGTCCGTACCCACTGCAAAAATCATAAATTTAAAAATCCAAGAAATCTAATGAATATAGTTGGAGAGTATTTCATTAGTAGCTCCTAACAATTTTAATTTAAACTATATAATTATAAAATTATTAAAATTATTATAAAAACTGCAGATACCCTTTATGTTATCTTCGCCGCTGTGGCAGCACTATGGACCATTTTCCACAGGTCCGGCAGCACGACAAAAGGTTTTTGTTTACAGCACGCCGGCTGCAGTTCTTAAGCATTAAAGAGATATTTATTTGTAATTTAAGGCGATTTTTACACACACGAACACGCCATGTCGCAGACCATGCCGCCAGAGAACTTAAGCGTGAGTAGCAAGCATCCAGAAAATACAGATCGGGCCCTAATGCCATCCCATTCCAGAGCCGCCTGTTGACGGTGCTCAGTTTGCCTCTTTACGAGCGCTTGCATGAGCTGAGCATCCTGTTCGATCGGTGCTCCTTGCGCCAAGTGCAGGAGATCTTCCCCCACATTGTGCACTCCATCTTCGGGATCCGTGGCAATCCTTTGGGCTGGGGCCTGCGGACCACGACGCTGGAAAACAATCCGCTGCACTACCAAACGCTGCAGCAGTTCTTCGGCGTCTGTGGGCCCTGGATGCACGTTTGCCACCGCTTGCTCCTCGACCAGAACAAATTCGAGCTGGACATCAACCTCCTGCCGGTAAGTGGTTTAAATAGGACTATTTACCAGACTCCCTCTAATTTCATCCGTTTTAGGCCAAATTCGTTAGCCTGCTGCAGAGTGGTCAAAATCCCAGGTTTTATGCGGAACTCATCAATGTAGACTCGATGGTGCAGCAGGTGTCCACGCTCTCGCTCAATGCCTTCGACTTCTACGTGATTCACTTTGTGCTGTACGCCCTACAGCCGCTACACTCCATCAATCCCATAGCCATGCAAATCCACAACGTGCGCAGCAAAACGATCTACTTGAAACTGGTGTCCGAGTACCTTAACAACTTCCTGCCGTTGGTACCAGATGCACGCATAGAACCGGTACACTTTAGCAGCGGGGTTAAGGCTCCACAGCCGTTGCCAGCCCAGTCATTACAGCCGCAAAAGCAACCGCGCTACCTTAAGATCCCCAGTTCCTATCTCAATGGCGGAAACGTGTCGGGCGCAGCTGGCAGTCCCAATGCAAGCGTTGGCGGCGGGAACACATCACCACAGTCCAACAGCGCAAATGCCAGCGCGAACAGGGCCTTCGCCTGGCGTTCTGAAAGTGTACTCCACTTTTTCGTAGACATCTGGCTGCGCTACGACATCGAGTCGGAACATCATTTGCCTAGCAGCGATTTTGTGCGCGGCGTACGCACGTTGGTCAAGCAGGTCCACTTCTTTGCAAATGGGGCGCAGCACGATCACAGTTCGCTGTGCGCGCTGCGTAAGGTATCGTTGAGCATGGTTAAGGCAAGGATCTACGCCTTTATATGTGGTTTGATCGATCGTTGGCCGCTGGACAGCTCGCTGATGGTGGTGCTGGAGCTGTGGCTCAGTTACATTCAGCCATGGAGATACACCATGGCGGCGCTGAACAATAAAACGTAAGAACACACTCACAGATTGAAATACTGGAAAATAATAACACTTTTTTGTTCCTTCTCAGTTCTAGTCTTTCTTACATGCCGCCCATTTTGTCCTGCTTCGATGGCTTCATCATCGACAATCTTATTATGTACACACAAATATTTATGCAGTTACTGCCCCACTTTGGGCGGTTGGACTACACCGTATATCGGAATGCATTTATGCTGTACCGGTTGGCCACAATATTCTCTCAACATGATTTAGTAGATAGACTGCAGCGTTTTGAGCGTCTCCATGGAGGCAATGCTTATGGCTTTGACTCGCCCCAGCGACAAGTCAACATGATGAAGTGGGTAGAGACTGTTTAATTTAATGACTTTTCTCATTTAGAAACAATCCTATTTCTTTTAGCAAATCCTATTCTCCAGGCTCTCAGTGGAATCAAGTGGTTAACATAAGCTCCGCCAAGCTGTTTAATTATACCATGCAAACGCAAATGGAAAGCTTCTTGTTCCTGATCAGTGCAGCCCGAAACTCGGTGCTCAGAGACATCGCTAAGCTGCGAAACGAAATTGCGGAGAGACAGCGCTCTAAGGGATTTCTCAAGAACTACTTTAGCAAGCTCTTTGGCGAGTGCACCCAGGAAGAAGTGACCCTGCGCGAGTTCAGTCGCATTCCGGAGGTTTTGCGTCAATGCATCGACGCATTTTGTCGAACGTTTAATGTAAGTTTACAGTTCGTTTTTGATTAACATAACATTTAAATACTTGAATATCTAACCAGGTTGATCAAGCGAATCTATCCATGCATGAAAATCTACCGGAGGAACCATCTTTGCCTACTGCGACTGCGGCGCAAAATTTCACCTTTTTCGACGCCAGCAATTCCCTGGACTCCTCAAAACTTAACCCGCACCAAATGTCGCTCAATGCGTCTAGCATGCATCCCACTGTTGATCCCGCAACGCTGCCCATCCAGAACAATGAAGTTAAAGCATTGGTAAGAGTACTGCACTTCGTATCTGAGAAGATAAACAAAAAGGTAAGTTTCAATAAAATGGCCCCTTTATTTTTCCTGGTGATAATAAAATATTGGTTCCAGTATGCTAGTCAGATACATGGATTCTACTTCCGCGACGATTACTGCGGAAAAGTTGCTCGGCAACTGTTGTATGCTCCGATGACGGAACAGTGGTTTGACAAAAGCTCCGGCCAAGTAGATATGTGTGAAAACTTGGTTCCTCCGCGAGTTTGCCTACGACCATTGGCCTCTATACCCGCTCTCACAACGATCGGTTGTTCCTTGATCCTGGGGAAACTGTTGTGGGGTGCCCCAGTCTTGGGAATATTTATTCTGGCCACTGTGCTCTTAGTCTATACCTTGCTGCAGGCATTGTTTTCCTAGTTTGAAATGTTTAACTAGATAGATTACTAAGTATGTGACATTTATATATTTGTATAAAACTAATGATACTACGAGTACAATTACGATTACTGTTAGTTCTATGATTATGTTTATGCGTGTATGACTGTATCACTCGGTTCGCGGCCGAAGGGCTAATCGCAAAGTCTGATCAGGCACGGTGACCATGCGGAGCACGCTGTCAACGGGCTCCTCGTTGAGGCATCTCATCTCGAACTGGGAGGCACATCGGCCCAGCAGGGAGTGCAGCTGCTTGAGTGCCACACGGCGACCAATGCAAGACCGCTGGCCGATGGCAAAGGGCAGACTACCGTGTGACTTGTGCACCTGCTCCTTCTCTGCAATGCACCAGCGCTCCGGGAGCACACGTTCCGGCTGCTCAAAGTGTGATGGATCGCGACCTGCCGTGTACAAGGAGAGCAGCACCATGGTCTGAAAGCGGAATGCATGAACGATTAAGCTCTCAAAGAAACTTCTTTCACTCACATCCTTTTCGATAAAGTGACCGCCAAGTTGCGCGTCCTGCGGCAGAAATCGGCCAATGAAGGGTGCAACGGGGTACAGACGCAGGGACTCCTTGATCAGGCCGTGCATCAGCCGCGAATCATTGGTGGTTCGCTCTTTGGCCAGCCGTTTCTGGAGCTGGGGCTCTTGTGAAAGGGCAAATAGGGCCCACTGACTGCTGAACGCGGTCTAAATGAAGCATAGCTACAATTAGTAATTGGTTTCGCGATTAATCGGATCGCCCGCCCGCTTACCGTGTCACCTGCTGCAATGACCAAGTCTACAAATATCCGCTTGATCATATCGCCTGGCACATCCGCCGCCTGCAGGCGATGATAGAGGGCCTCCTCGTGCGGGCTCCTTTGGTCCTCCTGCACTCTGATGCAGTGATCGATTATGGCAGCTCCCTCGCGCAGCACCTCATCCACATTGGCCTCGAAATCCCGCCAGATTGGCAGGCGCAGCATCTGAGCCAAGCGGGGCGGGAATGTCATCAGTCGCGAGCTATGCTCAAACACCTTGTGCACAATCTGAGTAAAGTAGTCCAGAGACGACTGGATCTTGGGGCAGGTGAGCACGCTGGTGCCGAACATGATGCAGCACAGTACTACAAGTATGATAAGAGATAATTCTGTATGGTGGGATCAGCACTTAATGCATGCCGGTTGGTACCTTCTATAGACCAACGGTAGAGCTGTTGCTCCAACAGGGGCAGTTCGTAGCTTCGGATTTCACCACTCTCTGCTAGCGGAATCGCCGCCGCCGCCGCCTCCGCGGTGCGTCTTCGCCACTGATCCACCATTCGTCTGGTACAGCTCTCAATATGCACGTCCATCCAATTCAAATTTCCGTTGAGCAGCAGTCGATTAAGTATGCGTCGATTGTGCAGCCACTCGGCGCCCTCCCTAATCCCATCGAAGAAGAGACAAGAGATCGCTATCGTCGGCTCCGAATTTGCAATTCAACGGACTCATTTGATCCACTCCACTTACATGAAGAACAGCCCGCGTTGGCAGGCATGTTGCTGGTTATACAGCGTCCAGGCATCCGGCAGCGGATGCTGCGGATACTGACCCTCGTGCTGGAAGACTGCGCGCATCAGATTCGCAGAGGACACGAACACTGCATCCTGGGTTCCGCCCAATCGCTCCCGGAAAATGGGTCCATACTGCTTGTGCCTCGCATCGATGTATTTGTGAAGGCTGTGCAGAGTGAGGATATACGGATTATACGGATTATAGAAGGGAGGGATCCTTTTGACGTGTATATAAAGAAGGACATATCATATCATCAACTTTTAATAGTTGAACTCTCTTAAGTCGCAGGCTTTGTTAATAGTTTTTCATTGCATGAATTGATTTTTCGTATTTGTATATTTCAATATATTGATATTTATCTTTGCTTTAGTTTAGTTTAGTGATATTTATTATTTCGATTTTAATTTGTATGAAACGTTGAGATTTTGAAATACATTTTTTGTTTGATGTAGCATTTAAGATTTTGGATTGTAACGCAACCGCATATAAACAATTCTATTACGTTTCGCACTTTTTGTTAATTCAGTAGAGTTAAGCACTTTCCTTCCAGAAAAACTACCAATAATCACTTTTTTCAAAAGGTTGCCAATTAAGGTTGAATGGTTTAACATTGAACTAGTCCGGTATAAGCCAATTTTATAGAGTTCTTGGAGACAAGTATTACTATGCATTTTCAGCAGTGCTTTTCAGGAGTGCTGGTCAAGTCAACGTTGTTGCTCTCCGACTTTCAGAAGTTCAACTATACGGATTTACTGCGCGGCTCCTCCGGCGGCTATAAGATCCACAAGTGTCCCGACTAGCGGAAGTCCCTTCACCCGCGGAATGGGCACGTATTTGACGGCAGGCGGTAGTTCCGATGCGGGTAAGCGTTGCGTAGGTGGCGGCTGCTCGCACCGCGAGCGGAACAGGCTCAGGCTGAGGATTCGCACCAGGAGCTGGTCGAGCAGGTGTCTCAGCCAGCGCAGCGGGCCCGGCCGCTCCCTCTTCTCGGTCATCGGTGTATGTGCGTCACGGTGGCAGCGGGGGGTAACCACCTGCACCTGCTCTCGGCTGTGAAACGCTCTGGAAAACGCGTCCCGACAAAGGGCCAGGCCAGGGGCAGACTGACTCGACCCGCCGGCCGGAGCGGGCCTTTTAACCCATCGAGAGCCGGCCACCAAATCACCGATCGGATCGGATCGGATCGTAGCGGAGCGGATCGCATCGGCTACCTGCGCTGCCTGCCCACGATCAGTGTGACGGCGATGCCGGTGGGCATCGAATCGGACATGTCGGACACATGGATGGATGTCGCTATGTATATGTATAATCGCAAATCAAATGCGATCGGCATTGGCCAGAAGCGCTGAGTGGACACCAAGACTCTGCTGGCCATGCAAATTTCACGGGAGGGGGCGAGGGGGGCGAGGCGGCAGGAAGGGCAAGGAGAGCGAGAAAGTTGAGGTAATTGCCAACTTTTCCTCCATTGTTTTGGTCAATTCTGTGTCAAACTGGTGCTGTTTATATGCTCTCATGCAATATGATTGAGCAAAAATGTAAAACGTGCGATCAAAATTGCATTTTAATTCAATTCCATGCACAATGCAATTGCTGATATGTTTGCAGATAATTCTGCACATAACCATTCAAAGAACCAAGTCGCTTTCTGGTAATTTAAATTCGTTTTTCCCGCTCATTTATTATTTAAAGCCTTTTTTGAAGTGTATTTATTATTTACCTATTTATTTTAATATTTATAAAATGCTCAAAAGTTTCCAAAATCAACTGTCTAAAAAGGAAAACACAAAATTGTGTTCAGACCACACTCATTGTTGGTGACCCCTAATGAAATATTCAACTGCTTAAACAATCATGTCTTAGTAGTCATTTTAAATAGATTAACTCAATAAATACTATTTACAGTGTGCGTCCTGTCCACAATCCTGTCGTATTTCGCCTCTGATTTCCAGCCTATGCAATCGCATTATTTTAAATCACCTCGGTGACAGCTCAAAATGCTCTTTTTTCACAGCCGCCGTATATTTTGAATGCTGCATTAAAAGTGCCATATTTTGCATGTTTCACGTTCAGTTGGCACTAAAAATAAATCAAATAGAAGCACACTAAAGCCAGATAAGCCCAGCAAATGCACCATCAGAAAGTTGACAGGAAGCAAAACGAGCAGCAAATAAAGTCGACGGAGCGAGTTAAATGTGGACGAATGGGGTAATGGAATTTATGCATTAATAGTTGCAATTCGAATTGGGCTATCAAACGAAGGACGACCTGAATCGTGACCTGGGAATAAACTTCACTGCTTGACGAAGGTTGTGCAGACTCAAGACTTGTCATATTTATGGTCTATTAGGGGGAGCAGTGTCACAACTTCTACTCCAGCCCAAGAAGCGAAAAGGGTTAAGATAAATAAATATTGTTTTCCCTCTTTGCGGCAACACACGCGACATGCATAATAATAAAAGTAATAATATCGGGAAAATGTACAGGGTTCAGGGGGTTCCCCAATTCATATAAAGATAATGCAAAACAACACGAAGGACAACAAATAACAAAATATAACCAGCACCCCCGCCATTCTTTCCCCTCCACTTAATGCAATAATAAGACCGATGCGCAAAGAGCATAAATAAAAAAATATACAAGTATAAAAGCAATGGGGGCGGAAAACAAAGCTCCAAGCAGCATGACGCCATTTGGAAAGCGACGCCTTCCGCCTTTATTGCCAACTTTGGTGGGGGAAAGCGGCAGCGGGAGACCGGAAGTTGGAACGAGCTTTTTCGGAGGATGGGCCAAAGGATGGGCCCATCCTCGCGCCGCGTGGCATGCAGTTCACATGGAGCAAATGGAAGACTGTCTTCGGCTCAGCTGGAAATGAGAATGACGAGATGGATGAGCCAGGACTTCCTTGTCCATTAATATTGTGTCTGAATAGTTTGCAGATAGGCACGTAGATTGGTGATTTGACTCGCAGTTTACATTCGCTAAACGGCTAAAAGGATACACGTGTATATTCTCCTGGTATGGTACACTGATTTTCTGGCTTGTATATTTAATCTAAATGTCAATTAACTTTGTTGTTCTTCAGCCAGCTTTTTCGAAAGTAATAGCTTAACTTTACGCACAGAAAAGGATTCCCTAGAAAAGTACATCCTTGCCACAAAATGCAGCAGAGAACGCAAATCCAAATACTTTCTCAGGCCAAAAGGTAAGTGGTAAGGTAAAGGAACACAGCCAGATCCAGGATAACTTTAGGTTTACTCCAACTCGCTTGGAGCGGAAGTCCTTACAGCTTTTGCATATCCTAAAGTGCCACTAAGTGGTGCTATCATTCTTTCATGTGTGCGGAATGTGATGGTTATCACACGCCACAACAGCATTCGGATTCACGTACAGATAGGGATACAAATACACTTGGATTCGCAGATACAGATACACAGCACTCTGTGCATCCTGCATATATCCTGTTTCTATGTTTGTGAGCTTCAAGTGTTTGTTGATTCTAATTCACCGTCCCCATCCCATTTCGAATCCTCGATTCGCTGTGGTTTTCGTATCGCTGACCACAACAGAATTTCACTCTTTACTGTATTTTTTCCCCACCAAAGGACCCTCCATGCTGCTCCACCTCCTGTGGCAGCCACTGGGCCAGGACTGCCGCTACCCAAAAAAAAAAATGTGTCCAAAACATAAATGACATTTATATTGGTTATAGTATTATAAGGCAGCTTGCTCGGACCCCTCCGCGTATACGTGCCAACATTTGGGTCATAAAAATAAACACAAAAGCAACAGCAAACAGTGCTCGAACAGGACAAACAATTTATACCACTGGCTAAAGAAGGAGAGGTCAGGCTATGACATATGAGGAATCGCACGCATCCATAGTGTGTATGGTACATAAAGTGCGTTTCATAATCGGATGACAGTTGAGAGGTCTGCAGTATGATCGTAATGGCCAGAGCTGGCTTTAATAACTTGAAGCATATTTTCATGTATATATAAGATCTACTCGAGTCCTTGTCGGTTTATATAGCCTATAAAACGCTTACTGCCTTCGTATATTATACCAATTTATGAAATTCGAATTCATAGTTAAATAATATCTGTACTTTTGGATATTATTGCTCCTATTTTCAGATGCTTTATCAGTTGCGAAACGTGTTGTATTTTACAGCCAGCGTTCAACTTCTCCGCGTCTATACTTACAATTGAAAACTTTTGCCAAGTAATAGGAGCCATAACAGTTTTCTGGTCACGTGGTCAGCCGCGTGAGCGGAAACAGGGATTAAAGAGTCAGAGTTAGAGTTAGAGTCAGAGTCAGAAATTACGTATACGCCGTGTGCGTCATAACGCAAATGTCAAAATTGGTCAGGCTGACAGGCAGGGTCAAATGGCCAAAAGGGGTGTGCCGTGGGATGCGATTCCCCCAAGTGTGAGGGGGCGTGCCGGTGGGTATGTGGGCGTGTGGGCGTGTGGGTGGGTGGCTGTTCTGGCTCCCACGAGTGACTTAGGCTATGTGCGTGCCTTTGGCATATTTGTGTGCCAAGCGCACACATCTGAGTAGGTATGAGTTGATAGTAAGGACCAGCCAGGAAAGCCAGCCAGGCAGAGTGAACGATAGCGGGCAGCAAGTTCAATGGCTTCGCTCATAAATCCATCGCCGCAGCCAATACAAATAAACAAGGCCGACAGCCAGACCACCAGTCGGAAAATGGGAAAAGCCGCTCTGACAGTTTGGTCGCAGGAGGCAATATTCGTGGTGGAGCGGTTAGATAGCCAAGCGCCAAAACAACAACCGATCCGCAGACCCTGGAGGACCTGCGTAGGGTGCATGCCACGTGCTGATTAAAACCTTTTCGATATGCTACGCGAACTTCTGGAAGAACCTGGTTGTCAGGGCTTCAGTACAGGGTTATATTACTTCCTGATGCGCAAACATGTGTGCAGCCACAAAAATAATTAATTGGCGCGAATTCAATACTGGAAATGTACATTTTCAATATTTGGACAGTGGGAAAGCAATACGGTGCGTAACAAACGTTTTAATTACGCGAAATATTTATTATTTCACGCAAAACGTGTTAGCCGTGAGCATACAAATAAAATTATTTGCTGAACGACTGAAAAAAAGGATTAGATTAAACCAGCTAATCGTTGCGAAAATTCCCTCGTTTTGTATGTTAGTTTGTATGCTTCAATTTCTTTTATAGAGACATGTGACTTAGGGGATTTTTCCGAATCGAAGTGTTGTATTTTTCCAGTTCCTTTGACATTTAGGTGACCAAAATTAACACTTTTATCACCAACTTCTTTCTCTGTTCTGTTATTTTTTCATCAATTTCCTTTTTTTGCCAGACGTTGGCCAAAGGGTTTTAGTTCTTGGCTCAGTCATGCACGATAAGGCACCCAAAATACAAATATACAACAAGGGAAAGCGCTACAGTCCAGTGCCCCGACTATCAGATACCGCTTACGCAGCTAAGAAGATGGCGATACGCATTTACACTTCTCCAAATATTTAAGCTTGTGACATTACCTGTTCCTGTCACTTGACTAAATTTGGCAGTTCATCACTTAAATGTACAAGCAAAATCCCATAAATAATCCAAGAATTTGGCATACCCCTTTTGCCCTACAAAATATGGGCACAAAATGTTCGCTTTTTTTGTTGTTGTTTTTTGGTTTGTTTTGGAAGGTTTTCTGCCTCTAAGCTGATGTTGTTGTTGTTTATCCTGCGGGCCTAAATCATATTAATGAATTTTCTTTCGGTCATGATCTGGACCGCTATCAAGGTTGCAAAGGGCTGCGAATGGAGGTTTGGAAAACATTAATTACGCAAAATTAAATTTGATATCCTCGCATTAGCCGTGAATCAAGCGACGTACAAAACTGAAACGCTTCACCGGGCTTTATTTACTTTCGGAGGTCATTTTCCCTGAGGAAAGTGGCAAGTGAGGGTGCTTTTTGGGGTCACCACTTGAGCGGCTTAGTTTAATTTATGTTAAAAATAATAATAAAAGCAAAGGAAGCACAAGAAATAATAATTGCCTGCAATGCGAAATCCGCTGTTGGTCATTAGCGGAGTAACCTTTTTTTTGGGCTGGCAAAAGGGGTGAATGCGTGAATGTGAGTTCAAGGGTTAGAGGTCAGCTCCCTTCAGAATTTATTTGCGTCGCGCATTGCGGACCTCATTAGCAATAGTTTTGTTTGGCTTTGTCTGGTTTTCGGTTCAGTTCAGTTCGGGCCGTAATATTTATTTGGATTCCCCTCCACCCCCTTCCCCCTGGCAAATCCACACATAAATCATGGCCCAAACTGCACTGACAGTTGCGGCGCCATCGATGATGATGGCATTTTGTGGCCAGGGGCAGGGCTTTATCAGTTAGCCGGCACTATAATAATTCCCGACTTGGCTCCGTACTGCGGCGCAACTAATTAGCCCACAAATGTGCGACAAGGGCGGGGAGGGCGGGCTTAGAGGGGGGCACTGGTCAGTGTCCATGGATAAGGACAGCCAATTTGAATGGAACCAGCGCGAAACAAGTCATTTCATATGCGGCTTGTCTAAAAAGTTTGACAGGAATTCAGCCATTTCTCATTTATGGGAAGCAAGCACCTTTCAACTGATATGTTCATTATCCTCTACTAATTTTCATATTTTCAGCAGAGCGTTGTTGTTTTAATTACTCTTCTATAACGTAGCCCACCTTCGCGAGAGATCCTTATTATATTATTTAACATTCCCCACTTTATCATCCTTATTTCCCTTAGCAGTTAATTCAGTTGCTATGCCTACTTTTTCAATTTGGCATGAGTCTCCTCCTGCCGCATATTTCCCCCGTATATCAGGTGTCCTTGGTAATGCTAACCCATTTATTTAGCAAGGCAAAAAAAAAGTAGTAAAACATAAAGTACAGGAAGTTATTTTCTCCGTCTCACCCAGCTTACCCCCCACCACCTGTTTTCCTTCTTCGGCTTTGACTGTCATTCAGTGGGCGGAATGCTGGGTGGTTGTAGGGTGTGGTGGGAGGTGGTGAAAGGAGGAGCTTGGCTGGTTAAACGAGGAGGCCAATCAAGCTGCATGAGTGCATCCGACTGGAGCTCAGCTGCATCTTCCTCACACACACACACACCCACACACACCCAAACGCACAACACACACACAAAGAGAGCGGCAGGAACACGTGTGTGGCATCATCATTAACGGTACCGAAAGGATGGCTGTTTGAAAGGAGAGAAATGGGGGTCTCAGACTTTCTCCATTCACCTTGCCCCTTTCACCTGCCTGTTGTCTTTGCTGATTGCCTGCTAAAGGCAGTCAGCAAGAAAGGAAAGGAAACTTAGTTAAATCCGAATTAAGTCCGATATCCGATCACGGTTAGATTCCGGAGTATATCTGCTAACTGCTGGCAAATACAGGTTAACGTAGAACGTTAGGTTTCAAATATATTTTAGTACATATAGCATGGTTATTGTTATAAGACAATGTTTATCTGAGTACCGAAATTGCATTTCAAGTAGTTGGCCTGTATTTATCACAAAAATAGAGGCTGCTAAATCTGAGAATTCGATTTGAATTTGATTTTGATTCAAAGCGGATTTTCCAGTGCGCTAATTGCATATTTCGTGTTAAATCGGCTTATCCCCGCTCGAAATGCTAATTTATTTGTCAGTGTGCATGCATGTGCGTGTGTATGTGCTGCCAATCTCGCATTTGTGAGTGTGTTGAGCCGAGCATGAATAATTCAAATCAAAATTAATTCGTTATTAGTTCACAGCAAGCACAAGCAACAGGCTCGAATGGAAACTGAAGCAGGAGCAAAAAGCTTGCACCACCAATAAGTATGGCCGGGCATAAAGCCAACCTCATTACCAACTATGTATGTATGCATCTATTGGGGAGTGGGCACAAACCTGGCTTCAGTAGCGCCTTGGAAAATTTACATAAAACACTAAAAATATCAGCAGCAACGTCCGCAGTCAAAGTGAAGAGGCGAAAAAAACGCTGAAGAAAAACTAGGAAAAATGAAATTCAAATAAACCTTAAAATTGACTTAGCAACGACGACGGCAGCGGCAGCGACCACAACAAAAACAACATCATCGGTGACAGAAGCAGCGTCAGCAGCAAAACACAATACATACATATGTGTACATAAATATATAAACATACATGTATAGAAAAACCGCTCCATGGCATCAACAAACAATCAACGACAAAGAAAAATGAAAATGAAAATTAAATGTAAATGGTATGAAAGCCTGGCTTAAATGAAAAGCGAAGGGGAAGCATTCGTCACTTAAAGTTGTGGTTTTTTGTGAAATAATCAAATAGGTTCAATTGCAGGGGCTCCTAAATCCTCGTTACCTGTTATTTATACTCGTCTGCCGTCTGGGGAGTTGTGGATCCCACTGCGAATGCAACACATCGAACTCAAACAGGTTGGTAGACCCTTAAAGCGAGGGTGGACTCAGATGTTCCTCAAACTGCTTAATTGTGCTTAATTGAAAATAATACCGATTTAATAGTCTATTTTGTTTCCTATTTATTTAGGATATTTTTCAGTATTCTTAAATAATACTAACAAAATACAACTGCTAACATAATACTGACATAATACTAACAAATTCGGTATTTGCAAGTTACCTTAAAGTTAGGCCTGGTGTAAAGTTCAGTTGAAACATTTGTTAATATCAATTAATTCCTACAGCAGAACAGCCCCAACAAACGCGCTCCGTTGTCCTTCGAACATGTTGCAGTTGCGTTTGGAGCCGGCTGCCATTGTGGGGCTGCCCCGCTGCGGTCCCTCTGCCGCGTCGCTGCTGGCATTGGCGCTCGGCGTCGCTGCTCGGCTACAGTTTTCAGTTTGTTTATAAACTTTGTGCTGTGCGGATGTGTCGCCGCGCGTTTGTAGTCTGGTGAAATCGCTGGTGAATCTCGCTACTAGCCACCAACTTTGAAACCACTATCTAGCCGCTTAGCGGTCCGTTCTGTCCCGTCCATCGTCCATCGTGCATCGTGCATCGTCCCGCCGTCGCTGCCGTTCCGACCAGCCCAAGGGCCACCCCATCGACGCCCACGCGGTCGAGGAAAAGCGAAGGAAAAGCGCGCGCGCGACAAGTGAAGCGCACAGGTTAGCTGTGCTTGTATGGGTGGTGAAAACAGTGAGGCAGTGTTTACTTGTGTGATTTCTTTTGTTTGCTGGCCAATTGTGGGGCTTAATTGAATGCTTGTCTCATATGGGCCAACAGAACCCACTGGCCAACAACAGCACCAACAGCAGCAACAACAACAACAACTGCACAAGCCTACTCGAGTGTTTCGCAACGCCATAAAAAACGCATATATATTGGAAATAAAGAAGAAGAGGAGAAATACCAAAGCAGTACATATACACGCACATATCGACGGGACGAGAAGAGAAGCTAAGCCAGAAATACTATATGTATGTATGTACATATAGCAAATGGCATATAGCGTATAGCATATAGCGTATAAAAACCAGTTTCGAACCGCCGCAGCAGAATCGAAAGCAGCGCAGTCGCAGCGTTTTGACCGAGGTGAGTTGTGCAGTGGTGTGCGTGTGTGTCTGTGTGTGCGTTTTACCGCCCACATGTCGCGGCTTTCGCTGCCGACGTCGACGTCGACGTTGACGCCGACGCCAGCGGAGTCGCAAACTGGCTTTTGTCGTATGTGAAAAGTAACTTTAATTTGATCGGAGAATCTGTCCCTAACCATGGCCACCCCCTCTCCCCTCTCCACAACCCGCTCGCACCTCCCATTCGCCGCACAAAAAAAATAAAGTATAAAAAACCACCAACAACTTGTTGAGGCATTCTTCATTTGGCCGAGCAGAGCCGGAGACAACTCAAATTTGATTCGAGGAGCCAGAAAATGTAAATCATTTCGGAGCAACAACAAAATACCAGTAAACTAAACTAATTTGCACAGTTTTGCTTTGCCAAACTTTGTCTCTCAGTGCTGGCAAAAAAAATAGATAACATTTGCCAACTTTTAGATACTCGAACTTTCTATACCCTTGCAGTTTTTGTGCCCCATTTCAGTCATCATACTCAATCGTTGTTAATTTATCATTTTTGTACATATTGTACATACTATATGTAGAAGAGCACTGGGAAGTATGAAATATGTATTTAATGAATTTTTTAATTCAAGAACTTCTGGATTTAATTTTTAATTTTACTTATCAGTATAGATAAAACTAGAAAACTTGTTGACCATTTTTATCAAAAAATGCTGTTACACATGTAAGGGTAATAAAAAAACCGAGTTTAGACGAGATAAAGCAACAACAACCGATAGCAAAGGCAAAACAACAACAAAAGAAACTACAACAAAACACGAAAAGCTCGGAAAAGTTTTTAATTGTCAACTTTAAGCCGATGCCAACTTTGTCGGAGTATGAAAAAGTTGTTTTTTTTGGCAGAACTTCCTGCTCCTTCACAGGCTCTTACTTAGCCCTTTTTATGGCGAGGTACTCACTAATTGAAATTTAGTTAACTCGCTCTTAGCCCACTGACTTCTCTGTTTTTGCCTTCGTGGGACTACTTTTGGCTACATGATTTGCTTACTGTTCAATGTAGAACAATTTGGCTTTGGTTGCCTGCATTATTTATTGGCCTAATCAATACCCAATCAACGAGGGAAAACCAATGAAGTAATGTTGAATTGAATTTACTCTGTCTTGATGGACATTGCTTTTCCTGCTTCTATGCCGGTAGCTTCTACTTTGTCTAACCAATATAGCCAGCCCCTAGAATAAGTAGAACACGTTCAGATATTGTATCTTACTGCATTAAATCTTTAAGTCAATCATTTTGCACCATTTTTATAAGGACATCAGATACTTTGGCTACATCGGATGCAGTCTTCATCTCTTTGCGCACTCACTTAATTATCTTTCAATCCCTGTATCCCGATCTACCCCAATGTTCCCCCGCTGCCTGCGCCTTTTTAATTTGTTTGGCCTGCTTTTGCCGAGACTTTACGTACTCGTATTTCACAGTTTGCCTCAATTACGAACTCCTGTCCCCCTTCTCCTTGTATGGAGTCCATGGTGTTCATGGTGTTCTGGTGTCCATGGACCTGCATCCATGCGTCTACTTTTTATACGGAACTTTTGTTTTCGTGCCATTTTTCATATACTTTCGCTAGCTACGCACAAATTAAAAGTTTATGCAGCCACGATGATGGAGGGAGTTGGGCAGGTTAATATGCAGCCTGTTTGGTCTGCAGTGCATCTGCCACAGGAACTGAGGACTAAAACTGCCAACTAGCCCTGCAAGCCGGCAAGACTTAATGCGCAACAATATTTTTTCTATCGCACAGCAGCAGGCCAAAACTTTATCCTGCCACCAAATATTTCCCCCCAATCCTTCATCCTGTAGCGCCCCCCCTCTCGTCCTGATATGGCCAACACTTTCACCGGGCAAATATTTGGAATACATTTGCTCGAGTTGCCAGGGGACAGACTTTTGGCATAATTTGTATGCAAAAATCTCAAATAATATACATGCATGCTACGACACCCCCTCGAACGTGTGTGTGTGTGTGTGAGTGTGAGTGTGAGTGTGGGAATGTGTGGGTGTATCTACGCATCCGAGGGATGCCCCTGCTGGTGACAGTTTATAATTTCAATCAGTGTCACACTTGTGACAACTTGTTATGTTTTATTGCCCTGGCCAGGAAGGATGTCCATATCCTTGAACCCTTTTAAGCAAATTCAATGGAAATTTATTTCTGTGGCAAATGTTCATAATCTGCTCTTTCCCTTGCCCAATTCCCAATTTCCGCCCACTTTAACTCGCAAGGCCAATGAAAGAAAAACAACGAATATTTTCTTTAATTACTTCTCATGCCAGACGCATGTCCAGCAATGCAAATATTCACAAAAATGGCAAACAAATGCACTTATATTTATGGGGCGATAACTTTAGACTTTCGATTTGACAGGATGGGGAAAGAGGTTTACGTTCTGTGGTTGAAACTAAACTACAAAAATATTTACCTTTGTTTTCAGATATTTACTTAGCTTGCGGCTTGGCCTAGGGATGTAGGTAATTGCAATGCTCTCTGCTTGGAACTGGGCAATTGCGGATCGAATTCTGGTCAGGTGGTTGCCCTGACTGCCAGGGAGACGAAACCAGAAATATCTGTTTTAATTAAATAGCCAAAAATATGTTCTTTTTCGACAAAGAATATTGTAAGTCAAAGGAAATTTAATGAAAATTTCTGCAGGACAAGTCAAATTAAAATCAAATCAAACATGCACGTAATCATATCTTAAAATATAACAATCTTAAATCATTTTCAAAGTATATGTATATACTCAGGTACTCTATAAACGATAAGAGATAGGAGCCATATATTTTAAATCTTCTGTCTTTGCTTCAGTCACAGATAAGTTGAAATCGCTTGCCTAATTTTCCAAGTTTCCTGTCAATCAAAGTCAGTCAAGGAATAAGGATAAGCGTACTGCAACTTGATCACAGCCTGCAATCTGCAATCTGCAATCTGCAACTACAGCAACTAGAAGTTTGAAGCTGGGAAGTTTGTGTTGCTTGCAAGACAATTTCAACTAAATTGCAAGTGCGTCAAATGCGAAGGAATGAGCCAGCACTAGATTCAGATACAGCCGACGTTGCCCTGCAGAACTGATGCTGATATCATGGGGAAAATATTTGCAACAAAAATATACAATACCCCAATACCCGAAGTCGCGACGGGGATGGGGATGAGTCAGGAATGAAGGTGCCTTGCAAGTCGAATAAATATTCCATAAAGCGAGTTAAGCCTGCAAGGGAAATTTAATTCAATCGACTGGCAGAGTCCTAAAGAATCTGGGGCTTGGTCAGCATTTGCATAAAATCACAATTAAAGCCATTGCCGGCTGCCTTTAATTGTTTTGTATCTCTCAGATACATTGTGTAAGCCACGCCGCATACATTATCTTTATCTCTCACCCGTCTGGCTGGCTGCATTTATCCCCCCCCCCCCCCCACTCCCCTACTTCTCTGGTGTGTCTGCGCAAAAAAAAAGTGTAAACAAAATAAATAAAAAACGTGGAGGCGTCGAAGCGAATTTATGACTCACGGCTTGATTTTTCTCTCCATTCTGGCCGTTTCTGTGGCTGTTGCTGATGTATCTGTATCTTGCAACTGCAACTGCGACAACGTAATTGTCGCTTACGTGTTAAAGAGGTGTGCTACTAAAGTTCCGGTGGGTAGAGACTTCTCCATTTTGCACCTTTCCATTCTTTTCATCTTCAGCTTTGGCACGCCGAATGTCTCTATATGCGTTTTCTGTCTGAGCCACATTTGCCTTTGAGGCATGCCACAAGTCTGGACTCCTCCCCCGCCGCCACCCTCTTCAGTCCCCCTCAGGTGTGTGCGTGTGTCTGTGTATGTGTGGGTGAAACGTGCCACAAGCTGGCAAGTTCGTGAACATTTTCCTTTCTCATTTCTGTCCGTTCTGCTTTCTCCAGCATCTATTTATTCCTGAAATTTTGCGAGGTAGCAGAAGTTTACGGTTCCACTTAAATTTAAAATGGGAATTAGTATACAACACAATATAATTAAATAGGTGTAAATGATGTAAACGATCAAAATTAGCTCATTATCTTTTTATTATTATTATTATTTTTATATTATTAATTGCTAGGTAAATACGCAAACCGCATTTTTAATGCGGTTTTTAATAGGTATCATTCCTGCTCTTACCTCCGCATTCCAAACGAATATTTGTTGTTTCTCTCATTTTGGCCGCCTGTCTGCGGCTTATTGTGTGAATTACTGCCGGGCCATTCTCCTTCCGTCGGGATCGGGAAAAAACGGAAAGTAGGGTTTCTCTGAGGTGGTCTGGGTTGGTCTAAGCTGGTCGGATTACAGCTATCAGCTGCCGCCGCCACTCTCCGCTTGCCCCCCAGTCCTTTTGAGGGGCTGAGCCTCGAAGGGGCGTGGCCGACATCTTGACTTTTTGGGGCGTAGGGCGCTCTATATCGGCATTGAAGGCAGCGCCAATTGCCTGTCAAATTGCAATATAATTAGGCATAAATTATTGCAGTTTGTAAAGCAAATTATTGCGGCCACATTTAAGTGGAGCTCTCGGGAGATTGGCGACCAGTGGGTGGTGAATTAATTGCGGCAAAATGTTCATAAGCTGCGTCCTAAAGCTCAGATTTTATTAGGTTCAATGGTGCAGACAGTTTAATTTGAATGAGTCAAACCATTGCTTCATAAAGTCGACGTTTAAAAACATGTAACTTCAATTTATTTCATAAAAGTCATCAGGTTGCGCACCACCTCAGCTTTTAAACAACCCTGTTACAGTGTTGGTTGCAAAATTGATTTTACCTCTCAGAAATAAGCACATGTCCAATGTAGACTTCTTTATTATTCATTTCAATTGAACATGAACATCGGTCGGACTACCTCAGATATTTTTAGTTACTCCTTCCAGTTGGGGCAGCCTTCAAACTATTTTTGTTTAACTGAACTTTTGGCCCCGCTCCAAAAGTCGAACAGGATGTGTGGATGCCCTGTAAATATTCCCATCGTACCGACGGCTGCCTTTAATTGCAATTCGATTTGAGTTTTAAATAAATGGCAGCAACAACAATGGCAGCGAAAAACCCAACTGGGGTATTGATGCACAGAAATCACGACAGGTCGAAAAAGCAATTTATATGTAGTGATGAAAATCAATCTGAATGGAGATTTTAAAAGTTTGATTTTTTCCTCAATTCTATGGGATATTTCTTTGGAATTATGAGGGGTGAGTGCAGCCTGACTGAAAAATTGGGGGAAAATGCGATTCGAAGTGCCAGCTCGAGTGTACAGGCAGCCCGTATATCAACACAAATTGTGGCAATTGATTGCGAATGGCAAATACAAAGCACGAGCCTTGAATGCATTCGCCTTTAGCTGCCATTCCACCAGGTTTATACCTCCGCCCCACACATCCGTGCTACCCAACCGAAAGCCCCAAAAACCCCTTCATTATCCACACATTTAGCATTGCCGAAGGCGCATGGGAGCAAACAAGGTTCCGTCCAAAGTGGGTTTAGTTTAATTTGTGGCCAAATGTGAGCACATTTCGTGCAACTGAATGGATGGAGGGTAGCTAATTGCGGGGTGCAGGCCAAACGGGGCAACTATGTAGCAAACAAATGAAAATTATTGAATGCCAAATGCGGGAGACGTAAGTAGGGCCCAATGCCATGTTAACAGGATTACTCACTGAGCCGGGAGAAGAATGTTGAGCACAGAATGGAGCATGGAGCAGACATGGAGCAGGAATGGAGCATGGCAGCTGCAATGGAGACAGCAAGTGGGAATGAGCAGGGTAATTCTAATGGTTTTGTCTTCGGGACAATTGAGAACAACATCTCGAAGTGGATATTACAAGTTATAACCTACATGGAAATCTAATCAGCAATAAAGGAGCCATCTGTGCATAGAAACCCAACAATTTTCCACTCCAGAAAGTAATTAAATCAGGAGCATCATATTTTCCCAAGTTTAAACTGTGAACAATAAAAACAGCAATTAAATGTTATGTTTTTATGCCCCTCTCTTCAGGTGTCAGATTTCATTTCGAATTCGGTTCATCAGCCAGTCATGTTTAGTTATCAATAGGTGTAAAGGAGCTCTTTCAATGTTCCTTCTCGAAAGTGTGACTTAAAATTGAAACCTGTCAGTAAATATTTTATGGTATCTGTAAGCTTGGTAAATGCCACTTGGCCTTTGGCTTTTGGCTTGAAAGTAGCAACTTATCAGTCAAAGTCCCCCTCAACTGGGCCGAAATACATTGGGTCGGGTAATGGCAAACATATTTGAGATGTGAAGTGCTCGACTTTGATTACATTCGATTGGAATGGAAACTGAAAACTTGAACGATTTATTTGCGTTAACATTGCCGGTCACGCCCAGTGCACTAACATTCCCAAAAAGTGGGAAGGAAAACCAGGCAAAAGTCAATGGGAAAATGCTGGTGGCTCGTTAAAAAAGAAAAAAAGAAAAAAATTGCGAATTTTCTGATTTATTTGCGCAGCAAGCGCGAAATGAAAAATTGCGTAAGCAGTGGAATTACTTTTAAGAAGCGCGAGGGAAAAATGGGAAAGCCATCATTAGAAGCAGTACGGAGGAGGTTGGGCTATTGGCAGCCAAGTATTTGCACAAATCTAATGAGTATTGGCTGAGAAGCGAAGGATTTCCGTTTTTTTGTTTTATTTCTGGCCCATTTTCCACTTTTGGGATGACTCGGGGAAAATGTTTGCTATTTCATGCGCTGGGAAAAACAAACGAGGAAAAACGGGAGGTGGGAGAAAAAACTCTCTGCTTCCAGATAAGAAACTCGGGCACTTGTCTATGGCCATAACTTGGCCTCCCTTCTTCTGCGCCCCCAGCACCCAGGGCAGCCATTGCACTCGGGGATCGGGCCCACCCCCAACTCCATATATTCCATGCTTGAGTTTTCCCACCCGCCCACATATGTGCTTGGGTGGCGGGGGCGTGGCATTGTCTGGCAGCTGCTGCCCAAAAGTGCCGAGCACCAGGACCTTGGTTATGAGCTTTTTCCTTGTCGTCCTTGTCTTCGTGGTCTCTTGGTTACTTTATTTGTTTGCTGCTACTCTTTCGACAAGCAGCACTTGAACTATTTGGCCAAGAGGAATGAATCTTTTGACATGAGCCCCTTCTGTTTAATGGTGACAGTTCTTGAAAGCTTTTTTCTGTTTTGTTAATTACCTTTAAGTAGTTTTACTACATTTAGTCATGATTGGTCAAAAACATTTGCAGCTTATTTAAATCTGAAGTGGGGTTGGTAACGCCAACTTTCGATACCAACTTTCGCTTCTACCTTCAGGGTATTACAAATTCGAAGGGAATTCTGTTTATGTTTTGCTTTGTTAACCATCTTTGGGGGCTTTTACTGTAGTTTCTGTTGTTTTGTTCCATGGCCATTGGCTCCATTATTTTGGCCTGTCTGCCCTCGGGCCAGAACGAAAATATGGGCCAAGAAGGGTTCGGCGCTGGAAAGGAACTTTAGCTTGTTCGGCTGTGTTTGGTTTTGGTCTTGCCGGGAACCTCGTATTTCATTATCTATATATGTACGGCAAGCAATACTTTAAAGATTCACATTTCGCTTTTATCGCATTTCTTTGCCTCATCTGGCCCGCTGCATTATGTTCGCCTGATTAATTTTTGAGTCGCTTTTCGGATAGGAGTCGAGCCCTGGCTCCTGAGTCGGTCGGGATATGGTTACTTTCCCACGCATTCGCTGGCCTGGACAGACTGACCCCCTATTCCCCCAAACCCTTTTCTCTTTCGGCCCTCTGCTTAAGTGCAGATTTTTGCCTTAAATGTGCGGTTATTGTGTGCTGTTGTTGGGTATCTGGGCTGGCTTGTGTTCTGGTTTGTTGGCTGCGCTTATTAATTGTGTAATTTAGTTTTGGGTGTTGCCTGCTTGCCGCCTTCATGATGGCCTGGCCAATTAAGGCTGGCAGGAGGCCAAAATTTGTGGCAACTTAGTGGAGAGATCCCATCAGAATTTTGTATCTGCCGGAACAGTGTGATAAAGATTAAGCGGTTAGCCGGGCGAAATTGATAGTTGAAAAGTTTAGGGCTTAATTAATGTCTAGCTCGAAAACGTCAGACATTTAAAGTGTAAAGTAGAAAGAACGAAATCAATATGGGATTTTCTTCACATACTAAAATTCAACTTAAATTCAAGCCCAACGTACGTTAATTCTACTTTAAATGTTATTCCCATTACATGATTTTCCCGCTATCGCTATACTCCAGAATGTTTACCCTCTTGGGTTTGCCACTCAAGGGCACAAACCTCAAACACTCAGATCGTTTGCACTCCCCTACGTGTTTGCTGTCCCCATTTGGTTGGGAAAATTATTGAATTTTTCGCCTAATTTACTGCGTTTACTTCTTTTTATATTCATAAGGCGAATACTTTATGTGTGTTCGCCAACGTTGCGTATACGTAACGTAATTTATGGACCACGATGGCGAAGGGCAGCGGTGTGCCATAAAACTTTACCCAGCAAGTCAGCAATCTGTGGAGCGAGAAGTTCATTTTCCTCCCCTCAGATTTAAGTTCGACTTTTCCGTCGCTTTGGGGCAGCTTCATCTTGTTTGCCGTTGTTGTCGCGCTCAAATTGAATTCGGGCGGAAAACTTCTGCCATCTCTTCGTTGTATGCTGATGACAAGTTTGCAGCATTTTACCCACAATGTGTGTTTCTACTAGCAGTTTTAGCAGTTTTAATATTGTAATATCCATAAGGCATTGCGCGATGTTAGGGGCGTTGCATAAACGAGTTTCTGTTGCCCATGCAGGGCAAACACTTTGCTTATTAAGTGCCTCTGCACTTTGTTCCCTCCCGGACAGAAATGGCAAAAAACAAAAAAAATGTGGCGAAAAAAGAGGAGAAAACGTTGAAACCAATTCTCATTCCCATGCCAAGCAAAAGGCACGCACTCGTCAGCCTACAGGCTTGGAGTAAAAAATACGAGAACTGAAAACCCAAAACTTGTTTAACAGCATTTTTCCCTGTCTGCTCCGCTCCCGCTCCGCGGCTCCTCCCGTCCGCCCACTCCTCGAAAAGGAGGCGGACCTGGTCCATAGATGGACTGGACGTTGCCCTGTTATACAAAGGAGCTGATCAATCGATCATTAGATGGCATTGGATCGTTTTTCAAGCGAAGAGTCACAGAACATAAGGTAGTATTTCAGGCTTATGAGTCTGTTTAAAGTTTTCAGCATAAGTAAAGTGGGTACTTATAATACAACCTACATTCTATCTTGACCCAATCTACTTGCAATCCTGCATACCCTTCATAATACCCTGTCGGAAGCTCATTATTATAAAGCCCAAAAAAGGGCAATAAAAAACGAGTTGGGTATCAAGACAAATGCGTACAGCGACAAGACGATAACATGGCACATAACAAGCCCATATGAGTTATAAAGCGGAGCTTATAGAACTCCGTAGACACCCCATAGCCATGGCATTCGCCCGCGAAATCCTCGAAGCCCCACAAAACCAAACATTTCCATTGTGTTTCGGTCTTTTTTTCGAGATCTCTTTCGGTTTTTGTTCGCATTTTTGCTTTATTTGTGCACTGTTTCTGTTTCTTTTTCTGTTTGCTGATGCATTCGCATCTGCAGTCGATGCCTCGTATAAATGCATATTGGTGTCGCCGCCGCTGTCCCGCATTACCCGTCTCACTCGCCCGCTGTTGGCCTCTCGCTTCCACCCGCCAAATACGGCGGAATGGCCATCAGGAATAACAATAGCAACATTGAATGCAGGTCCTCCGAATGGAGATGGAGATCAGGGCTTATGGCTTTTTCATGTAGTTGGCGATTTTTCGCTGGAGAACAAAAACATGAAAACGTGAAAACAAGAGCATTACGAATTAAAAGTTTACGGCTTTTTTTAACCGACACCAAAGCTTTATATTATTATATAGTATAAGAGCTATGTAATGTGATTTTAACTGATTAACAATGACAGTAATTCTCAATTGGACCCGGGTTAAGTGGTTAGCCATACGTGTATACACTACTTAGTATGGATTTACAATATTAATTATAGGCGTTGTCCAAACACTAAAACAAATCAAATAATTTTATTTAAATTCAAAAATTTCGAAAATCATTTTAATAGAAACAATATCTATTTATATTTTCAGCCTTCTTGGAATGGTATACGATTGTATAAACTTAATTGGCTTTATCACACAAACCTCACTCATAAAAGGTAAGCAACATTTGTAACACCTCTTCATTCCTAGAAAATCATCAACGATTAAGGGTATCTAAGTAAGCGGACCATAAAAAGTTTTTAATGACATCTACATACCCCATATACAACCCTTCGTTGGTTTTCTGTAAACCAAAGAAAAACGAACCCCGGCCATGTCAGCTGTCAACATTGACGTTCATTTTGTGTTTTCATTTCCGTTTTCCTTCCGTAGTTCGTTTACTAGCTTTTTTCGAGTGTCATTTCAGGAGAATTGTTAGTCAGAAAGGGGGTGAAAAATAAATATAAACATAATTTTTAATTGCACCCAGTGGGAGAGTAAAGTTGCCAAAAAAGACAGTTAGATGTTTGTTTACCGAATCCCCTCCGACCCTCAAAATCCCCTTCATTTCATCAGGGGAACAATTAATTGGAATGCAGACTGGGGAAATTTCATTTTAGATGAATTTCCATAAAAATTCCAGAAAAATCTCTTCGTTTTGAATGTTTATGCGGTGAATTATGGGATTTCGTTTAATCATACAAATTTTTGGTGCTACCTGTTGAAATACTTTTAGGATGGACTTTTATAAATTTAAATAATATTATTTACTAAATTCCGCTGTCGTATAAACCCATGTATAAGTATAACGTGACATTTGACAGCTGTTGCGAAGATTGACATTTGTATTCTACCGTTATACGCTTGCGGTTGACACTAGGGTTGCCACTCATTAGCAGGAAAGTAAATGGCGGGGTGGAAGGGTACCAAAGGCTGTTATATAGGCAAATGCTCACTTTGAAGCCATTTAAATTTTAAATGTGCCACCGCAAGATGCCACAGTCGCTCCCTTCTTCAAAAAGTCCGTCCATTTGCATAGCTAAGTGTTGAAAAGTTTTCGCCGAGACGGTGCCGAGATTGGTACACAATGGAAAGTGATTACACACTCGCTGATTCTCTCTTTCTGGCTTACAGCGTCGTCAAAGTAATAAAAAATAAACTTTGCCAATTAATTTAATTTATGCTGTATTTAACGTGCACACAATGCACGCGGCACCCTGTTTGCACAACTCTAAGCAAATATTGGCCAAGAGTCCTGGCCAAAGTGTGCTGCTGGTTTTACAGAAAGGAAACTAGAGAATTTTCAGGTTGGGCAGGAATTATTCAGTTTTATTTAGTTTAGTTTACTCAAATTTGCGAAATGGGAAGGATCAGATGAGTGCGGTTAGAACCTCTTCATCGCTGCCATTGCCATTTTGTGGTTAATGTATTATGATTCAAATCTTTATTAGAATGTAACCACGAAAGGGTTTTAAGACCTCACTGTAAATGCAATCAAGATAAAGAGTTTATTACAATGAAGATGAGGTGCTTGAAAATGTTTTCCATTTAGACGGCTAGTTTTAGTAGTTCTAACTTGTGGTTTTGCAAAGAGATGACAAGAACGGCATGCAATTCTTTTAAGTAACTTAAGTAAAACTGCTTTGATTTTTTATCGCTTCATTGGCTGGGCAAAAATGAATCTCTGGAAAATAGAGCCGAATTTGTGTAAACATGCTAACTTATGGTTTCTTTCAATGCCGTCGACGCATTTAATTTGTGATTTCCCAAAGCGTTGCTGTCACTTTCCTTTCATTTCTCTTAGCCTTTCATACATTTTTCTTTGAGAAACGTGACTACGAGTTCGCTCACCAAAAAGGAAATATAAAAATGAACTCTGTATCCGTGTCTTTATTCTCTTTCTTTTAATTTTACGAAGCCATGTGCATGTCCCTGTCGAAATATTTCATGACAAGGATTATTACGCAGGCGATATATGCGTGATAGGAAGCCAGGGAAGGAGTACCGACATTAATCATTGCTCAACTTTATAATTTTGTCAGGGCTTACCCGACCCTATCCTTCTCCCCATTTTCCACTCTGTATGCAACTACAATTTTTCATACAAAATGATGTCATTAAACAAAGAACTGAAACGAACCAACGACAATAATGAGCCGGAGCTGTGAGCCGAGTCTGGGGATTGGCACACAGGGAGAGGGGCCGGTGAGGGGCTCGGGGAAAGGCAGGAAAATCGTGCGACTAAATCCCAAAACAATTTATATGAACCAAGCGAAATGACACGCCGGCGTAGCCAGTGCGCGAGCGAGAGAGAGGGTCAGATGGGGGAAAAAGAGACAGTCAGCGAGTGCGAAAGTGAAAAGTGACATAAACGCAGTAATACGAGGAAGAGGCCACATAATGAAGCGAACGCGACCTGTTAGCCGCCGTTGGAGCCAGCTTTATATGGCCAGGCCTGCTCAGAAGTCCTTGTTCCGCTCCTGGATTTCCCTTTCCCCGTATTCCTATTCCCATGACTCTAGAACAAAGCTGCAGTTCCCTCTAAGCCCCTGCGAGGGTGGCCTTAAGATGACTCTAGAATTGGCACAACAAAATCGGATAATTCGAACTATTTTTTTAAAAACTTTTTCGAATTATATGTGCTATGATTAATTTCATTTATTTTCTAAACTTCTGGTCTGCCTAAATCCCAATATTTCGTATTTTGTAGGGAAGATAAATTATGTTAATCTATTCAATTAATAATAATTGAATAACCTTCTTTTGTAATCATATCCGCTGATCTGTACAGTGAAACCTCTTGAACCACCCACCCGTTCGCGGCAGCCCGTGAAACTTGGCTCATGGCCTCGTGGCCCATTCAGCTGCGGCCCAGGCCAAAAAGTTTGGCCAAAACGGATGCGTCAAGTTGAATGGCTATAAAAGCGTTGAATGATGTTGCGCTGATGATGGCCAGGGGAGGGGGAAGGCGGATCCAAAGCAGTTTCGTGGCAAGCGGGGGTGGCAAGGCGGTAGGGAGTTGGTGAAAGGGAGGAAGGACATTACGTATGCAAGTCGGCTACGCAAACCAAACACAGACACAGCAACGCACACACAAACGCACTTACTCACCTCTGAAAGCTTCGCCCCCTCTCCCCTCTGCCCACACCCACCCACCCACTCACACACCAACAGCCCCAACCCCAACCCCTCCCTGCAGTCCCTTAGCTCGACAAACATTTAGTCAGATTCTGATTCAGCGGCATCAACTGAATGACGACGAATTTTGAATACGAATTTCATTATACGCAGCACTCAATTATTCAGTAATCAAGCTAGGTCAAATAAGAGGCGAGGGGGGTGTGATTAATTCCAGTGTTTCTACACGGCAAGCAATATATTCTAAGTAGTCTTAGACATTCATTTTATGTACAAATGTTTCTACCAACAACTTTTGGGACAGCAAATATCTGGAATTATTTTTAAAAAATAAATTAGTTGACATCTATGAAATCATCACATTCATGTGATGTAAGGCTATTTTTTTCGGTGTACCCCTTCCGCTTCCGCTTCTGCTGTGTTCGTTGTTGTCGTTTGTCGGGGCCCTATTTTAACAATTTACAGTTACACGCCCTTTAAAGCCATACCGCTCCACCCTTCCGACCAACAACTAATTAACATGGTTCAAATCGTTGGGGAAACTCATTGCAAAAAAAAGGGGGCTTGGGGTTTTCGAGTACAAAAAGCTGGCTCACAAATTGCCAATCGGTTTGAATTTTCGATGAAGTTGCTCTTGTTGTGTTTTGTTTATTGTAGTTTCCTCCGAGCAATTCGACTTCATTAGGCACCCATCCCCCAAACTGATGTTAGTTGGCAGTTAGTCGCTGCTGGCTGCTGGCTGCTGGTAATTATAATTATGCATGTGTAAATTCATTAATTATGCAGGCCAAAGTTCGCTGGGAGGGCAATTTTCCGCAGATGGCTCAAAGGGAAGTTGGTGGGTAGAGCAGAGTGGCTTTATGTCATCCAGTTGGTGATGAATTGTAGTTGATTTCGTCCGTGTCGAAGTGCTGAGCGACAGTCAAGAAAAATGATGATGGCATGATGTCTGGCTTGGATTTAGTATTTATAGAGATTGATGGATAAAACTGTGGTCAACCGATGAACGAAAATTTAATACATTATCCATTAATTAAGATTATATATTTAGATTTAGAATCTGAGTTGACAACGGAGAGCTCTGAGGTATTGGAAAACTTTAAGTTTATTTAAGAGGGAAATCAAAAAAGAAAGCAATTATCTTTGTAAATATTCTATATACATACATACATACCACTCTTATAAATTTAAGGCTTTTTTAGCTACTTATTTCTTTCGGAGTTTCGGGAAATTCTGCATCCTTCCCTGCCTCTTGCCCAATTTCCATTTCATTTCATTTGCGAGTTTGCATATTTGAGCCCAAACTAATTTCAAGAGTCACCACTAACTGAAAAGAAGTCGTCAACTTTTGGCTCCCATCTCAGGTATGAGCAAAAGCTGGCCCAGACTACAGAGCCTGGCTTTTCATCTGAATTTCCTTTTTGGCCTGCTTCTTTATGCTGCTGTTGTGCTTGCTTCCTTTTTCTCCATTTGGGTTGACACATTGCCTTGTCGTCTGTCAGTTGGCCAAGTTTTCCCGCAACAGAAATAATATATAAGCAGAATGTTTAAATAAGCTAAAGCCAGACAAGGGAGCAAGCGAGACAGAGCGAGAGAGGGGAGCGGGACAGCGACAGCAGTAAAAGCAAATTTCCTAGTTTTTCATCCAACAAGAGTGACGAATGACATTGGTAATTGGTGCTAAAAATTGTCAAATTGCTAGCGACAAAGTCAGACTTCTTCACAAAGCTCAATAAACTTTCCCCTCTCTTAAAGCTTTAAAACTATTGCGATCTATATATGTACATATGTATATATCATTTGCATGAATTTTCAAATATGTATGCACATGGTGCGCAAAAAGTAGTTTAAATGTCGTCTGTGGTTGAACTACATCTGCGTTAAATGGATATAATTGTTTGCATTTTGCGCACACCCTTTTTAAAGTGCACATTTAATTGCGGCATATGAGCTAGCGCACCTGTAGTATCTCGATTACATCACCGGATCTCACAAAGAGAATCGGAAATCGACCGATCAATGATTAACCTCCGTATTGAAATGCCATGACTTTACCGCATTTGGTGTACGATTTTTGCTTGTTAATTGCATTTTGCAGCAGCATAAGGAATATGCTTTAAACTTTCAGACATTTTTTCGCATATATACTGGGATGAATTGCATTTATGGTGGAACTATACTTGGTTTGGATTGCACAATATTGCTAGCCTAAGAAATGTAGAGTAATTGCCAGTCTACTAAAGACTATCAGTTTCAAAGTCCTTTTGCTTTGTTTATTATGCCGCGTGTTGATTAGCGCTACTTTCTGCCGCCGGTTGCCCTTCTGGATGGAGCGCTTTATTTGCATTTCATTTAATTGTTGGAAATGCTATTCTATGAACTCTCAATGACGCTAACAATGAAAAAATTCGTAGTAATGAAATTAAATATGTATATTTGCATACGAGCCGATGGCAATAAAAAAGAACTGTAGTGGGAAAAACAACTCAACTCAAAGGAGGAGAACAATACCGCAGAGGCGTAGTTTTAAATTACAATTTCCGCAAAACTTTATTCCCGCCGCGATTTTGGGTTTTGTTATGTGTTGATTTTCATGGCTTTTAACTTTAAATGCCATCGAGATGGGTGGCTTGCAGGCCGGCAGGTGAAAGGGGGTGGTGCAACCAGTGCGGTCAGTTAAATGGCCTGGCCACCAAAAACAAGAAGGGAGCTGAAAATAAAATGATATGGCATCGGTCAAAAAAAGAGGAGCTAAGAAGGGTAAACAAGAAAAAATTCGAAATTGAATTGTTCCGTATTATATATTCAGGCCAATGGGCGATGGGAACGGGCCAACGGGGCGGATGGTTATACGAGCAATTCAGTTTGCATTTCGGTACGAGCAGGATGGATCGATGCGATGCTAGCTGGCATTAAAAATAATTGAAATGGAAGCGAAAATTGACAGGACGAAGAGTGAATGACAATGGCCTTAATGGCAGAGGACTTGATTTGATGGAAGTATTTACCTACACATCGCCATCGGATACTTATTTGCTTAGCTAATTAAACATGCTAAATCCGTTGCAATTACAAAAAATACTAATGCTAGCATCCACACAAAGTTAAAACGTTTTTATGTTCAGATTCATTTCGAAACCGATTTTTTAATTTTCTAATGGACTACATTTAACTTTATGGCTAAAATAGGTCAGCATACTGAAATTAATAACGTAATAAATAACAAAAAACTCGAGGCAACCCTATTTAATGATATCCAATAATCATCAGCACACTGCAATAAAATGTTTCCATCTGATCCCACGCTTTGTTGAGCCTAATGAAATAAATTAGCAGCTGTTTAATAAATGTGTTTATTCTTTTGATCATCTTACACAGGAAGAAATAGGTCTGTACAAATTATTTAAAACAAAAATACATTTTTTTCTCAATTGTTTTAATAATTAAATACGTAATATTAATGCCACCGTGTATTTATGTACATATGTGTTCTGCGTTTTGGAAGGGGTTTCCCCAGGAATTGCATTTATATCCCGACAGAGCATTAACGTGTAACAACAGCAACGTAGTGACCCCAAAAGCGATTCTATTAATAGTAACCGCAGCGCAGAGCTAACCGTAAATTATGTTCTTTAGTCCCTCTAGCCGACCTGTTCCCTTTTCCCTTTTTATCTGTGACAGGCGCAAAACAACATACGCCCACTTAAATGGTTAGACAAGAAAACCAGAACCCCCCACTGTTGTAAAGCATTTTCTTGTATCGGCCTTTCTTTTCCATTCTTCTAGCTTTCTTACCACCCCTCTACCCCTGACCCACGCACATGTATGCACGTGCATGTGTGCGTCTCCGTGCAATGGTGTGTGTGTCACCAAATGTCATTGACACGATTTGCTTTATACTGCAGCTCGCTCTTCGCAACACAACCGCACAAAAGCGAAGCAGCAACAGACAAAACAACACAAACTTACGAAGTGCACTGAAAAAAACTTAAGTTAACCTGGCGCCGCTTAAAAATCGTAAAGAACGGAGTTACAATCGGCCAAACTTAGTCTACATATGTGGGAAACACAAGTATTGGGATTTATAGCTGAAGAAATAAGTAAACAAATTAATAAATTGAAATTTGTAAGTGGAATAAAATATTTAGCAAATATTAAAAAACTCCTTGATATATCGATACATTTGTGTTCCAGTGTAGATGCATGTGGGCAACGTTTACTTGGTGTTTATGTGTTCGTGTTGTGAGGCCACCTCAGCATTTTTCCGCTGTCTGACTTTGTTTGTCTTGTCTCATTTCCACCTCTGCATTTCACTCGCCCCCTTTCATTTCGGCGCCGTCCCCGAGTTCGCGAGTAAGCGAGAGGGAGCACGAGGTACAGGTAGAATAAAGGGGGAGAGGGAGCATAGCTAGCAACTAGATTGTTATCAGTTTTCAAAAAAAGCGCCGACGACTCTCTGCTCAAATTCCTCTTGCAGCGAGCTTTGGAAAATTATTGAACCAAATTCTGGGCCAGCGATGCATGCTTTTGCTTGTCACTTTTGTGACAGAAAGAGACAGCTTTTAAGCGGGGGAAGGAGATGGGGCGAGATGCTTGGGAATGGTAGCAGGTGCAAGTTCGGTTGCATAATGCGAATTTTAGAGCGAATTGCCAATGGGCCTCATTAAAATGGCGCCATCAATCAGTCAGCCAGTCATTTACTCTCTCAATCATCCAACCGAACGTTTCGCATCAGCTGAGCACATTAAAAATGCATTAAAGCCAAATGTTTGATTTGCATTTTGTGGCGCTCATTAGCAGATTATAGCACTTTCCCACTTGCAGTATGTAATGCACTTGTGCATGCTTAACGGCTTCCACGCAGCTAAAAGGTGTAAGTGCGCATTTAAATAATTTTAAATTGCACAGCATTCTGATTCACATCGATGCACTGTCCACTGAAATCAATCAGAATATCCGTTAATTATAATTGAATTCTTTAGATCGCGCGCTGCCGGGCGGTTAATGTGTTATAATTAACTGATTAAATCGAATTATTATTTTTGCACTGGCCATACTTTTAATAAGCGGAATATTGAAAATACACATATAAGAGGAACGGAAATATATTTGCTAGAGTGCTTCCTTAAATATAGCCGTACAAATGCATTATTCAAATCAACAAGCTATAATATCAATAGCAATCGAATCATTTTATTGAAAATTTGATACCGACAAGTGGCTGCTATAGATTCGCAAACAATCTGCGTTCATGTTGCGCCTTAAACATCACATCTATGTATAACAGTTAAAATACTCTTGTCTGCCAACCACTTTTCCGGGGGGATCCCCCGCTCCTCTTCCCATTTTCTAGTCCATATCGCATGCCGCATAAATTTATTAGAAAGAATGTTCTGCCAACTGTCAAAATACCCGACAATCTGCCCCCGCTCCGCCGCTCCCCCCTTCTAATCCGCTCGTGTGCAGTTTATTTGAGGAACGTGAAATGTTTGGGTCTCCACTTTGTGTTAGACGACCACATAGACCAACTCTCATTCTCATTCGCATTCCCACTTTCATTTCCATTCCCAGTCCGATCGCATTTCCATAACCATTCCCACTATATAAATATATGTGAGCATGCATATGGATGATTTTCTATGCAGGCACTCGGAGAAATAAAGTGTGCATTGTAAATAGTTCTAGGTAAATCAAATGTACATGGTATATTGTTAGGAATTTAAGTAATATAATATAGCTGGGTGCTAACCTTAATAAACTGTTCTCGAACTAGTTCTAAAGTTTTAAAGGAAAATCCAGATGGATATACTATAGTATAGGAAGAAAAATAAGAAAAGCTAAGATTATTCTGCTATAAATATTGTCTACCCAATTCCAGCTATAAAATAATAAAATTTATAAAGCGTGCAATACATAGTACGAACTTCGGTATATAGATTCTCTTAACTGCACTAGGCCTGTCATTTCTCCGAGTGTACTTATGCATGTAGATGTGATTATTTGTCTGCGCAGGGGCTTGCATGTTTACTCATGTATTTGCATTTCGTGTGACATAAATCACGCACCCGACACGCCGCCCGAGGCACAAAGCAGAGACCATGGAAGATTGGGCGGATGGTGGGGAGAGGTTGTAAGGTGAAGGGGTGAAGCGGAGACACTGCGAGAAAGGCCGAGTGGTGGTGAGGAGAGCGAGGGGTAAACGTGGGCGACACCTTCGGGGCGACATCCATGAAGCACAATCCAGCTGAATCCCCCGACTGCCACCCATTTTCTACGACTCGATTTCGCCTTGCCAGCGGCAGCGGAAATGTCGCGCTGCATTTTTCAATGAGTGCGTTGATTATTCTCGACTGCCAGCTCTTGCAACAGCACTCCTCGGGGCAACTTCTTGGACGTCAATATCACAAGAGAAAATGTCGAAAGAGAAGGAAGGAAAACCAAAAAGTTGAAAAAGAAAAGCTTCAGATGGAAAAGCAATGCGACAAGGCATAAGAAATTAATTAAGCTTCTGAGTGGAGTTTACATTGGGCTCGACTTGAATACTCTAAAACTGCATCAATGCGTTTTCAGTTCAAACTATTTTACTGACTGCGATTCAATGCTCAATGATATTTAAATGAATAGTATTAACTTGAAAGATTCATTGCCGATACATTATACATACATATCTTATTACGAGCAAGATACATTTGGTTTGTACATTTCACATTTCGAGAATATTATAATTTATATTTGATTTTTTATCCCTACTAATTATTTGTTCAATGCCCTATGAATTTGAGAAAGGGCATTTCATTTTTCTACCTCAAGTTAACAATGCTTTCTTCAAGCCTTTGGATATTGCTTGAGGTTTTCCTTGCCAAGCGCTTGAACTTTATTAATTTTATATTTAATTCTCGCCCTTACAACTTTTGTGCAAGTTTTCCCTTTGCCTTTTGGCATTTCCCTTCTTCACTTTGTCACGAATCAAGAATTTCGTATTTGCCTCGTCCAGTCCAATTTTCGTTTGCATGATTGAATAATGGGAAAGTAATAAGCCTTTGCCGCTCGAACCCATTGAAAGGTGCTCAGCTACGAGTGGAGCTGGGTTGCTGCAATTAGCCGGACATTGCTGCACGGAAATCCATTTAAGCATTAGCCCACAGCCGAGATTTGGTATTCGTTCGTAAGAGCATTAAGTGGATCTTCCTCCGGCAAATCGTTTGATGAGCAATTTCATGCAGATCCGACTCCATTAAGCCGTCGACTACCTTCGCACGGCCCAAGGCAGGTGAAATTTAATTACACCACATCCCGATTGAAATGCCTGCGACAGGGATCAAGGCAGAGACGAAGGTTACTATGGAGGCCTAGATGGCTTGTCGGTTCCACTCCCATTTGCATTGATTTCGCCCAGGGCCTGTCGCCACTCAAAGTGTCGGATGGCACACAAACCGCACTCAGAGTGACTTGATCAAGGCTTACGCAGCCAGATGTACTAATATATACATTAGGGTGGGCCATCAAGGCATTTGCTTTTGGATGGCGGTTGGGAAACTAAATCACATTACGCATACGCACCGTTGGCCGAGCTGTTTAATTAAATTCCTCAAAGATGGAACTGGAACATGTATGCAATTTTGTTCGGAATTTCAGATTTAATTTAAAAATAGCTTATGAGTGCCAACTCTTCCACATTAAATGTGAAATCCTCTCGTAATGTCCAAAAGTTTTCTAATTTTAGACGGCAGGGCACCACCCTGATGCTCATGCATATGTATAGGCATCGACAGCGGCATCTTTTATGGCACACTTGAGCGGCAAATCAAATCATCGCTTAACCTCCGGGGAGGTGGACTACTCTCGTCATGAGTCGCTGATTCAATTAGCGCCCGAAATAGTTATCGAAATGGATATGGAAGTGGATGTGGATGTGAGTGTGGATGTGGCTGTGGTTGTGAGTGTTGCTCTAACTGTAACTGTGCGCTGAAGTGGCAGTGGAACTGCCGCCAGTTGCTAGTTGCCAGTTGGCAGTTCCCAGCTGGCTTGGCCGTGTAATTGCTTATAATGTGCGCATAAATCGGCTCCGATACGGGGATGCAAGGGGGGCAGGACACTAGTTGTTTTTGGGTGCCTCCATCTGTCTGTGGCTGAGGTTGTCCCGCAACGGATGCTCTTTACACCACTGACACGCTACTTTTTAACCATCTATGCAGCAACGACACTTGTCAGCAGGAACAGGGTTTTCCGTAAGTTGGTGATATCTCAAAAACTGCCTTAACTATGCTGTCATATAAATGGGTACATTGTAAAATTGAATTCTGCAGTATATGAATTAGTTTATAACTAAATGGCAGTAAAGTTCTTGTTGCAACACTTGTTATTCAATTCAAATGTATATTTTTCTATCCAAACCCAAAACCTGGCGCTCAGTGTAATAAGCACTGGAGAAATTTCAACGGCGTTGGCGGAATATACAAATTCTAAAATGCATGCAAATGCTTTGCCACTGCTAATAATGGGCATTATCATGATGTTGATGCTGCTTTGCTCAACCGCCTGCCCTCCGACCTACACCACCCTCCCTTCCCCGCCTCTTCAGCACGCAGATTGGCGCCCCTCAACCGCTTCGCAGCCCACTCCACGCTCCGTTTGATGATGATGAAGCGCGCTCCGGCTGGGTAACTCGATAACGATTCCAGCCAGGCAACCACTCCGTTGGCGGTTCCGGAGCGTGGGGCAACTAAAGTATGCAGCCCGGTTGGAAAATGGGGAGAACAGACTGTCGCTTAGTTTTTGGCTTGGCTTACAACCCCGCCCCCATTCCCATTCCCATCCGCTTACCCCTTCCCCAAGAACCACTGGTACCGCCCACGCTCCATTGAGACTTTGTGTGACTCTGACATGCATTTCTCATGATGCGAAAATTTTGTTTCACTTGACATTTTGACATTTGACAGCTGGCGCAAAATTAACGCAACTCGCGTTGGATGGGGCGTGGCACTAAAAATGCAATAACACTCTAAGGGGGCGGAATGATGCTCCCAAATGCCCCCACTCCACCTTCATTCTACCAAACCAACTGGCATTTTCCCACAAATTTATCATGTTCGACAAGTGGCTATGGGGTTAAGCGGGTGGCATTGGTGGGTGGTTCTTGGGAGGCAGCGAGTTGCTTGCGTGATATATGCTGCCAAAATGCATGGCGATGATGACTTAATTGAATGGCAGGCCGCAAACGAAGGAATCTCCCATGAAAGGGGGCACAAGGAAGTGGCAGAGGAAAGTAGATAAGGAGGGAGATTTTGCTGATGAGTTGGCAAATTTGAATGTGCCGGAATAAGATGTCTGCGCGTATGTGGTATGTGGGTGAGTAGCACATATATAGGACACTTTTCCTCTTTTCACAAGAAAATCCCGCCTTAAGCCAATGAAATTACAAAAAAATGAATGGGTTTTTGCACCATATTCATGCGCTATAAAAGAATATCAAGTATTAACGAGTATCTTTTAGAAGTTAATTTAGAATTATTAGTGAACATATAATTTTCTCGAATAAATGAAAATATTTAAATTAAAATATTCGTTTCTATCTGCGTCTTTGCATATTTATAGGTTTTACCCCAAGTTTTCCATTCCCATGTCAAACTCCTGCAGTGGCGCTTGAATGTAGGCTACTTTTTGTTGCCACTCTTGCCTTCGGGTCTCCAATTTAATCTTTTGATAGCCAAGACTTCTGACATCGACCGCCCCCCGAAGGCCACCTCCCAACCACCCAACCACCCAACCACTCAACCACCAACCACCCAGCTGCCCAAGCCCTTGGAACATGTGCATTACGATGCCTTCGGTCCACCGACTATAAATCCTTCTTCATCTCCATCTTCAGCGGGTTATTGTTGATGCTTTTGTTGTTTCTGCAGGGGCTGTTGTTGTTGTCCTTTGTTGTGCGGTTGATGGAACACGTTGTCAGACTGTCCGTCTCTGTCTGTCGCAAGGTTCTCTCTCCCTCCCTCCCTCTCACCCTCTCTCTCTTTCTATCTGCCTGTTATACACATGTCGGCTGCAGATATATCCATTCATTGTTGTCGGCGCCTTTCTGCTGTTTTGGAACAGAAGACAGAAGTTGGTGGGCGAGGAATCCAATTCGGCCTGATTTTGACACCCGGCCACTGGGAATTTTCGTATGGAATTAGAAGTCGGGAAAATGAGTTTTGTTCTTCCAATCAACTTTTTATTCCATGGAGGACGCCTGTTGACAAACAGTCGAGATGTGCTCAAAACAGATATTTTCTGTACTTGTGAATTAGTTTTTTTAAACCAAATTCGCACTTTGTCATTTATCCCTTTGCATAGATTTATATTTACCAGATGGCACAACTGAGAACATTATGGCAGAACAGCTTAGAATGGGAAATGCAAATTTTTTCCCATTTCATAGTTGCTTTGCCTGTCACATAAAATGCCATTGAAATGTTCATAAACATATCGAGAAATGCAAAACGAGAAGCAGATAAAACAATGTGAAGTACGAACAACTACGACAATTGACCCACAATTTTAAGGCTAAAACAATTCCCCATTTTAGCCTTGTTTTCTCAGACTTCTTTATGGGATTGGGATTGGGCCAACAAGTCGTCTGGGTTGACTTAAGTTATGTTTTTATCTTGAGGAGCATCACAATGGGGCGGGGAGAGGGTGTAACAGTAAGGTTAACAAGATGGACAAACAGAAGAAACCTTTCGATTCCATGGAAACATCCTTTTTGTTGGGTATTTTTGTACCTAGCTCTTCGCTAAATCTTTTCCCTTTGTCACTTTGACGACGTCACTTTCTTTATTATTGGTTGGAGCAAATATTTATCCAAACATGCCAATGCATAACTTTAGTCAGTATTGAGTTGATAAGACGAAAATTAAATTAATGTTTTTGAATATGTGAAGAATTTTTGTAACATACGTGTAGTTCTATTCATATAGTAACTATCAGATTTCAAAAATATAGGAGAATAGTCCATATGAATTCAAAGGTAATATAGAAGTCGTAATTTTCAGCAATAAATAAGCTCTTTGTAATCACAATGGGTGCATTATTCTTGAAAACTTCCCTATATTTGTATTTATATTTGCATATAATGTTGCTTTCACTAGCGTTCAAAGAAGCGCCAATAAAAAGTTTTACCAAGGCGGAAGAAAAGTTGGTGGAAAAGTATATTTCAAAAAGCAGGAGCAACAGTAGGCAAAGGAGCTTCTGGCTGTAGGAAAGCAATCCAATTGAAAGTCAAAACAAACGAACTGCTCTTTGGGCCACGCCCCCTCACTAGAAGTCTCCAGTCAGACGCCCCCGGATCTGACATTGTCTTTTCTGCTCATAAACTTTTTGGCATTCGGCACGTTTTGCCATTATCCATATGCTGTCATAACCCCGACGCCCCCGATGCCGCCATTCGCCTGGTATGCTTTGCATATGTGCAGTCGCAGCCGGAAACGGAAATGAAGCACAAAAGTTCAGTTCTGCTCAGCATACGCTGCAGCTCCTGGCAGCCATAATAGTTAACTATACATTTGTTGGCCCTTGCATCGCCTCCCCTTCTGGCCCACTCGCCAGCTATTGTTTAAAGTGATTTTATGAGCTCCGAGTCCGACCCATGACCATGATTTACTTAACCCGAGGAGGGAAAAATAAAAAAAAAAAAATAGAAAACCCGAGAGATCATAATTCATGGGCGGCACTAATTGTCCATCTGTCTGGCTGCCTGTGTAAAGCCATAATTAAATGCAGACATAGAGGGGAAACGAAGGGTGGGTAGTAAATTTGCAGTTTTATTTTGTTTACTGGCCGTCAGAAATTGAGCTCTGGACCTGAAAACTGTTGCTGAAAGCGGCTTTAAATTAAGTACTCAGTCGGGCTGTTGGCATATTGCGCATACGTCATGTGGCCCACAGTTGACGCCCAGATAGTGCTCGAGGCTCCCTTTTGTGCTTAGTCGCCTTCCTCTTGACCAACCGTAGTTAGCCCCTGCTGCAGTTGAAGGGATTGTCCAGAGATTTATGCACTAAATGGGCAGAAAGCTCTCGAGGCTGGGTCATCAGAATATGACATAGCCACTGGACCATCCATCGAGGATAATAATTAAGCGCCTTGACAAGTGCCTGCCGAAAGCCACTCTTCATCTGCTTAAGAACCAAATTGAAGTCCGGAAATCGAAAATGTCTTAAAGCACACTTGATTCATGGAATTAACCCTGCATGCTTTAAAGCCGCCTTTTAGTGGCAACCTCTTCAATCAAAATGAAAGAATAATTACTTTCTATTGATTTTTAGTACGCCATGGTACTGGTGAGCATATATTTAATTAAAATTGTATATAAAATGTTCGACATGCACGGGATTTTTTTAATTAATTGCAATACTCTTATTGCTTATATTAACGGACGCCGTTATACTAGATTTCATCAGTTAATTTATTAAATTAAATTTATTAAATTAAACCTGTTATTATCAGGTTAGCTTGGATAGTTTTGATTATTTACCTCTTTTTACTAGTCATAACGCACTAAAAAGTTTTTCTCAATCATTTCCATTGCAGAACTTTGGCGCCTAAGTGAATTCCAAACAAATCAGTGCAACCGGCAAATAAATAAATCATTTGAGGTAAGTTTGGGATGCTGCGCGGTAATGAAAACAAGTTAAAAACTGAGGGCGAAACAAAGACCGAAAACTGCAAACTGAAAGTCATTTGCAGTGCTTACCCTCGCCACATCCGCAATTTCAATTACACAACTTTTCGTGGACCGTGGAGCATTTGCTCATTAAACCAAAGGGAATCTCTGCCTTCGCTCTTTATCTTCTGCGAGGGAGCCAAACACAAATGCGGAAAACTCTCAGTTAAGGCCATGTCAGACTTAATGGTTTAATTAAATGGGATTTTAACTAAAAGGGCATGGGCTGGAGCTTAAGAAATGGGGAACTGCCTATGAGACGGGGAGCCATCCATGGGGGATTTCATAACAAACATGGCACTCCAACTTTTGTCAGTCTCCGCATTGCGTGAAACTCAAGAGATCTCGATGTTGCTCATACGCCGCGTTGCCTGCAGCAACAGCGCAAAAAGATGGAGCAGCACATCGAGCTGCAGCAGATGTTTGCCCTACCATCCCCGTGGCTTAAAAGTGGGCGAAATCCACGTACAAATTTTCCCCATTCCTAGCCGGCCTGTAGATTCTCATCAAAACGAGAGCGAAATGCAATTCAAGCAATTTTCAATTTTCATTTTTAGAGCCAGAGACGGATAAACCGCTCAACAAGAAGCTATATATAAGTTCCAGGTACACTGAAAAAAAGGATGAAGTGCGAGAAACTCTTGAGATCGATTTGTAAACAGTTTTTTTGCATCGGAAAAATTAAATAGTCCTAGGAAACGAATCATATACACGTATTTAGCATTATAAAAGCGTTATTGTAAAGGAGTTCTTATTCCCATACCTTACTTTTTTTTAGTGTATGTATATGCATATAGCTTGCTTTGAAAAACCCCCTGCAAACTTGTCGCGCTCGAAAATTCCCATCATTCCTGCTGGTCTAAGGCCAATTTTTCGATTCGCTATCCTTGAGCGTTTGGCGAATTGCAGTCGGGCGTTAGGCCATAACAAGTCCCCTTTTCCCTCTGTGCGCCCCCACACCGCCTCCCTTTCTGCAGCGATCCCCTCGAGGTTTAAGCAATGCGTTAAAATCGAGAGGAAGGAAAAGCGAAAAACTTTGGCTAAAGATTCCTTTTTGCCTCTTTCCACTTTCAAGTTTTTCCTGGCCTTTTCTCCTTTTCCTCTTGGCCTTGTCTGCTCTGCTAACTTTCGCTGTTGTTGCGCACAAAATGAAGGCATTAATGCTAGATTTTATGGATTCTTTTCGCTTCTTCTCGCCGTTTTTTTCAAATGGCATCGAGTTTCCCTTTCGGTTTCTGTTTCTATCTCCTCTTTTGCTTCTGGGCAAAAACTGAATCGCGAGGAGTATTTAAAGCTGCGGCAAATGAAGCCGAGTTAACAACTGGCAATGAGCTTTCGGTTTTGCGCTAAGTGCATTCGAATAACCGTAAGCTACTCCGGTTAATCTTCACTTGCTATTTTATACCCAACTTTGCTTTGGACGTGATCCTTTTGATGTTGTTTAAGCTTCTAACCAGTTAGCGAGTGCGACATTAGTGCCATTGAAGTCGGAAGTGGTGCAAATCCACTGAGAGTCGAATAATTATATTTTTAAATTAAATGCAAATAAGTATTATTGGTGTCCTTCAACACATAATATATGCCCCTACTGAACATCTGTTATTATTCTTATAATTTATTTATATCAACCGAAAAATCTACAGTTTATTTAAAACCTTTAATTTTATTGCAATAATATTCCGCACATGTTTTTTTGTTCGATTTCGTAATTTGCATTGCCCCATCGCGGCAAATAGGAATTTCCGGGAAAAAAGAGCGAACCATGCTGGGCAAACGATTAATATCTGACCCTGGCAACAAAACTGACAAATTCTCACAATTAGGATAGCCAGACGAGGCTTCTTGCCCTTTTCACCATCGTGCTGTGCAAGCTTTGCAAATATTTGCGCGCAATTTTTCATATTAAACGACAGGCGCAGGGGGCGTGGCGAGCGGAAGCGGAAATAAAAATTGCAAAAACTTTTGCAAACTGTGATCAATCTTCATGGCAGAAGAAGCAAATAGGGTTACAAAAAAAAATGGGAATGAGTCAGAGGACAAGGCAGTTGCAGCACATTTTGGAGGTCCCCAGGCCATGTCCTGTCGGGAATGAGCAGGATGAAAAAATGAAAAAGCTGAGAGAAATTGAAAAGGAAAGGCAAACAAGCAACAGGAAAAGCAAGCATTGACCTTTGCTCCCAAACCGGGAAATTGCAACATATTTGCAATTGTCGTTAGGACACCGAAGTGGACGATAAAGGAAAAGGACTCGCAGCTTAAAGGAGGCGCGAAGGATGGAAAGGGACGGGAACTTTGTGCAGGCGACAGGCGGGCAATTGCCCAAATGAATGAAGATGAAGTGAACCGGGCTTGTCCGGCACTTGAACTGCCTGCTAGCACTCCGGGCCCAAGATTGATTGGCCTCCAGCCGAAGTCGCCTGGAATGGGTTGAAAAAGTGTCACTTCGCGTTTGCCCTTCACTGTCCTCGGGCGACTTTTCGTCCTTTTTGCTTTCAAATTAGTTGGCCTGTCAAAAACTTAACGAGGCCAACGGGTAGCGAGTCTCAAGCCTCTGGAGTGCAATCAAAGTGCAACAATAGAGGACAGGGAAATGCGTTTGAAATGAGAAAAGATAGATGAAAGGAGTTTTAAGTACGGAAAAACTAATCAAGCTCCTATTAAAGGCCTTTATTGCCATATATTAGTCTTATTCAAAACTATGGGAATGCATTCGAATACGGTACAATTTCTTATGAATACGGGCATATAAATATTCAGCTTACTGCTTCTAGCCTTTTCAACGAAGTTTCCCTTTAGGTTATTTTAAGCCCTCGTTAAAACGTTTTTAACACCACTGACCCAAATCGATTTATTTCAATTTCCATTCCATTTATGCCAGCACCTTTTTCTGTGCGCCCTCGTGTTGGGTAAATATTTTACGTTTTCTTTTTGCGGACCCTCGTTGTTGTTTTCTGAAACTATTGCTGCTTTGTTTTGCAATAAACACTTGGTGCTCCTTTCATCTGGGAAACTGCCCTGCCCATTGACATTACCATTACAGCTGCCCCGCATCTTTCGCCGACCTCCGACCTCTTCGGCGCCCTTCAACGCTTGCCAAATGACTTTGGAATAGTTTCTCTCATTTCTTTATGGTCTCAACCATTCCCTCTGTTGCGGTTGTATACGTAGTAGCCGACCTTTGGCCTTTCAAGTCATTTGTATTACTCTCGGTTAGAGCGATTGTGCTGTGCCTTGCTTTGCTTTGCTTTGTGCTTATCTGCTTTTCAGGTGCTTCAGGTGCTGCGTTTTTGCTTTTGCTAACTTGTCATTTCACTGCTTCGGCTTTGTCGCTTATCTGCTTTCTTTCATTACTATTACTTTTTGTGCCTCTTGCTTTGATGCTATAGTGCTCGTGTACATGTCCTTCGTCCTTATTGTAAATTAAAACCAAAAAGACCTACTGATTTCAAAGATTTCGAAATTCATCTTATAATTATACCCGTTACTCGTAGAGTAATAGGGTAACTAGATTCGTTGAAAAGTATGTAACAGGCAGAAGGATACGTTTCCGACCATATTAAGTATATATATTTTTGATCAGGATCAATAGCCGAGTCGCTCTGTCCGTCCGTTTGTCCGTATCTCAGGATCTGAGGAACTACAAAAGCTAGAATGCTAAGATTAAGCCTCAATTCTTATTCAAATTTAGAATCTTTTTTTTTAAATTTTTATTTAACATTTTTCTGATGTTATGATGTTGTATAAATTTAAAAATGTCCCAAGACTGAAGTTCTAAAGCCCATAACTCAACGAATCTTAATCGGAATTTGAAGTGGCATATCTCTAAATGTTTCTGGAGCAATTCTCTAAAAAACTGCATTCAAATTTAAAATTTTATTTTTTTGTAATTTTTTTGTAATTTTTCTGATGTTATGATGTTGTACAAATTCAAAAATGTTCCAAGGCTGAAGTTCTAAAGCCCATAACTCAACGAATCTTAATCGGAATTTGAAGTGACATATATCTAAATGTTTCTGGAGCAATTCTCTAAAAAACTGCATTCAAATTTAAAATTTTATTTTTTTGTAAATTTTTTGTAATTTTTCTGATGTTATGATGTTGTATAAATTTAAAAATGTCCCAAAACTGAAGTTCTAAAGCCCATAATTCAACGAATCTTAATCGGAATTTGAAGTGGCATATCTGTAAATGTTTCTGGAGCAATTCTCTAAAAAACTGCATTCAAATTTAAAATTTTATTTTTTTTTAATTATTTTGTAATTTTTCTGATGTTATGATGTTGTATAAATTTAAAAATGTCCCAAAACTGAAGTTCTAAAGCCCATAACTCAACGAATCTTAATCGGAATTTGAAGTGGCATATCTCTAAATGTTTCTGGAGCAATTCTCTAAAAAACTGCATTCAAATTTAAAATTTTATTTTTTTGTAATTTTTTTGTAATTTTTCTGATGTTATGATGTTGTACAAATTCAAAAATGTTCCAAGGCTGAAGTTCTAAAGCCCATAACTCAACGAATCTTAATCGGAATTTGAAGTGACATATATCTAAATGTTTCTGGAGCAATTCTCTAAAAAACTGCATTCAAATTTAAAATTTTATTTTTTTGTAAATTTTTTGTAATTTTTCTGATGTTATGATGTTGTATAAATTTAAAAATGTCCCAAAACTGAAGTTCTAAAGCCCATAACTCAACGAATCTTAATCGGAATTTGAAGTGGCATATCTCTAAATGTTTCTGGAGCAATTCTCTAAAAAACTGCATTCAAATTTAAAATTTTATTTTTTTGTAATTTTTTTGTAATTTTTCTGATGTTATGATGTTGTACAAATTCAAAAATGTTCCAAGGCTGAAGTTCTAAAGCCCATAACTCAACAAATCTTAATCGGAATATGAAGTGGCATATCTCTAAATGTTTCTGGAGCAATTCTCTAAAAAACTGCATTCAAATTTAAAATTTTATTTTTTTGTAATTTTTTTGTAATTTTTCTGATGTTATGATGTTGTACAAATTCAAAAATGTTCCAAGGCTGAAGTTCTAAAGCCCATAACTCAACGAATCTTAATCGGAATTTGAAGTGACATATATCTAAATGTTTCTGGAGCAATTCTCTAAAAAACTGCATTCAAATTTAAAATTTTATTTTTTTGTAAATTTTTTGTAATTTTTCTGATGTTATGATGTTGTATAAATTTAAAAATGTCCCAAAACTGAAGTTCTAAAGCCCATAATTCAACGAATCTTAATCGGAATTTGAAGTGGCATATCTGTAAATGTTTCTGGAGCAATTCTCTAAAAAACTGCATTCAAATTTAAAATTTTATTTTTTTTTAATTATTTTGTAATTTTTCTGATGTTATGATGTTGTATAAATTTAAAAATGTCCCAAAACTGAAGTTCTAAAGCCCATAACTCAACGAATCTTAATCGGAATTTGAAGTGGCATATCTCTAAATGTTTCTGGAGCAATTCTCTAAAAAACTGCATTCAAATTTAAAATTTTATTTTTTTGTAATTTTTTTGTAATTTTTCTGATGTTATGATGTTGTACAAATTCAAAAATGTTCCAAGGCTGAAGTTCTAAAGCCCATAACTCAACGAATCTTAATCGGAATTTGAAGTGACATATATCTAAATGTTTCTGGAGCAATTCTCTAAAAAACTGCATTCAAATTTAAAATTTTATTTTTTTGTAAATTTTTTGTAATTTTTCTGATGTTATGATGTTGTATAAATTTAAAAATGTCCCAAAACTGAAGTTCTAAAGCCCATAACTCAACGAATCTTAATCGGAATTTGAAGTGGCATATCTCTAAATGTTTCTGGAGCAATTCTCTGAAAAACTGCATTCAAATTTAAAATTTTATTTTTTTGTAATTTTTTTGTAATTTTTCTGATGTTATGATGTTGTACAAATTCAAAAATGTTCCAAGGCTGAAGTTCTAAAGCCCATAACTCAACAAATCTTAATCGGAATATGAAGTGACATATATCTAAATGTTTCTGGAGCAATTCTCTAAAAAACTGCATTCAAATTTAAAATTTTATTTTTTGTAAATTTTTTGTAATTTTTCTGATGTTATGATGTTGTACAAATTCAAAAATGTTCCAAGGCTGAAGCTCTAAAGCCCATAACTCAACGAATCTTAATCGGAATTTGAAGTGACATATATCTAAATGTTTCTGGAGCAATTCTCTAAAAAACTGCATTCAAATTTAAAATTTTATTTTTTTGTAAATTTTTTGTAATTTTTCTGATGTTATGATGTTGTATAAATTTAAAAATGTCCCAAAACTGAAGTTCTAAAGCCCATAATTCAACGAATCTTAATCGGAATTTGAAGTGGCATACCTGTAAATGTTTCTGGAGCAATTCTCTAAAAAACTGCATTCAAATTTAAAATTTTATTTTTTTTAAATTATTTTGTAATTTTTCTGATGTTATGATGTTGTATAAATTTAAAAATGTCCCAAAACTGAAGTTCTAAAGCCCATAACTCAACGAATCTTAATCGGAATTTGAAGTGGCATATCTCTAAATGTTTCTGGAGCAATTCTCTAAAAAACTGCATTCAAATTTAAAATTTTATTTTTTTGTAATTTTTTTGTAATTTTTCTGATGTTATGATGTTGTACAAATTCAAAAATGTTCCAAGGCTGAAGTTCTAAAGCCCATAACTCAACGAATCTTAATCGGAATTTGAAGTGACATATATCTAAATGTTTCTGGAGCAATTCTCTAAAAAACTGCATTCAAATTTAAAATTTTATTTTTTTGTAAATTTTTTGTAATTTTTCTGATGTTATGATGTTGTATAAATTTAAAAGTGTCCCAAAACTGAAGTTCTAAAGCCCATAACTCAACGAATCTTAATCGGAATTTGAAGTGGCATATCTCTAAATGTTTCTGGAGCAATTCTCTAAAAAACTGCATTCAAATTTAAAATTTTATTTTTTTGTAATTTTTTTGTAATTTTTCTGATGTTATGATGTTGTACAAATTCAAAAATGTTCCAAGGCTGAAGTTCTAAAGCCCATAACTCAACGAATCTTAATCGGAATTTGAAGTGACATATATCTAAATGTTTCTGGAGCAATTCTCTAAAAAACTGCATTCAAATTTAAAATTTTATTTTTTTGTAAATTTTTTGTAATTTTTCTGATGTTATGATGTTGTATAAATTTAAAAATGTCCCAAAACTGAAGTTCTAAAGCCCATAATTCAACGAATCTTAATCGGAATTTGAAGTGGCATATCTGTAAATGTTTCTGGAGCAATTCTCTAAAAAACTGCATTCAAATTTAAAATTTTATTTTTTTGTAATTTTTTTGTAATTTTTCTGATGTTATGATGTTGTACAAATTCAAAAATGTTCCAAGGCTGAAGTTCTAAAGCCCATAACTCAACAAATCTTAATCGGAATATGAAGTGACATATATCTAAATGTTTCTGGAGCAATTCTCTAAAAAACTGCATTCAAATTTAAAATTTTATTTTTTGTAAATTTTTTGTAATTTTTCTGATGTTATGATGTTGTACAAATTCAAAAATGTTCCAAGGCTGAAGCTCTAAAGCCCATAACTCAACGAATCTTAATCGGAATTTGAAGTGACATATATCTAAATGTTTCTGGAGCAATTCTCTAAAAAACTGCATTCAAATTTAAAATTTTATTTTTTTGTAAATTTTTTGTAATTTTTCTGATGTTATGATGTTGTACAAATTCAAAAATGTTCCAAGGCTGAAGCTCTAAAGCCCATAACTCAACGAATCTTAATCGGAATTTGAAGTAGCATATCTCTAAATGTTTCTGGAGCAATTCTTTAAAAAACTGCATTCAAATTTAACATTTTATTTTTTTGTAATTTTTTTGTAATTTTTCTGATGTTATGATGTTGTACAAATTCAAAAATGTTCCAAGGCTGAAGTTCTAAAGCCCATAACTCAACGAATCTTAATCGGAATTTGAAGTGACATATATCTAAATGTTTCTGGAGCAATTCTCTAAAAAACTGCATTCAAATTTAAAATTTTATTTTTTTGTAAATTTTTTGTAATTTTTCTGATGTTATGATGTTGTATAAATTTAAAAATGTCCCAAAACTGAAGTTCTAAAGCCCATAATTCAACGAATCTTAATCGGAATTTGAAGTGGCATATCTGTAAATGTTTCTGGAGCAATTCTCTAAAAAACTGCATTCAAATTTAAAATTTTATTTTTTTGTAATTTTTTTGTAATTTTTCTGATGTTATGATGTTGTACAAATTCAAAAATGTTCCAAGGCTGAAGTTCTAAAGCCCATAACTCAACAAATCTTAATCGGAATATGAAGTGACATATATCTAAATGTTTCTGGAGCAATTCTCTAAAAAACTGCATTCAAATTTAAAATTTTATTTTTTGTAAATTTTTTGTAATTTTTCTGATGTTATGATGTTGTACAAATTCAAAAATGTTCCAAGGCTGAAGCTCTAAAGCCCATAACTCAACGAATCTTAATCGGAATTTGAAGTGACATATATCTAAATGTTTCTGGAGCAATTCTCTAAAAAACTGCATTCAAATTTAAAATTTTATTTTTTTGTAAATTTTTTGTAATTTTTCTGATGTTATGATGTTGTACAAATTCAAAAATGTTCCAAGGCTGAAGCTCTAAAGCCCATAACTCAACGAATCTTAATCGGAATTTGAAGTAGCATATCTCTAAATGTTTCTGGAGCAATTCTTTAAAAAACTGCATTCAAATTTAACATTTTATTTTTTTGTAATTTTTTTGTAATTTTTCTGATGTTATGATGTTGTACAAATTCAAAAATGTTCCAAGGCTGAAGTTCTAAAGCCCATAACTCAACGAATCTTAATCGGAATATGAAGTGACATATATCTAAATGTTTCTGGAGCAATTCTCTAAAAAACTGCATTCAAATTTAAAATTTTATTTTTTTGTAATTTTTTTGTAATTTTTCTGATGTTATGATGTAGAAATTCAAAAATGTTCCAAGGCTGAAGTTCTAAAGCCCATAACTCAACTTATTTTAATCGGAATGTGAAGTGGCATACGTCTAAATGTTTCTGGAGCAATTCTCTAAAAAACTGATGTTATGATGTTGTAGAAATTCAAAAAAATTAAAAAAATTTTCCAAGGCTAAAGTTCTAAAGTCCATAACTCAACCTATCTTAGTCGGATTTTGAAGAAGGATTTTTGAAAAATTTGATATTTTTTCACTTCTTTTAAATTTCTATCGATTTGGCAAAAATCGTTTTAATACGCCCACTCTACAACCCACAATCCGCAATTTTTACAAATTGAATGTTGAAATTTCTCGTTTGCACCTTCACTAGCTGAGTAAGGGGTATCTGATAGCCGGCGAACTCGACTATAGTATTCTATCCTGTTTAAATTAATAACATTTAACATACTCAGCTTGTGCAGTAACTATTAAAAGCTTTCAAGGGCATTTCAATTAAATGTTCTCCCATTTCAGTCTTCAGTTTCATTAGCAGAAAAAGTGAAAAATGTTTAAACTTTATTTGCATATTTAAAATGAGCTATGGCCATAAAAACGCTCGTTTATTATTCAATTAAATTCAATTTTTTAAAATGCTCGCAAAAAATGCACCATAGAAAGTTTGAAAAAATCATGGTGGATTTTCCGGTAAATCTCTATACTTTGTTTGCAAACTAACCACAGTGAAGCCATAAGCAAAGTAAGTCAACAAGAGCTTTAATATTCCGCATACGCAACGTTGGTCAGATTCCATTCTGACGGAATGTTTGTGTACAAACTCCGCTGAATTTACTGCAACGCTGGCCATTAGGCCATTTGTTGAGCTCTCTCCGCCGCAATGTGTTAAAGTCCCTTGACGCTAGGCCGTAATTACCTGAATATTTTTATTCATTTTACAAAACTCATAGGCTTAAACTTATATTTAATTATTGCAAATTTGTGTAACAGGAACAGTTCTTCCCACACAAAACAGTGTGCTCTTAATATTAGGTAATATTCTGAATGATTAGATCATGTATATAAGGCCAGTGAGAGCCAAGTACTATTTGTATTTCATGGTAAAAGACTGGAAAACATGGTGTATGTTTGCTCGGATTTCCACCTTTCCCCTTGCATCTCGACCAACTGTTGAGCCTAAACGGTGACCTCTTCACCCCGACTGTAACCCAGTGTTATCCCTCGGCCACCGCCCTCGCCCCGCCCTCGCTCCCCTTGAAGCCTTTGGCATAGTTCTTGGTCCCAAGGCGCCTGCAACTATTTATAGCCCCCACTCATCTCGACTGCTCGCTGCCCACTTTCCGCTGCTCTCGAAAGCGTGCTACAGTTTTTGTAGCTCTTCGACCTCCCCTCCCACCTAACCCCCTTTTGGCCACTCCTTGCAGCCACTTGTCAACTGTTGACGTTTCTTTGTTGTCTGCCTCTTGCTGCCGGCTGCTCTCTCTCTCTCTCTCTCTCTCTCTTTCTCTTTCTCTTGCTCTCCTCGCTCGTGGCAGCTTGCTGTTCCTGTTGATGTGCCTTCTCTGTCTGCCGCCTCACGGGAATGTCCATTTATCTGTTAAAGCACAAGGCAAACAGCAAACAGCCAACAGCCAACGGTAAACGGAGAAAGGAGAACGCAGAACCGAGTAGCAGAAAAACAGGAAGCGAGCAGCCTTGTACAGCTGTATCTATCTATCTCCCTTTATCCTATACACTGCGAGGAAAGGTGGGGTAACTAACTAACTAATTCACTTCTATGTGGTTAAATCATCTAGTGATTCGTTTGGTAGTGGGTTGTTCTATAATAAAGATGGCTGATTTAATGAAATATCCGTAATTAAACCTTACATTAAATTACCAAGAACAAACAAACTTTTGTAGGCAGAGATGATGCTCGGCATGTACTGAAAAAGTTTCCGTTTCTCATCAGTCTGTTAATTTTATAGTTATCTGCAACTTTTTGTGCTGTGAGAAAAGGACACGGGTGTGTCCTCCATGCATGGCAATCCAATTATCATGCGGCCCCTAGGTGCTGCCATGGCACCGTCGACTCTAATTGGAAACAAACAGCTTGCCCCTGTCTGCGCTCATTCCACGCCCCACCCCTCACGCCCCACCATCAAAGCCCTCCATCAAACCGCCTCAACACCCCCATTTTCCCGCCAAGAGGCCAAGTAGTCAAAAGCCAGGCCAGTAAAAAGTTGAGCAACAAAAACAGCGCCAAAGAAAGCAGGCGGACAACAAAACGTTGGAGGGGGGAGGTGGAATAAAAAAAACAAATTTAGTAGATTTACATTTACCCAACTCCTTGGGGCGGCCCCATACAATTTCCAATGCAAAAACATTCCGAGCCCAAAGGAAAAGCTTCAGCTTTCGGTCGAGCCTGCGTTTATTCGGAATTCATTCATTCGCTGTTTTTATGCCCCCAAATTGTTGGCCAAGTCTGGAGGCAAGCAATAAATAGAAAAATGCAAACGAAAAATATAGAAAAAAAAGGAAGAAACACATTTACCGACAACGATGGTATCGAAAATATTGAATTGAAAAGCCAAACTCGGTGTCACAAAGTCCCAATGTCCGCTCCAAAAACAGTTTATACATTTTTAGGTTTTTTCCGTCTGTTTCAGTTTGGGCCACAACATAAAGTTGATGGACCGAAAAGCGTGGAAAACGGCACAAAGAACGCGTTGAAAAGTTTCCAATGAAAATGGCTGGTCAGAAGGGGGTTGGGAAATTGGTAGCGACAGATTCGATGGAGCAAAGCGTGTTGCCTTGCAGCTTTATTCGCGGTTTTGTTTACGCGAAAAGTGTTTCACAAATTGGATTGATCCCGAAAGTGAAAGCGGAAAGCGGAGAGTGAAAACAAAAGCAACTTTCTCGTGTTAAGTGGAAAGTTGATGCAACCACAAACACGTACTTACTAGTGATTTAAGAACATTATTTCAAAATGCAGAACAAATCCAAGGAATTTCCATCAGCAATGAAAATAAATTTGTTTTGCCTCACAAAGCCAAAAGCTGAGCTGCTTAATATCAAATGACAATATTTGCATAGCGAATTTCCCAATCAAACACACACATTTTCAACAAAAATCCAGCTTGAAACGATTTATTCTCTAGGTATTCAAGGCCTAAATACTGATAATTTTCTTGTTTATTTTTCTTTGCTAACTGGCGCTTGCTTGTATAACTTTTGATCTGATTTGGTCTATTTAAAATTAACCTATGGTCTCGGATTATTTTCCTTGCAAATAACCTAATTGTGTTGTAAATATAATCCAAGTTATTTTCCATAAACTTTAAACATCATTTGCCAATCAACAGGATTTAATGGATTTATTAAACACATTTTCACGTCGTTTGGGGACTCAAAGCTCTTTGAGCCGCAGAAAACAAGTCTAACAAAAAGTGTTATAAATTCAGTGCTTTTGCCAACCCGCTGAGGTTTTTCCATTTGCCAAATAGAAAGTCAAAACTACAAAAACCAGCCCCAAAAAATATGCAAACGAAAACTTTGTCGCACAGCGGCTGGGAAAAAAGCGAGGGAAAACAAAACATGCGAAAAACACAAACGAGAGAATAAATACGCCATGCCTTGTGACAGGGGGAGGGTATTCCAAAAGGGGCGTGGCGTTTGCGTTTGCAATGCGACCGCTCTTAATGCAATTGGTAAGTGTCGTGCGAGTTGGGCGCGTTTTGATCGCGTTTCGGTCGCGTTTCACCCGCGACTTCTCTTGCATAAATTTGCTAAACAAAAAGGGTTTGGGGAAGTGGAGGGGAATTTCCGGCCAAGCCCTGCAATTCGTAATTGTCGCGTGCCCATTCTTTCCATCTCCCTAAATTCCACTTGTGCACTCGAAACAAATGTTGCTAAAATTAACATTTTTAAGGAAAATTATCAGAATATAAATAAATTATCAAAATTATAAAATATATCAGAAAAATGATATAAAAAAGTTTAATAAAGTCTATTACATGTAATCAAATGTACATATACTGTGTATTGTTTGTTAGTTAAATATAAAATATTTTTCATTTCTTTCATAGATACATAAATACATACATATAAAACATTGCCTTGTATTTGTAGTCTAAAACTTTCTATACCTCTAGGAATTTGTTGGATAACCTTGTTTGCTTATTTTCTTTTAGTGTACACCAGCTTCCCTTCAGTATTCGATGTATTTTTGACAGCAATTCTTGTTAGGAGGCGAAATAGGGTTCGCAGTATGCTGATGCTATAAATGCTGTTCGAAAACGGATTGCAAATGGCGCTTGGATTTTCTGTTGCCACTGTTGTTGCTGTCGACCTTGTTGTTTGTGTTGTTATTGTTGTTGTTGTTGTTCTTGTTGTTGTTGTTGTTGTTGTTGTTGTAGTGGCTGCAGTTCTTGTTGGCAACACGTGCAATTTTCTGCCTGGTTATATGCAGTTGGCCAAGTGTTGGCAACGTGTTTCGGGTGTTTGTGAATCTACATCTCTTTCGATGCGTTCGTTTCGAGCAGGGGAGTGTGTACGAGTATATGGGTGTGTGTTCATCTGGGCTTCTCGTTTCTGCTTTTTATTCCAATTACCAATTTGGATTGGATTTACGTTTTAAAGCCACACTGAAGATGGAATGAAAAACGTTAGGTTTTAAAGCAAGCTTAAAGAAATCAGGTTATGGAAAATACTCTGTATTTAAAACTAACTTATTGCATTTCATGACCTTGAGAAAACATTTTTGCAGTAGAAAATACACCCCCAAGTAGCAAAAAAACTTTCCCTGAAATATATACTTATAGCAGTTCGCAAAACATGCGTTTTCCACAGGCTTATGCCATTATACGAGTTGTTCTCCGCTTTCCCGCTATTGAACCCACTCACCTAATGACCTGCCACACCCCCTGTGCGTCCCGCCTGCGACTGGTTAACCACATCATAAACCTGGAGTCTGCTCCATGTCCCACACCACTGCGATATTGCCCGTGGTGCATGAGTGTGTCTTTAAAAGACCACAAAGCCACAATTCACACTCTTGGCCAACTTTCACATTTCCCTTACATTTCCCCCGCAGCATTTCCGTTCGGCGTGTGAAAAACTTCGCAGACTTCCCGCTTCCTGAAGGGGGGTGCGCGGGATGGAGCTCCACTTACTTGGCCATTGAAGTGCAATTAGCTGTCTGCTAATTACATAGTCCAAGCGGATGCGAAGGCTCTGACCAAGCTACGATGGCGTGAGCAGATCCTTCGACTCCCTTTCCGCCTCCAGCTCCTGCCACGCCCATTCAACGCCCTGCCATTGTGGCTTCTGTATTCTGTCAGACTCGTATATTTTGCCCTTTGCACGGCGCACTCATAATGAAATTATGAAGCCAACGTGCACCAATTTCATATTGCGGCGGACACTCTTCCCCGCCTTGCGTCCTGCATTCTTAACACCGCACCCTTCGCGATTCTCCGCTCCTGGTGAACTTTCCTAATTGAGTTTCATGCAGCCAGGACGCGCAAGAGGACAGGATAGTAAACCATGCCGGGACTGCAGTCGCGTTTAATTGCATTGGCAAGGAGAGCGCGCTCCTCAAAAGCCAGCACCAGCCTCTGAGCTACCGCCAGCAGGTTGACAATAAACTTGGCCAAGAGGGAAGCTCAGGGCCTGGACGGAATGGGATGGAACGGGCTGGGATGGGCTGGGATGGATGGAGTGGACAAGGGATGATTCTACGGGAGGAACCCCACCGAGTGTTGCCTACTTACTTGCGTCTCGCTCTGCGCGCAGTCAATGAGGGCATAAGCAACCCAGAACAAAGCCGTCAAAATGGAAAAACAGTTGCTCTCGTAAGTCAGCTCCACACTGGGGGAAAAACGGGGGGAGATCTGCCCAGAAAACAGAAGATAATGTTGTTTATTGCCTATCCTTCATAATAATAAAGCCAATTGAAGCCACATTGATTCTGTACATTAAATACATTCAATTCATTTAGAAGCTGCGAAGTAGAATATGTGTTTATTTCATGTGCAGAAACTTGTACTTTTCTTATAGATTTATAGGCATAAAGTTTGAAAGCACGAAACCAGAGCAGTGTACCAAAAAGTCTTTGAACTATTTTCCCTCGTACACTTAAGTTTATTGCAGCTACGGCTCGATTTCCTTGATGCTAGATTAGTGTTTTCTCGCTGGCAGCCCATTCGCCTACTTAAAAACTCCAGGCAACCCGCTGAAATTTATTGCCAGCCCAAGAGCAGTTAGTTGGCCATTTTTGGCTACTGGCAATGGACCAGGAGTTGGACTAGGATATACTCGTACAGCTGGAACTGTAGCCGGAGTTGGCGAAAAGCTTTTAAACATTTCAACATTTCTCACTCCCGCTTAATGACTGCCGGGCAGGACATTAAACGCTTGTTGGCCGCATTAGGATTTCCGTAATGCAGTTGGCACAGCGAGGCGAGCAGCACTTCACCAGCACCTCCTCCAGTTGCTCCCATCCTGCTGCTCCTTCCATTTACCCAGTTGGATGCGAATTGCAGCTGCGAAATTCTCTCTGAAGAGCTTTTCATTCGCAAGTGTTGCCCGAAAGTATGCAACGAGTTGTGCCAACAATGAAATTTGACTGGCGAAACTCCCAAGGACGCCCCCCTCTCACCCCGTTCTCATCCCCCAGCATTCTCAAAAAGTGGGGGGGGGCGTGGCATCGCCTTTCAGTGCGAAAAACCGGTAAGAGCCCTGGCCACAGCATCCGATTGAGGAGAGCTGCGATAATGGAGACATCTGCTCAGCAATTTTAAGGGGATTCTGAATGGGCGTGGGGGTTATTTAATGAGAAAAGCTTAAACTAAGCGTTAAGAAATCCGAGCTATAACTGCTGCTAGGAGCGACATAAGAGAGTTAACTATTATTTAAAGACTGTTGAAAAGGGCTGTTTCAGTTTGTATTGTCATTTAGCTGGAATTTAGAATGTATGTATTCATTCTGAACTAGTTACCACGAAATTTCCGATCAAAAGCAAAACCACGCAACATCTGCAAATATGATAAAATTTGTTTTTCGCAAATGTCAAATGATGGTGATAAGCGAAAATGGTGGGGAATGGCATGGTCGAAAGTGAACCAAATTGGCTGTCATTAGTTGGCATAAGCTGAATTTTGGGTACAGCTGTGAATTTCCTCTGGGATCGTCTGACACCACCCCGCCACATCTATTCATATGCCACCATACAGTTATGCTCTAATTAGACCAAACAACCACACAAAGTCAACCACATATGCACGCGCGCACACACTCACACACACACACGAACACACACGCACACACACACGCACACACACAGCGGCGTCCAAAACTCGTTCTCATCGTGCATTACAAATTGAGGGACCACCTTCAATTCCACTCCCATATTCGCCATTTTCCACCTGCTCCTGCTCCTCCTTCTGCTCCTCCTGCTACTCCTCCTTCTGCTCCTCCTGCTGCTCCTTTGTATTGCAACTGCCAAGTGGCTGGCACTTCACCACTAACGAATTAAAGGACGACCGGGACAGAGGGAGAATTAGAGCGGGAGTCATGCAGAGGCAAGGCACGTGCAAAAAATCGAAAAAAAATATTAACAAACAAGAAAGGTATGTTTGCCTCGTAAACCGAAGTTTGGCATACCTTTACAGACTGCTTTAAGTTTCCAAAGAAAGCCCATCTATCAGTAACAAATTGCTTTAAGTCACGCAGTCCCATACATTGTATATGTAAGTAGATAAAGAGGATTAGTTTACTAGACAAGATAAAGAGTATTTTGCTATGAAATTTCTATTATATTATAATTGAAATATGTTCATTTTTGTGTTTGTTTGTGTTTAATAGCAGTTTTGCATATATATAACTTCCAATCTAGGTTAGTACTGTAGGATGTCATGTGGGACTGACCTATGGAATGACCATATGGTATAGTTCCTGTAGATGCTATGAGATGTTATTGAATGACATGCCATCTTAAGGTCAACTTGCCTGAGCCAGATATTTATGTGCAGTTCCATTTAAATGAGTCATACCTTGCGGCAGGGTATAAAGACACACACAAAAATGTACAGCATTATTATTTTACTTGCGCTTGTTACATACACATTATGCCGCTGTTATTGTAGTTGCTTGGCTTTGTTGTTTCTGCTGCTGCTGCTGCTGCTGCTGTTTCTTTTATGTATTATTATTATTTTACGCGCATGCATAAATTCCAGCGAGAAGCGAGCCGAGTGCAGTAAAGAAGGAACAAATGCTGTTTGTTTGCCTTATTATTGCAGTGGAATGCCCAGGGGCGGAACAAAGGGGGTGGAGGATGGGGTGACCAGGTGGGCTGACGGGCTGGCACGTTGAAGGTATATGAGATTGCAACAGTAAACACACAAAGCAAAGAACAACAATGACATAAAAAAGTTGAAATTAAAGTAAAACGGCAGAGGGGAGGGGGGTACAGAGTGCGGCTGCTTGTTAGTCCGACAAACCGGAAGTGACTCACACACACGCAGCGTTTACTTGCAACGGAAGATTCGAGTGGAGGGCAGCTTTGTGCCTTTCAACCTTGGCTAAAAGAGAAGCAAACGTTTATGGTCGAAAAGTGGGAGGGAGTGCAGAGAGAAAAACTAAACGAATTAAACGACTACATTCACACTCCACTTATCCCGCACTAATTGGTAAATATTTCCGATTTGTGGCGGATAAATGTTTGGAAATTTGTAAATTTCATTTACATACGCTAAACCATCATAAATAGTAGTCTGGGAAACAGGCTACATAATTGCCAGTCGAGTTAATTAAGTGGCCTCCTGTTGGTGAGTAGCGAAGGTCTCCTGCTGGGCCCATTAAAACGCAGTTAGTTTTCAATTTTCCTACCAGGAATTTGATTCGCTCATTAGCATCGAGTGACCCTCGGCGAGGCGCCTAGTTCAAGAGCTGCAACATCCAATTGGAAGCACCCTCTTAACAGGCAAATTAATGGTCACAGAGATCCAATTCAGGCCAGGATAGGGGCTTCATTCCGGCAATTCTGTTTCACTTCAAATGGACAGCATTTTCCAGCTACCCCATGGAATTCCAGATCCTTTAAGGCTTGCAAACCTGGCAAATCAGGTTTTCACAAAAATCTGCCCCAATTTAAGCAGCCCACCTTAAAATTGAGCAAAAACGTTAGTCTAAACGGCACTAATTGGTCTCACAATTTGTTCTAAACCCATTGTTACAGTGTTTGGTTTCATGAACTCTATTGTTTTTCCCCAAATTTCTCTTCTGTATTCAATATTGAAGAAAACCGAAAATTTGGCGTCGGTCATTAAATTAAAAGCAATATATTGATGCCTCTGTTTCTGATGGAGCAATTTGGGCTTTAATTAGGCCTGCGTTCTTGGGAGCCCAATTTAATTTTAAGTATCTGCTAAATTTTTACTGTCGGTTAGGTTTCGGATCCAGACTTAAATTTTTTACTCGACACCCCCTGCGTTTTTCATAAGCTCACTCATAAACACTCACACACACGCTCGCTTCCACTAAGCAAATAGCAATAAAAGCCGAAAAATAATCAGGTTTACGGCTGCTCCTCCAGTTTCTGCTCCTGTTGCGGTTGGATGACTGCCACAGTCCGCCGGAGTGCCCTTCAGGCGTTTGTTGTGCCCCCGACGCCGAAAAGTTTACCAGAAACAGAAATTACCCATACGCCGCGTGGGCCGACGATTGAAGTGGGCCGCGGAGGACGGAAGAAGATAGCCTCTTCGCAGAGGTGAGGCACATTGCTCCGACTTTCATAAGCACATAAATCTGCAACTTGTGGCGCATAAATAAGCTGCTTGCTCGGTGGAAAAGGGGCGGCTACGGCTAGTCAGGCACCTGTACAAATTGGGGAACCCCTGGGGCATGTGCGCCACTACAAAATGCATTATCAGCCAATAAACCATTTTGCTATAGCATACGGCAAAAGAATATCTGCGTCCAAGCCGACACTTTCTTAACCCAATTCCTATCCAAAATCCTTTAACCTAAATTAAATCGTATCTTATGACACTATTTGAAAAAGAAATATAAAATAATATAGTATAATGTAAAGCAAATCATCATTAAATTGTTTTTGTCTGCTTTGTTATACTTATAGGCTTCAGCAAACATCATGCAACCCACCAAACTGAGGAAAATGATCCTGGTCGTGGCCATCAATGCCATTATCCTGGCGATCGGCGCAGGAGGAGTCCTGGGAGAAAATTTGTCCAGTTGCGGACCGAACTTTCCGGCGGCGTGCAGTTGTGGCAAGGAGCTGTACGAGAGCGAGATGCAGTACGTGGTGAACTGCACGAACGCTGGACTGGTGAACACCAGCGTACTGGAATTCATGCCCGACCAGGTGGAGGTGCTGATCTTCACGGGCAACCGAATCACTGAGCTGCCGTGGAACGTCTTTGGCAGCATCAACAACTACAAGCAGCTGCGCATCGTGGACATGAGCAGCAACCACATCCGCGAGATTCGCGGCAAGAGCTATCACCATGTGCCGCGCGTGGAGCGCCTGATTCTCAACCACAACAATCTGAGCATCTCGAGGTACGAAGACGAGGTGAATCACCATCACCCACGCGTCTTCTCGAACTTTATTAATCTCCAGAGTCTGCATCTCACCGATGCCTTTGAGGACAATAGCTCGCCGCAACTGAGCGAGGATCTGCACGACATATTTGTGAACAGCCAGTTGGTAAAGTTGCAGAAGCTCCATCTGGAGCAGAACGAGATAACGCATTTCAAGGATCGCAATGTCTTCTGCGACCTGCCCTCGCTGCGTGACCTCCATTTGGGCGACAACGAGCTGCGGGACCTCAACTTCGAGGTGCGCTGCCTGAACAACCTGCGCTTCCTCGACCTGGAGCGCAATAAGTTCGGCTTTGTGAAGCCCACCGACCTTCGGGTGCTCAATGAGCTGGAGGAGCGCCCCAACCGCACGGCCAACTTGATCGTAGACTTCAACCTCAATCCCTTCGGCTGCGACTGCCGCACCGCTCCGTTCCACGCGTGGATAACCACCACCCGGGTGACTGTGCGCAACAAGGACAGCCTGATGTGCTTCCATTCGCCGGGACACGTGGACGCCGAGCCCGCTCACCTGCTGCAAATGGATCTGAATCAGTGTGCGGACGACATCGCCGCCGCTGCCACGATCCTAAATACCGCCGAAGAGGAGCCGCATTATGGGGACCCGGAGGCGTCTCATCTCCAACCTCAGGCCCACATCAGCGGTCACACGGCCACTCTGATTTTCCTGCTTATCGTACTCACCATGATCCTGCTCGGACTTCTGGTGGCCCTCGTCTACGTCAGTAGAGACAAGTTGAAATACATGATAACGCCGGTGTTCGACAATGTGGCTAAGAAGGTGCAGTACACATCGATCAAGGACGAAGACTGCCCGGAGGTGCATGTCTAGGAGCTTCACTTCACCCACAGAATCAACACAAAAAAAGAGAGGGAGAGGAATAAAGCTCGGTTTCCACTTTTAATTTCGAACAGATTGCCATTCGATTTCCTGAAATTGCATCAAGGCCAACAAAGTTCCTGCAATTTCCACAAGATAAACTTTGATGATTCTTCGATTGAACTTGAACTTATTAAGAAATGTCTCTTACTTTCGGTCTCCTACATAACACTACTTGTTTGAAATTGAAATGGCAACCGGGCCAATATCCTCTGATTCGTTTTTGCCATTAGCGTTTCGCGAAACGTGTGCCATTCACAATGGAAGAGGACGAGTAGGAGGAAACAATAGGAAGTCCCAACCAGCATCAGAACATCAGCCTTTGTTTCGTAGTACTTAAGCCAATTGTTGCATTTAACAGCGGATGGAATGTGGCCACTTAAATTACTGCAACAAAACCACATTACACAGGCAAGAACACAATTTCTTTAGAATTAGCGGTTTTCTATCTTAACTTTAAGTCAGTTATGCGTTCTATGATTTCCAAACAAAGGGATCGTACGAAAGGAAAAGGCAAAGCGGGCCTGTATCAACCGATTTGACCACACATATATAGTGACATATATATAAAGAAACAGACACATATATATACATGCATATATCGTAACAAACACTTTAGTGTTATCTGTGATTTAAGTTTAGTAGCTTTACTTTGTTAAAACTCTGCAGAACGAACATTTAAAATCGAAATTGGTCTAAAACAAAACTTCAATTCTTTTTATAGCATTACAGATAATTCTACACTCAATGAAATGTAAACTGTTTCGATGCTTAATATGTTATTAATCAATTCATTTGTCAATTATACTAGCTGTACGATGATTTCTCCCTTGATTAACTACCAATAACAAGCATTTTTTATAAATAAACTTTTGAAAAATGGATGTATATGCGTTTTAAATTAATGAGGATTTGCTGTTGGTTGATTTAGACTAACAACTATATCCAAAAATTGGAATATATTATTAAAAACTTCTTTGCATTTGAAACATCGCGCCAATGCTAAAAATCTAATTTGAATTCGATTTGTTTTCGATTGGGCTATCGATGAGAACGATTGCTTCGTGAGTGATTTGAATGGCATCCCTGGTCGTTGCTTATCGATAACTATGTAAATTTATAAACAATCCGCAGCTTATTTCGTGAGTTACAAGTTTATTCCCAAATTCCAAGATGTTTTCAAATATGTAGTCATATTAAAAAACCTATTTATTATGCGTGTCTGGTTAAGTGTCATTTTGTATACAAGGTCAAGGCTGACAACTAAAAATGATCGTGGAATTAAAGCTCGTTTGAGACGATCTCAATCATTTTAAAATTGGGACATCTGAAATTCCAAATAACAATGTTTTTTGTTTCTTGCATCTGATTTTGGATGAATTTAAGTTTTATTTATATTTTTGGGCATCAACGTTCCACGCAATTTGTTTATTTGCATATTTCAGTTTACATGTGTGCGTGAGCGCTTTAAAACAAAATCGTATCGCACATAGATATTCCGCTAGTCTAATCACAATTCAGTGCCATTATGCAACGTCACCGCGCATTGCAGGCCTCCAGCATTTAACTCCAACAATTGCATTTCAAATTTAACCAGTGATATACATAGTTTATTGTTACATTAGAGATCAGACATCAGACCAACAGAGACGACAGGCAAAGTGCGTGCTTATCGCGCAATAAACAATCCAAACACGCGGTGATAAGGCGATAGGGAACAATCAGTCACTAAAGTCACCTTTTTACAGATGCTACGCAGCTGCCAGTTAACCCTTTCCGCCGCCAAGAGAAACCTTCGCGAACAGTTCCAGTTGCAATTCCTGCGTCACCAGCAAACTGCCAGTAAAATGGAGAAATTTGATCTGCCCAAGCGACTGCAGGGCAGCACGCCGAGCGTCTGGAACGAGTACATTGCCCTGGCCATGCAGTATAAGCCCCTGAACCTGGGACAGGGCTTTCCCGATGATGCAGCTCCCGACTACGTAACGCACTCGCTGGCCGACATTGCCAAGGACGAGAATCCTCTTCTGCATCAGTACACTCGCGGTTACGGTCACGTGCGCCTGGTCAATGCGCTGTCCAAGCTGTATAGCGGTCTCGTCGGCAAGGAGCTTAATCCCCTAAGCGACATCCTGATTACATCAGGCGCCTATGAGGCTCTCTACTCCACCATCATGGGCCATGTGGACGTGGGCGACGAGGTGATCATTATTGAACCGTTCTTTGACTGCTACGAGCCTATGGTCAAGATGGCCGGTGGAGTGCCTCGCTTTGTTCCCCTAAAATTGGTAGGAACGTCAATGCACAAATAAGATCCCTCTTTTGAAATGTCTAATTTGTAGCGCAAGACAGAGGGACCAATCAGCTCGGCCGACTGGGTGCTGGACGATGCCGAATTCGAGAGTTTGTTCAACTCTAAAACAAAGATGATTATCCTTAACACACCCCACAATCCTATTGGAAAGGTCTTCAACCGGAAAGAGCTAGAGAGGATTGCCGAGCTCTGCCGCAAGTGGAATGTGCTGTGCGTTTCGGACGAGGTGTATGAGTGGTTGGTGTTCGACGGAGCCGAGCACATCCGTATCTGTACCCTGCCTGGCATGTGGGACCGCACCATCACTCTGGGATCGGCGGGAAAGACCTTCTCAGTGACCGGGTGGAAGATAGGCTGGGCTTACGGACCCGCTGAACTGATTCGTAACCTGCAGATGGTGCACCAAAACTCTGTGTACACCTGCCCGACGCCGCTTCAGGAGGGCGTGGCGCGCAGTTTCGAGGTAGAACTGGCCCGTTTGGGTCAGCCGGAGAGCTACTTCCTTAGCCTGCCGCGCGAGCTCAAGCAGAAGCGCGACTTCATGGCCAAGTTCCTGTCCGAAGCCGGTATGCGTCCCACCATTCCCGAGGGTGGCTACTTTATGCTGGCAGACTGGTCACCACTGGCGGACAAGATTGATCTGAGCTCTGAGCCGGACAAGCACCGGGATTACAAGTTTACCAAGTGGATGACCAAAAACATGGGCTTGCAGGGCATCCCGCCAAGTGCCTTTTACAGCGAACCCAACAAACATTTGGGGGAGGACTTTGTGCGCTACTGCTTCATCAAGAAGCAAGAGAACCTGGACAAGGCGGCCGAACTGCTGTCCAAATGGAAATAGTCGCGGGACAATAAACGAATTGCTATCAATCGCTTTGTTTATCTCTGTCCGAATGCAGTTTCCTAACCTGGGTGTTACGTAACCAACAAGGAAAACAACCTTGTGCTGGTGTGGTAGCCTTACTCCAATCTCCATTTATTAGTAATCCAACAACATGTTCATCCGCACCATATATTGGATGGCTAGCTAATGTCGCTGTAACGTGTATATTGTGTTCTGTGTGTGTAAACTAGAGTACTCCGCTTAGGCATCGTACACGGACTTCAGGGCCAACTCGGGCTTATCGTAGCCCAGCTCCTCGATGGTTGGGATGCCCAGTTCCTGCAGTGTGGGAGTGATCTTCTCCAGCAAGTAAGGATAGAGGGTGGCCTTCTGGTCGCCGCACTTGTCCTTGCAGCCCTCCAGCCACCTGATGGCCAGAGCAATGTCATTAACGCGACGGCTGGCGCGCAGACCGGCCTCGATGATCTTGGGGCTGGGCACCAGATCCATGCCCAGCAGATCGTTCATGCCCTTGCGGATCTCCCAGCCGTCGATGCCCTCACGGCTGAAGTACTTCTCGTAGCGCTTGTCGAACTCCTCTGCCGATTCCTCGGTTCCGTGCAGACAGCGAACGGCGGCCACGCGCGACGATGTGCCGACGAGGCTGCTGCGGAGGGCACTTGCCAGGTTACGGGCCGTGATGCTCAACATGCTGCCGTTTAAAACAGTAAAATGCTTGTTAATTGCAAAAATTTGGTTAAGTAACAGCTCGACTCACTTTTCTTGTTCTTGCTACTTTTCACACGGGTATGACAGATGTGAGTGATGGTTGGCAACACTGGCTGTTCCAGGGATGCGCACGTATCGAATCATTGGACTTAACCATTGGTGTCATGGAACACTGGGAAATTCGCAAATCCACAAATCTGAACTTGTCAATGCCTTAGTTAGTTTTCATATTTTATTACTTCTAAATGCTCTTGCAGAAAACAAAATCACTCAAAAATAGCTTTTTTTTTCATTTTCTACGGGTCAGCATCGGCGTTACCTTGACACGTAAATATATGAAAAGTTTTTCCCTGCCAGGCGGTATATTTTTATGATTTAAACGCGGTCACACTGCATTTTACACTTGACGCGTGCTCTCTGCGTAAACTGTCTGAAAAATCGTGCGAATTATCCGATTTAAGTCAAGAAAAGAATATTTTAAAAGTTGCGACAGTGAAGTATAAGGTTAGCCCGTTGTTCCGCCACTAGGTGTGGCCATTAGAAGCATATATATTGTGTACGAGACCTGCAAAATGTCATGCGCGAATAGGGGTGACTAGAAATCAAAATGGCGTACGCGCTGCAAAAAAGAATCGCATCAAACAAGCGTCGCTTTGAAAAGAGAATCACCGGCTGAAAAAAAAAACATTTTTAGCTAGTAAAAACCATAAAAACTATTTAACCAGTAATTAATACATCCGGTTCGCCAACATTTGCAGGCAAAGAGCGTACGAAAAATGTCCAACGCAGACGTGCAGTTCAACTACGGCCAGCAAGGAAATGGCGACAACTTCAACGACGACAGCAACCAGCAGCAGGATGAAGACGACCAGTTCGTCGGAGATGTCTGCGCCAAAACCGAGAACGCCGGCGACAGCCCCAAGTTCGTTCGATTGCGCGGCCTACCCTGGTCCGCCACCCACAAAGAGATCCTCGACTTCCTGGAGAACGTGAATGTGACCAATGGTTCGGCGGGCATACACCTGGTCACGAGTCGCGTCGACGGCAAGAACACCGGCGAGGCGTACGTGGAGGTGGCCAGCCAGGAGGACATCGAAGAGGCCCGCAAACTGAACAAGGCCAGCATGGGCCACCGCTACATTGAGGGTTTGTTTATTTGCCATTCGAACGGGGGATGACTGTACCACAGAAGTGTTAACCAATTATAGGCCTACATCTGTAACTTCTTTTCCTTATTCACAAATTTATTCTCTTAACATGCTCGGGTTTGTTCTGATAGCATACTTTCGCGAAGATGATTAACTTTTATTGTTCAGCTATTTATGTTGGTATTGTTCTCTCCTTTCTTTCATTGTGGAATTGACCTACTACGTTCACACGTTCACAAATATTACCTTTTATTTTTACCATTATACTTCTATCGAGGTAGTATTTTTTTTATTGAATTTGTAGTATGAATAACACTCAGAATAAGGAGGAAAGTAGATTTGACATTATTTTAAAACTATATTCACAAATAAAAAACACCAAATGGTGTTTTTCTTTATTTCTTTAGTTTTTACCGCCACTGCCAAGGAGGCCAAGGAAGCCATGCGGAAGATCAGCGGACATGGCACGGCATTCGTTGTAAAGCTTCGTGGTCTGCCCTATGCCGTCACCGAGCAGCAAATCGAGGAGTTCTTCTCTGGTGAGTTTCCTGACCCTGCTCCTTTTCCCATACTAGTAGGCACCAGGATGAAGACAGTGGTTGACCGCATGTATTATTTTTTCACTTCGTTGAGATATGGCCTACGGTCCCCTTTCATCTACACCATTCATATAAATTACACATGCGCTTCAACGTACATGCATATTGTCGGGCAAAGAATTGCAGGCCCTTGCATTTGTGTAATGGGTTCGGCGGTCCACATAGCTCCTTCCAAAGTCAACAGCTAAGAGTTGACGCGGTCACATCCTCTTGTCCGAGAAATCATTATTTCATTGGTCACATAACCCAGTTTACTTGGTTATATGAGCGATCATTACTTACAACCGCTAACTGAGCCTCACATGTCTACACGTTACAGGATCAGAGTTTTTTAATACATTGTGGTCCGGGAATCACGATTGCAACAGTCGCATCTTGCCTGCAGATCATATTTTGACTGAATGGCACTATTTATTTAAGCAAACGTTGCTAATACCGCGAGCCTGCAAAAGTTCTGCGGTGTTAGAACTAAACAATAACATTTATCAACCTTTGTATTTCTGTTTTTCTATCTAAGCTTAACCTTGCATAATGTATATATATGAAATCTATATATTTGTATAAATCTTTGTTGGTTATCGTCATGGGCAGGGTTGGAAATCAAAACGGATCGGGAGGGCATACTTTTTGTTATGGACAGAAGGGGTCGTGCAACTGGGGAAGCTTTTGTTCAGTTCGAAAGCCAGGACGACACTGAGCAAGCCTTGGGCCGAAATCGGGAAAAAATTGGGCACAGGTGGGTTTCTAATTCATCATATCTTCTACAACAAAACAGCTGAAATTAAAACATTAAGTGGTAATCAATTGCGAACTTGTTGAAACATACAAGGACTATACAACACCATAGATTATTCACAAAATAATTAATTACTTTTATCATAAATAATTTCTATTTCAGTAACTGAGAATCCATTTAGCAACAATTTTCCAATAGCTACGGGTCTGGTGGGGCTCTAAATACACATATATGTTTAAGCGCCATCATGTGCTTAATCTAACAAATTAATCAAACTGTGAATAGCATTTTTATTTGGTTTTTAGTTCAATGAATTTATTTTGAATTCATTTTTATTACGTGATATTTAATAGTCGATCATTGAAAGAACTCGCCACCGACCCTAGCAAATTTCAAGTAACACTTTCGACTTACATATGTATATCTTCCACTTTTATTCATATAGGTATATTGAGATATTCCGCAGCTCGATTGCTGAAATGAAGAGGGCCACAGGCGCTGGCGGTGGTGTCGGAGGACGCCAAGTGCCGTATGACATACGTGATCGTGGTGCCAACCGTGGTGGCAATGATTTCGGCGGAGGACGCAATGGTAAGGTTATTTGCATTTGTCAAATTTGTAATACTTTATTGATTCACTTTGTGTTTAATCAAAGATTGGGGCAACAATGGCAACTTTGGCGTTGGTGCCAACAACATGCTGGGCTTCAACAATCTGCCAAGCTTGATGAATTCCGGCAACTTTGGAAACAATCAAGGTGGAAATAATGGAAACTTTGGTAATAACTCTGGACCCAGCAATTTCGGCAACTTTGGTGGCGGCAACAACGGTGGAAATTCCGGCAACTTTGGAAACGATAGTGGTAACAGCGGAAACTTTGGAAACTTCGGCAACAATGGAAGTGGAAACTTTGGCGGCAACAACAACGGCGGCGGTGGCTTCAACAATGGCAACAACTTCAATTCTCCAGGCGGCATTAATAATTTCGGCAACAATGGCGGCTCAAATTTTGGCGGCAACAGTGGAGGAGGTTTCAATAACGGCGGCAACTTCGGATCCTCGAGTGGTGTCGGCAACTTTGGTCCGATCGGCGGCGGTCGCAACAATAACAACGGAAATTTCGGAAATTCCGGATTCGGTAACTTTGGAGGAAACAACAATGGCGGCTCGAACTTCGGAGGAGGCAACAACGGCGGTGGCGGCGGATTCAACAATGGCTCCAACTTTGGCGGTGGCAACTCCATGGGAGGTGGTGGAAATTTCGGCCCCATCGGAGGAGGTCGGGGCAACGATATCGAGTATTATACAATCCACATGCGAGGGCTTCCCTACACTTCATTTGAAAACGATGTCTTTAAGGTGGGTTTAATAATAACCAAATCCAAAGCAAATAAAACATGCTAAGGAAATTTAAATATTCAATTTACTTATAACTACCAACATTTATGTTATTTTAGTTCTTTGAGCCAATCCGACCAGCTAACGTGCGCATAAACTACAACAAGAAGGGTCTGCACAGTGGTACTGCTGATGCCTACTTCGACACCTACGAAGACTCCCAGGTGGCCATGAAGCGACACAGAGAGCAGATGGGTTCGCGGTACATTGAGCTGTTCTACGACGGAAAGACGCGTGGTGGTCTCAATGGCAACAATGGTGGCGGAAACGGCGGTGGTAACGGTGGCGGCGGCGGAATGGGAAATAATGGCGGTGGCGGTGGAGGCGGCGGCAATTTTTCGCGACGCATCTAAAGCTCTTCCATAGTTTGATTACATTGAAATTAATGTAGAAGCAAGTATTTCGTAATATGATGAAGCTGAAACAATACCGCTAAACCGCTAAGGAACCCTTAGAATCACTTAAAACACTTAACTATTGAACAGATTTGAGACAGAGACAATTGGTCAGACATAGGAAATCACCAATGTATAATCAAGAATAAGAAGCACATTTTTATTTAGTAACTTAATTCTGTAGAAATTTCAATTGTAATATTTAAGTTTCAATTATAAATTTAGGTTTTTCTAAAATAAAATTTTGTTTTAACATGAAACTGAAATGCCGCTTGTGCTTGTGAGAGTTTTACTTACATGAGGAAATTGTCTGCCCGGAAATTATTGAGAGTAGATTATTATATATTGTGGATACAGATGAGATCGTATGTGGTGTTCTCTAAGTGCACAGCTGTCTAAAAATATTTGATATTGGCACTTTAGTACACAGAAACTATTAATACGAAATAATAGGGTATGCCGTGAATTGCACAAAGCATATTTGCATTTCTGGGCATGCCACAACGCAAGTTCGATAAAAAACGTGGGAATAAAAGTAAACTTTTTATTTAACTAATGGTCTCAGATAATGAGCACATCTAGCTGGGAGTAGAAAAAGCAAATCAACCTGAAAACGTAATTTGCTAAACCAGGAAAAATGGCTTAATGCTCTTAGGTATTTGCATTTGTACGTCTCCAGCTCTTTTATTTATCGAAATCTTACTAAAGGTGCGGAATTTGCGAGCCAAAGACAAAAGTTTTACTTTTCACTTTCTTAAAGGCACAGTTGACAGCTCAGTATCATAGCTGCGATGTAGATAGCAAACCTGTCAATAAATTTGTGTGTGTATTTTGATCCAATGATCATTCTCATAATTATACCAATAAACTGAATGCTGAAAATAGATAAGGTATTACGTAGTTCCGAGGTATTTGCCAAGCGACGAGTTATGAGATCTCGTAAAATGAAGGAAAACGTATTTAAATATACTTATTACTCGAAAGGGTGTTTTTTCGGCGGACGGCAGCTTCAAAGATACTTCAGTTTTTTGACAGGCGCTGTGGCACAGCTTTTCTTTTTGCGATAAGTGTTTACTTAATTACGGCTTTTCTTATTTGAGATACAGAAATGATATCACGCTAATCACTTGTATCTATTTGGTAGGCCTTGATGCGCGTGTCGCCAACAAAAAACTCCGTCAATTCGACAAATAAATAAAACAATTTGGCTATAATTGGGTGATTATGCAAGCAAAATGTGTTCGCCCTTTTGCCAGCTTAAATAATTGCTATAGGGGCCTTTAAAATTAATCATCGGAAAGCATTCGCAAATAATATTGACTGACTTTGTTGTATTTTAACGCTTCTATTCATAACTCACTGTTCAAAATGCTTGCGATTATCTTCATACATTTCTGCCATAATTTTCACCTTCTGTAGCCTGTCTACTTACCAGGTGCTAATGAATCAACCATGTTCGTTGATTTGTTTATTGCGAGGCAGATTTCAATTTTACGCAATAAACGTAGAGATGCCGTCCTAATACAAGTAGTGTTTTCGGATTACAGGAAAAAAGAATAACAAGTCTGACAAGTTTTTTATTCACAAAAAAATACCCCCGATGTGCGGTTTCTCTGGATTGGATTTGAAAATGCCCTGAATCATTGAATTTATCAATAAATTCAAATGTCTATTCAGACCATGTGACCTATATTTTATGCAAAAAACAAACACATTCTAAAAACATGTATGATATTTGAGAAAGAGTTTCAACTAAGCTTAACCATTATGCAAGGCGGGTGTGCCAAGTTCTTGAATAACACTCAGCAAATCCCATTCATAAACGCGACAAAAGTCAAATCCGAAGGAGACTCACTTGTTCAGATTTTTATTTCGCCCAATAAAGAGCTAGCTCAAGATAAGCGTTTCGAATCGCAATCGCAACTAGCTCCCGCATTTCCACTCTCTTTTCGTTCAAAGGCAAATCTTGCAGCTAAAGTAGGGAAATCGTTGGATCCCGGATGAGCTATATACATATACACGTATATGAGCTATGTCCGATCCAATCCAATACAATCATCGGTGGCCAGTCAGTCAGCTGATCGCCGCTAGCTGGCGAATATGAAATACTGTGTAACTAACAATATGGACGTCATTAATCTTGGCCGAGACCGCGACCGCGGTTGATAAGCAGTGGCTCCAATCCAACACCACCTATTCAGCGAGAATGAGCAGCTACGGCAGCTACGACGACGACTGCGACGACGACGACGTTGACGCCAGTCAATGCCGGAGCGCGAAGCGGTCGCGTTGACATCGGTAGCTGCTCTCCAATAATTCTCCAATACCATATATTATTCCGATCCGATCCGATTCGATTCGATCAGTTCCGACCGACCGATGGACAAAAAGCTAAAATATCGGCCATGCTAATTGCCGCGCTGTGATACGAGCGATTCGGTTGAGAGTAGACGGTAGACGCCAGCGGGCAAACATCCATGCGAAGTGAGTGCAATCAATCCCAGGTCTTCCACTTGGTATGTGGAACCTCCTGCGCCGCGATCGGCCCACTGTAACAACAATAAGCAGCACTGCTAAGGTGGCCGAAACACGCGCCACAGGTGTGAGCAGGTGGAGCAAGTGGAGCGGGTGGAGCAGGTGGAGCGGGTGGTGCGGGAATGGCGGTGTCTGCTGTGTTCTCATTATTCTCGTTCGCATTCGTGACGTTTGTGTTTTGCATCTTTGCGCCGCTTTTAATTGATTTTATAACGAGTACATACATAGGGCTGTGTTACTACAGCACAGATACATATGTATCTGTATGCAAATCTTTACATCCGAAGCAGACAGATACATTCGCTTGTGGTTCCCCCAAGCGCGGAATATTTCGGTGATATAAGTTGGACAAGAAAGTATAATTATATGTAGTAAAAATGGTATACAACAAATGCTGTTGTTTACCGCATTGCCTGGCCTTTGTTGTTCTTAGCAAAAATAATATACTTAGTATATTTTTGTAAGCTTTGCGCCGCCTTGGATTAATATTTTGCCCTAAAATATTTGTATACCACAGCACCAAGTGATCCCTGCATTACTGTGCATCTTAAGTGTGTGTACTTCTGAATGGCAATTGTGCTGAGATTAGTTTTGAGGGTCTGGCTTAAAATCCCATTAAGCAGTATTCCAAAACTTGAGCGGCCAATCTGGGTCGCTGTCCTACGAGTATACCGCTTTCAACAAGATTCGTCTTCCCCATCCAGTGTATAAGGCTTATTCTTATCTGTTCGAGCAAATATGTGCACTCATGTTTATACATTTTTCGAGTGGTTTTGCGAAGCCCGTGCCGTAATGGCCTGACTCAGATTTGCCATTACGAAAATATTTCAGCTATGTGGGGCATTTTTCAAACTATTTACAAATTCAATAAAAAAGTGTGCACGAATCACTTCCGCTTGAAAGTGTTCCACAGGAATTTCAAATCAAATTAATTGTTCTAATTGGTTTACTAGCGCATAAGTTCAGTCTAAACGTCGCGAAGCTATTAAATAATTTGGGACCCATTTAAATTCGTCATGAATATCATTTGGTTTTTAGCAGATCAATAAAAAACACATACATATGTGAAGTTATTTGAATGCTTTTCGTTCAATAAGTAAAAGCTATAGTCTGTGCCGCAACCTGATAAATCCGCATCCCACTTGATTTGGAGGCCCTAGGGCGCAATTCAGATTGCATTAGGACTATCACTGGAGGCAATTCGAATTCGCAAGCTCATAAATCTACCAAAAAAGGCGCCATAATAGTGACAAAAGATTAAAATAATGTAATAAATCTTGGAATTTTAAAAGTTTGCTCACGGTAGCTTGGCATTTAAAGGAACTAATACCATCATAACACCATAAATTATTCCGCCATAATCCACTTTACGGTAGAATGGCTCCTGCCTGCACACTGCTCTAGTATTTGATGTCAGGCTGCCCCGGTGATAAGGCTATACCCATGTAGTAGGGTCTATAGTACACTCGCCACTCACTGGGCGAATCAAAACATTCAAATTTTGCCACTAGATGGTACCATTTATTCCCCCATCGCTTAGATTAAATGTTGCAATACATGCACTTGGAAATGCATTTCGTTTACCTATCCATTGAGTGTTGTAAACAGCCTCAAATAGCTTAAAACAATTTGGATAGGAGATCGGAGCTTATTATCTACCATAAGTACGAGTATACGAGTATGTTCAAGCAGCGCTGTGTCGTGCCGCTTTGAATTACCGCTATTGTGTTCACCTGCTCACTACCCTAATATACACCTGTTATTATTTTGCCCATTTCGCGCCACTTATCAGTTGAGATGCTTGTTTGGCTTGTCGGCAAACAAGCTTCCTCTCCTGCTAAATTCATTAGCCGATACAGCTCGCGATTCATTAGCTCAGTTTGCTTACGTTTTATTTGTACGAGTATGTATGTACATACGTATCAGTTTATTCGTTGCAGATCGCCGTCCCGCCCAGGTGACACCCACTTTGATAAGGAGATAATTAAAGAGTAATACATGTTCCCGATTCGCCTTTCGTCTGGGCCATTGCTTTTGCCGGTGTTAATTAAGCCTTCACACACTTAAGTGTGCCACTTGAAATGCACGCATGAGCACTGTCTTATCGCCAGTCGGATTCGGCCAACGGGCTAGACAAAAGTAAAAAGTGATCTCACAGATAACAGCGACTCGGAATCGGAATCGGCATCGGATTCAGTATCAGTATCAGCAACAACCGCAGCAGCAGCAGCAGCAGCAACAGCATTTTCCCATCTGAAGTCACAATCGCAGTCCATCGGCAGCAGCTAAAAAAGCAGCAGCATATTCATAAATATTCTTTGGCCGCAGCCACAACGGCGGATCAACTCCTCTGTCCATTGAAAGGGAGTCGGTCTTGTGACAGCGACGTGGTGCTGCACATAATTGAGCTTAATGCACAAATGAGACCAAGGAATGTGCTTTCATAAATCCGTACTGCACAAGTGACGAATGCAATTCCTTCGCTGCGCCACTTGCATTGTCTGCCATCGTCGAGAAATTTCACTTCCGAGTCGCACACCACTACCGTCCCAAGATGAAGGCGACCAGGAACGGAGGTCAGCTGCTCATCGCTCCTTCGCCGCAGACCGCTGCTCGTCTGCTGCCCCTGCGCACGTACTCCAACGCCTCCTCGCTGGGCCACCACCACGACAGGAGTACTCTGTCCGACGGCGACGAGGAGGAGGGCGGCCTTGGCTACACCCACACACTGGTGAGTAGAGTCCATGGGCAATTCACATTCAACGAGTCTAGAACCCTGAAAGTATTCAAACTTTTAGGAAATGACTAACCTCATATTTTAGTGCCAAATTATATTCTATAATATTAACAACTTTGTAAGCGAAACCCCATGTGCAGCAGAAACTATAGCCATCGTGGGGAGATTCAAATGTCATTACCTGTGATTTTATAACTAGCTAATTTTACCTGAGATGGATGTCGGATTCACTTAATATCACTATAGACATGCGTCACTTTATAAAGTGACTATATATGTACATATATAGTACCGCGGTTTTGAATTCACGTCTCTATTGAGATGTTGCTTGCGGTTAGATACATTAATTTTTATATTTTTTTTTATTACTGGCTAATCAAATGCACTTTCAAAAGCTAACCCTTAACATACAGAAATTTCTAATTGCAAAACAAAAAATATTTATTTTTATTTTCATAGTTGGTTTGGCTTTCAACTGCTTTGCACGCTGGCAAAAATCGTTATACAAAGTTTATGTTTAATATTTATAAACCAGGCCAATTTGCAATTTGTCTATTCAAATTTACTGTGATTCATTCATAACCTCGGAAGCTATAAATTAAGTCCATAAAGTTTATTGGGGGTGGTGTGAAAATGTACCTGTTATCACAAGCATTTTATTGATCGAGAATTGATTGATTGTTTTACAATGTCAATCGGATTCATGAGCATAAAGTTTATTATATTCCCGCAGCAATTTCCAAAGTAGCGCCACATACTAATCTACTAAGTGGGGTAACCAAACAACCAAAAACCCCAACAAATGTGCAAAAATTAAATGTTTCGATTAATAAGAAAGCCGTAAATACCCGTGCTAATAGGAAAATACATTTATCTATTTAAGACCCACAATTGTGTTTGCACTAGAACGCCTACGATGGCCCAGCTTGTTTGTTATTAATTTTTTTTATCGTAATTGGTTGGTTGGAAATCCCGAGTTGATAATAAATTGCCGTCTACTGTATTTTTATTTACATAAACACGTCGATATGGCGCTTGAATTTGGCAATTCCAACCTTGTATAGAGTTGTTGTCTTAATAGGCGGATTGCTCGTTTTCAATTAAAATAATCCCATTAACGTTTATAAATAGTATTACATTTGAACAAGAATATAGTATAGAACGGAATTCTCATACGCCAAGACATTTTTGCGAGGGTATAATTAAGTTCGATACGCCATTACACACATGTTTCTTGTTTTACTTTTTCCGCTCATGTGATTAACATGTGACTTTTGCTTGCTTTAACTTGTTTGATTTGCTTATTTTTTATTAATTTTTGTCATGAGCGATGACACATGTTGCCAACATACAAATGAGATGATATTGGGCTTGAGGATAATTTGCAAGCATTTTGTTGGGAATATCCAAAACTCCCACGAGTCAAACAAAAGCTTTACCTCTACTTTCAAATCAATTCCCAACCAGATTGTGTATTGATGTGGTTTGTCTATACTCCAGATAAATCCAACGCAAACCAAATTCATTAAGAATGTGTTCAGACATGGTAATTAACACCTTGTGCAAAAATGGATGCAGAGAATGTACTCCATTATATTTTAAAAACGTGGAAAACATTTAACTATGGGATCGTTTCCCTTGTCAGCCGTAACTTAACAACACTGACTCAAACATGCAATTAGAGATCAGTGATTACTACACCTACTAGTCTAAGTGGTAACTTTTTATTTAATGGCAATGAACTGCCAACCAATTAATAACACTATAGCCCTGTTTGAGGTGTTATCCACTGGGATTTGACGTACTCTTATCGGTAGTATATTAAGCCATCCATCAAAATCGAATCGTTATCAATAATCACCTAATATTAGTTGACCGTTTCGGGATTTCCAATAAAAAGTGGCTATTAATTTGGCGCTAGCTTTATATATGAAGTTTTAATAGGCCATAGATATAACAGCAATTTAGCTAAATTTATATTTCTTTATTGCCTGGTATTTGCACTCTTGCTTTGGCTGCTTATCTTTTCCGCATGCATATAAGAAAATTACCGTCATATGCCCCAGATGCTAAGCACGATATTTACTCAAAGATTTTGTACAATTTTTAATTTGGTTCGGCTGTTTCTGTCCCCATCCTGAATAATTTTTCGCCGCGCCTGAGGTGTTGTTGCTATTTGGACCCTTATCGCGGATTTTGCGGCTCGAAAGGTGTTTCTAGCACCATCTGAGATGCTGGCTATCCAGTCGCCACACGGTTTTAGCCAAGATCACTTTGTTTTATCGCAAGCCTGCTAATTTCTTTCATATGAGTTCGAAAATGGCGTTTCACAAAAAAGTACGTAAAGTGTCATTTCATCCAAACACCTATAGCTGTAATTGTTTGTTCCACAAAACACAAACAAGGTTTAATTGTAATACAAGAGTTAAGTTTTTTAAGTGTGACACTTGGCTTTTGCCACGAAAGAACATAAACTAAGAAGTAATTGTATACCAAAGTTAAAGTTTTCAATGTGACATAGGTTTTCTTGATTCGCCTGATTGGGAAGTCAATTCAATTAAAAATTTTTAAGTAAAAGAAAATTTTAATCGCTTTATGTGATCTCTATAGTGATTGATATGCTGAGATGAATTATGTAAATATAGGCACAATCAAGATTCAAGATATTGAGATACAATCATGATTCAGTCATGTGAACTATTTTCAAATTAACAGACACTGCTTAATGGGTCAAGCAGTGCGCTGATATCTAACAGCTAGTGACAAGAAACAAGCTTTCTTTCTCTTTTCTAATTGGCCTCTCTTCAATATGAATTCCTATATCAGTTTCCTGAAAGCCATTTAAGTTCAAGATTATGTGCTGAGTACTCGATTTACGCCCAGACCAACAACCTATATCTATTTAGGGTTGCCATTATCATTACCGCGAATTAGGGGTAGAAGCTGAAGATTGACTAAGACAATACGGGCCAGAAGAACCGGTACACTTTAATACTTAAATGTGATAAATCCAACGGATTCTTGAAGACATGTGACCCAATGCCTAGTCTACACATTGAGACTATTAAAGCAAGTAATCGCAATTTATGCGGCTTAAGTGATCCGTCACAGTGGGTCGAGCCATGCAAATGTCTTGCAAACAAGCTTGCAAGTGACTAATGAGCTTACATCAGTCATAATGTGGCAGTCAACATTTTCCAGAAAATAAATAATGAAGAACATTACTCCTTACTGCATATTTAGTAATAGCAACAGGATATCTATATATTTTCGAAGAGATTCATGAATGGAACCTAGGAATGGCCTAGGATATAAGAACATGCCCACTGTGCACCGCACTTCGTGTCATCCAAGCGCTTGGCATTTTCACTTTTTTGCCGTTGACCAGACCGCAGATTATTAAATTTATGAAATTCTATTGATGTTTACACGCAAACTTTGACCGCTCGAGAGTCACTGGCTATACTACATACAAATGTGGGAACTATACGTACAAGTATCCGCAAACTTGAGACTGCTGGAAGAGCAGACGAGTGCGTCGGTGTCTGTGTACTAAATTTAATGGAATCTTGAATTTAAGCGGGACCGGAGCGGTCTATCTTCATGACACTATTCAGTTCGACTTAAGACACTGCTCGACTCACATGCAGCCGGGAATTGAATTCGAATTCGACAGATTCGCGATATCTGTGCCATGGATGTGACAAAACCGTATCGATCCCATCTTTGATAGTGCGCCATTGATTGCGTTGAACTGCTATAAACCCATTAAATACTCATTCGAAGTGACAACAGCAGTATGGTTTATTTCGGCGATCGGCAACGCGATCGCAATCGCGATCGGAGTAATCAGAAAGTCGAGCGAATCATTCACGATGAAGAGTTTGGCGAGGAGAACGTCGAGCTGGTGGACTCCGAGTGGGCGGACTTCGAGAAGTTCATTTGCCAGTTGCGCAAGCGACGGAACAGTGCCATGTCCATGGAGGAGGAGCTGCGTCACGTGCAGCGGCATCCGAAGATCAAGTCGCACGCCTTCTATCCGTGCCCGCCGCCTGCCGAAAATGCCCGGGATTCGGACTCCTCGGACGAGGATGATCCCATCGGATACATCGATACTCTTGTAAGCACACCTGGCGATCTGTAACACATAGCTACTGTTAAGGAAATCCAATTCATTGTGTTTGATAAGGCACGGCATAAAGTTCTTATCTGTATATCTGTCCCACTTGCATTCGCTTTGTGTTAGCCAAGTTTGTACACATACGGTCAACTCAATAGTAATTTGGTAAAACCAACTATATCCATACGTAATGAGAACAAATAATTTTCCACACCTATTATACAACGGTTTTATGTATCGAATGTTCAAGTTATGGATACATATTATATTTATGGTCTTAGTAAGATTTTGACATAGAAAACTCTTTAAAAATCGTAATTTTTTGTGGCATTTTTTAGTCGCAGGTGTATGCATACGGGAATACACATACATATGTGGAATCGTCGTGATTATACTGCCAATTTGTCTGATTATCCGACTTTCTTATTATTATTACCCCTTTCTGATGACGCAAATAGCGTTCAAATTTTCCATTGCTCACGTAGAGGCAGTAGTAAAATATTTGAATTACATCTATGATATTAACAAGCTTTTTAGATATTGTAAATCAATCACTAGATTAAAAGGAGAAACATCACTGCCACCATATAAGATATCTATCATTGTTTCATTGTTTATTATTGCAAATTTAACAATGTTGAAAAGTCTGCTTTAATTATTTAAGCATTTTCGGTCACGCCCGTGTGCTACATCTGCCGTGAAACCATCGATCAAAACAAAAACTTTTCTGATACCTGAATGGTTTTCCAAGCTTTTGCTCGCCGCTTTTCCTGCCAGTTGCCACTGGGCGATTTTCCCCACTTCTATTCGCATCTGGGCCTTTGTAAAAGCAATGCAAAAACAGTGTACGAATGACAAAACAGGCAAAAACATTAGCTATTTTTAATCCGATTATAACGAAAAGTGTTTATTATATTTGAAAGAAGGCAACAAATATTCCATTGCTAAAGGTAGTAGGGTGGCGAAAAAGAGTGACCGTATAGGGAACTCGTAGGTGAGATGTGAATATATGAATAGATTTAATATACTCATTACTCAAATTGAAAACTCCCGAGCACTTAAATCACACACGTGCAGTTATTTCAAGAGAACATCTTAAATTGATAATCCCATATCGTGCAATTAAATTTATGAACCATTTCGAAATAGCAAAGAATTTCGCTTTGATTGCCGAACGAGCAGATTTGGAAAACAATCCTAAGATTCATATTTTGTTTACACATCGCTCGGCCAGTTTTTCATTTTATTTCTGGCCATTTTTTAATATCGGCACAGCGTGCTACCCTGGCGCAGCGTCTAGCCAAAAGAAATTTCAATAATTTTCCACACAAAGAGCGCCGAAAGCTCGACAAGTCAGTTTAGTTTCAAAAAAGTTTGGGCCAATACAAGAACGCTCGGTGGCAGTCGGTAAATCAAAAACTGAAATTGAAAATCAATAGATAATGGAAATCATTAAAAAGTGCCAATAATTCGCCAAATATATGGGCTAATTCTGAGGTGATTTGTTTGCATTTCCCGTGTGGATCGCAGCGATAAATGAAATTTATGTGTAAACCACGACCACGACCACGACCACGACCCAGTGTAAAAATGTTAAAAATAAATGGCAATGCATTTTAGAATACCCGTGTTTCCGAGACGGGAACTCAAGGGCAGTGGCGTCCACCTCTAATTATGTACGTCTGCCATTGGGAAGTCAATTCAATTTGAATCGAGTCGAAAACTTGCACTGCATCCGCCAGATAACCGACAACCTAAAAATAATTGCCGAACAAGATGCGACACAAATATTTGGCCAACAGCCGCGGGCATGTCAAAGGCCGCCACCCAGATCCGTGCGACTGCAGTGCTGACTGTGAATTCTGATTAAAATTTGATTACGATTACGATTCCGAGTGCGATTCTGGTCGTGATTTTGAGTACGAGACCTCGTTCGTGTGCATCGCTTGCTTCATGTTTAACAACAGCCATTCGCACCAGGATGAGTACATTCGCGAATACGCCTTCGAGCCGGAGCTGCTGATCAATCGCGAGGACTACCAGCGCAAGGAGGAGCGCTCCCAAAAGTCCACAGCCGCATCCTCCGCCTCCACGCCTGTCCGCCAGCGCTGGGATGAGGTCATTGCCAAGCAGAAGGAGCAGCAACGCAAGCAGAGCATCGAGATCGATCCGCCCGGCGATGATAAGAACCAGATCGAGATCGAGATCGAGGCGTTCTACTATGTGAGTGGCCCACGAGCCACCTGCCCATTCCATCCCCGGGACCAAGGGCCATCATCGATGCAGCCACAGACCCTCTTAAGCACTGGAAAAAATGACCCTGAAGTAGTTCGTTTATATCGAAAATAATTCCTTTCGAAAGTGAAGTGGAAAATATACGAAAGCAACCAAGTGAATTCGATTGGCAGTGGAAAACAAGAAAATCTAAATTAACATAAATTAAGATTTTATTAGACCATAGTTGTCTGCAAAAAGTGCTAAAAGAGAATCTTGATGGGGCATTATTACACAGTATTTATTAGTTTATTTTGTTTTCAACGTCTGCGGCGACGAACCTCTTGCATTGACCCTCATAGCATACACCCAAAGAAAATCACCCTGAGTTCTGCCCTTCAATTTGCAAATAAATCAGATCGTACAGCGGAATTCATACCATTTCACTTATGCCGAAAATAATCTTGATTTTCACTTTCTCAAATATTTTCTTGAACCAAACAATGACGCATGTAAATGTATTACTTCTTAGACAAAATGTTGCAGCTGTTAGACTTTTCAAATTTCTTAGTCTAAAACCGGTAAATACCGATTTACTTAAAACTTCGCTTTGAAAATATATATTAAATGTAAATTTTGTGAATTTATCACAACTGTTAAAAATACTATGAAGAGAATGGAACACAAATAATTATTCATTCATGTTTTTTTCACGCTTTTTTCCTTCTTTTTTCTAAGTGCAATTGTCCGTGCACTTCCTATTCTGTCATCAGTTCTTTTCCTCTAGCCATTTGTCTAGAATGCTCAAGGCGATTGAAATTGTTTGTTTCAACACAGGTAGCACAAAAAGCTTCTTTGTTTGGTTTTGAGAATGTGCATACACGTAGTTATAATTAGAAAAACATACATTATGGCCTTTACCATATGTATTTATAAAAGCTCAGGACCCGAATAATTCGCCATTTCTCTTCGCAGATGTATGGTCGCTATACTAAAGATCTAGGAGAATTTGCCAAGGATGAAGCCAGAAAGCTCAAAATACTCGAAAAGCGACGAAAGCAGGAAGATAAGCAAAGGAATAAGGTAAAATAATATAGAGTAATATAGTATATTATAATTAATCCCGTGGAATACAATGTTATACATGCTCTTGTGATTTACTAATATGCCAACTAAACGAGAAAACTAAATATCTAAGGTATGCACAGCCATTTGGCTAAGTAGATTTGAATGATTTGTAGAGTCTAGAACATACATACGTGTATATCTTCCGTTGATATCCGCCCGAGCGTATCAGTTTATAAAGCAGCAGTGCTGGGAAATATTTACAGGAACTGCTGGGCAAACACTCGACCCGGGCGAAGCGGGTGTCATCATGGATCTGGAGGCACACGGTGGCCCGGCTGGGCGAGGATTGGGTCTTCCTGGCGCTGCTGGGCATCATTATGGCCATGCTCTCGTTCATCATGGACAAGGGCATTTCCATATGTACAAACGGTAAGGCGGCTGTTCGGTAATCGATTTTGCAGCTCGTCTTTAGTATCTATGGTTTTTTTCCCATATATCTATTCCACCAGCGCGAATTTGGCTGTATCGCGATCTGACGTCACAGCCTTTTGTTCAGTACATCGCATGGGTCTCACTGCCGGTCTGTTTGATATTGTTCTCAGCCGGCTTTGTCCATCTCATCGCACCGCAGAGTATAGGTAAGCGTTCGTAGTATCGTATATCTCACACATCATAGACTAATCACTCATCACTGATCATATTTCCCATAATAACAGTCACTTCCTTAGTCTAACTAATGTAGCAGGGTATTTAGCGAGTATGATTTAGAAGTAGCCTGCTTGAGTAAATCACTTAATAATGCCCCTAAATTGTCGCACTCTTCCATTAAAGCTGCCGTCGGTTTTCCAAAATTGTAGAAATTGTATGAATTTTGTGCTTACTTACTTTACTTCTATGGTTGATGATTAGGGCCAGGAAACTGGAAACTGATAGGAGTCTTGATTCTTCTTTATAAAGGATAACACATGAGCTCTACTTCTTCTACCCAACGAATCTCTGAAAGAACTCCTAGGCATTTTCGATCTTACCTTTCTATATATGTATATATCGAACCAATAAGTACTCATAGTACCACTGCACTCTGGCAGCTGCCCACTCCAAGCACTCTTGGCACCTCCAATCTGAGAACCCATTGTGTCTACATGTTATATACTCGAACCACCAAACACTCCCAGCAATTCTGCTATCAGCACACCTCAGACCTCAGAAACTAACCACTAACCAACTAACTAACTATAGATGTAACTGTTATGTATAATCTAACAACAACCACTGCGAGTATGATCAATGCAAATCTACATAACCAAACTGTGTCTAGGTTCTGGTATACCCGAAATGAAGACCATACTGCGCGGCGTTCAATTGAAAGAGTATCTCACATTTAAGACACTAGTGGCCAAGGTAATTGGTTTAACGGCAACTCTGGGCAGCGGTATGCCATTAGGAAAGGAAGTAAGTATAAGAATTGATCTCACACTGCATGCACAGCGCTGCGGCGAAGCAAGTGCAATTTGGAAAATCTATATGTATCCGTTTCCGTTTCCGTTACCGCTTCTGTATCTGCGTACTTCCCCAGGGTCCTTTCGTACATATAGCAAGTATTGTAGCACAATTATTAAGTAAACTTGTCACATCATTCCAAGGCATATATGAGAATGAGTCGCGAAACTCTGAAATGTTGGCGGCAGCCTGTGCCGTCGGTGTGGGCGCCTGTTTTGCCGCTCCAGTCGGTGGTAAGTACCCATCGGTGTACCACATCGTTCTTGGGTTGCTTGACCTCTGAACCCACTCCTCCCGCAGGTGTGCTCTTCAGCATAGAGGTCACCACCACGTACTTCGCTGTGCGCAACTACTGGCGCGGATTCTTCGCCGCTGTGTGTGGCGCTACTGTCTTCCGGCTCCTGGCCGTTTGGTTCCAAAACGCGGACACTGTCCGAGCCCTGTTCCTCACGAACTTCACCACCGAGTTTCCCTTCGATCCTCAGGAGCTGTTCGTCTTCGCCCTGATTGGGTACGTGGGTGATCTACTCAGCTCAATGTTTGCTATATCTAATGTTTCCTTTTCAGACTCGTCTGCGGATTGGGTGGCGCCTCATATGTGTGGGTCCATCGGCGCTATGTCCTCTTTATGAGATCCAACAAGCGGATGAACAAGTTCCTGCAGAAAAAGTAAGTTAAACAAAAACTCTTTAAGTGTATCTTGAGTCTGAATATTGTTTCCATCTTTTAGTCGCTTTCTGTATCCGGGATTCCTGGCTCTGCTGGTGTCCAGCATCTCGTTTCCTTTGGGCACTGGACAGTTCCTGGCCGGCGAGCTTAGTACCCACGAGCAAGTGACACAGCTATTCAGCAATTTCACGTGGTCACGAGATGACCTTACTGTGGAGCAGGCGGCTGTAGTGACCCATTGGATGACCAGTTACACCAGCGTCTTCGGCAACCTTGTCATCTACACCCTCTTTACGGTAGGAGATTGGAGGTGAATCCCTTGCAGATACTGATCTTTCTTTTTGCAGTTCGTAGTCTCCATTATCGCTTCCACGATACCAGTTCCGTCGGGCATGTTCATTCCGGTTTTCAAGATCGGTGCTGGCTTTGGTCGACTAGTGGGCGAGTTCATGGCGGTGACATTTCCACACGGCGTCCGGTATGGCGGTCGACTTTCGCCCATCATGCCCGGAGGCTATGCCGTCGTTGGAGCGGCCGCCTTCTCTGGATCCGTGACGCACACGGTGTCTGTGGCCGTAATCATTTTTGAGATGACCGGTCAGATTACGCACGTGGTGCCCGTGATGATAGCCGTGCTGGTGGCCAATGCCGTAGCGGCGCTGCTCCAACCGTCGATATACGACAGTATTATATTGATTAAGAAGCTGCCCTACCTGCCCGATCTGCTGCCCTCCAGTTCTGGGATGTACAGCATATTCGTAGAGGACTTTATGGTGCGGGATGTGAAGTACATATGGCACGGCATCTCCTATCAGAAGCTCAAAGAAGTCCTCAAGCTGAACAAGACGCTGAGATCCCTGCCACTGGTGGACAGCCCGGATAACATGATCCTGCTGGGATCCGTGCAGCGGTACGAGCTGATCAAAATGATCGAGAAGCACATCGGACGCGAGAAGCGAATGGAGGTGGCCCAGAAGTGGCAAAAAGAGGCTCAGGAGCGAGCCCTCGAGGAGGAGAAGAAAAAACAGGAGGTGGAGCTGAAGATGCGGCGTCCATCGCGATTCGAGGTTCTTCCGGCTCCGGATATTCTCAGTTTACGGCAGATTGCCAACGACGAAATGCTGCCGCCCAAGAAAAGGGCGGAGACAATGCACGGTTCGCTGGCGCCCAGGAAGTCCATTCTAAAGAAGACCAACTCCTTCAACCTGAAGACCTACGCGCAGCCCATGGGGCACAGTCCCAGCATCACGCCCTACACCACGATCACCGGTAACTCCGAGTTCCGCATTCGCTCAGCCTTCGAGGCCATCTTCAAGAAGTCCACCACGCTTCAGGACGTCCAGCCGGATCCGGAAACGGGCTCTATCTCCCCGGCCGCAAGTCACCACGAGGTGGAGGTCCCCCGGACTCCCAGTACTCCCGGTGTTTCCAAAAAGGTTCAGCTGGTAGGTGCACACTTTCTATTTACAACATAAAGATGGTGTTGGGATATCTAAGGTATTAAGTAAACCGGGAGATGGGATCTCTCTCTTTTCAAGCCTGCACAAAGTAATTGGGATTTTGTAACCGATCAAATTATGCTGGTAAGTTGCTCACTAACAACATTCATATCATATCAATTCATTCATTCTCTTGGGAGATGTGTGTTTAACTTACTCTAATATCTGCAAGCAAGTAAACCCTATTTCAACGGAATCAACAAAAATGGTAAGCCTTAAAACCAAGTAGTAGAGTAAACTATAATGCAGAAGTATTATCCAAGCATAAATAAAACTTTTTATATCGCTATAAAAAATGATCAAATACATGATAATTTTAGTAGAAGATTGAACTAGAGTATTGCCAGGTTAAGATACCTGTTTATACATATTGTAATCCGAAGATTAATGTTTGAAAAGCCTGCCCAGAAGGAAAGCACGGATATAGCATTATCAAATAATAGTGGAGATAGTTCAACGCAATCACCGAGCATTAAATTCAAAGCAAATAAAGTTGCAGATGTAAATAGATCTCCTCAGGCGGCAAAAAGGTGCACGAAAATACGGTTTGCCAATGAAGTTGGGGTAAATGGTTCGCCAACTCGAACAAAATGTAAAATAAAACCGGAAAATGAAATGGGTTACTCTATAGAAGATGTGGACGAAACAACAAATCCTGAATCGCTTGCTGAGGTAGGTAAAACTGAAGGAAACTCTTGATTACTGTCTATTGCCGACGAACTTAAAACGCATAGTGTACCATTAACTCTCAAAAGTTAACATACCCATTTCTCTCCTATCTTGTAAAACCCAAATAAGAGCATTCAAAAGACGAAGTCAGTGCGATTGGTACGTTTAGAATATTATTCACAATATATTAACCTTTCTTTCAACTTATATTATACCTATCGTTTTAATTGATTTCCAGCCCAGGGAACGTGTGATTGACATGTCGCCGGAGGATCAGAAGCAATGGGAGCTCGAGGAGATGTTGAAGCCCATCGATCTGCAAAAGGCCAATGTGCACATAGATCCCTCGCCATTTCAACTGGTGGAACGCACCTCCATACTCAAGGTTCACTCGCTGTTTTCCATGGTGGGCATTAACCACGCCTACGTCACCAAAATCGGAAGACTTGTTGGCGTTGTGGGGCTCAAAGAAGTAAGACTTGTTTACCAATTTTGATGATTACATCTATAACACATGCTATTCAACAGTTGCGAAAAGCCATCGAGGACATTAATAGCAATAGTTTCGTGCCACCCACACGAGATGAGGATGCGGATGAGAAGCCGGCGGTGGAGAAACCCCTGCTGTCGACGAACTCTAGTGACAAGGCCGTGGACATGACCATCACCTCCATGGACTCGGCGCTATCCAATTCCGAGAACTGTTCGGACATTGAAATGGAGCACATAAAGCACACGGATAAGGGCACAGTATCGCTCACCATGCCGCCACAGGAATCTAAGCAATGTCCACCGGCGGACTCAAATAACACAGAAAACGGCCATCATGCTTGAAACAAGATGATCGGCATTCATAAAAGTTACTACGATACGTATACGTAATATGTTTGTAAAGATCAGCTAAACATACCTATCATAAGTTACGTCTTACACGAGTTAGTCATCAATGTTATTATGTATTTATATCTCGTTAGTTCATAATGTCAAAGATATCGTGATTTATATTTAAGTTGAAAAGAAAATCAAGTCACCAACGAAGGCTATGTTTTATTTTTACTTATATCCTTTTGGGGAGTTCATTAAGAAGTATAAAAATGCTTTATTTTTCCCACTGATTGCTTCTCTGCTGATTGGCCCTCAACTCTTTGGTGAATATGTAAAGCTAAGTTGGTATTCCCTTTACCATTTTTCAATTGATCTTTTAAGCGCGCGCCGATTAATTTGTTGCATAGTCAAAAACTATCGATACATTGAATGCGCCCATAAAATATCGACACAGTCCACCAGCTGATGCATAAAGTGTTGGATAACTCGTGAAAATTATTGTGTATTGCATCTATCTTTTTCTATGCGAACTTAAAAATAATAATTATAGCTCTGAATTCCTTGAGATTTGCTGGCAGTTAGCGGGCACTTCGGCTGCAGCCGGCTGCGAGGTGTGTGCACGAATATATATATATAGACTGGCTATTCCGATTCCCGGCGCACCATTCCACTTTGCGTGGCGGGGTGTGGTTAAAGAAAAAAAAGAGTGAAGACCAAGACTCGTAAAGCCTGAAAAACGCCTCCGGGTGCCATAGACAATACAATAACAATTCGGCCCCTCGATCGCCATGGAGCTAATCATTTATGCCGAGCGCAGAGACAGAGCCTAATTAGCATATCAAATTGGATGACGGCACTGGCGAATGTAGCCATCTGCCGATGCCCTAGCTATAAGAACAAAATAAAAAAAAAAAACAAATTCTAAATTCAAAATAAAACATCTTCAACTCTTTGTTCCCCAGATTTGGCTAGTAAAGAGCCGTAGGATCCTAGACGACTGGCCGGCAATGTGGTGGGCAAGATGTCCCGGCTTGCTGATTACTTCGTAATAGTCGGCTACGACAGCGATAAGGAGAGTGAGTACAACCATATACCCAGCATCCATAAGTAGCAATTCCCGGACTTTCAACAATTTCCCTTTCCCCAGAAACTGCCAGCAATGTGGGCGGCCAGCCGACATGCGGCAAGATCGTTCAGCGCTTTCCCGAGAAAGATTGGCCGGACACTCCGTTTATCGATGGCATTGAATGGGTACGTTCCTAACATAACACACTTTATTCGACTTATCCGACTTGTACCTTATCTTTCCGACAGTTCTGCCAGCCGCTCGGCTGGAGTTTATCATACGAAAAGCAGGAGCCCAAGTTCTTCGTCTCTGTGCTGACGGACATCGATGCCAATAAGCACTACTGCGCCTGCCTGAGCTTCCATGAGACGGTGGCCATTACGCAGACGCGCAGCGTCGACGACGAGGATGAGACCATCGGAAGCAGCAGGCTGCTGGGAGCTACACCCTCCTCGACGGATGGCATCATGGCGACATCCACGCCGGCTCCCATTACGCACCACAGCGTCATGTATGCTCCAAAGTGTCTGGTGCTCATATCGCGTTTGGACTGTGCTGAGACCTTTAAAGTGAGTTTAGAACTCTGAGCTAAGAAACTACATTAACCCATTATTTTGATTTGCAGAATTGTCTCGGCACCATATACACGGTGTACATTGAGAATCTGGCGTATGGATTGGAGACACTCATAGGAAACATTCTGGGCTGCATCCAAGTTCCGCCAGCGGGTGGACCGCAAGTGCGCTTCTCCATAGGAGCAGGCGACAAGCAGTCGCTTCAGCCGCCACAGAGCTCATCCCTCCCCACTACCGGAAGTGGAGTACACTTCCTCTTTAAGCAGCTGGGCATCAAGAATGTACTGATCCTACTTTGCGCCGTGATGACAGAGAACAAGATACTGTTTCTTTCCAAGTGCTATTGGCACCTGACGGACAGCTGCAGAGCTCTGGTGGCATTGATGTATCCATTTCGGTATACTCATGTTTATATACCAATTCTGCCGGCGCCACTCACGGAAGTGTTGTCCACACCCACACCATTCATTATGGGCATACATAGCTCACTACAAACTGAGATTACAGATCTACTGGATGTTATTGTGGTGGATTTGGATGGAGGTCTCGTTACCATTCCCGAGTCACTTACTCCGCCTGTTCCTATTCTTCCCTCACCTCTGTGGGAACAGACCCAGGACATGCTGAGCATGATCCTGTTTCCAAACCTGGCGCAGGCTGATCTGGCGTTTCCTACATTAGAGCGACCTTCTGCAATGGCCAAGACTGACGCCCAGATTGATAAGGAGCTTCGCGCCATATTCATGCGCCTTTTCGCCCAGTTGCTGCAGGGGTATCGCTCATGCCTGACTATCATTCGGATCCACCCAAAGCCGGTAATCACCTTTCACAAGGCAGGCTTTCTCGGCGCCCGCGATCTGATTGAGAGCGAATTCCTGTTTAGGGTACTGGACAGCATGTTTTTCACGACGTTCGTTAACGAACGAGGACCTCCTTGGCGCTCCTCCGATGCCTGGGATGAGCTCTACAGCTCAATGAATGAACTGCTTAAATCGGAGTCGCAGAATCGGAATCTCGTAAGTAGATTGCAGAGATTCAAGGGATATTGTAGTATTATCTTTTCATCTGTCTTTCAGATACTCACACATATCCAGGAATTGGGACGAGTACTATATGAAAATGAGGGCACTCTGGCGCAAATCAGCTATGCCCAAAAGGTACTGCGTCCGCCGGACGGTGCATTCCAGCGCATTCATCAACCCGCCTTTCCCCGCATTAGCTCGGAAAAGGTCGAGCTTATCATACAGGAAGGAATACGCAAGAACGGAGTACCACAACGCTTTCATGTAACACGCAATCAGCACCGGATCATTCCGATGGGACCCAGGTTACCCGAGGCTTTAGATGTGCGTCCCAATGTCCAAAACTCCGCTCGGCGACTGGAGGTGCTGCGTATCTGTGTGTCATACATCTTTGAGAATCGGATAACAGACGCCAGAAAACTACTGCCGGCTGTGATGCGCACCCTGATGCATCGGGATGCGCGCTTGATCTTATGCCGCGAGTTCTTCGGATATGTGCACGGCAATAAGGCAGTGCTGGACCATCAACAGTTTGAGTTAGTTGTGCGATTCATGAACAAGGCGCTCCAAAAATCATCGGGGATTGATGAGTACACTGTGGCTGCGGCTCTGCTGCCCATGTCCACAATCTTCTGCCGCAAGCTCTCTACTGGAGTGGTGCAATTCGCTTACACAGAGATACAGGATCACGCCATATGGAAAAATCTGCAGTTTTGGGAGTCTACGTTCTTTCAGGATGTCCAAGGTCAGATAAAGGCGTTGTATCTGCTTCACCGACGTCAGAACGAGCATCAAAAGGAGGCAAACTGTGTGCTGGACGAAGTACCTCTAGAGGAGCCCACGGCGCTTGAAATTACAGCCGAGCAGCTGCGCAAAAGTCCCAACATTGAGGAAGAGAAAAAAGCCGAGCTGGCCAAGTCAGAGGAGTCTACGTTGTACAGCCAGGCGATTCACTTTGCCAACCGTATGGTTTCCCTGCTGATTCCACTGGATGTCAATGTAGATGCAGCCAGTAAGCCAAAACCGGCGTTTCGTCTAGAGGAAAATCAAAGTGTTTCCAATAGGTAATACTAGATGAGTTTCTAGCATTGATTTTATATTTACATATTAATTTCTAATTTTAAATTACAGTATTATGGGCTCACACAGCCTGAGCGAACATTCCGACGAAGGATTCGAGGAGAACAATGCTTTGGAAATAGGTGTCACGGTTGGGAAAACCATTTCACGCTTCATTGACTGCGTTTGTACCGAAGGTGGAGTGACCTCCGAGCATATACGCAATTTGCATGACATGGTGCCGGGTGTTGTGCATATGCACATCGAGTCCCTGGAACCGGTTTATCTCGAGGCCAAGCGTCATCCGCACGTGCAGAAGCCCAAGATTCAAACGCCATGCCTGCTGCCGGGGGAGGACCTGGTGACCGACCACCTGCGTTGCTTCCTTATGCCGGATGGACGCGAAGATGAAACCCAGTGCCTGATACCCGCCGAGGGAGCTCTTTTCCTCACCAACTACCGTGTGATTTTCAAGGGCTCCCCTTGCGATCCCCTCTTCTGTGAGCAGGTGATTGTGCGCACTTTTCCGATTGCCTCCCTGCTAAAAGAGAAAAAGATATCGGTACTGTACCTAGCTCATCTAGATCAAACGCTGACAGAAGGACTGCAGCTGCGTTCCAGCAGCTTTCAACTGATCAAGGTCGCTTTCGACCCGGAAGTAACTCCCGAGCAGATTGAGAACTTTAGGAAGATATTGAGCAAAGCGCGGCATCCGTTTGATGAGTTTGAGTACTTTGCGTTTCAATCATACGGCACCATGCTCCAGGGAGTGGCTCCGTTGAAAACAAAGGAGAAATATTCCACCTTAAAGGGATTTGCCAAAAAAACGCTGCTCCGTGGGGCCAAAAAGGCTGGATTCAAGCAGAAGCAGCAGACCAAGCGCAAATTGGTTTCTGATTATGATTATGGAAGTGCAGATGCACAGGAAACGCAGTCCATCGACGATGAGCTGGAGGATGGAGATGAGTTCGAAACCCAAAGCAATGCCATGCCCAGATTGCTAACAACAAAAGATGTCGAACGGATGCGGGAGCGGAGCTATGTGCAGGACTGGAAGCGACTCGGCTTCGATGCGGAATCACAGCGTGGTTTCCGTATAAGCAATGTTAATACCAGTTATGCCACCTGCCGCTCCTATCCGGCGATAATTGTGACCCCTGTGCAGTGCAGTGACGCGGCAATAATGCATTTGGGTCGGTGCTTCAAGGGCCAACGCATACCACTGCCCACATGGCGGCATGCGAACGGAGCGCTGCTCATTCGAGGTGGTCAACCCAACAGCAAATCGGTCATTGGAATGCTAAAGAACACCACGGGGAGCACTACAAACGCCCATCACGATGTTACGCATTACCCCGAGCAGGATAAATACTTCCTAGCCCTGATAAACACAATGCCTAAGCTAACGCCTCTGGCTCTCAATCACTATTCGGGCATGAATCTCTCGATGAGCTCTTTGATAGGCCGCAGCTCCTCCGAGGATCGACAACCTCTTACTCCGGAACTGTCGCGCAAACATAAAAACAACTTGGACATTAGTGATGGCAACAAGTCCAGTCAAGGAGGTAAAACCGGAACGATGAAGGGAAATCCTAAAAACTCATCGGCACATCCCTTTCGCAAAATGCGGCTTTACGCATTGGGTAAGCAAAAAAGATTCCTCTTTTGAAGCTGGCATTTTCTAATACTTAATTTTACTTTTAAAGGAGAGAAATCCCAAGCCAAGTCCAACATGAATGTAGACTTCTGCGCGGATTTTATCCCTGTGGACTATCCCGACATCAGGCAATCGAGACCCGCCTTCAAAAAGCTGATACGCGCTTGCATGCCATCACACAATACCAACGAGGCGGATGGACAAAGCTTTGCCAAGATGGTGGAGCAGTCAGACTGGCTGCAGCAGATCTCCTCACTAATGCAATTGTCTGGTGCCGTGGTGGATCTGATCGATTTGCAGGACAGCAGCGTGATGCTATCTCTGGAAGATGGCTCCGATGTGACTGCCCAGCTCAGTTCAATAGCCCAGCTGTGCTTGGATCCCTATTACCGAAGTCTGGACGGTTTTCGAGTGTTGGTTGAGAAGGAGTGGTTGGCATTTGGTCACCGCTTTGCGCATCGCAGTAATCTCAAGCCTTCACATGCAAACACAAATATTGCGTTTGCCCCCACTTTCCTGCAGTTCCTCGATGTGGTTCATCAACTGCAACGCCAGTTTCCCATGGCTTTCGAATTTAATGATTTCTATTTGAGATTCCTGGCATATCACTCAGTGTCGTGCCGATTCCGCACCTTCCTTTTTGACTGTGAGCTTGAGCGATCGGATTCGGGGATTGCCGCAATGGAGGACAAACGAGGCTCGCTGAATGCAAAGCACATGTTTGGGGTAGGTGGTTTGGCGACCAATGGATCAGACGATGAGTGCAGCGTGTATCCCCTGGATATCAGAAGCCAAAGGGCACCCGCTCCCCTGAATCGCATCGGACACTCTATCTTCGATTATATCGAACGGCAGCATAACAAGACGCCCATATTTTATAATTTCCTGTATTCGGGCGATAAAAGCATGACTCTGCGACCGCAAAATAATGTAGCTGCTTTGGATCTATGGTGTTATTATACCAACGAAGAGCTGGCCCAGGGAGCGCCATACGATTTAGAAGTGACCACTGTGGACGACGAAATCGATCTATCCGAGACAAAGGGAAAGCGCATGGTCATCACCGCCGGATACGACAACATGGAGAAGTGCAATCCCAACGCCTACGTTTGCCTGCTAAGCGAGGTGAAGCAAGCGGAGACGGAGCGAGGACAACACCTTCCCCAAAAGTGGCTGCAGGTGTGGAACAGCTTGGAAGTGCCCCAACTGGAGCCAGTTGCTCGCAATTCATCTCTTGGAAACATCTTCGTGCAGACGCATCAGCACAAACGCTCTACACTGGAGATCATCATGAAAGGTCGTCTGGCAGGTTACCAGGACAAGTACTTCCACCCGCATCGTTTCGAAAAGCATCCATACACCACGCCCACCAACTGTAATCACTGCACCAAGCTGCTCTGGGGGCCGGTGGGCTACCGGTGCATGGACTGCGGAAACTCCTATCACGAGAAATGCACGGAAAACTCCATGAAGAACTGCACAAAGTACAAGGCCATAGATGGAGCTGTTGGACCGCCGAATGTTAACATGTCGCAGGGCGACACGGCGAGCATCGCTTCCAGCGCGGCCACAACGGCGCGCACCTCAAGCCATCACTTCTATAACCAGTTTAGCAGTAACGTGGCCGAGAATCGGACACATGAGGGGTGAGTTTTGTGTGGCAAATTAATGATAAATTTATGAACATTTTCTAAATATTTTTCCTTGATATTTTGTAACTTTCTATAGACATTTGTACAAACGTGGCGCTTTGCTCAAGGGCTGGAAACAGCGATGGTTCGTGTTGGACTCTATAAAGCATCAACTTCGGTACTATGACACTTCCGAAGATACCGCTCCCAAGGGCATAATTGGTAGATATATTCATTTGGTTATTTAAGAACTTTTTAATAATAGCTTAATTTGTTTTCAGAACTGGCTGAAGTCCAATCTGTGACTGCCGCACAGCCTGCACAAATTGGCGCAAAGGGCGTAGATGAAAAGGGATTTTTTGATGTAAGTAGAATAGACAAATACGAGCTCAATAACCTATTACTGATGTGTTTTTCTTTTTAGCTTAAAACATCAAAGCGCATCTATAATTTCTACGCAATCAATGCAAATCTGGCGCAGGAATGGATTGAAAAGTTGCAGGCATGTTTGCAGTAGATAAACGATGCAAAACTATGTTTTTTTCACCACCGGAATTTCGTTAAATTTCCTTTCTGTTTTGTTCGGCGATCTGAAGTTTTGTTATAGGATAAATCAATATGTTTCCAGTTCTACGTATTAATATTTTGAATCTGTGGCGATGCCATCATATCATAGCTAAACTATCACTTTAGAATTCTCTTAGTTGATTTGGGAAATCGCTCGCACCCATTAACATAAACGTTAGCAACAATTATGCCAAGCAACAAGCGAAACTTTAGTTAAAGAATGAAATCCATTTGTAAATGTGAATGTAAAGAAACTATAAAATTATGTGATTATATAAACAAACAAAAATCAGACTATGATAAATTAACGATAAAATGGAAAAGCCACGCCCGCAAGTTTTTGATATAATTTTTTATATATATACAAATATCCTTATGCCTACACTATATAGGTTTATAGTGAATTTACCAAAGATTATTCCACCTTTGTTGCGCAATTGAAATGCATTTCTTGATTGCTTCCTTTAAACTAAACCCTATTATTAAACGCTTTCCTTTATTTATACACTACATGGTAATCAATATATAATACATACTTTAATGCAATTATTTGTGGCTTACAAACGATAATATACATTTTTAAACAAATGCGCTTGGTATTATTATTGTTTACGCTCTATTCCTTCGGATAAACTTTTACATCCATTATAGGAACGTTGTCCAGTAGACAATATTGAGTATAAAGAACGAAAACGGGAAGAAAAAGCGCGAGAATTTGTCTATATAAATGGCTGTGGCATGGCCATGGCAGAAAGTGTCGTACTGGGGCTCAATAATCGATTCGCGATGATGCTGTAGTGCAGACTAGGAGTCGTCATCGTGGGGAATAACTCAATACATTTCTTCCAACTCACCTTTAGATCGTCCAGGTCACTGATGTTCTCGTCCGAATACCCCTTCATTGCCTTTGTGGCCACCGGCCCCATAAAGTTATTGACCACCGCAAACTCCATTAGAGAAAGGAATACAAACACCGAACAGGACGACATCCAGACGTCTATAGCCTTCACATACGAAACCGGCGGCAGCGATTGCTGCGACTGTGTGTTCTGGGTGGCCAGGGTCAGCAGTGAGGTCACTCCCAGAGTTACACGGGCCGGTATCGCCTCTGGTTTTATCCAAAACGATATCCACGACATGACCACGATCAAAGCCGAGGGGATGTAAGTGTGGAACAAATGGTAACCCAGGCGTCGGCGCAAGTTGAACACAATAGCCAGGCAGGTGAAGTTACCTAAAAAAATGAGGAATATTAGGTAAATATTTATTATTTTTAAGATGTTGGGTTAACTTACCCGTTGAGTACTCTATGGTACAGTCGGTTGTGTAGTTATTTGATATGTCTAGCTGCGGCAACTCAATCTCCGTATTAACCACAAGTGGGTCGGTCATGTTCCAAATGAAAACCAAATCTTCCACCGTATGGGATACTGCCAATCAAAACTCGATTACTTACAGCACTAAACACCACTCTTTCAACAATATTAATTGTGACTCAAGAAGCAGAATGGAAAGTTCCAAGCGATACAGGAATTGCAGGGTGTGGATAACCATTACACTTCCACCTACAACTCTCAATCATCATGGAGCAGATTTGCGTGTCATGCGGATAGGACTCAAACTTCATGGCGCACGACAGGACCAACGTGAGCTTGGACATGTAGAGCAGCGTCTTGTCGTGGTACAGCCAGAGATAGTGATTCGGAATGCTCATCTCATGGAAGGTGACCTTCTTGGCGTTTTTGAAAAAGCAATCGGGCCGCCAGATGCTGTGCAACCAGTCGACATCCAATATGCGATACTGTTCACTCATGTTCTCCGGCAACCGCAGGCGGGGATCACGCCAGCTTTGTGCAAGGAAGATGTCCGTCACATAGGTCTACAGGAGCATGAAAGTGCAATTACCAATTTGCTGATGAGTATTGGATTATATAGCTCCATCTTAATATGTAGTTCATGGAACCATTCTACTGACCATTGACTCCTCGTTAATGGAGTCCAGCGAGAGGACCGTGACATGGAAGTAGACTACTGTGGGCTGGCCGAGAAGCTTAGGAGCCCGGTTCTTGTCGTAAGTCTTTGAGGGAATGGGTAGAATGTCCGGGAGGGAAAGACTCGACTCGTAGTGGGAGACCAGCTCGGCGCTCTCCGTGTTATTTCTGCATATGTAGAACAGAACAGCCTTGTGGCGTAAATCTGATGAAACTGGGCAAACGCACTCGGACTCACCTGTAACCATGAACACAATGGCATTGCTGGATCGATTGCTCCAGCGCGTGCAAATATATTGCCAACGCAATCAGGAACCTGAATTCTACCAATTTGCTAGTTGGGCTTTGCATTATGAACACACTACCTTCGGCTTTGATAATGTTCTTCTGGCACTCATTGCTCCGTAATCCATGTCAGTTCCCAAAGTAGCTCATCTCTGGACGCGCTCGGAAATGAACTTGCCTGGTGGATTGGTGGATTAGTAGGCGAGGAATTATATTTTACTCGTCGCGCTGCAAAAACCAATAAACAAACGGCAGAGTTATCGCGACGATTGTGATGTGCTGCAAAGTGTGATAAATTAATTTCTATGGTTTCATTCGCTTTCATTGGCATTCGCCTACACTACTTTTCAAATTGACAACTGACCCCGGCTAGCGAAATGGCAAAGAGGAAATGATGTGCGTACCGACTGACAAGGGCATTAATTTAAATGTTCACGCTGTATTTGCGAAAAATATCTGCGAAATATGAAAAACCGTTTGACTGCGCGAAATAAGCGAACTGGGCGCCAATTGTCGATGTCAAAAATGGTTTTATCGGCAAGTTCCGGCATTTGCTTTCGAAGAACGTTTTCACGAACTGTTCTGGATTCAGTCTTAAGTTGAAATCACGAGTTTTCTAAAATATCGTTCTCTATTGCACTTTTAATAAAAAGCCAACTACAATTCATAAATGAATCTTGAAATATTAACCTTATATTAAAATTTAATTATGAACTCTCAAGAATCAATTTACTTTAAATGTTTAATCAATGTTGAAATTGAAAATTCATCAAGATAATAATTTTAAGATTATTAAGATAATTTAATAAAACCGGAACTTCCTTTGGTGTAACGGGCCGCGTTGCCAACCACTTTTCCCATCTGGCAGCTCTGGCGCGCAACCAGCTGTTCGCGTAACTGGCAACTCTATGAGGTCAAAATATTGATTGTTTCACTTGCCAAGAGTCTTTTTTTGGCAATTTTAAAATGTACAAGTGTCGAAAAATCTGCACTTAAAACCCTTAAAGCACGCATAAATAGAAACGAAAACCACCCAGATCGAAAGTAACATGGAATCCTGCGATAAAATCGCAGGTGAGTGCCAAAAGCGGCGGGTTGTAAATTTAATCCCGGTGCGATTTTACAAGGGGGTGGTGGGTCAGGGGTCATTTTCCTTTGTGCACTGGCGCGATTTCGCTGCGGCGCATTGTGCAACTTGTGGATATTGATTAATAGCAAGAACGCCGAGATACACAAATAATGGTTTACCGACTTCCTACATTTTCCATAGGTTAATAGACGAAAATCAGTGCGTAAATAACTCTTGACAAGTGCGAAAATCGTAACGACCATGGAATCCCCTCTGTTGCCCAAGGCTAACAACAATCTGGGCATGGACAAGATGAGCTCCAGCTTGAACAGCAGCACCATGGAGGACACCACGCCCAGCGATTCGGGGGTACAACTCCTGGACTCGGAAAACAGCGATGTGATGGTGGAGTCCATTTGCTCCTACGAGGAAAACGTGAGACCTATGCCCCTCCTCCCTTTGGTGGATCCAAACTCCAATGTGACTGCAGCGCCTGATGAGTCTATGACTATCAGCGAGTGCTCTACGTTTGACACCACTGAGAAGATTGTATACCGTCGCAAAGTGCACAAAGCTTCGTCCGCGTCTAAAACTCCCAAAAAGCGAGTGTCCTTCCATGAGGATATTCTAAAGAACACTCGTACCGACAACATTCATATTGAGCATGGATTTATTACCTACAAGAACGGACGGAAATTGGCCTTTGCAAACTCTGCGGGCGTGGCAGGAGCTCCAGGACGATATTCCTGGTGTCCGGATCGAGAGCGTCCGGAGGGACCTAATGAACTCAGTGCCGCTGGCAGGGAAGACGATGGCGAGGAAGCTACCGGGGGCGGAGGCGCCAGGCGAAAGAGACATCTGGTCTACAGGAATGCGTGCTCGGATGTGCTGGACTACGACAACATTTTTGACACGGACGAGGCGCCCGGTCTTCACTATGACACCTCAGGTGTCTTTGAGTACGGTCCTGCGACCCTAAAACAGGAGGAGCAACCCCAACTTTACAAATGCGTATGTAGCAGCTCCAACTCGAGTTTGGATTCAGACGAACAGGACAAAAACTCCAATGCGAATCGCAATCAGTACGAGCAGGCTAAGAGCAGCTCTTGTGATTGCATTGGCATGAGCAATGCTAACAACAACCTAATCGGTAAGATAAAAAATATTCGATTTAAATCCTTGTAATAAATATTGATTAATATTTAACTCAAAAACAGGTGACAATTGCTACTATTCCGAGCCGAATATCGGAGATGCTGACAGTCCCAAAGTCAAGTCTGTATGGAATAAGGAGAAAAAGCCAAAGTCGAGCTGCTTGAAGAAAACTAGGCTACAAACAAATGTAATTCTTGAGCAGGATCTCAATGGGCGGGTGAAAAAGTTTAACGTGCATGACATTAAACATCAGTTGCTGGACAACAGTAGCAAGATGATATTTGGGTCGCTTAAGAGCATCTTTACCATGCCATTGCCGGAACGCGGAGTTCCCGAGGGCTCCGAGGACCTGCAGGCGGTGGTGGAGTGTGTCCCTGAGTTGGAGCAAACACCAGAGCACAAATCCCGGGCACTGACCGAGTCACCACCTCTTAAAGCTAAGCCATTCCTCAGCAAGAGTCTCGACGGCAGCAAGCAGGCACAACCAGTTAAGAAATTCGTGCACAACGTTGATGAGCAATTGCGGCATAAGAACGAAGACGATGGTGCCAGCTCCACGGAAGCTTCGCCTATGGAGTCAAAACAGTCACTGATGTTGCACCGCCAAGATGAATTTGATAAGGAAACAGTGCCAATTGGCAGCGCACAGGGCGAGTTCCGCAGCAAGTTTATAATTAATTGTGAGAGCACTGTCTTCGAGCACACCGGAGTATCCTACGAGACGGGGGATCTGCAATCTGAACTCTCATCTGGCATTCAGCACACCAGTGTAGCCAGTCTGCTCGAGCAAAACACTCCTATCGCAGAACCGGCGGCTAGTCAAATTAAGAAATCATTTCTGGATGCTCCCATTGCCAAGACTTTTAGTAATTTCTTTCGAAGCTTCAAAGACAGCACAAGTGCCGTGGCAACACCAGTTGCAAAGGACGAGCACGCAGTCACAGATAACTATTTTGGTGAGTAAATAGTATTAATTTAAATTTATATTTTCCCCGATAGCTAACACTTTTCATAATGCTTATATAGCTCCAAAAATCGCTAAGCCCCAGCAACAAGCACCGCCCGCAGGCAAGCTTCAGCGGAATTTTTCCTCATCCACCATATCCGAACCTAGTTCTAACACCAACACCAGCAGCAACCATCAAATCGCAATGAATCCGCAGCTGGGCAACACAGATCGTCAGTCTCGACACCTTCCTTCGCCGCTCAAGAAGCGTGGACAACCCCTACAGCCGCCCCGTTACTACGACCAACAGCATCCGCACCAAAGCCGGAGCCTCCATAGCCCCAGTACCTACCTGGCCGCTGGACGCGGAGGACCAGGAGGCAGTGGACGCGACTCGAAGAGCACTATTCTCAGCGAAGAGTTCGACGACATACTAACTATAACTACCACAGATACAACTAATGCGCGCTCAATGGACAGCGATTTGGTCATCGTAGACTACACAGACGTGGACTATGCTCACTTGCTGAAGCCACCAGCTCCGGCGGCCAAAACCTCACTTATAAATCGGTTCCTTCGCAATGTCACGCAAAAGAAAATAATGGAAACCTCTATACGCAAGAACAATTTCTTCGCCGATAAATTGCGAACAGAACAAAGGCATACAGGATCAGATCTCTATGTGAAGGGTGCGCGGCCAAAGAACTACGAGTTGATAGATGACTTAAATGCTGAAATTGCTATGGAGATTGAGATGTGTGGCACGAATTCACCGCGCCGGGAACTAGCCATTAGTTTGGATAACGATTTCCAAGGCAACTTGTCTAATTTCGATCTTGGCATAGGGGAGATCTCAATTGATGTATTCAAAGGAAAGTCCTTGCTCAATCTAAAACAATCGAATGAGCAGCTTATGAAGGTAGATAGTGATTTAAAAAAGAATAAGAATCGTTTATAAAAACTGGTAATCATTTCAGGCTTTCAAACTTTATACTGGATACAGTGTAGATGGCATTATGACACCTGTACTTGTCCTACTCACTGATAAAACTCTGTATGTGGTGAATATGGAACGAAATAATCTTTGTGTCAAGTTTGTTTTGGCGTACAAGGACTTGGATGTCATACTGGTAAATGTTAATGGATCACTTCGCTTTGATATGTTAGTTTATACAACTTATTTTTTAGATGGGACCTTTTGGCAACACAGTCTTGCTTAGCAACAGCAATCGAGATATGCAGCAGGTTCTTCTCGCAGGTGGACCGTATCCAGCCGGATCCCTAGTAGCCAACCTGGAGTTGTGTGCCCGACGCAGTGGATCCACCCTGCCGGCAGTTGGTCAGCTTACTCTAGAACATTTGGCTCCATTGCAGGCCTTTGTGCGTGCCAACAGCTGTGTTGGCGTAGCAGAACATTGGATGTTCTATGCAGTGGTTAATGTGCCAGCTGGAGGATCTATGAGAGTCGAATCGCCAAGCGAACTGCTCGGACCCTCAATGAAGGGATTCCTCATGCACCGACGACTTAGGCAGACCACCAGCACTTCAGCAGCGAACAGAATATATTGGCAACCAGGATACTTTTTACTGAAGTTCGTAACCCTCAATATTTGAAGGATTTAAATTTAAATTGTGCTCATTTCTTAGAGCTAGCGTTTTGTATATGTTCAACGATTCCACCCAAAGGCTTCCCAGCTGGGCCATGGCCCTCGCCGAGTGTCAAGGCGCCCGGCGAACTGTGAAATCAGAGCGCCCCCACTGCTTCGAGATAACGCTAAAGGGCGAACTCCTGCAAATGGCAGCGCCCGACGAGTATGTAGCCTCCGAGTGGCTCCAGGCCCTTTTGCAATCTGCCAGTGGCGTAAGTAGTTAATTAATAATAAAATACCTTATTTTCAAGATATTGTTGTGTCTAGGTTCTGGTTCAAGAAGAGAAGCATAGAACCCTTGGATGCACATTAATCGTCACAGAAAACCATTTAATCACCCTGCGTGAAGACTTTTCGGCTCCTCTTCGAAAAATATGCCAGCAGGCGGATAGCAAATCAGCTATTCAGGAAAATAAAGAAATCTTGCTTGAGGAGGATATGCTCAGTGTTTTTGAAACCAGCAGCTTGGTAAGTGTGCCTATCGTATCAGCAAATCGAACTTCGTAATAATATTGTCTTGGAATTTTAGATGGGTTCCACCATTAGTACGCCAACGCGTGGCACTCAGCATTCATATTCATCGTTGAGCTCCACGCCTACTAAGCAAGCGAACGATCCTGCAGCTCCAAAAGAAACTGTAGCATCGCCTGGAAAGTCGCAAAGAATGACCAGTGTTTACGGAAAGAACTCTGGCTTAGCCATACTCACTTGTGCGGACATCAAAGAGATGACTGGCATAAAGATAACCTCGCGGAGCGAGACTTGGTGGTGCATACTGGAGTTCTCCTGCCAGGAGGCACCCTTGGAAAACCAGGACGATTTGGTTATATTCTTCGCCAGCAGCATGGAAATGCAACGTTTCCTGCGGTTGCTAGAGCAGCTTTGGCAGTCAAAGAATGTATGTTCCTCGTTGCTAATTAAGCCTTTACTCTGAAATAACGAATTTTTATACTTTCACAGAACGATCTATTTCCAATAACCATACTAGACGACGGTGACCCTCTGGCCGAGCAGTATAATCGGCTCTATATGGACACAAATAGGGCCTGGGAGCCTTTGCTATCAGCTGCGCTGGGTTAACGTGGCTCTAGCAATATATACTCCATTTACAAATAGAAAATTATATTTCCATATACAAAACTCAAGCGTTAAATATTCTATCCTGAATACTCAAATAGCTAAAGAACAAAAAGTATTGATATTTATATAGTCTGTATGTATTATGATTTTGTAATGCCTGCCTCCGCTTGACACATTCATTCGTTTGCGCTTAATAACATCTCATTTGAATAATTTTTGTGATATTAAACTTAAAGTCGCTGATCTTTGGTATTCTCTTTTGTAGGATATTTAGTTTCTATTGATTTTCTACATTCGTTATTTCTTAACTTTTATAAATACATTGTGTACAAATATTGCACAGATAATAAGAAACAAAATATTATACATACATATGTACGTAATCTAACTTATACTGAATATTGAACATGTAATCGGTAATGTTATGTTTTGGGGGTGCTCTTTTGGTCCATGGATCATATCCATATGATATACGACATACAATATGTGGCTATTTATAAAATAAACAAAACAAACATTTATAAATGTGTACTAGGAGATGTGTGTAAGGTGGAATTAATCTTATTTTGCAATGCTGTGCCTGTCCTTTTCAATTAGCATAGATTAAATTCCCCTCCCAACGCCCCTTTTCGCCGTAAGCCTTTCAGCCCACTAAAAGCTCATGATAATTAATAAAACCAATAAACGCCATTACAAAATGAATTTTTATTTCATCCTAAGCTCGCTGATGATGGTCCTTGACATTTTCAATACTTGCAAGTGGTGAAAGGGTTTACAGAGGAAAGGGTTTTCTGGGCTCTAAGTCGGCTACGCTGTATGGGAGGTTACCATACGAATGTGTGTGAGGAAGACGGAAATGGAGGGAGAGGATGCTTAATAAGGAAAGAAGTTACATACAAATATCCTAACATCAACATACATTGTATGCATGTGCATATGTACATGCATCTGTATATCGAAATATCTGCAGGTACATTCTTTGCCCATGTGTGTAAAAGTATCTTAATATTTAACAGTGCTGCTGATCGAGCTTTGGGAATATTATCCGATACTCTGAATATATCAATCTTGTACCGCTCGAAAATTATTCATAATTGGAAAATGTGCATATAAATTCTAGATAAACACATGTAACAGTTGCAATTGCTAGAAAATCAAGCTAAACAAAGCATTGCATTCAAAGGTTCAAGCGCGGCAGAAAGAGAGAGGAGAGAACCAGCAAGTGAGTGAGAGACGAAACAAGGAGAATGCGAGAGAACGTAAAAAACTCCAACCCTCTGTATTAAACGAGTAGAAGACAAGACTGCAACAGGAAAAAACAAGAATGAGAAAAGACATACAGACATGCACACACAGGCGTTTATGCAAGTGCAAGTGTATGTGTGAATTAACACATAAAAATTAAGGTGCAGTCGAAACGACTTGCCAGTCTCCTGCGCGTTTATTTTCACTAGTAAAGATCTAAGTTGTGAAAACTAATTTAAAATTATAAATAGAGAACGCTTATGTTTATCTGTATTACAATTATTTATAGTTGTAAAAAGAAATACCGCATACACATATCATTATGTACCATCTACTCAAGATGTATGAACATTTTTTAAAATAATTAAGCTTAACATCTACATATGCATATGGGGTATATACACATATGTACATATATAATAAGTACTTATCCTGTCATCAAGAATCATGATGAAGACGGATCACTAACTTGGAAATGGGTCGAAAGTCTTAGGGGAAGTTATTTTACCGATCTCTAACCCCTAGCTGTGGGTCTGCAGAACATGACAGCACTTGCAATCCGAAGGCAGGAGAACAGAGGCAGAAGCAGAATCAAAAACAGAACTTGTCTTAGTTCCACGGCCTGCTTTCTTTCGCCGCTGGACTCACTTTCATTAATACAACATACAGCAGAAGCAGAATCGAATGCAACGAGAGCAATGCGCTCGAGAACGCTCTGCTCTCTCGGCCTCTCCTCTCCCTTCGTCTACACATGTCCGTGGGCAAACAGATCCAGATACATGCACACAAGCATATAGCCAAACATAGATACTTGAAAACACGGCGTACATACGCCGATACAAACTGACATATTCACATGTAAGCGTATAAGTGCACAGCCATACCACACAACCCCAAAAAGTTGGAAAACCAAATAAAAATACAAGGCGCATTGTATGTGCGTTTTTCTTGTGGACACTCTGCGCCGATCTGTGAGTACCCTTCTTGCAAGTTAATAAGAAATTACATAAAGATTGTCTCGAAAAAGTAATAGTTATATTCTGGACCAACTATTATGTAATATTTTTTAACAGTTTTTGTTTAATTTGTCTACCTTATCGGGTAATTTATTTAGGTTGCAATCAAAAATGCGTTAATCCTTTTACCCTCCACCCAACTACAAATAGTTTAGGGCATCCAAAGTGATCAAGAGCCTGAATTTTGTAATGCAAATTATTTGATTTCCTACCATTAAAATACATAAATGCAATCTTAATGGCCTTTTCTGCTGTGCCTAAACCAAATCCAGATATTCAAAAAGTCATCCTGCTCGGCGTTGTCAATACATTTGTTGTTGCCTCGACGGCGGTCACAAAAAGTAGCTCATCACTCGCTGGAAACCAGTTTTTATGCTTCGCTCCCAACCGGTTTTCATCCTGATAACTTACAGCGAATTTCGTGGCTCGTCTCGCTGCGTGTCTGGCTATGAGGTTCGGATCGGCTCGGTATCGGCCTCAGTCCCAGCATAAATTGCACTTCGCCTGCACGGATCGCGCATGAATATTCTGCCCAGCAATCTGGCCAAGTGACCACCAAGCCAATTTCGGGAGCAGGGGCCTGGGGCCAGTGTCATATGCCCGGCACTAGGTGCAGCGAAATGTAAGGAACGTACAAATAAACGCGCATTTTCCAGAGAAGTAGAAAAACTTCCACCCTCAAAGCGGCACACACAGCGCGCAGACATACAGACAGTCAGTCGTACAAACACACAGCGAACTAATACAGACATGTAAGAATGCTGCAGTCGTGCAGTTGGTTGGTATGCGAATAGTTGCTACTCAGTAAATGCGGGGGATCGCTGCATATGTATGCTCAGCTCGATCTGGCAAATAATGACAAGAAACTAATTTACCAGGTACAGCGCCGTATGGGGTGAAAAATGAGCATTAGAATATATCAATTGATAAGCTATTATGTTAAATTTAAAACCATCCTTTTGTTGAAGCTATACTATTTTTAAACAATTTGTAAAACTAATTAACCGCTTAACTTATAGGTAAAATACCCATCTTAACTGCTAACCAGAAGAGGTTGAATGAACCAGCGGACAAACTATAAAACTATCAACTATCTAAATCATATGCGAGGAATAGTGGTGCGGCTACCTCGCAACGGATATACCCTGCGTGCCCCTGGGCACTGTCACTGTCATTTGCGTCGCAGCGCTGCCGCTGTCCGCGTCCGCGTCGTTTTGCCTGGCCCAGTGTTTCCGCTTTCTTTCGCCTCGTTGTAATGTTACTTTTAGTTTGATGTCGGAGCCTCGACGAGCCGGTCGTAAGCGAAATCGTAAGCGAGACTTTAGTGCGATTCCGCTCCGTTCCGCCGGGTGTGTGTGCGTGTTTAGTTCGAGCTGACTCGAGCTGAGGCGAAGCAGAAGCAGAATCGGAATCAGAATCCAGCGGAATCGAGAATCAGAATCGAAACCGAAAGTGGTTCTCCGCGTGTGCGAGCTAGTGTGTGTGTGTGTATGTGTACGTGTTGTGTTTGGGCCCGCTTTTCTGCTTTTCTACCCCCGAAAAAGCAAAGCACAGCATAAAACTGTGCGCTCGTAAGCGCGTACGTGTGTCTATGTGCCGCCTGTGTGTGTGTGCTTGTGTGTGAGGGCTAGTGTATGAGTGTGGCCAGTGGAAAGGAGGAAAAGAAAAGAAAACCAACCCCCACCAGCGACGGCGGAGAACAGGAAAACAACAACAGAAGGCACACAACCAGCGCACCACCATCACCACCATCATTACCATTACTGCCACCACCCACTACAACACTTCGTCATCGTATCGCGTTGTGCAGAATATAATTACAAAAAAATAAAAAGAAATAAAATAGAAAGTAATATTAACGGCCGATCGAGTTATAGTGCTAAAGCGATTTGAAAGATTGTCTTGCCTAAGCAAAAAGGGCCCCTCGAGGCCCCGGAAACCGAACTAGAATCCAATACCCCGCCGATCATCCCGATCCTGACATGATGAACTTCTCCGCGTTCGGCGGCCCCTTCTCCGGCATCCACCAGTTTGCCGCTAAATTCGACGCCCAGACGCCCGGCGCCTTCGGCACGCCCCCCGCGGCCGCCGCAAATGCAGCAGCCGCAGCGGCAGCGGCCGGCACCGATAACCATGTGCAGCGCTATCAGACCAATGGCAATCACTTTAATCAGAATGTGCCCAACGGTAAGTGCGTCTGCCCCACCATTACACTATACACTATACTACTCTCTACATCTACACTCTGCTACACATACGGACAGACAATCGCCTGCAATGCACATGCAGGCACATGTGTCTGTATAACATAATCACTAAAAATTTATTTTATTTTTATCGATTTATTTTCGCCCGCTGCGGGCAGCGACGCCGGCGTCATAGCGTCAGGGGGTATACACTCTCACTCAAGCAGCGACAGTGGCGGAGGCAGAGGCGGAGGCAGAGGCAGAGGCAGCGGCAGAGGCAGCGGCAGAGGGGGTCGGCTACTGCCTCGCCTAATGCCCTACACACACAGAGGGTCTTGTTTTGGGGCAAAGGGCACCACTCTTGTTGGAACAACAACTTCTGGTTAGCCTTCTTTCAAAAAGGAACTAAACTCCTAAGCTCCCAAATGGTGATATACAACATTCACATAAATCTGTTGGTCAATGAAAGATTTTAATTCATGCCCCTAAAACTGCAATTATGTGTAGTTCTTACAATAAATTACGTTTAAAATCGTACATAAATGATGTTAATAAAAGGTGAGGTATTGATTCTCTAATTTCGATGAATATCACTTCGTGATTATCCAATTGGTTCATATTTTAGTATCCATGAGAGCAGGAAGTCAGTTAAAAGTATATAATAAAAATTATTCATTATCAACTTGTGAAGTAAGCAAAAATAATGGAATGACTTTAATACAAATTGCTTATAGCTGTATTTTTATACAACAACATTAAGCTGTTCTCTATTTTGAAAACAAAGAGGTTTATTGATCTTTACATTAAGTTCTTTTGACCTTCTGTTTGGCATGATTTGCTTTAAAGAATTTTGAGAACCTCCAGAACATATGATGATCTTATTAATTCTCAATAGTTTTTTTGAAGTTTCTGAAGTTTAGCTAAAGATTCAGCTAAAAAAACGTCCCACTTGAAACTCGAACAATACTTTCCTTGAATTACCAGCGAAAGGTGGCTTCCATCTGGATCTACTTACTGACATTCGCATAAAGACATGTGTGAGTGTAAGCGGGTTTTCCACCCCATCTACGACATTCTCGCTTTCTGGCTAGCAAAGACATCTTCTTCAGGCAATTTGTAAACCGCACTACAATTTTTTGGGGGTTGGTTGGCGGGGTGGAGCGACTTAGTACGAGTACGAGTATACCCTGTCATCAAAGCAGAATTTAACGATTTTTTCGTCGTTGTTTTTGTTTTGCGCTCTTTTTATACGAGTATTCCGCTCTATGTTTTGAGTCATTACCACCCACCCCCAAGTGGGTGTAACAGCGTGTGTGTGTGTGTGCGAGTGTAAGCTATGGCAGTTGTTGTTTTGCGTGGCTTGAAAATGCAATGAACTCAAATAACTTTTGAATTTGCTGCATTTCACTTTGTTTTTTTGTAGGGGTGGGTTTCACCGCTCTCTTCAGCTACTTAAGCACATACATAGAAATACAATTAAATGCACATACGTATGTGTGCTGGGCGAGAGTAAGTGAGTGAGTGAGTGTGAGTGTGTGTTTGAGTGTGAGTGTGAGTTACAACCCCCAACCCACGAGAGCCTGCCTTTGCCTTTTTAATTGCACTGACTTCCTGCCAACTTGCAACTTTTTTTGTTTTAGTGGAAGGGTGTGACCGGCTGGTCGGTTCTACCCCCGACATATAGAATACATAACCCCTATACTAGCCCCCAACCGCAGGGTCCTTCTTCTTATCAATTCTAATTAGCTGCATTTGCTTGCATAATTAGATTCCCAGGCAACCCCCATCCCCCCAGATTGCGTTTCATAATTATTTTTCCCCTGGCAACTGCACAGATATTATCCACTTGCATTTATTGGAAAGTGGAGAACCATGGCCCAAACCCAAACCCAAACCCAAACCCAAACTCAAACTCCTCTGCATCGGCTAGGTTCATTGATCCCGGCTTTTGAGCTACGCATTATATTTCCAGTTTAGCGTTTTATATTTTTTACCTGCCATAACAGGAAAATGCGTTTGCAAGTGTGCGCCGTGTGTGTGTGGGGTAATGCTGCTCTTTTATCTTTTTCAATACATACGACTGGATGTAATCTACGGGTCTGGGCATTTTGTATTTGGTATCTGGCGGACTGTGTGCTGCTGATCCCAAATCCAAGGCAGGTAAAATGTGTCCCTCGTACTCGAGCCACTGCATTTGACTGCTGTTCTCGCTTATTAGCTGCATTATCGCTGCCCTGCGACTCTGTGACCTGCTCAAGGTTTATCTTTCGATACCTACCCGATAATTGCCTGGTTTCCTTGTATGTATAAATCATTATTGGGTTACCAGGAAATGTGCAGCGGTCGATGTATGTAGATATGGCCGGACCCTTGAAGTTGCCCTCAGGGTATGGGACTCAAAATGTAAACAGATAAATACCTGACCAAGATTGGGAAAGTTTGCTCAGAGTTCATATGTTGGAAAACCCGAAGCAGCTTATAATTAAGAAGAAGCAATACAAATGGATTGGAAACATATCAACTCAAAGGCAGAATGAGCACTAACTAAATAAAATTGATTATATTTATACAGCCATAAATAAATTCCAAGACTGCTTTTCACATCACATAGATACAAGACAAAATACAAATTGTTGGAGTATTAATATTTTTGAATATGTTTAGGGATAAAATGGTTTGTTTATGCGCCCCAGTTTTGACCACAGTTTTGACTTAACCAATTTCCCCATTAATAAACTGAATTTCTAGGTTTCCATCCATAGTGCCAAGTATTATATAAAGGACATTTAACTTATAATTGTATGCCTGGAACCCTTTATCCTCAAACATTATGGGTTTCAGTGGACACCGGGTATTTTGTTGTCGAGGACATAGCTCTCCCCCTTTTATTAACGTCCCCCTAATGTTCAGCAGACACTCCAGCCATAAACCATTTGCATTTTTTATGTGCATGTATATGTATGTACTTATGTACCTATGTGCAGAGTACATAGATGTATGTATGTGCTCTGTGGGTGTGAATGACTGGTTACACCCCCAAATCGTTGCCTGGATGTATGCAACACTAAAAAAGTGAGCATGATAAAGCAATTACGATGGGCACATACACCCCAACCCCTAAAAGCTCTTTCATCTGAATGGGTATAGATAAATAAATATTAGCACTCATTGATTATTTATTTCTTTGTTTTTTCCCCGTTGACTTTAAGCCTTAAAGCGCCTGTCAAGCTTTCATTTTTTTATTTTTCGTCCTGTTGGCGCTGATGACTTAAACGCTGCCGATGGCGCCGTTTGCTTTCTACCCCTCTCGATTTCCTATGATTACTCTCCCCTAAATGTACACTTAAAAAAATTGAATTTACAATGTTGTTATTCATTATTTTCAAGTAGCACAACTTTCATTTGACGAATGTTATATTTAATATATGTATGTACATATTTATATTCCTCATAAATATTCGGTTTTTCTCTTTCTGATTATTTAACTACACTTAAATAGTTTACTCAGTATATTGTCTCCTTCTGAGTGTAAGCCTCTCACACCCATTTATTTTCACACCCCCACTCTTTCTCTCACTCACTCTCTCTCTCGGCTTGGGGTCAAGTTTCGCCCAACTCCGTTAGGGGTTGCAGTTTTTCCCAACCACGCTACGCTCTCTCACTCTCCGGGCCAGACATGCTCCTCTCACCCAAGCGCTCTCCCTCTCCCGCGCGGGCGCTCTCACCGCTTTCACTGCCTCCCGCACACACACACACACGCACACCAGGCCGTGCGACACACATAGGCATGGACAGGAGCAGATAAACGCCATGTTTTTCAAATCGCTGCCAGGCGCATTCCTTTCCATTTTGTTCCACTTTGCTGCCGATACAACGATACGATCCGCCCAGAACCCCACTTGGCTCGCTCTCAGTCTCCGCCACTCTCATCCACTCTCTCCACTCTCACCGCTCTCTCACTCTCGCTTGGCCGTGTTTCCGACTTCACCGACTTTGACTCGCTACTCCGGCTCCGATTCCGATTCTGAATCCGGCGATATGTTCGTCTCCTCCACGCCGTACGTTGTTTTCCCTGCTTTGCCTGTTTTCCCTGTCGTTGTCGTCATCCCGTTCATGGGAAAGTGAAGTGAAAAGTGAAATGCCACGAATGCCGGTTGCCATTTGCCATCCACGCACGCCTCTCGCTTTTGTTGTTGCCATGGCTCCGCATTTTCGGCCACTTCGGCCGATTTTTCCGGCTGTCTTTGAACCCTTTTAATGATTGCTCTTTAATTTCCATTTACTCAATGTCATTATGCAGACTACCATTTCTTAGTACATCTTTAATCTTTAATTAAATGTAATCTTTTTTTAAAATCATATGATACATTTTGAGCGAATGCAATGCAAATTCAATAAAATGCATCTATTTCTTAAATCGAATAGTGGGTTCAGTATTTCATAGGTGAGCTATGGAATTCACAATGATATAGCATACTTTTAATAAAATTTCTCATTCTTCCTGGTATTTATAATATATTAAAAGGAAAAACAGCCCAGAAAGCAAAATTATTTAGTATTTGACCCTAATTCGATTATACATTTGCGCTTAATCATTTGCATAGGAATATGTTTTCAATTTAAATTATTGCTGCTCCAGCGATTTTATCAAAGAAACATTTTGTGCATCTCCCCTAACCCAAAACGGAAAACGGCCTATGCGGAAAAATTAAAGCATTTGAAAATATGTAAAGTTGCTGCCCAAGGTCGAATGGTAATTTATACAGCGACTAAGACTGACGCAGACCACACGCACAGAGACACATAAATTACACCACGTCAGCCAGAAGGAAAAGCAGCAGAGGAAGTTTGTTTTTCGTTTCTTGTGCTCGGAATAATGTAAAATGTAAAGTACAGCTTCCTGGATCGCTCCATCCCAGAAATCGGGCCATGTATTTTCATAAGGAAGCAGGAGCAGTCTGAAAAAGTAGATGTAACAAAACCAGGCAATTGGCAACAGCCCGAAAATGTTATTTATAAAACCGAGCACCCGGCTAAGAAAACGCCAAGAAGCACGGAAACCCCTTGGGGTAGGGGGATCGGGAAATCTGCGGGGGCGTGGAGGGTGTGAACGGCACACACCCACCGAAAAGCCACCGAAAAAGTGGGGTACGCTTTTCCTATGGCATACATTCGGGCGTGTGCGCGGCCGGCATTTTCAGTTTCAGTTTTAATTTCCTTTTTCCTATGTATGCGTTGTCGGGGCCCGAAAACACGTGTGTGCCTCCGTATGTGTGTGTGTGTATGTGTGTGCGTGAAAATTTGGCCTTGGCAGACGCCCGAGTGTGTTGGTATTGGTGTTGCCAGGGGGCGGGGATGGGCGGCTGTGGAGGCGACGACAGCCAGCCAGCAGACAACAACAGTTCGTAGGCACACGCACGTTCGGCAAGTAGGAACAACGTGGTTAACTATAGTGTGCCGGTACATATTTATGGGCTTTAGGGTGGAACTTGTAGGTTTATCGTTAGTAATAATTATTTACTACAAATTGTTCCTTGTTGCTTAAATATATGCTGTCTATACTCCACTTGAATAGATGTCTTGTATCTGTACTTAGTAATTAATATGAAATTGAGAAGGGAAGAATCTTGCTTATTACATTTATTTTCCAAATAGTAAATGTATTAAATGGTGTAATTTATTTATATTAGCAATTATTATTTATACATAGTTGTTGAGTTTCAACAAAGGCAACGCAGCGTATACTTAATATACGCTAGTATCAGCGTATGAGCGCTAATCTTTAGCGGACATTAAATCTAATTTCTCTCAACTTATTTGCATGAGCCTTCGAGACTCGCACACAACCCAAGTCCGCCCCAATAATTGTATATGCTGAAAATGTGGCTGCCCACACACAAGCACAGCGTTACTGGCCCCATATACATGCGTAAATATACAAATCTATATAGACGTGTATACGTGTATGCAATGCGTACATGTGTCGTGACAGAGCGTCGTTACTTTGTCGGCCGTATGTTGTTCTTGTGCCGGCACCCGATCCTTTATTCGGCTCGCCAGCTGAGCCATGGGACTCGGTTCGGAGCCGGCCGGAACCAGGAGCCAGGAGCCGGAGCCGGAGCCGCCAAGTCGGGAAACTCCGGCCAGGCCCAGTCGCTTGTAGTTAGTCGGCCAGAGTGCGTTGTGCGAGAGCGGCGGCCGAATTGGGTTGGAAGTGGAATTGATTCGCTGTGAAAAACCTCTAATCCTAAGTCTTATCAACGATATACATACATACCTTCGCGCAAAGGCTGTGCTCACGATGTGTAAATGTTACTAACTATTACAGTGCCTCATGCAATTTCCAACCCCTGCCCCACTTGAAGTCCCTAATAATTTGCAATAATTTCTCTCTTTCAGTTTCGGCTGCCAACAACATGCAATATGGCCAGAACATCTCCATACCGTACTCACAGCCGCAGAGTGATCTAAACTTTCTCAATGCAGCCGCTGCGGCCGATCATAAGGGTAAAATCCATCCAAAAATCGAACGTGACCGGGAAGAAGGTGAGTCGCCGACCCGCAAGTAGGGGGCACCAGTGGGCGATTAGTGGGTGGCTCCCTGGTTCCGTCACTGGGCGGGCAGAAAAGTGGGCCTGGGCTCGGGGAAGCTGAGCTGTATGTACAGCGCTTTCGGGTTGGTATATGTGTATTTCAAGGACGCAGTCATCACTCGTCGTGCGTCTCCCTTCGGCTTCGTTATTTATAAATGTTTTTGGGCCTGTCTGCTGTCCCCCATGCTGATGCCGGTGGTAGGGGAGCCAGGGAGCCAGGGGGGAGGGTGGTGGGGGTGCTATAATGGCAGCATAGCATACTTTTTCATCCAGTTTTACGGCGAGCCACCTTAAACAAGTGGATGATGTTGCTTCCCTCATCCTGATTACGCCCGCCGCAAAGGCGAAAAGTGTGCACTGCTCGAACGAAAAGCTGGGAAAATGGGGTGTGGGCGATTTGTCCTTGGCAGTAAATGGTTACTATCCTGGGATTTTTGAGAATAGACAGCCCTTTCCGGTCACAAGCGTTTCGACATATTTCGTACAAATTGTAGGATGGTTGCTACGGTAATTGGTAATTACATTATATATTGAAAATTATTTCCTTACATTTAAATAAGTTTTCTTACCCTTAAACCCAAGACATGCTAAGAATCTTAATTTAATTTAACTTTTATTAATTTGTGAAGATAATACACACGTTTTCATTTAATTAAAATCAAACGTGAAACCTACGCTAACTTCAAAACACTAAAATATTCTCTATGCTGAAAAATACGAGAATTCTTCGTCTAGGAACCTTGGACGTTTAAAGCTTACTAGGAGAAATCTTCTAACATCTGTCCATTGCTCCTAAATTTTATCACTCATACGCAGTGTTTGCCCATGATAATAATTTATTACCATCTAGGTGGCGTAGACTAAAGCCCACAAGCTGGCACGCCCCCATGGTGGGGAATTTATCGCTGACTTCCTCTTTCTGGGCTGAGAGGAATTATGCAAAGGGGGATGGGCTTATAATAATATTGATTAAATACATTAGATTAGGTACTGAAAAGTATGCAACTTTTATTTAGGGCGAGGCAAATTAGTTTAGTGGTACTGTTAGGTGGCATATTAGTTGGAAATGGAAATTACATAGAAATGTATATTGGAAACTAATTTATGTATTTTCTTTTCGCTTCCCCAGTCCTCAACCAGCAGATCCTGCAGAATGTCAACCAATCCTGGCAGACGTTGGCCAATACGGCCAACACGGTGGACTACTCGTCGCACCTGCTCTCCGCCACACTGCCCATCTCCATACAGCACTTCCTCAAGTACTCGGAGACGATCAAGAAGGAGTCCACCGGCGATGTCCTGAAGAACGGCACCAATTTGGCCAGCCTGGCGCTGGGGGGCGTGGCCCTAACGCCCAGCAACAACGGAGCGAATGGCGGCCACCACAACGGACTGGTGGGCATGGACCATGGCGGTCACATGACCAACATGACGGACGCCAATGGAGCGGCGCTGACGAACGGAGCAAGCAACGGGGTGAACGGCAACGCCAACGGCACTGTCACCAATGGTGGCGCCGGCGCTGTCTCGAGCTCCGGATCCGTGGGCACAACAAACGCCAGCGGGGGCACGGGCACGGCCAGCGGCAAGAAGACCAAAAAGAAGAAACCACCAAAGGAGAAGAAGCCGCGCCCCAAGCCGGGAGAAATCCGCGAGACAAAGGCACTGGATGGCTCGACGCTCTACTGCTGCCCAGAGTGCCAAATGGCCTATCCGGACCGCAGCCTCATCGAGCAGCACGTCATCTCGCACGCCGTGGAGCGGCGCTTCGTCTGCGACATCTGCAATGCGGCGCTGAAGCGCAAGGACCACCTGACCAGGCACAAGCTGTCCCACATACCGGACAGGCCGCATGTGTGCAATGTGAGTGGCTCAGAGAGCCGACAAATTCCCAAATTCTAGCCATCAATAATCAAAGTCATAATCATGATTTAATTATTGTTTTGCCCTTTAATATATATCCTACTTTAAAGTTTAACAATATATAAAATATATCATTATGTGAGCTGGGGTTTGATTAATAATGATTAAATCTGTATATCGATTTAACTCGTCTTCTTCTCCACAGATCTGCATGAAGTCCTTTAAGCGCAAGGAGCAGCTCACTCTGCACATTGTCATCCATTCCGGCGAGAAGAAGCATGTTTGCATTGAGTGTGGAAAAGGTGAGTGGTCTGAAAAGTAGCTCCGACTGTCTCATTACTAACTGTTGCCACCTGCAGGTTTCTATCGCAAGGATCACTTGCGGAAGCACACGCGATCGCACATCGCCCGGCGTGTCAAGTCGGAGGTGTCGGCGCAGAACGTAAACGGATCCGCCGGCGGAGGTGGCGGCGGTGGAGGCGGCAACAGTGCGCAGAGCAACGCGCTGCACGGCTCCTGAGGATCGTACAAGGACTTCTGGTAAACTCCCAGCCGAATTTCAAGCAATAAGGGGAGGCCAGCCTGCTGGCGGCGGTGGACAGTAAGTATCCGTATACGGATTCGACTGACTGCGGCCGGGAGCAGGCGAGCTGCCTTTGAAATTCGCTGGGGGCTTACCGGGGGTCCTGCTGAGCGTCACCCAACTCCAATTACAATAACCCTCAATAAACACGAGTTATACTTACTGGATGCAAGTATTAGTACGATTTTGTTCACGACACTTTCAGTTCTTTAGCTTTAGTTCTTTCAGTTGAGATTTTCGCACAAACAGTCGAGCAAAGTATAGCAATCGAAATGTACAAATCAGCAGAATGACAGATTTAAATTCGAGTTTAGTATGCGCATATGTTAAGGGAAGATAACGCTGCTTAAACATCGCTTTCGTTTCTTTTTGGGGATCTGTGATCTGTAGTCGCTGCATAAACTAAAAACAAACGAGACGATCGTAGGCGGTCGAAAGCTGTTCTAAGAATAAGTTAATATGTCTGCAACCGATTTAATTATATATGTGCAATTTATAATCCTTTTGATTTGCCTTTTTGTTGCCCTCGCGGCGCTTTTGTTCACTACATTTAATGCTAAATGTCTTTCCCCCGAGAGCACGGGGGAAATTCTTATTGAATTATGCACACTTTTTAAGGAAGTAAGAAGCTCTACAAGCGAAATTTGTACTTCTAGTCTTGTATTTTATTTTACCGATAGGCATAGAGGGAAACCCGAAACGATGTCATGTAATCTTAAGCTTTTAAACTTGAATGTTCAAAGGAAAACCTTCGACGCGAGTCACATCAAACACTAAACAGAGAGCCGCAATACGAACTTGCATCTTGGCATGCCCAACTTCCAGCCATCGTCATTGCTTGCAACTGCAATAACCTACAGTAAACCTATATCCCGCTTACCAATCAATACCAATACCGATACCGATACTGATACTGATACAAGTACAGATACAAATACAGATACAGATACAAATACAGATACAGATACAGATACAACTACTGATACTGATACCGATAACTGATAACCACAAATAGAGTTAAGAGCCACATATACAGATAGAGCAGCAATAGCCATAGCCATAGCATTGCAGATAGCACGGGTCAACAATCCAACAGAACGCTAAACTTAAACGAGCAATTGCGAATGCGATTGCAACAATAACCGGAAACACAACTGTATAAAAGGATATTTTTATATATAAATACAAAAGAGAGAGCATATGAAAACCGAATAGGAATAAAGGCATAAAACAATAACCGAAATAAAGTGCAAACACTTCCAGCAAGTGACAACGTAATTTACTGTTCAAATACAAAGCATTTTGAGATTAACGATTAACGATAAAGTAAACGATTTAACAGATCCAAAAGCATACATAGCAATGAGACATATTGCAAGCCCTTGTATAGTTATACGAAGCTTCAAACTAAATACGCTAGCCTACAGATACACACATATAGATACGGATGCAGAATCAGATATTGTAAAGTGAACACTCAGCCACTTGTTTGTTTGTTTCTTTCCTTGTTTGTTTCGATCACCCAATTCAAAAATGGCCCACTGAGCTCAAACTTCAATCTCTATTTGATTTTGAATCAAAATGGAAATGGATATTGTTTCACATTCCAAGTTAAATAACATTTTAAAGTCCTTAATCCGGATACGTGTATAACCAATGGTTCTAGGGCAAAACACTTACGAATCCAAAGTAATGTTTTTCAAATCGTAATTTCTACAGAGTTTGAGCCAGAGCGACATTTGCATGCATTTTTCACGTTTGAAACTATTTTTCCGGCACACTTCTTACGAAAAATGTACTTAATCAGAAAGGTAATCTTCTTGGTTGGTGCCAAAAACTTGTGTATTTATTCGATCCGGTGCCAGCCAGTTTGGATGTACAGTAGTGTACAGTGCGGAACGTAAATGAAACACTTGCAGTGAAGTACAAATATTTTAACTACACACCTACAAGAGAAGAAGCACCCACGACACAGCAGCAAATTGCATATAGACAAGTAAACCGAGGAGGTGTATTAGCCAAAAATTAATGGAAAAACAAACGAAACTAAGCAAATCTCAATACAGTTACTACGCTAGAGGGTAGCATATTATTAATGCGTTTTGTTGGCCCGAAAGGCGGAGGGCTGGCAGCCCAGAGGCAATTTGTAAACAATAACGTGACAACATATAAATAATTAAGCAACCTTCACAGCAAACAAGGAGTTATTATTTTGTCATTGATTTTCTCGGTCTCACTCACTTTCTCTCTCTCTATCTTGACACACTAAATCGAATAAGAAAATATAAAACAATAAGTTTATAAAGAAAAAGTTGCAATAAATGACAAACAAATGAAATTAAATCACTCAGGGATAAAGCCTCCAAAAGAAAAACATAAAATAAAAATGCAATATTTTAAACGAAGTGAAAAAAGAAAAGAAAAAGTATACAAAACAAAACAAATGAAAAGAAAAGAAAAGAAAAGAAAAGAAAAGAAAAGAAAAATTTAATCTAATGAGGAAGTACATTTTAAAGTTAAAAATATTTTAGTATAATACGAGAAGGAAAAACTTAAAAAAGTTTTAGAAATTTGCACAAATTTTGGCATTTTATAAACGCAAAACGAACCATCAACCGACTAAAATGCATAACGAACGAACAAACAATTGACGAAATAGATACATATTTTCTCACACTTCATTGGCTTATCGAAGGTATTATAAAATCGACAATTACAGGATAGATCTAGATCGAAACGCAGCCGAACAACCGACTTCATAGGCAAACGGTCCGTGCAACTTTTAGTGCATTTAAATAAATTATAAACACAAAAACCAGAGCAAACACAAAAATTATCGAAAAAAAAGTAAGAAAACACAAGCAGTTCATATTTACAGGAGCTAAATAAGTAATGCGGGGGTTTGCGGCCAAAGGGAAGTTAAATTGTAGTTAGAGGCGGACGGATTAATACGTTAGGATGGCATTTAAGGCAAGGATCATTACACCTTTTACATTAAACGACGATATAAAGCCGATAGAATGCCGCAACCAATTTGAAACTGTACGTATTGAATTTATGTTTAGTGTCTGCAGCATGCGGGGGATGTGAAGGAAGCAAGGATGAAGGATGAAGGATCGACGGGCGAAGAGCTAAATACATTTAAGGGTTAGATTTTCTGCGAAAGGACTGAAGTTAAGGCAACGTAGCGTTTAAATGCAAAATTGAATTGAAGATGAAACCGAGTGTTATGGATAATGGAGCGTGCGCGAATGCGATTGGTGACGAAAATTACTTGTTTTAAGGCTGGACTTATGTAATTTCGAGCAAAAACGATAGTAGCGAAACAAAAACATGTAAAATGCAGATACAATATTTTTATAATTAAAAAAAGGTAGCCCCACCCCCAACCCCTCTGATCTTAATATGTTTAATTCAACTGCAATTATCGTTAAAGACGTATTTACTGTTTGTGATCCAAATTCATTGATTAAACGTAAACAACACAAAGATACAATTGTTGCATGGGCAAGTTTTGAAGTCCGGGTTCGCAAAGCACCCACAAGTACTCGATCCCCGGGTCTCAAAGACGAGGAAATCACGAGTCAATAAGCCAGGTTCAAAACTTGCAGGTGCGGCGTCAATGGCTCGCAATACTTTCTGGTCGGGCCAAATCGAAAATGGCCTGCCCGCAAAATATGCACCCCTTATAGGACCGAGTGTTAGGAGTACTTTTGGACACTCTGCGAACCCATAGAAATAGAGCAGGAACAGTAAATTGTACTTAATTGAAAAATGATATAATAAAACACCGCCACTTTGAAATATATTTACTTGAATCAAATAATATTAATGAGTATATATAACTTTGTACTTGAATAATATTTTATTTATATTTACCTTAAGTCAATAAAAATTCTAATAAATTATAATCACCCAAAAATGCATTTAGTTAAAATGTCGGGGGCGCTTTTGGTAGTAGTTTTCAACTTGGTTGAAAATGTTTAAAAAATGTTTGTTTTTTTTTGCCAAACAGAATTACTTACTTCCATAGAGAGTTAAGGCGTTTTAAAAGAACCGTCAAAATTGTTTCCACTTCGCCAAGTAAAATACATGTAGAAAACAAGCCAGCGTTGCCACCCCGCGGTTATTTAGCGAGTTCAGCCACCACGCACACAGCGAAGTTCCCAACCATACGTGAGTAGAGTAGCCACACTACACTGGAAGCGAAATACCGTAGTATCACCGCCGTTTTGTGGTATTTTCGTTGCGCCCAAGAACGGTCGCACCAAAATGGCAGCTCCGGCCACATCGAAAAATTCGTCGTCATTCGTCGGAATCATTCGAACTGTGAAGATGGATCGGTAGCTGGGAAGGAAACTTAAAGCGAAATACGCAAAGAAAACGGCTTTTGTCCGCTATTCAGCGATTTTTTTTGTGTTGTAATCAGCAGAGGAAATTTTAACGACCAACTCCACCGCCACACTAGCCCCAAAAAATAAAATAGAACTACCTTTGCACCACCACCACTACAACCATCTCAACTACAACTACAACAACAGCAATAGCACTACTGCACAGCCAAGCCCACAAAGAGAGAAGGTGAAACGCAAAACAACAAAAAATACACAAAGTAGCTCTGAAAATAAAATCAATTCAGATAACCGAAAAAAAGCGGTGCAAATAGATAAACCCCATTTTTTGCTTGAACTTTTTTCGCCTGTGTGATGAGAGAAATCAGCAGCAGCCATCGATTACAACAACAATAGCAATACCAACGACGACTCAACCACCAAACTTGACCAACGAAGAATAAATAAACGTCGGAGAGCGACAGAGAGAGAGAGAGGAGCATCTGCAGCAGAATTAAATCAGTTTTTTCATCAACCGCCGCATTTCTTGGCAATTGGATTAAAAACTAGAGGAGAAGAACAAAAACGGAAAACAAAAAACATCCCATAGGCGGCCACCATTTTGAATGAGCTGAACAAGAAGAGAGGGAGAGAGAAAAAGCGAGAAACTGCTTCTCATTTGTTGCACTACGCACTGCAGCTGGCCGCGGCGTAACCGTAAACCCTTTTCCAGCTTGGAAGCACTCTGCCTGTCTCCCTCTAATCGCGTCCAGGAGCACCGTACAGTCCACCAGCAACAACATGGTGGAGCAGGAGGAGCACAAGTCTGGGACAGCTGCCTCTGCTGCAAATGCAAGCAACAACAACAACAACCACCCCCGTGGATCTGGGGACAGCGGCATCCGGAGTGGCAGCGGCATTTCCTGCAGCAACACGGACAACAGCTGTAGCCAGAGTCAGTCAGGTGAGCACTTTGAATGGTTCTGGGCAAAATGGGTTTGGGTTCCTAGAACTTGGTGAGGAACCTCCTAAAAACCTTATCTGTAGTAGTTTGCTACTAATTCGAAAAGCTGAGATACACACTGTGATGCATGAGACTACGGTTTGGAAATCATCCGAAGCGCTTAGTGTGTCACCAGTTTAATTTTAACTAGAACACTTTTCAACAATATGATGAAATGAAAGCAAATATTAACTGTGTATTTTTTTATGAGCCAATTGAAATTTGGCCTATCTCTGTCGAAATTGGCTAGGCCACTGTTATTTGCATGCCAGAAGAAAACATTTGTAGCATATAATTCACTGAATTAGTCATTATTATTTTGACAATATGACGAATGTTATTTGCTTCTTCTAGTAAAATGTAAAAATGATAGTAAAACAAAAGTAAAAAAAACGATTTTACGGCACTAAATTGCGAGTAATAAGATAATTGTACTGAAATGGTGAAGAAGGCACTTTAATGCACTATTTATGACTATTTGTTAATTTTCATCGCCTGCAGTCCGAAACATATGTATTATTCTGCCTGCCATTGGGTGGAGGACTACCAACCATTGGTGCAGACCCCACCATTCTCTCGATTTCTAGTCAGTTATCGGCAGCACTTTCGTTTCGTTTACCCTTGCTAATCAATCGAGCGAACTAGGGAGCATTGACTGGGCCCCAATGCGCACCGGGTGCCAACGGGTGTATTTCCTTGACGTCACACAATGTTCGAGAACATGCATGCTGTCTGCCTGCCGGCGCCCAACCCCACCTCCCACCGCCCACACCCCTCCGCCACGCCAACAGTCCATGGGGTGTTTACAGTTGTTTTGTTTCGCCAAGAGAACCACATTGCATCATGCGACTGGGGCCATTAAGCGAAATATACATACATATGTATGTGTAGTGTGTATGTGCCCTAATTTGAGGGGTATTCCAGCATCTGAACTTTATAACCATCACTGGTCGTGTTATTATTGTACACAAGTTCTTAATTATATATGTTATTAAATAATAATGACAAAGATCAACTTTATCCAATTTGCTTATCCTAACTGAAGGCTAGAAGTTTGTTGTGTTCGTTTAGATAATGATTCTAGTCTACGTCTAGTCCATACTTTGTGTTTATTAAAGATAATCTTATGAAGCAGGGAAGATTGTTGTGTAGATATACCAGATATACCACTGAAATCCACTTATATCCTATATCCTATAAGACTGTGCATAAGGGAGCTGTTTCGGAGAATAATCAAATCCATCTGGCTGTACAACAGGAATATATACATACATATGTGAAAATCTTCACCAATTGATACCCTCTGTAATTAGGGATTCTAAGTTCGTATAAAGTGCATTTTGTGGATTTGGGCACTGCTAGTTTTCATAGCACAAGGGTATTCGAAACTTTTGTTCCTGGTTGTTCCTTTTCCCTACTATTCCACCAACACCACCAAAGAGCAGCAGCTGCCAGCTGCCGGCGATGAAGCGCAGAGAGGGAGACGGCACGAGTATCTGTGCCAGCCAGCAGAAACCGAGAAATTGAGCGTGTGCAGGCAGTTAATGGAAATGGAAAATGACTCATGGTGGCTGATCGATTGAGCGTAATGCACTGGCACCCGTGTTCAAATGCGTATTCGTGCTCGAAATGCAGCGAACGCTGCGAAATGTGAACAAACTTCCAAAGCTGCAGCCACATACGATTCGATTATAACCTTCATGACGTTTATTGCACTTGGTGACGTTCGTTGCAGCCCAAAATAGAACGTCGAGCCAAAGCGGACGAACGAACTGGTTAAAGCGGAGCCACCGATGAGAGCGCGGCCGCCCACACATATGTGTGTCTGCGCTCATTAGGAGTTTTGCTGGAGAGGATTTTGCAGCTGCTATTAACTGAGTGCAAAACGCTGTCAGTTGGGGCCCACCAGCTGGAAGCTTGTTTTCCCCCTAACAAACCATAACTATTATCAAGAAGTTTTCCATTCTAACGAGGCTGTTTGGAGGGCAGCCAGTGGTGCCTACGTGCAGCCTCCTCCGATTCATAAAATCAGCCCATCCATATCGCTGTCTCTCTTGCTCCCTTGCGCAAAAGCCCTGCGAGAGAAATTTATTTTTTTTAGCTTTGGCAACGCCGCAGCGGAAAAAACGTCAGCTGAAACCCCTGAGGCATATGTTGTTGTTTACTGTGCAAAAACGAAAACAAAGCATGTTAAATGTAGTTTTTGTTTTGCTGTTTGCCCTTTCCACTTGTTTGCTTTTAAACAGAACTCGCACACATCACACCACCTTCCATGCTGCATTGGTGTTGGAGTCTGTCTCTCTCTCCCTCGGTCCCCGTCTTTCACGCCATTTTCGGCCTACGTGCGATTCGGCAGCGCTCTCGCACTCCAAAATGTACAAAAACAATGAAGCAGGGTTCTCTGCACTGAAAAAAATACCCTATTCAGTTCAAAAGAACTAAAAATTAAAGCATTAGCATGTACGTTTAAATCGCATACCTTTGTAAAGCGATGCTATAGCTCTTCGAAATCCATTAAACACTACCTCCATATTTCTGCCGGTGTACTCTCTTTTTACAAGAGCTTAATTGCATCATGTAACGCTCATTCGCGCACCGGTCTTTTCCAGTGCCGCACTCTTAATCTGAAGTCGGCCTCTCTCACTGGTTCTCTCTTTCGGCCACCTTCTGCTCCTCGGTCTGTCGCTTTGTTATTGTTTTTCCTGTTGCTGTTTTTGTTTTGCTTGCGGCGTGTCGGCCACAACCACAAAGCTACTTCTTGTCAAAACTGGTTCTGTGTCCAATAAATGATGTGGCTTTATCGCCGCTCTCTTTCCGCCGACGTTGCGTTGGTGTGCGTGGGCTTATTGGCCAGGCTGTGTGATAACACAGGTATCGGTGGAGGTATATGTATCGGTATCGGTTACCTCCAATCCTTAATCTGGCCTAAACTAGTGAGTCAATATTTACACCCCTCGAAAGACTTCGATCGGCAAACACCAAGCTAATGTTTTCTTTTTGCCATCGAGTTCTCAACAAATATGAATTTATATCGACCAACTCGATAAATAAACATGGCCGGTAATTGCTGTGCATTCGATTTAAAACCGGATTTTTGCAACCAGAGGCGTTTCTCTTCCGGGCTGATTTTTGAATTTGTTTGTAAGCAAGAGATCGAGGTTTTGTTTTCGTTGTCCTATGACTAACAATATTGCTGGCCGTCCGACACTGACAATTATTGAGCAGGTTATGCCCCATACCCATCTAACTACAAATCTATGCTTGTACATACAACGTACAATGCATGTACATATGTATGTTTATCGCTACCCTTGCGGGCAGTGTATCATAAAAATAAATACATATGTAAATACAGCACAGGTCTCAGTAATAAAACTGTCGATAGCCCGAAAACCCAGCTAGCTTTATGTATGATGTTTTGATTCATGAAAACATGCACAATCCGGGTCCCTACAGTTTTGGTCCAACTTAATTTGCATTAAAGTTGAAAAGTTTGTTGAATTCAAATACCCTATGCGGGTCACTATTTTTCTAACCTCTACTGTATGTACATGTCTATTTGTTACAACAACTATCGCTCTCGTTTCGGCCGCTCTCTTCGCTCGCCGCCCACCGCTCTTTGGTGCTTTTTCGCTCTTCGCGCACCGCGGTAGTTTTCGGTTTTTGTCGCTCACCCGAAAGCGGGCGCGTGTTTGAATTTGATTCTTTCCTCGTTGGCGCCGCGCGACGTAGGTCCGCAAAGATTTGTCCGTGTTTTTTCCATTTCTTTCAAATTCACTTTTTTGGCCAATTGGTTTTTGCCGCCCACCCAAAGTCCCCGGTACTAAACTCATACACGCGAAACAAATCTAATACAAAATCCCCGGCTATTTGATCTGAACAATTTTCCGTGTGCTTCCAATAATAACAATCATTCAGCGTGCAGATTGTTGTTTTCGTTTTTCTCGATCGAAAAGGGAAAAGTGTTGTACTTCAAGTCGAAGATGATCCAACCGGAATAGGGTTAAAATTAGCCCAATATAGCAAAAAAAAAAAACAAACAACTAATCCAAAACTAAAGCAATACAATATCGACGGGGAGCAATATATTATCGAAGGCAGGCGGTTTTATCTACGCATTGCAAAAAACGTGCCGCCCAGAAGAAGAACAAGCAACAGAACGGGCGTTGCTTAGACAAATTGCGTTGCGATTAAAAGGCGAACAAAAACAGCAGCAGCAACAACAGCAGCAAAGGCAGCAAACATGTTGGGTAAATATAACAACAACAATAGCAACTAAGTCTAGGAACGATATGAGAAGAGAGAACTTTCGCACAGAACACATACAGCTTTACACACTCGCACCCACACAACGCATGTGCATCTATCTGTGTGTGAGGGGAAACGTTTCGAAATGCCGGTTTTTGCATTTTTGTTATTGTTTTTGTTCGAACAAGTTTCCGCTACATTTTACGGGCTGCTAATAGCAATTACATTTTAGGCTTGTCTATTGTCTTTAAACAACTGATTCTTATTCTTATTTCCAAACGTAAAGATAACTAAAACGGTCTTGTTATACATAGGTACATACATATGTATTATTATTATGGTAATAAATCCCATATGGTTATTCTAATTTAATTCCGCACATCTTATTTTTTATTGTCATACGTTATGTTCTGGTTCTCTCGCCATTTTCATAAATTTTTTCGCTTTTACAATTTCATTTGCTGCGCAATAATTTTCTGCTTCTTTACAGCACACAAACATATGGGTGCAGATAGAGTACGTGTGGGGTGTGTGCATAAGTGTTAGTGCCTCTGCCCGTGAATTCATGCTGTCAAGAGAAGGTGGTTTAAGAAGAAAGAGAGTGAGTTGATGGGGAAGCAACTCTTAGCATTCTAGACCTTTCGCAAGGAAACTAATAAACCAATTGGTTAATTTGCAGTATTCCAAAGGAATTCTTTTAACTGATTAAAGTGTGTCTTTAAACTCTTAAAGAAACTTACATTTTTGAAATACCAATTAAAAGCCTTTTCAAATTTAAGATTACAGCTTCTGACGTCAGAGCTCGCAGATGTTAAGCACTGCTAATTGGGAATTTATTTGAGGTGCCCTCTGTCGCACTTTCACCCTGCCATGAAGTAATACCACAAAAGAGAGCAAAAAGAAACGGACCCACCTTATCTTCCTCTTCCTCCCTACGCTCCCACTCTTTCGGCTCCTCTCCACTGCTCTCTATTTACTAAAAGCTCCTCATGTGCGACCGCATGTTGTTTCTCCTTCCCTTTTTTTTCTTTTCACTGGCATTATTTGAATTAAAATCGGCAAAGTTAAGTGCCAAAAGCAAACCTTTTGCTTTGCTCGCTTTTTACGTAGTTCGCCCGTCTTATCAACCTTTTGTTTATTCGCTTAACGAGTGACCACCGTATTATTTTGAGTTTCCTACCTAGACATTTGATAACTTATTATGGCACTGGCTCCGATAATGTTTGCGCAAAGCCGTAAAATTGAAATTTCTCAAGGTTTTCTCTAGACGCTTTCGATTCTTGTTTTGTTTTCAGCTTCGTATTATCTGTTAGCTTATGTTTTTTTCATAACTGTCCTTCATCTCGGTTAAGTTTTTTAAGCTTTCAAGAACCCAAGTCTGATCTCGATTTTCATTTGGAAGTTTTTTTTAACGACAATGTGCAATTGTTTAAATAAAACCAACTTACTTCATTAGAGAATTTACTTAGTAACGAATATTTGTAGAGGATTGCCAAAATTACATAAAACTTTACACATGAAAGCACATAAACAGAGATCCAAAAAGCCGGCCGGCAAACCATGAAAATGTTTTGCTAGGTTTTCATTCGTATCAGGTTCTTTTATGTAAGTTGGTTTGGCTCGTTAACGATTGTCTAGCCGCTTATGAAATGTAGTAAGGGCATTTCATCAAATGTCCATTGGCGTCATCACCTTATCGACTTGCATCTGGAGGGATCGGATGATGTGTTATGCCGACGTCAAGTCCGGACTTTTTGTGCCGGAACTGCGGAAATTGTTTATGCAATTTAAACAAAAATACGTCTTCAGCACACTACATACATATGTATCTCTTGATCATCAAAACGAAATGATTTGGCGAAAAATAACATACATACATACATACATTATTAATTAAATGCGCAGAATATTCGACGGGCGTGTGAGAGAGTCAATTTCGATAAACAAGAGAAATGCAAAAGAGTTTGAACGCGTCTGTTTCTGTTGATTCGGCGTTTATTTACGCAATTGATAACAATTAAAGCTGACCAACAAATAGGCCAAATGTTATATTTAGAACAGAACGAAAAGCGTGCGACGAATCACAAAAAGTGTGGGTGGCCGAAAGGGGAGGATTGCGCTGCTTATAAATTGGACATTCATTTTAAACATGACGAAACCAGTAAACGAAACCGTCGCACAGTAAAATATAGTATCATTATACATATACTACATTTTACTATGCGTCGGGTATTTAAAAGACCAACAAAAAGTATTTGAAACCTTAAGTCGTTAAATCTTAAGAGATTTTAGCTGTAAAGTACTCCACCCAATAACTCCAATGAAGCGATACTTATTTACAATGCGACGTGACTCCAGGGTGATGTATTAGTTCTTTAGTCGACCAGCCAGATCCACCGAAAGATACCGCCGCGGTGCAGCAGTCGTGGGTTTTATAAATAGTCGGCCGGCTATTGACAACAATTGAAGAACAGGCACACACTCAATCAAGCTGATCGCCGGTCCTCGGCCCCTTGCTTATACTCCCCTGATCTTGGAATTAGCTCCAGGCCCAGGCCTAGCTCTGAACGATTTCAACCAGAAGTTTCCTATATAGCGGCCTGTTTGCGGCTGTTTTCACATTATTTAATTTTACATATTTATGCACACTTGCGACGACTTGTTTACGACACGCGATTTGCTTTCTACGCAGTTAGTGCAAAAGTACGAGTATTTCTTATTTTATTTAAATTCCCTCATTATTATTTTTATACATTGATAAATGCAGAAAAAAATAGTCATGCAAATATGGCGAATATTTTCGATAAAAAGCTCATGGCATACCACACCATGGTACTTGGAAAGCCGATCGTATTTTGATATACAGAAGAGCCTATCCGCTTATTACCAGCTAGAATGCAGAAGTCAAAGGGTTAGAGCGAACTTGATTCGAAGCTTTACTTAATGACATTGTCACTTTTTTTTTTTTTACAGACGGACAGAATGAGCTGACGCGCTACAGCAGCGAGGATGTGTCGGGCAACGAGTCCAGTGAGGCGCCAAACATGACCGAGTTGGAGCGCCAGGCGGAGCTTAACAGGCACAAGGAGGAGATGCAGAAGAAGCGGCGCAAGAAACGCATCAGCTCCTCCCTACATTCGTCAACCTTTCAGGGTGAGTATGGGGGTCAGGAAATAGCTGACAAGAAGGTACATTATCTAAATTATTCATTTCGCCCACTAGAGCTGTACAAGCTGACTGGCGAGATTCTCGGCGAGGGAGCCTACGCATCGGTGCAAACTTGCGTTAACATCTACACCGATCTGGAGTACGCCGTGAAGGTGATCGATAAGATACCGGGACATGCGCGTGCACGTGTCTTTCGCGAAGTGGAGACATTCCATCACTGCCAGGGTCATTTGGGCATCTTGCAACTGATCGAATTCTTCGAGGATGACGAAAAGTTCTACCTGGTATTCGAGAAGATCAACGGTGGTCCATTGCTAACGCGGATACAGGAGCACATTTGCTTCTCCGAGCACGAGGCTTCGCAGATAATCAAGGAGATCGCCTCCGGACTGGATTTTCTGCACAAGAAGGGCATTGCCCATCGTGATCTCAAGCCGGAGAATATTTTGTGTGTCAAGACGGATTCGCTGTGCCCAATCAAGATCTGCGACTTTGATTTGGGTTCGGGTATTAAGTTCACCACGGACATCTCATCTCCAGCAGCCACTCCCCAGTTATTGACACCAGTAAGTCGAATATTAGTGATAACTTTAGATTATAAATACTAAATGCACGTACTTTATTTTCAGGTTGGTAGTGCCGAGTTCATGGCTCCGGAAGTGGTCGATTTGTTTGTGGGCGAAGCACACTATTACGACAAGAGGTGCGATTTGTGGTCCCTGGGAGTCATTGCTTACATCTTGCTCTGCGGCTATCCGCCATTTTCGGGCAACTGTGGTGAGGATTGCGGCTGGAATCGCGGTGAAAACTGTCGCACGTGCCAGGAGCTGCTTTTCGAGTCCATTCAAGAAGGTTCGTATTATCATTATCATTATCACTAGTATTATCATTATTAATATTAATCATAATATTATTGCTGCTTAGGACACTTTTCTTTCCCTGAGGCCGAGTGGCACGATGTCAGCGATGAGGCCAAGGACCTAATTTCTAACCTGCTCGTCAAGCAGGCTGCAAATCGCCTCAGTGCCGAGGCAGTGTTGAATCACCCCTGGATTCGTATGTCCGAACACGAGCCACCGGCCAGCAAGCATGCCAGGCGCCACAAGGCTTTGCAAACGCCCAGTAACATTCGACGGTAATTAAATATAACATTTTACTGTTGATTCGCAGAAATAATTTAGGTTTTTAATTAATTTGCAGCAATCACCAGTCGGCAAGGGAAATCTCGCAGTTTGCCGAATCTGCCATGGCCGTCAAACGTGTGGTACTACAGCATTTCTCGATGCGCTACGATTACATGAAAGAGCGTCCCAACATCTACCAGCCATCGCAAGCCTACATGGATGCCTGTAGCGATGAAAACTACAATCCCAAGCCGCCGGGTCATTACACTCGCAATCGCTCGCAGCGCAATCCCGCTGCCTCGTTGTGCAGCTATGGAGGGCGTATGTCCTCAATGCACGGCCAGCGGGCTAGTAGCCGTCAGTCTTCCCGAAATGCATCTCGCAATGCATCTGCAATTTATCCAAACAGCGGGGGCTTCAAGACTTTGAACGTTCATGAGGAAGATGACGACGATGAAGCTCTGGAGGCTTTTGGCCGCATCGACGATGATGATGACGATGAGTGGGCGAGGGCAACGAGGGAATATCAGCAGCGGCGTGAGATCCAACAGCGGCAGGAGGCGCAGAGCGAGGATCGCTATAGGCGTCAGAGCGGAAGCGAGGGCGACGATGTGGAAGATGGAGAGAATGAGGACTATCAGCACTATAAGCATTATTGGCGCAAATTGGACGAGGATGAGGGCGACGACTATTTGTATGAGCAGCAGCAGCGCGTCGATGACATAGTCGAGGAGGAGGAGTTCGAGGATGAACCAAAGGAGGAAACTCAAGCTGACAATCTAAAGCTATCGAAAGCTTACGTGGAGCAAGTTGGCGAGACCAATGTGGAGAAATCGAAGCCACAGGACGATAACGGTGGGTATATAAGGGAGGACCTTATTATGGATAATATGGATATGGAGGAAAAAACTCAGCAAAGCGAATTTGCTAAGCTCACCATAATGCGCAAAGATGCGCAGAAGGAGCAGAATGAGATAATGCAGCAGCAGGACGAGGAGAAGGAGAAAATACAGCAGGATGATGTTGATGGGGCTAAGAAGCAAGGACCATCAAGTGATATTAGTGCTACTACCATCACCGATAATAACAAGCAGCAAACACCAGTTATGACTACAACACACATTAACAACTGGCAAACTGGCGATGCAATTGAAGATGATGATGTTAAACTATTGGATAGTATTAGTGATTTAAATGAAAAGCTACCTGAAATTTATGAGACTGCAAATATTGTTGTCAACTCAGCGGCAGTGCCAGCAGCATCGACACCAGCAGCATCAGCAACACGCCCACCAACCGATAACCCAGAGGAAGATGATTCAAACGTAATCAAACCGACGACTGCTGCTGAGGGGACAACAATGCGAACGACTTTTGGCCAGGCAGCTAAAGAGGAGAAGCCTGTAGCCCTATCCCACACCGCGGGCCACCACAGCAAGGCCGGCCGCACTGTTAACTTTGCCCCCGATGCATATCAGAACGACGAGGATGCCGATATCGACGAGGACGATGACTACGATGAGGACGAGGAGGAAGATCTGCACGAGCACAGCAAGCAACAGCTGCCTTCCAATGCCTACACTCGGAAGCAGCGACAGCAGTACATTGTGCCACGCTACCAGCCTGCGGATCACGTTCCTCAGACGCAGCACACCGAAAACTGGCGTTATCGCACCCATCACTCGCAGGAACAGCAGCCGACAGCGGACTATCGCAAGTATCGCCCGCCGTTTAGCACCGGAGGCGGAGGTGGCCACCATGGCAACCAGCAGCGCAATTACTTGGGGAGCTTCTCGCACAGCGGCGGTGCCGCTGGTTACAAGATTGCTCCAATGCCGCCACCAATGCAGCCGCCTCCGCGGCACAACAGCGCCGGAAGCAGTGGCAGCGGCAGCGGCGGATCTCCTCCAAGTGATGAGCAGTCGACCATTCGCAACTGGCGTCAGGATTGTGTTTACGCCCGCAGTTGCGGCATGAACCAGGGTCCGGAACAGCAACGGCACAACCGTTCGTCGGGCCAGCGCGTCCAGCAGCAACCGCGGATTGGCAGTGGGCGCTTCGCCCACCTGCAGGCGTCCCAATTGATGGGTGAGCTGCCTGATATGAGGATCGGCCTTTCGCCGCCCAGCGAGAGTGTGCTGCTCCAAAGGCGCTTGCGCCAGCAACAGCGGGCCAACGATTTGTCCGAGTACTGCGAGCCGGCCACCGCCAGTGGTTAAGCCAAGCCGGTCCACTTTGGACTGATAACTCTGTTTTTCACGCACATTCTCTAAAAACCAACTTTCCAGTTCTATGATTATTTTTGGTGCAACTTTTCAACAACTAACGTTTCAAGCGAAAGTGTACGCAAACTATTTAAATTCAATTAATTCCGCCACTGCAACAGAGTTAACAAAAAACCCCCCAAAAAAAAAGATGATAATAATAAAGTAATGAATACATGTGGTAGGAGAAAGGGACTGCAAAGTGGAAAAAACAGAAGCCAAGGGAAATTGAGAGTGGCAATTGTCTACGCTGTTTTGAAGTAAGCCAAACAGTCGTTCGAGATGAAAACAACAGAAAACAAATACCTTTTTTTATAAAAAAGATTCGAAAAATTGTAATTTATATTGCAGTATAATTTTTTATTATGAAAAATAAAAACGAATACGAAAAGTGTTTGGTCAAGAGATGCATAAAACCCTTACGACTTTTCTGTTTTGGTGAAATTGCTTAAATACTAAGTACTCTTATAAATTCGAACACCCGGTCCAAATACCAACATGTACAACAAATGAAAATTGTTAATATTTGTATAGTATGTTTTTATTTCTCATAACAAAAATTGTTATAGGAAAGGATAAACGGGCAACAACAATAAGTTGAGTTTACAAAAGTTAATTAAATTGTCAAAATTTCGAGTGGCACGCCAATTAGTTGGAATCGAAATTTGCACTTAAATATCAAACGCTGGTAAATATATTTCGAAGAAATTGACATGTACTCAAGGTAATCTGCAATATAAAGTTTTGTACGTGTATATGCCAATTACTTGGAAATAGTTTACCCGTGTACAGTTAATTATTTCAAAAACTATTGAAACATATTTAATTAAGCCCCAACACTCCTTTACACTGACACCCACACACACACTAAGGCCAACTACACTGGGCAAAAATCTAACAAACCCTTGACATTGCAAGTTGCTCAACATTTTTTGATGGGCGTAAATGAAAGAATAACATGCAAACCAATTTTGTTAAATACATACACCTATAATATTTAAAAAATTGTGATATAAAATGTAAATGTAAATGCACCTGAAGAAATCTATCTATCAAATGACGCTGTGCCATCAACAACCACTTCAATCTACTGATAAGGCCGCCAGAGAAGGAACATTTTCCACAATCCTTGTTTGTTTACGTCCCACGAAATCAATGTCAAGTGCATACACACCGATACTTCTATTTTTCCAACCAACAGCAACTTATATGAAAAACTTCCAAAAAACACATAAACAAAATAAAAGAAAAATCAAACTGAGAACAAAAAAAGAATTAAATGCAGACATATGAAATGATAAATGATTGTTCATAATTTTAGCTCAAAACGCAGCTGACAAGAAAAAAGTTGCCAACAGCTTGGTTTTGAGATTGGTTAAAGTTTTGAACATTTGCTAATAATAACGACAGCGTCCAATTAATTAAAACTATTCATGCAATGGATTCCTACAGAAGCAATCAAAGTTGCACTGAAACTGAAGTATTGAAGTGGAAACTATCGCTTTCGTTTCGTTTGTAAAACTGTGAGGCATGTTTCGCAACGAAACAAAAAAAAATAACTATGAGTTAAATTCACAAGCAGCGCTGCTTAAAATCCGATACAACTACACTCAAACAAACAGCACCTTGGTTTAGAAAATGTCCGTTAAGCCAATGGTTAAACTTAAGTCGTTACACTGGTCAGCGCTGTTTTCGAGAAGTGAACACCAACGAGAATACGGGGGAAGTCCTGCAGATAATTGATTAGCTGACCGATTTAATCAAGGAACATTTGTATGAAGAGAATTGGTTTTAATATTATTGCCATACAGAATGGATAGAATTGAAAGAAAGCGAAAAGAAAATAATACAAAGCCAGCAATAAAAGAAAGAGTAGATATTGTTTTATACATATAAAAACTCAATAAAAACGCAAAATACATCAAATGTTAAGGCTTGTGTTGTACATGTCGGTTTATTTCAGGCAGCAGCAAATAAGTATAAGCAATCCCAAAAGCCAGACAACCCAATTCAAGGACAGGGTGCTATTTCCAATGGACACTGCATGGTAGGTTGGAGCCTTCATTTCAGGAAAGTGTAGAACCATCAATTCGGGATTTGTGCTGATCCTTTGCGTGGAATTTTGCTCAGTCAAGCATTCTTTGAGAAGCTTCTCTAAAAAATGGATCCTTTCGTAAACGCAGTCGAAACCCGTGTAGTAATCGTATACTGATGTCCCATTTCGAATAAATTCACCTGTTTCATCCACCAGAAATGAATCTAGGTGGTTAAGCCGGCTTCTCCCAATCGTAATGAAGAAAGCTCGGAAATCGTTTTTCACGTGGAAAAAGGCATACGAGTGACTTATGTAATTATTGTGGTACTGAAACTCTTGGGATCGCAGTCTTGGTTTCTTCGGCTTTCTTCTGTGTATGCCTCGGCAAAAATAAACAAATGTCCTGTTCTTGATGGGCCAGCATTGTGGACTGATTCCCATTTTTACTTGAAATTAAACTAAAGGAAACTATGTTTGTGATAGCAAAACTACACAATCTAATAGAGTTTTAAGATTACCATTTAAAAACAACAAATTTTGGCCAGAATGGGTTTTTTATTAAGCTTTCTAATAAGTGGAAGGAAATTTAAAATTTCTAACGGTTCATTTGGTGTCAAATATTTGTAATTAACAGTGTGGCCGTTCTGCAAAACTTAGTCTACGATAGAGCTCGCTAGCCTGTATGCGATAGTATCGCTACCACCAGCGACCTGCAAGTTTTTGCAACGTCGAGGAAAAAGTTGTCTGAATATTTCAGTTCGGTGTTGTTAATGTTATAAAATCTGTTTACACAGACAAAATGATTAACTCGTGAGAACATATAAATCGCAAATTTACATGAGCAGATTGTAAATTTGGTCAGGGCAGCAGCTGCGAATGAGAATAGTACCCTGCCCCCGCGAACAGAATTGCATTTCAGTTCCCTTTTGTTCTCCAATAGCAGCTGTTGGCCTGCCAACTCCACACCACCCACACTTTTTTTTTGGCCCAATCAGAAATCCGCATCCGGTTAACCGCGTAATCCTGTCTTCAAGAATAAAGAAAGGAACCCAAATCTTATATGTATATAAAACAAACGCATATTTCTTAATATATAATAGAGGTAAGCATTATTTGGGGACTCTGCTATCATTGAACAGCTGTTCACAGTTTACCCCCAGCCGATCAGCTGATTTCGAGTTTTTCCCAAAATGAAGTCAATAGTATCGAAACATTTAATATACTTAAAACTGAATACTATTCATAAGTAATAAATTAGCTTAATACAAAATAAACGCATTAATTTAATATCAGCCTAGACATATCGATATGCTGGCATATCGATACTGCGCTCATCCCTATTACGTTGACTAAAAAAAACTGATGAACTTAATTAATAATAAGTTGTAATAAGTTATTTAGAGCTTCCGTGGAAAACACGATTATCCCCGTGTATGGAATCCGATCCTAATTTTTCACTTTTCACGGCTGCGCTTGTGTTTTCCCCACGTAGCTTTGGTATTGTTTGCTAACAGCGATGAAAAACTTGACGGAAAATTGGTGCTAACAAAAGAGTATGTATTTGACAAGCAAAGAAAAAATTTTAGTTTTCAAACTTTATTTTGAGCTTAAACTCATTTTTGGTGCTTATTGAAAAGAGACTCGCTCGAGAACAGTGCAACTCATAGCCCCGAATTTCCATTTGGACCACAAGTACATGCTGGCTACAGTTCTGGAACCAAAATATTTAACCCACTGCTGGTTTTTCTGTCTGTTTCCGGACAAAAAAAAAAAAGCAAACTGGTCTTTGTTAGACAGTTATACGTCCTCATACCCGTAAATTAAACAATTGTTCGTACACATACATATTTTTAGCATATTTTGGCCCGTATGCGCTGCAACACACCTTTGCCGTTCTGTTAACGTTGCCCACTAGACGACTGCAATGGATAGCTTGGAAAACGAACAGGAGGAGCTCCGCCACCAGCCGAGGGTCACCTTGGCGTATGGCAGTGTGGCCACCAGTTCGGGCGCACAGCAGAACCGTAAGCTATCCATCATCCGGAACCAGATAGTGCTAATCCTTTTGACCTCTTGCAGATTCCCAGTATGCAATGTACTATAATCAGCAGAGGGAACCTCTTTCGGAGGGCTACATGCTAATGACGCCGTTCCTGTCCAGTTCGCAGAGCCACACGCACACCCATTCGCCGCCCACATACACCGCCATGGTGGCGCCACGTCGCGAAGAGAGCTCTGGATTTGAGGGTATGGCCGGACGGTGTGACAAGTGTAGTTCGCTGGCCGGACTCTGCCGCTGCGAATCGGTGGTGGCCAGCAGCAGTCGCTATGCCGACTCCACACAGAACCAGTCGCAGTCGGAGGCTCAATTCTTGGAGCAGCCCTCCTCCTCCACAGCGGCGGTCGCCAATCCGCCACCTGTTCATGCCATTCCACGACCCAAGCGAAAGAAGACTGAACCTCTGACTCTGGAGCCAGAGAGTGACAATGCCGGCGACGCGGCGGTTGCGTCCGTCAGCGGCACATGGCCTGCCGGCGCAATAGAGGAGCATGCCATGGACTCTGCGGCGGTAGTTTACGAGCTGCCCTCTAGTTCGCTGCAGCTGAGTAACAGCTCCTTCGAAACGGCCCCAAGTGCCGTAAATGCTTACGATGATGTGACATCTAGTGCCTCGGACACGGAGCACGGCCAGTTTGCCCATACGCGTACCACCAACACCACGACGACCACGTCGGCGGTGCAGGCTCACAAGAAAAAGGCCAACCGCTCCAGTGATGTCTCCAACGCATCATCCAGCGCGGTAGATACGGATGCCACGCCGAGCACGAGTGCCCAGTCGAGAAGGCGACAGGTTAATCACTTCTCTTATCGCAAAGCAAGGGTTTTGGAACCGGAAAACGAGAGCAGCGATGACGGCTGGGATTTGCGTGTGCACAATTCTGCTCCACCAATTGAGCCCTCAGTGACGATTATCCGTGGTAGCAGGGGATCCGTCGAGGCGGAGCTAGGACATACGGATCACAACTACTACAATAGTCGCCGCGCTGTGGCAGGAGCTCCGCCGGATAGTACCTACATGAGGTCAGCCTCCTGCTCCACGGCCACCCATACTACACGTAGCGTGGATTACGGATCTCGCATTGGTCAAAGGCCTGCTGCAATGAGCTCACCGTCCACGACCTCGGAGCAAGAACAGGAGCAGCACCAGCCGGTACAGCAGGAGGATGAGATCATTCACGATGAACGGCACCCCCAGCAGTCACCTGGCCAAGGCATGAGCAGTATGTACGGTGCTCCCCCCGAGTCTAGAATGGCATGGAGTCGTGCGCGTCCCTCTGACGATGCGGTACCGCCTAGGAAGCATGCGCGCTTGGAACTGTCCGGAATATCGCGGTCCAAACTGTCCTCAACGAATTATAATTCGTTCTATCCTGGAAGGAGCAGACACCGTACTTATGCGGAGCAAGGGAGCAGTTCTGGGCGACATCATACGCCGTTACCACCATCCTCGACAGCAACTTCAAACGGGTCCTGTGTGATAACCTACGTCGGCCGGCCGAGGGAGAGTCAGCCCACCGTGGATCTCAATCTTCCGTCCACATCCACGGGAAGGCGTGTCAGCCACGACACCCGCGCAGATTCAGTAGTCTTGACTGCACCAGACTTGCAGTTGGATGATTGGTCATCGGACGATGATGATGATGACGTAGTATTTGTGCACTCCACTCGTGAACCCATACTTTCGATCGATTTGACTTCAGATGACGATGGCTTAGCTAATGATACGCAACTGCAGAGGGATAGGGAGCGGGGTCGTGAAAGAGAGCGGGAGCGAGAAAGGGATCGGGAACCATATCGTACTGACACTCAACCCAACCAGGAGGAGCCAAGTGAAGAGAGGAGGACCTTGTATGACTGTACTTACACATTCCCCTATGCTCGCAGGACAGATCGTCGTACAGAGGCAAATAATGATGGCACCTCTGCATTCGCATTTTATAGTGGCGCTCTGGCTGATCGGGCTGCCATTTCGGACCACAATTACAGCTACGAGCTAGACCAGCTGATGGATCCCGGCGCAGGTCATTTTTACCCGCCCCGCTGCTCCAGCATGGATCCTCAACGCTACTTCCTTCCGATAAACGAATCCTCTGTCTGGATGCCAGGCCATCCCTCGGTTCCACCACCGCCCCCGATGCCCCCGATTCTGTTGCCTGACAACTCTTCCACTGAGGCATATTTACGTCATCAGCAAAGAAATCTTACCTCCACTCCAACTAGCTCCTCAAGCGAGCAGACATCAACGCAGCAATCCCGTCACAGGCGAAGTAGTCCGGCGAATGTATATCACCGGTTCCATCCGTACTATTATGCGATCACAACGTTACCAACTGTGGTGGAGTCGGACTACCCACCCAGTCTTCAGCCTCACCCTCATTTTCAGCCCAGTCAAGGTGGAAGCAGTCGCAGTTCTTTGAGCGGAGCTTTAAATGCGGCTGCTGTGGCAGCCACAGCGGCGGCGGTACAAGCACAAACTTTCAGTGATTTGCTTTCACAGGCTCATAATGAGGGACGTGCTGCGGCATTGGAAGGCAACCGGACGCCTCCACATGCTTTAGTACATTCCCAACAGCAGCAGCGGCAATCCATTAATCCACCCGCTCCAGTAGTAGCATCGAATGCAAACCTGGTTGCAGGTGTTTCTCCACCACCGCCGCTTGAAATGTATTCCGGACGGAGCACCATACCGCACTGCGGATCTCCGCCTTTTAGTGTAAGGCGCTCCGAGGCAGCATATAGCAATAGACAGCACTATCAGCCGCAGCCCCACCAAGGCCACCAGGCACCGCAGAACCAGATGCACGCCCACATTCATCCCCCTCACCGGGCCAGCGCTATTGTGGCCACCTCGCTAACGCCGGCTCCACCGTACCCGGTCCATCAAAATCTGTGGTACCGTCAGCAAAGCATGCAGGAGATGCACCGTCGCCACATGACACCCACGCCTATCGATCTTTCTTCGAATGCTCCGCTCTTGACGAGCACGATGCGAAACCGGTACCTGCATAGCATCTGCAGTTGTGTTCATGCTCGGAACGGACCCGTATCAAGCCTGGATCCCGCCTACTATCCGCCGTACGACGCTGCAACCGCTGCTGCTGCTCCTCCACCATCTCCGCAACAACAGTCGCCTGCTACATCCGAGGGTGCTAGTAGTAGCGGCGCAGCACAAGCGAGAATGAGACACCTGCAGCTTCAGCCTCAACAGCAGCCGCAGGCGCAGCAATCACCACCGATAATGCAGCATCTGCAGCGACAGCGGGCAATTCACCACCACATGTTCCACCACTACTCGCCGCTACATCTCGAGATTGGGCTGGCCCCCCTCTCTCTGGGCTCCCGTATCCTTATCGGACCACCCCGCCCAAACCGGGGAGCTACTTTGGTACAACCATACGGAAATCGAAGACATACCTATAATAATTACGTTTTACGTTCATTTCAGGAAACCATCGAGAGGAATACCTTGCCACACAAATATCGACGCATACGAAGACCCAGCGAGTCGGATGAAGATGCCGAGAAGTGCGCCATTTGCTTAACCCTCTTTGAGATAGAGAACGAAGTTCGGTGAGTTCAATGCGGAAATTATTTGTTAATTTCTCTAATTACATTGAATAACAATTGCAGCCGCTTGCCGTGCATGCATCTATTTCACACGGACTGCGTGGATCAGTGGCTGGTCACCAACAAGCACTGCCCCATTTGCCGCGTTGACATCGAAACCCACATGCCAAACGACGCACTTGCCCCCAGTTCCAGTGGTGTGACAGACGCCGCCAATTCCGCCGCCTTATGACATTGTGTCCACGGCATCTTCATGTAAATCCCTCAGACTGAGTTTGTCCTCGGCATGCATCGATATAAGAACAAAAAATGAAATATTCGTAATAACCCCATATACAAACCTTAAAATGTTTAACCCACCGCAACGCATGTAAAAGGCAGTTGCCACTGTTTGCTGCCGTGTTGCGCTGAAAGATATCAAAAAGCCAAATCGGTTTGGCTCAATTTCTATATCTAAGTATATTAAGTGATTCGGCAAATAATTTCCTACACATATGTACAAATTGTCTACGTTTTGTGAAACAAAATTCTTGTGATAAGAATTTCATAAATATGCGTATATTGTTATAGTATAGAATTCCCACGACGGGCGTATATGATGACTTTGACCCCAGCTTGTTATTATATTTTTAATGATCACACAAAATACCATATAACATCGGACCTAAAATTTAAACGTTTAGTAATCGATTTGGCAATTTATATTTTCCTGATAATATATTTATCAGCATGCGTAATATTTTGAAGGATTTTAAATTTGTATGATTTCGCCTCATTCTCTAACAAATTTTGGTTTTTTTTAGTCACAAAAATGTAAAGGAGAATAATATTTTATTCTATAACCAAATTATATATAATACACATGTTCAATTTAATACATTACCGATTATTGCTCAATATCTCATAACGTGCCATATAAGTGATTTGATTCGATGCAATTTTTAAAGCTTGAGCTAACATATTTTTAAATGGTTGGTTTTATATTATTAAAAAAGTTTTCGAAAACTTTTGAAAATTTGTTGTCTAAGACGGCAGAAATCAATAAATAATCCAATAAACTTTTCTGCGGTTTTTTTATTCCTCCGATAAAAATTCGGTACTTTTTTTTTATTTTTTGGGATTTATGCTTAATCAGTTCTATTATCAATAACAGTTCAATGCGAAATTTAAATGTGCTACTTTGTGTAAAATCGTCGTGCAACATTCTAGGGATTTGTTAGCTACGTTTTGATGGTTTCAAAGACGTTCTATAAGTTCAACACTTTACTCTGGATGGGTCAATTTCATTGTTATGACAGAAAACCTATAGGAATACAATGAATCTGTGAATACACACTACTGCATAAATTAGGAATTTTAAAAACCGTGAATTAGCTTTGACCTTAGATTACGCGATTTCAAATTGACCCACAAAAAGGGTACTACTATAAATCATTGCTAGCAAACATTTCATTCTAGGCCATATTACTGGGTCCAGCGCCCGCATCGTGATCATCATCATCTGCATCCTCTTTGGTCAGGTCGGCAAAAAAGTCAGATGCATTGCTGCATTTTGAGGAGGGAAGATTGTGACGCTGCTCCTTGTAGGCATTGTGTTTCTCATTGTACTTAATGTCCCCAAAATCCTCAAAATACTTAACATTCCAGAATCGCACGTCGTTGTTGTGCGAGGAGGATGCGATTAGCTCACCGTTTGAGTTGACGTCTAGCGACTCGATGGGCATATTATGCTGTCCCACCACGCCGAGATTGCGATACGGAGCGATGTGACAAGCTCGAATGTTTCCATCCTCGCCCGCCACGCAGGCAATCCGGTCTGTGATAGGTATCATTAGACTAATGGGGCTCTTTATGCCAGGATACATGTCGCAGTGGTACCCGAATTGTCCCCAGTTATAGGTATACAGCCGACCCTTAGAGGTACCCACAACCAGCTTGGAGTCACCGCGATATATGCCCATGCAGCTCAGTTCCTCCTCGTACGGCTCCGATTGCACGTACATCTTCCGTGCAGCTATATTAAATGTAGTCAGGTAGCCATCGGCACTGGTGGCCAGTAGCAGCTTGCTTTGCTCGTTAGTCGTCAGCTGAGTGATTTGATCTTCCAGCTCTTTCAGCTCGAAGATGGCATTCTTGGTGCGCAGATCCCACAGCTTGACCGTGCCTGCATCATCGCCCGTGGCAAAGAGATTTTCATTTAGAACGTGCAGCGTGTTGATGGCATCATCGTGGGCCGTCTCGTATAGCTTTTTCAGTTTCTCCGTCTCCATATCGGTAACCATCACACATTTGTCTTTGGAGCAGGTGAGCAAAAAACGCCCATCCTCTGTGAACTCCACATCGCGACATGCTTTGGAATGAACCTCAATAGTGCGCAGCAGCTTGTTAGCCTCGTTGTCATACTCGTACAGATGTATATCCCCGATTATTGTGGCTAGGGCGATAATATCGCGATCCGGATGGAAGCAGATATCTGTTATAAAGTCTTCCAGCTTAATCTCTGGAGGAGCACTTCGTGGTTTCTTTATAGCGGCTATCATTGCACGTACAGTCTCGTCAGTTTCGTCGTCCTCGTCCAAGTCGAAGGTGGCTTCTGATTGCCTGTTGCTGCCCGATGGATTATCGTCATCCTTCCGTCTCTTTGCACTCGTTGCTCCTCCAGCGGATTCACCGCCCGCATCATCGAGCATCGAATCATCTGAATCGGAGTCTCCTGCATTTGGATCGAAGCTATCGTCACTGCTGATACTTTCGTTGCCATCGTAACTACTGTCGCCATCGTTATCCGGCACTGGAGCACCCATGTCCACCAGATCATATTCGTCGTTGTCGCTGTCCGACTCGTTCAGCACCTCCTGTTCAATTTCTGCTATGACACCGACCACCATGTCCTCGTCCAAATCATCCAGTTCGTCTTCGTCGGAGGGGGTTTTAAAGTTGTTATGCCTGCGAAACGCATGTTCGGAACAAGTTTAGGATTCCAATCCGTTGGCCCAATGCGATACTTTTTAAAATACTTACGTGTGCATAATAGTATACGTCCAAGCTCCGATAATATGCGCTTTTATTTACCACGTTTGGAAATTGTTTGGATACTACGAGAAGAAGAGGAAGCAGAAAGCATGTCGCTAATCAGCTGTTCGCCGTGGTTGGCCATATGGCTACTTCCTAGCTAATTTTGTTGTTAGCCATTTCTTTGGTATTGAGCAATATACCAATTTTCACATTATATTTCAGATAACAATCGTGTAAAGTGATTTCAGCTTATTAAAAATTTCCTCTTTATCATTGAATCTTAATAACTCTCATTACTTTCGGATTAAATATAGTTGAAATAAATATTGGTATATTTGGGTAAGTTACTCAGACTTTGCTGTTATATTTCTGTTATATTACCGACGGCCACACTAATTCTTATTCGCATTGTTTCCATTGGCATTATCGCGCGGGTTTTAGTCTAGAACTGTGTAAATTTGTTTTGCTTACTAATTTTTGAACTCGTTGTATGCAAAGTAAAGCGCTGGCTGCTGATTGAATTGCAGGTCGTGATGTCCAAGAAGCCTGTCGCTCAAGGAAAACAGCTCACACTTAGCAGCTTCATTGGTCTGGATGGCAATTCCCAAAGTCAACCTAAGAGTAGAGGTATTTGGATCGTTGTGACCAGATTAAGGATGCTAATAGTTGCATTTCAGCCGCAAGCGTTAAAAGCAAGCCCTCCACCATCTACAATCCCATCTTTCTGGACGCGTCGTCTTCCGATGATGAATCTACGGAGATATCCAGTCAATCCAGCAAGGACACCATTGCTACGAAGAAGTCCAGCAGAGATCCTAGAACCGCAAGGCTCAAAAAGCACTCATACCTGGATCTGACGGAATCCCCACTAGCTGAACGTCCTACTACGAAATCTGACAGAGATTCGCCGATAAAACCAACACAGAGTGAGGGTAGTTACGCGCATCGGGGATTGTCTGAATCTCCTATTGAAAATAAAACATTTGGCGGATTAATACGGAAACCGCCTCAAAATGAAAGGAGAACATCAATAGTTTGGCTTTCGGATTCTCCGGAAAAGAAACTTTCGCAAAAGGAGGAGAAGACCATAGATTCTCCACTCCAAAGGTACTCCTTTGAGGACTTTCCAAGCAAGCAGAATGGAGATAGACATCCCTTACTCACGCTGCCTGATTCGCCGCCCCCTCCTCTGCAGTCTGTCAAGAAAACGGAGAAAACTATGTTGCAAAATGAAACAAAAACGTTACAGGATAAGGACTCTCCTATAGAGCGCCAAGTTGCTAAGAAGGCTACCGTTCCGGCACTGCTTGACTCACCGCTAGCTTCAAAAACATACAAAAAAACAGGCAGTAATCGTAATCTTTTCGAGGATTCTCCAGAAAAAAGTAGCAGCGTTCAGCAGGGTTATACACTGGGTTCAGCGAAAGAAAATGCTATTCCAACAAAGCCAGCGCCTGCATCTCTGGAGAGGAATAGCCTCACCTCCTCTCCACCACCAGCGGCACAATTGAAGCCCAGATACAGCGTGGCTTTTGACAATTCTCTTGCTGATTACTTAAAGGATTTGGCCCAAAATGACAACTTCAGCATCGATCCCAATAAACAAAGCGCTGAGATACTGAAGAGCACGCTGGGCTTTTTTCGCAACACTTATGTGGACCTAATGGAAAAATATTGCTCTCTGATTGACCAGATTCCCGCCATGCACTTCAATGAAATAGCAGGCTTTCAACCGAATACGTTTCTTAAGCTCAAGGTAATGCGACAAAAATTTAAGGCACGGACACAGCTTGTCCAAAACAGTTTAGATAAGAAAGAAAGCCAGCTAAAGGCGGAACAGGAAGCCCTTGAGAAAGAGGAAATGGAAATGCAGATGGAACAGGGTCGGCAGACGGTTTTAGCATCATCAAACACAAATGTATCATCTTCGCCAGTGAAAAGTAACCCCATAGGGGCCTTATCCAAAGTACAAGAAAGTAAGGATGAAAAAATACCCAAGCGGGAACAGCTATTACACGACCTTTGCGGGGAGCCAGACAATTTCTCACCACCCAGCTCGCCACACAATATGCAACCTATTCCGAAACGCCAGCAGCTCATCCACGACCTTTGCGGAGAGCCAGATGACTTTTCACCATCCAGCAAGAAGAAAGATCCGCACCTGTTGCGAAAGTGCGAAGAACTTGTTCATGACCTTTGTGAGGAGCCGGACGACTACTTAGCACAGAGCATGATGCTAGACGACGATCTGATGGAGGAGCAAATGAACGCACCCACACAGGAGACCACAATCAGCAGGATGGATAATGACGATGATGACTTGGAGGGATTGCTGGCAGAAATCGAGGACGAGCATCAGAAGATGCAGGGTCGTAGGTCAGAGTTCAATGGATACAGCTATAAGGAGTTGGAGGCTGTTAAAGTAAAGGAGAAGCATAAGGAGACGCCAATAAATATTTCGTTGGATGATGATGGATTTCCCGAGTACGATGAGGCCATGTTTGAACAAATGCATTCCCAGGCTGCTGCCAATAAAAGCAGTGTAAGTGCCGGCCCAAGCACCAGTAAGAGCGTTGTACCTGCCAAGCTGACCAACGCTCCAGATTCCCAAAAGCTGTCAGGGAATTTCCATGCGAACGTGCACAATGACGGCATCACCGGGGAGTTCGATGGTCAAAAGTTTGAGCACTCCACCCGCCTCATGCACGGCCTGAGCTATAGCTTTGGCCTAAAAAGTTTCCGTCCCAATCAGCTACAGGTGATCAACGCCACACTCCTGGGCAATGATTGCTTTGTCCTGATGCCAACTGGAGGAGGAAAGTCTTTATGCTATCAGCTGCCTGCCATTCTGACCGAGGGCGTAACCATTGTTATCAGTCCGCTGAAGTCGCTGATATTTGATCAAATCAATAAACTTGCTTCTTTAGATGTGAGTATAAGAACCATATATCAATTCGTTAAGATATATTTTGCTTAAGTTATCTCGAACAGATCTGTGCGAAGAGTCTGAGTGGAGAACAAAAAATGGCCGATGTCATGGCCATCTACAGGGATTTGGAATCTCAGCCACCTATGGTCAAATTGCTTTACGTGACGCCTGAGAAAATTAGCAGTTCGGCTCGCTTCCAGGACACCCTGGACACCCTTAACTCCAATAACTATATAAGTAGATTTGTTATAGACGAGGCGCATTGCGTTTCCCAGTGGGGCCATGACTTTAGACCGGACTACAAGAAGCTTGGAGTACTGAAAAAACGGTTTCCAAATGTTCCAACTATTGCGTTAACAGCCACAGCCACGCCTCGCGTCCGTTTGGATATTCTGGCCCAACTAAATCTGAAGAACTGCAAGTGGTTCCTCTCCAGTTTTAATCGTAGCAACCTGCGGTACAGGGTACTGCCCAAAAAGGGCGCCTCGACGCTGGACGACATTAGTAGGTACATCCGCAGCAAACCGGCACACTTCAGTGGCATAATCTACTGCCTTTCGCGTAAGGAGTGCGATGAGACGTCAAAGAAAATGTGTAAGGATGGCGTCCGGGCGGTTGCCTACCATGCTGGTCTCACGGATACTGAGCGGGAGGGTCGACAAAAGGACTGGCTGACCGGAAAGATCAGGGTGATCTGTGCCACCATCGCCTTCGGCATGGGCATCGACAAACCAGATGTCCGATTCGTTTTGCACTACTCGCTGCCCAAGTCCATCGAGGGTTATTACCAGGAGGCAGGTCGCGCGGGCCGAGACGGTGATGTGGCGGATTGCATCTTGTACTACAACTATGCGGACATGCTCAGGATCAAGAAAATGATGGACTGTAAGTAGTCGAGAGATATTTATTAGTTTATGAATTGATTATTTGCATTCCCACTTTAGCTGACAAAGCTCTTCAGTACAATGTGAAGAAGATACATGTGGATAATTTATATCGCATTGTTGGGTACTGTGAAAACCTCACAGATTGCCGACGTGCCCAGCAGTTGGACTACTTCGGGGAGCACTTTACCAGCGAACAGTGTCTGGAGAACAAAGAGACAGCTTGCGATAATTGCATTAACAAACGAGCCTATAGGGCGGTAGACGCATTGGAGTATGCTCGTAAGGCAGCGCGAGCAGTTAAGGATCTGTGCAGCGGTAGATCCCGTTTCACACTATTGCATATAGCCGACGTTCTGAAAGGTTCGAAGATCAAGAAAATCATTGACTATAACCATCACAAAACGCCCCATCACGGCGTCCTGAAAGACTGGGATAAAAACGATGTACACAGGCTGCTGCGCAAAATGGTCATCGATGGCTTCCTGAGGGAGGACTTAATATTTACGAACGATTTTCCGCAGGCCTATTTGTATCTGGGCAACAACATCAGCAAACTAATGGAGGGCACGCCTAGCTTTGAATTTGCAGTGACTAAAAATGCCAAGGAATCCAAGGCGGCAGTCGGCAGCGTTTCTGATGGCGCAACGAGCAGTACTGCTGATGGGAAGTCTGGGATGCGGGAGATTCACGAGCGCTGCTATACAGATCTATTGGATCTATGCCGAACCATTGCCAGCCAGCGAAACGTTACCATGGCTAGTATCATGAACATTCAGGCCCTGAAGAGCATGGCCGAAACACTGCCCCTCACCGAGAAGGACATGTGCAGTATTCCGCACGTGACCAAGGCGAACTTTGATAAATACGGCGCAAAGCTGCTTGAAATTACCAGCAACTATGCCTCGGAGAAGCTTTTGATGCAAGCCGTTCTGGACGAAGAGGAGGAACAGGCGGCCGCCAAACAGAGACCCAGCACCTCCGGTTGGAACAACGAAAGCGTGGACTGGGACAGTGCGGTTGCCTCGCAGGGCAATTCAAGCACGAGTGGTGCGGGCGGTTTCAACTCATTCAGAGCGGGCAAGAGAAAAAAGGTATACAAGACAGGAGCCAGCAAAAGGTACAAAACAAGTACTACATCACCAGCGGCCAAAAGGACAACGTCTGCCAGGGGTAGGGGTGGTAGGGCGGGCGCCAAACGAGCGGTGAGTTCTGCTTCCTCATCATCAGGCTGGAAATCTAAGAAAACAGGAAACAGCTTTGGCTTCGATTTAATGCCACTGCCAGGATCAAAATAACTTGAAACCCTTTGCCTTAGAAACTACAGTTTTTGGATATTTAGTGTTTATAAGCGTATGAAAGTAACGTAAGCTAAAAGATTTTGGAAGTTGTTAAAAAGTTACAAAGTTATAAGCAATGTCTTCACTTTATTAATTGTTTGTCCGCTTTTGTTTCTTATTGTAATTTAACACCTTAAATTTCAGTTAATAAACTTAAGAACTTATCACTACAAATTTTTACAATAACTTTCATTTCGTTAAACAATAATAGCACTATAGATTTAACCCAGCAGGAAAACAAAAACAAAAGGATGTAGCTTTGGTCATCAACACTACACTGGTGTAATATAAACCATTCTTAAGTACTTAGAACCATCCATTACAATCTATGTCTTGGCGGCCTGTCGCACCTTATCCTCGAACTCATAAGCGCCCATAGACCAAATCAGGTTGGCGTCGGTCTCCACCTGGACGAATTCGGTCGCATAGGTGTTTGAGGTGCTTACCATACCGCCAAACTCCAGTTGTGCATGATCTGAAAGTGAGAGCATTTGCATTACTAAAGGATTCAGGAGATAAGATTAATTTGGTGTACAAACATAGGTTCCATTTGAGGCCCGTGGTAGTGACGTTGTGCGCGGACGATCCCACGGGCATGAGGGAGCACCATCGCTGGCTGGTGACTAGGTCAATGGGCACCTGTATCGTGTGTTTTCCCGGCCGGAGTAACCACGTCACCGAATCGCCGCTTAGAAGGAAGACATTGCAGTTATCCTTTTGCGATTTGTACAGCGTGTTTAGGTTGGCCATGACCTGGTCCAAGCGCCCGGAAGTGTCATGGAACACAACAACATCCCGGATTTTACGCTTCGCCATTACGGGCTGCAGCACGGCCATGGCCTTTGTAAAATCTGTGGCATCCTGGTCAGGTGTATGGACTTTCGGCGTGGTCTTGAAGAAATCTACCGTGTCCTCAGTGATCGAGTCAAAGTCACCCGTTATCACGTCGAGCGGTTCAAGTGGTGTGGTGGCCGCTGAGCCATTGGACTTCTTCGCCATTGCCTGACCCACGACAAAGTCACGCCAGTGGTTGGAGCCCCCATCGACAGCACATCGCACAGCGGCTAAAAGGGACCGGAAACCGTAAGCAGACTGAGATTGGTTTTATAACAGCTCCAGACCTACCGTTCTTCCACAGCAGTTTCACCACGTGCGCCGGCACTTGGATCTGCCTGTTTAGCACCACGCAAACGTGTCCATGGTCGCCCAACTTAAAGTGCTCGTTGATCAGGTTGCCCGGCGTCCATTTGAACTCTTTGGGCGGTATTGTGTGGTCCATTTGCTGCCGGAATCCGATTGTTGTTTTCGTGCAAAGGAAGCGGTGGGTGGTGGGGTGGGTGGTGCGTCGGTGCGCCGGCCTGCCAACTCGCGTGATTCGGATCAAACCCAGTCCGTGGCCAGAGCGGCGCATCCAATTCAAGGCGGACCCGGGACCGCATGCCGCCGTCATTGTGCAGCAGCCCGTGCCGTATAATTTAACCAAAATCATATATTATTGAAATAAAACGCCCGGACAGTCCGCCAGTACGATAAGTTGCCCCTTTGAATATTTTTAAATTTGTTCGTTAAAACTGTGGCCTCTGGTCACACCATTTGCAGTTGGCGATGTACTTTGCGATGTGGCGGGAGTTTCAAATAATCCTTTTACTAGGAATACTAAAATATTTACTTCCGGCCTGCAAACTAAAACTTATTTTTGTGGTAAACTTTTTTCCTTGTAAAGTACACAGATTAAAGTAGGCTGGATAAGCAAGTTCATATATTTATAATCTCAAGTACCTAAAATCGCGTGCATCTATTTAAGCCAATTATTTTGACCACAGCAAACATACATTTAAATGAAACCCTCACATTCTGGAGCATGCAGCCTCGACCAAATACTTATTTTTCATTCAATAGACAAGTTAATCCTTCGGTAAACTTCTGTGGCTTAGGTTAATGAAGCCGCTGGCCGGTTTGATGAACAGCGGAAACAAAAAGCAAAAAGCTGGCCATGGGAAGAGACGGCTGGTTGGCAGACTTATCAGGGGGCGGGATAGTCGCAGTCGCACCACAATACTTTTGTGCTCGAACCTCCGATGCCAGCTGTATCAATATTGTTACAGTTCATTTTGTTTGACCTACACAAATAAAGGCATTTATACGGATCCTGTGGCCAGACCATGAGCACATCCTCGCCAGCACCCCTGGCCATGGCCTTTGGCCTTCCCTTTTTCTGGATTCAGATTGACGGTGGGCGATGTTCCATGAACGCCCATTGTTGGCCATCCAGTTGCGAAGGGGTGAAGTTGAATGGCTTTACATGCCACGTCTGAAATGCATTGTCCAAGTCGCATTGTTGGATCGAACCATTTTATTTCGGTTCCGTTTCCAATTCTTAAAGCTATGCTGTATTAATAGAAAATAGTTTCTGCAGTTGTACAAAATTAAGTGTACCTAAGCCCTTAAAAATAGAAACATTTCTATGTAAAACCAATCAGTTTTATAGTATTGAAAAGGTACCTTATTAACAAATGAATTTTCATCTATTTATTTTGTCGTATTCTGAGTAACACCAAAACTCAATATTCTCATTTGAAACTGCACACATTGCTCCATTTATTTGGTAATTTTCGTTTTCGTTGAAAGTTCGCCTTAAGAAACCTTACAAGTAAAAAGAAATTTAACGTTTGTCTCGGAATCCTAGAAAAGTTTCTCCCCCAAAGCAGCCATAAATAAATAAAATTACACTTGTACACGCGTGCCTTTGGCGTATTCCTTCGTCTTTATACGACTTTGAAACGAATTACTCGCGTTCACTCCGTGACTTTCATACCCTATCTTAAGGTAGCCCCAACTCTGACCCAAGTGCAGTCCTAGCTCTGGTCCGAAGTATCACATATTCGGCTTAAAACGTTCTCATTGCGGGCAAAGAAAATGAAAGCAAAGGTCCTTGTCTAAAAGATTTACGTTTGCATTTTGTGGAACACTGCGTTACACACATCGAGTGCAACATGTTGCGCGAAAATGTTCCGAGTCAGAGATTTATGTGCGCGTGCATCAAGGTAAAAGTTAACAAATTTAAGACCTGCTTGGATTTAAAGATAACAACTATTAAATTCTTAATGACTGAGCTCGTGCTCTATTTACCTGGCCAGTTCGCTTTCGCAGCCAACTGCAACTAATTGCATGCAGCTCGAATATGTGTCACATATGTATATGCTTCGGTTTTTATAGTTTGCGAAATTAAAAGCCAGATGCCAACGAGTGTGTATGTCTTTGCGCAGTCAACTCAGATACCATTGCACTCGCATTCAGCGCAGCTACCATCAATTTTTCGCAAGGGTTATCCTGCGGCCCATCCTCCATCCTTTCCCGCTCCACACTTCGAGGTTCAATGCACCTTGATGACGTGAGTAGAAGTTATTAAGTCACAATGGGCGACGGCTTGGCTTGGCATGGGTTGCTGTTCCGTTCTGTTCAGTGCTGGTCTATTCTATTTGGTGGAGTCGTAGTCGGTGGTTTATTTGACGTCGCCAGGCGGTGGCCAAGTCCTCGAGCGAAAGACCCACCTGCCAGACAGCGAGCGCCAAGGATGCGACAGGAAATTCATCAATGTCTCCGCCGGCTGTCGCCTGCATTCGACTTGCCAAGCGCGGCAACATTTTTACCCAATGCCTCAAATTGCCAATGACGTGGTGAAAAAGGAAGCAAAAAGAATATACACGTATACTAATGGATTAGTGTCTCGACTGAAGGATACCAATCAATTGGATGCAACTTAGAAAATGTGCTCAAAAGTATAGCATACTTCTTAGGGCATGTTGTATATTTATTGATATATAGTAACTGCTGCTATTATTAAGATGCTAAACTATTATAGAGACCATATAAAGAAGGATTTCCAAATTGAATAAGATCGAGCTGCATTCGGATAGGAAAATTAATATGATTTTAAAAAAAGTATTTCAAGTATTTTACCCAATTATATCGTTCTTGTGGGTACATCCAGTACCCCCGGCAATACGAGTATACCCACAACTACCCTGCAAAAATGAATAGACGATGGAGCTGTGAATAAGGGGTAGGACAGGTTATTTACGATCCAGAAACAGAAGCAAACCGCCTAAACGGATGCCAACCGTCGGAGCTTTTCCCGCCAAGAGGAAATTATGAATTTCGCAGCGGCTGCCTTTTTTTTTTGCCTTTGCCGTTGTGGTGAACTTTATTCAAGTGTCGCTGCAGTTGGAGCTTCCTATTTACCCGGGGATCTGTTCACGGACTATCCTATAGTTTGGCCAGGAACACTAGACGGGCACAGCATAAAGTACAAGTTGATCCGCTGTCAAATTAGTGGAGGGCACTCTAATGCACCAAAAACCACAATCTGACAGTACGGACTTGGTCAACTCTCCCGGAATCCGCTGACCACACAATATTCCAGCTCATTTACATATTCAAATTTCGCTTACTTAAGCCCAAAAACCCGTGTGTGTGTGTGTGTGTGTGTGTGGGCAGTGAACAATTTTTGGTGGAACACTCATGTTTAACCAGCCGCTACAAAAGAAAATACACGTTTTGTTTTACCATATACATAGTTGCGTTATATTTGATCTTACTTTCCGCTTTATCAATTTGGCATTTTACTTTCGCTATGCAAATTGTTTTAATTTCTGCGTTTACAATTATTGTATTCCGTCAAATTAGCTTAATTATTACAAATACCGAGCACATTCCCTGGATAGAAATGCGAATGATGACATCCATAATGGGTCCGTAATCGAATTTTACTGACTGCTTATGGGTTCTGTGGTGGAGTGCGCTGTTTGCTAGCGCATAAATCACATGGCGTATGCGTAATATTAGTATGTAAAGTTGCACACACATTCTTGCCCTTATTCATATGTATGTAGATGTATGCAAATGAAATGAATAATCATAAATCTATGCAGTTTTGATTTGCCGAATTTGTAATCGGATTTTCTGCGGACTTGCTGCCACATAATATACATATGCATATTCAGTGGCATTCGGTCGATTGGCGTTGGCCTCAGTTGCCATTGTAGTCCTCGATGAATGTGTCGATGATATAGCGCTTCACCTCGTTGATGGAGGTGCGCTTGTTGCTGCACTGCAGCCGCTCCTGGTTTTCCGGCAGCACGAGCAGTTGCTGCAGCTCACCCTGCGACAATAAAAAAGAACATCGAAAGTTAATGCACACAACGTTCATAATTATTCGCCAATAATTGTTCAATTTGTGAACGGCCAACGGGGCGTATACGCTATCGGCGTCATGCAGGCCTCGCAATAAAAGTGGCATGCATGTCGAATTGTTTACGTTTATCGTTTTTTTTACTAAATTCTTTCCCTTGAACAAACCTACATTTAAGCCATCAATTTCCATAAATTTTTGGTCAAAAAAGTACTATGTTTATTTATAGAGACTTTGCCTTGTTTTTGTTTCAAAGTAATAATAGATTAAAAATGTATATACCATATACCATATTGAAAAAAAGATGATGCCAGCCTATGAGTAATGAAAATCGAGAAATACGACTCCTCGGGGAAATATCGTGAACAGATTCTATACTCACATTAAAGCCGCGTCCGATTTCCACATCCGCGTCCACGGGCAGCGTGAAGAGCCGCTTGGAGACAACGAAACTGTTTGTCCACGCGCAATCGACGTAAATGGATATGAAATCGCCGTTCTGAATGCTGCAGGGTGGATGAAAATAATAATGGTGAAGTGAGCTCACTCAAATTCGCAAATAATTAAACTATACGTGTATGTATCTATAAATAAATGGATACATATTGGTGCATTGTTTGTTAGCAAGTGCGTACGCATGTATTGGTGGGCACCCATACAGTGACAGTGAGAAATGTGCCGACGGTCGATGACAAATGGTGCCAACTTGAACCGAGTGTCAATTTGGCTGTGTGTCGTTGTAGCCAGTAAAAAGCAAAAACCAAAAAAAGGGACTTCGATATTCATGTGCAGGCTGTCTGCATACAGTTGCGGTCAAGATTATAGCTTGTTTCAGCTCGAATTTCTATAATACCACTATTAAAATCGAATCTTATTGCGAATAAAAAGACTACACATTTCAGGGACAACTTGTAGGCCAGAATATTAATCAAATTCAAAGAAAAACTTGTTTTTTGTACGTTTTTTAGATCTGTACATTCAGTGCGGCACAGTTATCCTGGCCACAACTGTGTGCTTGCCTACTATTTGCATGTGTGTCAAGTGTTTGGCAGTGTGCGTTTCATGGCACAAACATTTATGCTAATAAATTGAAAATGCAAATAAACGAAAGTGTCAACGTCGATGGCCATCAGATCGAAGTGAGTGCCATTCGCCCACGCGGCGGCAGACACAGAGCCAGAGATTGCCAATCACCACCATCGCATGAAGTGGGGCACCCACCACCCAAGTCATCACCACCCAGATCCTTCCGAGCACCGCATGCTCCCCAGCCCCATATATGTACACCCTCACCTGATGGCCACTTGATGCCAGCGATAATCGTATAAATTGAATTTCACCGGCAACATTTCCGTCGTATTGTCCCGCTCCAGATACAAACGCAGTCCGTCCTTGCAGGCCTCCAGATAAAGATTGTGGGTGGCATTCCGTATGGAGAATATGGTCGCCGTGCTCTTGGTGTCGTTCTGAAATCGTCACGAAATCGCTGATTTCCATTCCACACAAATCCCCCCAAAGTGCACCCACCTTGGCCCTCAATGTGACCATCAGGGTGAAGTTGAGCAAGTTCCTCCAGCTGCGGATGTAGCCCATGTTGTACGGCGTCGAGGGCGTTGGACTGAATGCAGTGCCCATCAGTCCCGCCGTGGTGAGGTCCAAATTTGAATATGCATCCGGATAGGAAGAGGCAAGCGAAGCATCCGACGTTTGGGTGGCCAGATCCTCACCCATCGGCAGCTTCTTGTAGAACTTTAGCAGATCGCTTATGTCATCTGGAATAATCATTTGTTTGAGTACAATACATTAGTATATTTAAGCTCCATGATTTTGTTTTATGAGCAGACTTTAGGCACCTAATTGACTGGCAAACTCACCGCTGCACTCGAAACTGTTGCAGTTGCGTTGCTCGATGTTGTAGCCCTCGCAGAGGAGCGTCGAGAGGGCCACGCTCTTGGCGGGCTTGCGTTTCTTGTGCTGATTGCTGGCACGTGGCTTCCTGGTCCCAGCACTGTGGCCAGTTCCCGCTCCAACTCCCAGTTCGTTGCCATCCCGGTCATTGTGTGCAGTCGGCACAAACCTGACACTTTCGCCGCCTCCTCCATCATCACTTGGTGGTTCATTACCGCCGCTTGTCTCTCCCAAGGGCTCTGGTGCCGGGGGATTGCCATTCGGATGGGAATGGGCTGGAACTCGGGTCTGCGGCGTAATCGTCGTCGTTGCCTGGTCAAATTTATGCAGCGACTCGTCGCCACTTGCTCGCATTATGAGCAGCTCGTTCTCATCCCCATCGTCGGCCAGCAGATCGTTGTTGCCATCGCCGAATGCGTCCGTCTCCTTGGACACGGGAAGCCCAGCTGCGTTTGCATCATCTGCAGCCACAGCCTCGTCATCCTCGTCGTCGTCGTCGTCCTCCTCCTCCAGGTTGATGTTCATGTTCATGTCCACCAGCGGATTGTCGAGCAGACAGCGCCGGAAACGCTGCTGCACCCCCTGACCGCAGGTGACACTGCACAAGGTGAAGTCGCTCCAATCGTCCCAGCCTGCAATTGATTGCCGATTGTTTTTCAATGAGTTTCTGGGTTTCGGAAAATCTCATTAAATACAACTTTGTCCCTGCCAATTTTACACAATTTAAGTGGCTTGTGCAATCACAAAGGATATCTTCTGGGAACAAAAGATTCGTATTAAATAAAAGGGTTTTCATAAATATTACTGAATCTTAAATAATTGTATAAATGCCCTTTTTATGTGTACCTCTATTAGTACTCTTCCCACTTATGTATACTTCTCTTCATGCCCATATATTTTGGAAAATGCCTTTTCTTCCTGACTATGAGCCATAAAATTAAGACATCATCGTGCCAAATTTGAGTGCTGCTTGTTCTTGGGTCTAAAGTCCTTTCATTCAGTTGCCGCCATCCAAGGCAGATCCTTGGTGGGCGCCTGGCCGCTTGACACAAAAGTCAAGTGCTGCTTCCCTCGAGTGGCGCTGGTGCGGATTGCCGGCTTTGGAGGAGGCGGTGGCCCACATCTGCTACATCTGCTGTGTCATCGAGAAGTTGCCCCCACCCCCAACGTATTATGTTTTTTATTTTATTTTATTTGCTCTATTTTATATTTCGCCCCTTCCATGCGGAGGTATCTGAACGATGGCTATCAATCTTCATCAAAGATTAATCCCCCAGCTGGGCTCATGAACTCACAATAGACTGACGAATAAGCTGAATAAGAAGCGGAATTTTAAGTGTTCGCCGCATTTCACTGTTGAATTACTTAAAGGATGCAAGCATCGTATGGAGGGCGATGTGAGCGGCTTTGAATAACACAGTCGCGTGCAATTATGTTGCGATATTCGAGCGGTTGGAGATTTTGGCCCTCCAGTGCCAATTATCGCTGATTGCCACATCCGAGCCCGGCCTGGCCAGTGGCCTCTAGTTTGGAAACTCTATCCCGCCGGGTTCATCCAATGCTCGACAAACATCCGACCGGAGCGATTTGCTCAACAATGCAACAACTAACAAGCGAAATGCGATTAACTAACGGAAGCAACGGAAGCCCGGCCAGGACCTTCCTGGTTTTGGGTGCCCGGAGCAGGCAATCGAGTGGCATCTGGATGGATGCACTCAGAAAATATTGCACATACTGCAGACACTGCATAAGAAGTCTTAATATCTATATAACATTTAAAAGTGTTGAAAAGCAGTAATTAGGTAGACAGACTTTATATATAACATGTTTTTAAGTAATAATTTAAACTAGAAAATGGCTTGCTAATATATTTAAAGCAGCTTTTTCTGTGTTAAGTGTAGGCCGCCAGGAAAGCGGAAGTGAACGCTTACCCAAATGCTTCCAGATATGATTCTCGAACTGCGGCGTCCAGCGATGCAGCCCGTTGACGCTGATTTGCAGCACATCAGTGGCGCCACCCACGGGCGGTCGTTGAAGCTGTCGTGCGGTAGTACTGCCTCCGGCGGATGCCGTCGCAGCGGGCAACAACTTGCCAAAGGCAATTAACTCCGCCGGCAGCATTTTCAGCATGTTATTATCGAAACAACGCAGTGGCTCGAGGGTCGCATTCAACTGCCTGCCGTCAAGTGGATGGGGCAAGGTAAGGGTAAAGGTAATGGTAATGGTGATGTGGACAAAAGGCTGATGATGGCGTTTCCTCGATTACTCACCCCTCGTACTGGAAGGCTGACTCAGCGCCGCTCCAGGAACCACCGCTGCCCGCGGATCCAGAGGTGCCGCCTCTGCTGCGGTGTGCCGAGCTCCAGGACATGAGACCTCCTACCCTCGGCGACATGGGATTCTCGGCATCGCCATTGCCGTTGGCCACTTTCAGCAGCGAGGCACCCTTGTATATCGTTTCCGGCGTTAATGTTATTAAAATCGTGTCCTGTGCGAAGGACTCCACCGGTCCCTCCGGCTCATCGGTGAAGATCCGCGCGACGAGGGCCTTGACAATCACCGGACTGTTGCGAATCAGCTCGGCCATGCCCTTGTGGGCACATGGATTCACGGGAGTCGCTGCAGCCGGTGACAGCAGCTGCAGGTTGAGCAGGAAGAGCAGATGGACCAGGAACAGGGGCCCGAGGGTGGCGGAGTGCACCCGCGAATAGATGTCATCGGCTCTCATCACGGGTGCACCTGGATTTGGCCGGGCCATGATTCCTTTATCTCTACGAGTGCCCTAGCGCCACTCGCCGGTTGGCATGGCAGCTTTTATCGCTGCGGTGGCTCAATTTACTTTCGGCAAAAGTCACGTTCCGGCTTTGATTCAACTGGGCTCCGCCCCTCTCCAGGCACAGAGGCACTTTCACACAGCACCTGCATTCATCGTTGGCCTGCGGAAAGATGGGCAGAACGAGCTTGATTGGGGTGGCACTGCCAAGGGACAAAAAGGACAAAAGGACCCCAGCCCCACGAACCGAATTTTCAATTCTATTCAAATAATGGAGCCGGGTTTTGCATGATAATAGCTGCAGGTTGCAGTTGCTACATTCTGATATGATTTATATAAAATGTTATATCGCTATCTGTACCAAGGTACGTCCATGTTAGTTTCTCCAAGGACGCTTAAGCAAAGGGTCGAATTTATATATGCACGATTTTATTTCAATTGTTGTCAAAGAAAATATACATGTTGCTACTTTTATCAAAGAGATTTTGTAAAGGCGCTTAAGCATTAGCTTTTAAAAAACAGATTTAAATTTTCAGTATGTTTAGAGTATGCAAACTAGTATGCTCACCGAAAGAGTTTAAAATATGTTTACATATTCATTTCGAAAAAACTTGAAATGTAACTTTAAATGTACTACAAAATGCAGTATTTCCTTATGCTATTTTTAGTAAGCTAATTTATTAGATATCAGATTTATTTAAGGAAAATAACTATCCTTGGCCACCTGTACTGCCCCGCAGGGAGACAAAATTTACGAGAATTTATAGCGGCCATAAAAGGTTCTCTTGCGAACAAGCAGCTTAAGGAGCAAGATTACTTCAGGCGATGCAGGATCACAGGATGCTGGGGTTTGGGGCCATCAAAGTCGCTGCATTCGCTTTCATATCCTGTTGCAGGAAATAAATATCTGGATTAAGGACTTCTGCAGCGCACTGGCTGGGCAAACAATGGCCATTGGAGTAACCAGTGGAAGACTCAGGGCCCGGCGGAGTTGGGATAAAGGACCAAAAGTTAAATCCACAACATAAACGTGCAATCAAATAGAATTTTTACGCACATAAGCACTGCAAACGCTGTTGGTCGAAACGAAACAAAAGGGCCAGCGGCAAAACATTTTTGGTAGATAAATGTGCACTGCCAGTGGCTAACAAAAGCTGCGCTCCGAATCTTTCAGCGGAACCGGGTCGCATCCTTGGTGTCCTGCGGTCCCAGTGCGAAATGGAAAATGTACAACACGCGCCAGTTCGGAACCGAATGCAAATGTGCGTCGGGTTGTGCAAAATTGAGCCCTCAATTGTTTTATGGCCATGAGTGTTCTTCTATCGGTTGGCCCAGAAAAATGTGAGCGGACGAACGAGTTAACAGTTCCGTACCGCTTGCACTCCCAATTCCACTGCCAATTCCAGTCTCCAACCCACTCCCCATTCCACTACCCACTCCACTACCCATTCCATTTCCGTTTCCGTTCGACTGACCGGCAGGTCGTCACTCAACATTCATCGTATTCTCCGGGGGCGGCAATCAGTGTAATTGTTATTGTTTTTACTCCGCCTTTATTGCCCGTAATCCATTTTGTTTTGCTCTCGTTGCTGCTCAGTTGAACTTTTGCAAATTGGCAAAGTTACTGCCAGCGACAATCTGTTAAAAGCTTTTGAATTCCAAATCGACTTGGCCAAGGTGAGCCAAGTGGCAAGGCACGTATATACACGTACATAAATCAGGCGGAAAAGTCCACCGGCTAAGCCGAATGCATATTTAACGAACTTCGCCGCGATTCTGCGGCTGTCCATTGGGAAAATACTCGGACATCGCATCCCATCAACGAAAATTAGTATTGTTTTCCGTTTTTATGGCTCTTATTACTCGAATTGTGACGAGTCCTTTTTGGTGGAGCTTTCGAGGAAGAGGGTAAATCGAATCCACACATCGATTTCAATTTCCTTTTGAAGGCAGCAGAAAGGAAACATCAAAATTCTTGTTTCCGCCCACTCTGTGACACTTCAAAATAGGCGGACATTATTATGAACAAATTGAAGGCCGCCTGAAAGTCAACCCAGCCATGTGGGCAAATATACACTTCACAAAAATGTGCTATTCCCAATTATATGAAAACCAAATGATTTTCAGGAGCATATATGTTGATTAATGTCATAAATTTCAACGTACTTGTATAAATAAATATACTTAAATAAGACTAACTCTTCTAAAGTGAATACTTTAGTGCTATACAAAAAAGGAGGATTGACTTGACTACACAGTGGATGCAAGTTATAAACTCCGGGTATACTATACTCCATAAAAAGGTGTTTTTCTTTATTTTCTGAGTGTGCATTTTGTTGCTATCCAGGGCTGCCCGTCGCTCGAGATGATTGAATATCAAAAGGCAGTTGGCTCACGCAAATCTCCGACATGTTCCGAGTGGTCCCCGCCTGACAACAATGTGAGCAGCGGGATGCGAGTTTAACAAGAGTGGATCCCCGAGGACTCGTACAACTGATAGCCACCCCCTCGGTCGACTGGGCAAGTTTAAAAGCCCAGCACGTTTGCCCAAACTTCCACAAGTGGTGGGGGTTCCCTCGCTTGTGTCCCTTTTCTTTTTTTTTATTTTTTGGGGTCAGGGACTGGCGGAAATATTTTGTACCCAAATTATGCCGTGAGTGCCAGGCATCGCACAAAATGGAACCCATAGACCCTCGAAGGAATCAAACCCACTGACTGGAGTCCCAGGCCGTTCCACACGCATACGCAATTATCCTCGGGGACAACTGTCGCCTTTTATCTGTGCGAATGATTAAGCTCCAAGTGTCTTAAAATTAATTTTATAGTGCTTTCAGTCCAGGGACGAATCCGCATCCGAATCCGCATACGCAACGGGGCGTATGCGTAATCTTCCCAGCCATTAGCTGAATTCTGCTCAAGTTGTATGGGTGTAGTGCTGAAATAGTTTTATCTGCCACGCGCTATCTTCGAGATACTTAATTCCAGCAGGTCCTAATATGTAAATCACTTGCAGCCGGAGTTCGAGTTCGTGTTTCAGGATGGCTGAACTTTTATTCCCACGAACACGCCATTCCTGCCCAGGAATTTCACTCAGTCCTAAGCTCCGCCGCCGTGGCTATATTAAATTCCGGGCTTATTGATTGCGCACCATTGCTATGCGGCAAAGTATTTGTATTCCACCGATTTATCACGTTAATCCCGTCTCAATTAACTAACAGACTTAATCCCAACGCACGCTTAAATCATAACAAATTGGGGTAGATCCACTTTATAACTAAACAAATATTTGCCGGGGATATATTTCAATTTTCGGTATTTGAATTATGCAAACTCATTTGAGACGAAAGTGAATTTATTGCCAGCTCTGGCCCCGAAAACAAAGCCGAAAGGTTGCCTTCTCCGGCTGCGGAAGGATGCGGCCATGGAGCCCCGGCTCTCCGGTTCTCCGGTTCCCCGGAAAATTTATGCGCACAATTAATTTGAAAATCCGAATCCGAAATTCAGCCAAAAACAGGCAGGCGTACTGTACTGCATATCACACGGTCTACGGGCTCTGTTCGTCGCACAAGGACGAGATAAAATATATACCTGCAGTGGGCTCGATCATCGACGTTAGTCGACGGGTACGTTTCATCAGTCCAATTAATTAAAATCCGTGCGGATTATTTGCTAAGCGTATTTGCTAATTGGGGCCGGCTCTGATTAGACTGCTCGACAAATACGAGTACTGGCGTCAGCAGTTAAACGTTAACCCGCCCGACTTAAGTGGCCCCATCCCTTCCAGCTTAATGAGCCCTTCGAAATGGGAACTTTATCGCCGGGGTCGGCCTTCGTTTCCGCTCCCAGTTCAGCTGCCAGTCTCCATGGCTTCTGGCCCTCGGTGCGAATTGTAATTATAATGCCACTTAATGGCATAAAAGCGCCTCTGCTCTTGTTGCCTGATGTTATTGTTATTGTTGCGGAAGTGGAAGTGGAAGTGGAAGCGGTTTGGGGGCAGAAGTAAAGGGTTATCTGACTCCCAGAGGTCGTCGATGAGGATGTTAAATGGATTTAACAGGCCAAGTTAGGTGCACCCCACCCGCCACATTTGAATATTGAGGGCCCTAATCATTGGCCCTGGGTAGCCCCATTATCCATTATCTATGCTGGGATTATTTTTATTGCAAGTGCAAAAGAAATTCGCTGGTGCCGAGATAACCGCAGTTATTTTGCGCTGACAGAGCAAAAAGTAGCCCCATTACAGAAGGGCTGCACATTAACCAATGGTGCGGTATGTAAATGGCCAGAGCCCCCTAAATCTATATATGTATATGCTATTTCCACGGATATGCCATTCCCCCTTGTGGGTGGGTGCGGGCCACTTTAGCCCATTTTAAGCGGACAGAAGCGACTGACTGTCAGTTGCCAGTTGCCAGTTGCCAGTTAGCAGTTAGCAGTTGCCAGTCGAGGGTTGCCAACGGCCATTAACAATGCAATTTTGTAACAATATGAAATTGTGGCTGTGGAATGGCTCAAAGCGAGCCCGATGCGATGAGGTTGCTCTGCAATTAAGCAGCATGCCACATGGGCTAGGACTCGTACACACTCGTATGTGGCAGACGCACCGCAGAGAAACCTACACATGAATCAATCTCCATCTCCAAAGGCGGCCACAAGTCAGCTGGAAATATTTGGAGCTGGTCGCTCGGTTGGCAGTGCGTGGAACACCAGGATACCTTTTGAAATGTAATACAATTACTTGTTGTGCTCCTTTGATATATGGCTATGCTAAAATCCTTGGAATGGCAAGGAAGCTTTGGAGCCTTTGTTTAGTTCTTTGCAATATTAAAATCCAGTTCACAATTTAATGGAGTATTTACCTAGATAATATGTAATCACTTCTGCTGCTGTTTTAGTTGCTTTTTTTTAGGCAAACACCGTGGGTTATAATTATTTATTTTAATGAATTACTTTTCACTTATTGAAAAACGTAGATCTGTTAAATGTAATTATTATTTTTACTATGCGCCATATTTTGCATAAATTTCTCACTTCAAATAACTAGAGAGCATTGTTTGTCCGACAAAAGCCAAATCATTCAACGATTTAAGCTTGTAATCTGATTTCAATGCGAATTATATGCAAACTAGATTACTTTGCGGTCACTTTGTTAGGCAAACTATTCGGAATCGGCATTTCGTTTATATTGTTTACTTTATATGTTAGCATAGTTTTTATGCGCTTCTGAAGGGTTTGTTTATTTATTGCCCACTTTTCACACACATTGCTTGCTAATTACATTTTGCGAACCCACAAGCGCACACTAATTACAGTTTTTATTTCTTTGCCGCCACATCGAAAAGCGAGTTTGAGTTTGAAGTTTGAAGTTTTAAGTTTTCCAAGTATTTCCGCTTTTGGGAGTTTTCCGGAGTGGCGCCACGAACCAACTGCTTTGGTTTTGGCCAGAACAGCGGCTTTTATAGGTGGTAGGGATCCGTGGTTTCTGCGCCTGCGCGGATAATATCCTGACGGACTCCCTTCCATTTCCGTTTCCCCTTCGACTGCCAACACAAAGCCGGCTGTTTTGCTGGCCGTCCGTGGTCCACTGAGCCACTGAGCCACTGCTCATTTACCGCCCGCTTCCATTTCCAGGGCGTTTGTTTACAGCAGGACAGCTGAGGTCGGGACAACAAAGTTTGAAGCCATCCGAGGCACTTGCCACTTGGCACTTGCCACTTGGCACGCTGCTGTCATCTCAGCGTTAAGGAGCCGCTCTCTTCTACTACAGTACATGTATATGTATGTACGTTAACGGGGATGTGTACTTGCTGGTATTACATTGAAGTTTTAATTGAATTGCGGCTGCAAGTTTTAACTGCATTCGGTGGGTAGAATACCCCAACGTTTCGACACGCAGAAAGGTGCGAGAAAAAACTTCGAAACAAACTTTTCAGCTCTCAAGTTTTTCACTTTTCATTTCTTGACAGTGCGTAGAGCGTGTGCTTCTGTTTAGCCCTCTTTAAATGCAGTTGGCAAATGCGGAACTCAGCCGGGCTAAGTCCGCATTCAAAATAGCTGCGCCTGCAAGTAGGCAACAATGTTTTCATTTCCGGTTACCGTGAATGCGGCGGCATGTGCATGTGTGTGAATGAGTGTGCGAGTGCGACTGTGCGAGTGTAGAAATTTGTGTCGAACACCTGTTGTTGGCATTGTTGTTGTGGCCTTATCGTCTTTTAGCCATTTCGCTTATTTTGCGGGGTCATAAAAGTTTTTATTTCGCACGCTGCTAGTATTTCTTCAATGATTTCCCTTAGCTAAGGAAGTTCGAAAATGTACAGGAAGACTGATAGATAAAAGAGAAATTTAAAAAATAAGTATTTAATAAGATGAAAAATCAACAATAAGTCTGATGTAAGAATTGGGGTTTTCTTCAAAATCATGTTTCAGTTTTAAGCCAGGCTAGTTCAGTTGTGCTACTCTTTTCCAAGCATCCCTTTCTACTTCCTTCGCCACTATCTCTTTTGTTGCTCATGTCGCACCATTGTTGGCCTGTCGTCCTGGGTGGCATGCCTCTTAAGTACCACCACCAGGTGTTTTGATTTATTGCGGTTTGGTTAAGTGCGGGCACAAACTTCATTTGGGTCCCTGGCAAGACCCTGGCAAAAGTTTTTGCCGAACGGACCGAGGATTATATGCAACAGCAGGTTGGAGAGCAGAAGTAAACAGGTTTAAGAGGAGCAAGCTGTGGAAAAGCTAGAAATGAGTGCTTAATATTTGTGGCAAGTTTGATGCTAATCCTACGCAAAACATTTCGAGTTGCGCCAATTAATCATATTTATCAGATGGTTTCCTTATATCCTAAAATGAATATTAAAGTGGCTTTCGGTTTCTACACTTTGCACTTTAAAGGGAATGCTGAAGAAATGTAGAAATGTATTGTAACAAGGCGGCAAATCCGAAATGAACCGAAATTAAAACCACACAAATGCAATTGCTATCCACACGTTAAACTATGTTTCAAATGTAATTTCGCAACATTCCATTCACAACTCAATTCGATGAGGGAATCGCCGCACTCCGTTTGAATCCCATTTACACCCAATATGTGCTGATTATTTATGCCTTTTATCTGGCAAACGGCGCCAGTGCTAACCCATTTAGCCAATTTGGTTGATTTCGCACCCACTGGCCAAACAACCAAGCACCCAAGCGCCCAAGCGCCCAAAATCGCTAAATCTGCCACGCCCCATAGATCCTTTGTTCATCCAATTCGCTTTGGAGGCCTCCTCTCTCTGTGCAGAAGCTAATTACAATTACGACCCATGGCAAGCGGCTGACTCCCCCACTTGGCAATCGAGCTCCAAAACATAGCCATGCATATTTAATTCTTCTTGCCCAGAATCCCGACTCCCCCCGCCCCCCACCACGTCCCGCATCCCTCTGCCGCCCACGATTCTTTTGGCGCTTTGCAAGTGTAGCTTAATTTGACAAGAGAGAGGAGGGGAGTGGGGAGTGGGGAGTGAAAGTCGTCGGCGGTTTGGACGGCCAAAAACCATTTGGAACATGCACAATTTTGACACCATCCCAATCGGCCCAGTAACAAGTGCCATTCACATGGACCGGGGCGATTTCATGGGAACTCAATTAATGGAGCATGATCTTAATGGCTTCCTATTCCCACTGCCCACCACCCGTCTCGACGGAGACGGTATCCAGGACGTGGACTAGGACGAGGACGAGGACGAGGACATGGCCATTGGACGGCGGGCAGCGAGGCGTACAAACACATGCCGCTCGCTAAGTGCGCCAAATCAGCAGAACTCTAATTGGAGGCGGATGCCGTTTCGTCGTCCTTCAAAAAAAAAAAAAAGGGATGCTGTCGGCGCTCAAAAAAACTTATTTTAGGCGAGGGTAAAGCCAAAGCATTCGTCCCAGCCCACTTCCCAATTTCCTGATCTGGTGTGCGATGAATTGGCGAGCGTTTGCCGAGCAATTAGGCGGCCAGGCGTCAATATTTCGATGGGTATGGGTTAGTTGGCCCTTGCTTTATTGGCCCGCGTGTGGCTTTGAAGTTGGTTTAGTTCGGTTGTGTTTGAGCAAGAGGAAAGCTTTAAAATACTCGAAAAAACATCTAGAATGTTATGGGGTATCAAATATAGAGTATGGCCTACAAACTGAGGAATCACTTCAAGAAATATGGCCCTAATCGACGCAACAACAACTCGCAAATCCGGAGGCCCATATCATTTGCAGTTTGACAACGTAAAGTGAGTTGAGAAACGAGTGCAATCTTGGGAATATTTAAATATTTATGCAGACGATTCAGGGGGCACAATGCTCAATAGCCCACGTGATTTTTACCGAGGCAGCCAAATGCAATCAGAGGCCATAAAGATGGGCCCAGGATGGCTGGCCAGGAGCAGGGCATTCGACTCGGCTCCCGGGCAAACGAGGCTAATATTTCAGGGCGCGAAGCAATTGCTTTCCGGCTGACGGGTTTTGCTCGTCGGCTGTGTGTTTACTGGCAAATTTGTAGCTCGTGGCATCATCGAGCAGATGGCAGTCGGCAGAATACAATTTAAACGTGCAACCGGCGGCAAGTCCCGTGGCATGTAATAGATTCCAACTGCGACTCCGATTCCAGGCCACTTTTTGCAGCAGCGCCCGTATGCAAATGTGTTGCGTTCTGCGGAATATCTTTATACAATAATCTTATCAACGCATCGGCTGGCATGCGGCATGTGGCATGTGGCATGTGTGGTACGGCATATGGTGCAACAGGGTTATGGGGGAGTTGGGCTGCCGAGCCGCCACAATCACTTGGCATATTGCGGCTGACAGGTTTATGATGGATTGCCGGCGAGGAGCTGCAAAGCGCTCACCACCTCGGAATTTTGCGATTGGGTTTAAATACGCATTTGTGTTTATGCAAGAAATTGAGCCCTTTTTTTATCGTCAGCTTATATGGGATTGATTTTCACACACACAAGTACTGTGCTGCGTGGCCCTTTGAGCTGAAAATATATTGATACTTTGGCTTTGTCTGGATGGGGCAGATAACTTGGTTTCCCAGTTGAAATCCAAGTATAAGTACTAAGTGCTAACTAACTTATCCAATCAAAACGAGATGCTCACGTCGTTGCTCGCACTTGTTGTTGCTAATCACGAGTGCTTAGCAACAGCAACTCAAAAATGTGGAACTGCTCCTTGAAGGATCAAGGAATCCCTCAACTTTTTGTGCTGCCGCATGCTGTTTGTGTTTTGTGCTCGTTAATGAGATTTATTGCGGGCCACTGTTGCATTGCGAGTATATGGGACTATGTCGATATGGGGATATGGGGATATGGAAACATCAGGAGGCAGGAGCAGCGAGACAAGCAATTTAATTTTTAATTTTCCAAATGAATGCCTTCAAATTAGGCTCGTTGTTGGGGTGATTATCTGCGCGATTCACGTGAGCGGTCCTTAAATCGGATCCATCTATTAAAGTGTACTTTTCCCAGCAGGACTTTAAGCCATTGCGAATTGTTAAAGCCACCTTAAAGGGACTTTGGCCGGGTTTTTATCGCTTTCCGAGTGGGTGAGCAGCCTCCAGCCGCCTTCACACTTGACCGACATTCAATTACCCTGCACACTGGCCAGGGTATCGCATGTGTTTCGAGCCCATTCACTTGCCGGCCATTGGGCATTATTTGCCGGCCGTTGGAGGCACTTGCTCCTGTGACTGATGAAGCTGAAAAGCCTACGGACCTGGATGAACGCAGCAAAAAAATCGCGTGTGAAAATGGAATTTCCCCCCCGTAACCTTCGGCGGCTGCGGTAAACACTGCTCATTTGGCCAGATAATTTATTTTCGCATATTAATTTTACCCGACTCGGACAAGTCGCTGGTAAATGGGAAATTTGTGATAAATGAGCGGCGCTTAAATGGCCGGCGATTCCCTCCGCGTCGTCGGCAGTTCAAGGAAATTATTATCCCGAAACGCCCATTAGAGTGTGTGCTCAAGGACGTGGCACGTGTATGCATATGCGCACACATACTCGTACATGCTGGTGCACTTAAATACAAATTTGGCCAAAAGAGCTACAAATCACAATTCATAACGACATAACGGTTGGGAAACCAGAGATTCGGGAAACGATTTCGCGGAAATTTATTGCTTTAGCTTTGGTTAGATATATATGTCATTTTTGTTATTCCCCGAAAAGTGCATTGTGATATGTTGTGTAATCAAGCAAATCACTTATTGTTCTATTAATTTGGAAAATTCTCAGACACGGCTCTCACCTCACTTTGATTCTCCCAAGAGACATCTTTTCGCAGCAAATTTTCCGCACATTTTTATGAGTGCAGAAAAGACGCCTATTTAATTGCTTTCTGGGCCTTTTGAAGGGGATCTGTGTCGTTGAAAACAATGTGTCATATGCAACGCACAAACAAGCCGTTGACGGCTCACAAAATCGCTGAATTTATCAGGCTTACACGGCGGACAAGGACGAAAAAGTGATGGATGGCGCTCGGCTTGAGGGTTTGCTGGCTTGCTAATGGAGAAAGCAAAATAAATTAGTTGTGGTTCATTTCGCGCCCCTTGAACTATGCTCCGTCTCACTTATCTCATTAATGGTTCCCCGTTCGTTGGGCTAAATTCTTGGCTGTGTCCCCGGAAGTATGCTACGCGCAAGATGCTTCGACATTTTCCAGCTTGATGGCGTTATTAATTTCCTCAATGGGGAGGACAGCAGGAATGGCTCGATGGCTCGATGGCTCCATACATTTTTGCGCATGGCTCGATTATTGAAAAATTCTTTAGCCATCGCTCCGAGAATGGCAAACTGACAACACGGCCGGAGAAAAACATCAGCACCAGAAGCGAGAACAACAGGATCTGGACCAGGTCTATCTCGTCTCCGCCCCTCTGATCCCCTCTCCGCCCAACTCGAAGGACCTGCAGGCTGCACTTGCTGTCGCCTCATGCCATTCAAGGCGGAGAACAGTTGGAAAAACATGAAAGCATGCCATCAAGGAGCGGCTGATGTAGACGGGGGCAGCGGGAAATGCGGGGGAAATATGACAGAGGTAGAGCGATTAAAAAAAAAATAGTTTCAGAACAGCTGCCATAAATCGGGAAAGGTTTCATTTATGATCTTTTTCAAGCCTTTTTAATGGGAATTCAATTTCTATTGAATAATTATGCCTTCGCATAATATTAACGTTCTGTTTATATAGCATGTTAAAATGTTGCCATTAAATGATAATAAATCAAGCTTAGGAAAGACCAAATAAAATTGGATTTTATTATCCGAATAGTTGTACATTAAAAGTGCATTTCAAAACGCATTAGGCCCCTTCTTTCCAATTTGCTAATCGCATCAGAACAACTTTTTGCCCACAAACTTTGTGTCCAAGTATGGCCAACAAACTCGAGATTTCAATTATAAAAGCTGCCGCCTGGCTATAAAATTTCAAATAAAATATATAATCCAAGTGTGCCGCATTCAAGAGGGCAAACTTTCGAAATGCAAACCACATTTGTGATTTGTTTTATGGTGTGACACATTAGCGAAATTGCGCTAAATAATTCTCGGGCTATAAATTTAATGATGCATTAAGCGCGAACTTCTTAAGGCGTCGCATCCTGTGGCATCCTGTCGCGTATCCTCGCTGTCTCGCTGTCTCGCTGCCTCGCTTCCTCGTGGGCGTCGTTTCCCGAACCTCTCACCCATTCATTTGCAATCATTTGGCGGGTCGTGACTCCAGTTTTTCGCCAAACCGGAAGTTCCCGGCCGCTTGCCAACTTCCGGCGCGACTGCGACGCGTCGTTGGGAATTTTAACATTTCAACTTGGCACATTTGGCGAATTATTCAAATTCTTGTCATTGCAGCAAAGGGAAAAAAGTCCCAAAGAAGACCCCCAAAGAGAATGAAATGAACGGAATAAACTAGGAGGCGAGGCAAATAAAAAATGGAAAGAGTCGCGTTTCTGGCTGGAATTGGCAAGGATTTATGTCAGCCTGTGTGTGCAACGTACGTACGTATTATATGTTACGTAAGGAGGCCTTTCGAGCGCAAATAAAATGTTTGCTCACATTTTTGTAATTTTGGATAAATTGCTCGTTTATTGCCGGGGCATGTTGTTCCCAGGATTCCCGTTTAAATACGAAACTGAGAATTCAGAGACGGAATTTCCAGGGGAAAACTGAAGTGTCGCATTGTTTTGCGTTTGCGTTTGCGTTTCTGTCGAGTGTGCTCCTTTTATTCTAGGCGCCTTTGCCTCGCTCTGAATAATTAATATTGCGCATACGACGTGTTGCTCCGTCTGCCAGTCAGCACATCCCTGGCCAACGGATGGCGTTTCACTTTATTATGCTAATCAGCGCTGACTCGACTCTGTGCATATGCAAATTGCAATATCTGCCAACGGACTACAAAACTCCCAACTTGAAGTCATTAGCCTGCTTAGAAATACCGAAACGATGCTTCTGCGACGGTTTTCTTGTCTTGAGTCGGGCATAAATTATGATTACTTAATGCCACATAAATCAAACTGATGTTGGGCCATAACAACAACTGCGACCAAGTCAGCTAATTTGTCAAATCATGAACGCCGAGTTGTGGTAGCTTGCCACCGAATCGGTGGAACAACATTACCAGCCTGTGAATCACAAGTTACACGTTATTTGTCAAACAGCCAAATTGGCGTGTGTTTTGGAAAATGTAACAGAAAATCTAATTCGATGTTTGATTTGCCATATTTGAGGTTTGTATGGTTATTACATGCTTAACATGTGTATACGAGTTCATGACCTTATAAAATATTTAGTATATAATCAATTCATCGGTCCTGTAGGTTGCATTGATCTAATCTAACCCGCACTATGAGTTTACATTATATTAAAGCATGAGCAAGGGTTGTTGTCCTTTTGTCCTTCTTTGATAAGATAAGAGCAATTAAGCTGCTTATTGAACGCTGGGGAAAATCGGTTTAGTTGCCCTCAGCAGGAAGCGCTTTTAAAGCCGCTGCCACAGGACTCCTGTTGCTCAGCAGGATGCTCGGAACGGTCCGGATGCCTCTCCGGTTGGACAGCCGTTCTCCGGTCTTGGCTGCGGTTCAAGAAACTCACAAGTGACACTTGCTGGAAAGATAAATGCGAACGTAACTTTTGCCATCAAATGTTGCCAATCTACGGCGAGGCTCTGAGCTCCGTTCGTCGTGGCACTGCAATTCGGTGGAGGTACCTTCGTCCATTCACCACTCGACCGAACTGAGGACTGGGAGGACCAGGACTGCTACTCTCCGTCCGGATACCACGACCCTGGCTCATCATGGGCATCCATCGTGTGCACGGGTGCGACCGAGTCCGATCTCGAGTCCAACTCACTGGCCGAGGAAGTCACATTTACTTACTGATTTATGGTCGCTTCCGTGCTCCGGGTTTTATCTGTTGAGTTTTTGGCGTAATCATTTCAAGTCAAAATGTTTTCAGAAGGCGACGGCACCCGGCCGGTGGCTCAGTGGAGCCGGGGACTCCAATCCGGCAATGGGTCGTTGATAAATGACAGCAAGTTTATCTCCACATTTGCCCATAAATTCCGCACTACAAAACGGCATTTCTCTTCGACAGGAAAGGAGGTGGACCCCACTTTGGTTCCGGCCTTTAAATTATCCTTAGTGCAAAAGGCTTGCAGTTAGCATATTCAAAGCTTAAAGGGGCAGGAGCGAGGAGCGAGTAGTGAGGAGCTGAGCCGGACAGGAAACGCCTCATATGTCAGCTTTGTCGGGAAATTGCTGCAGAATTAATGGACGATGGAATTTTCAAGTGAATACCTTACGATGTGTGAACTTTGCCCGGGGAAAGTTAAAGAGAGGGAAATATTAATAAATAGCTGCAGCAAAAAAGGGGTTTTCCTTTTTTGCATAGATGCCCTTGAGTGGGACAAACACATTTGCTTGGGCACTCAGTTATTATTTCGAGATACTCGTACAAGGAAAACATCCATTGATCGCTCTGAATGGGAAACCCAAGCCTCGGGCTAAACACTGTCCACAAGCAGCTGAAAAATTGCATTTGCATTTGCTAAATAATTTACCACACATACTGGCCCCGGGGCAGTGGTAAATTGAAGACAAATGGACCCAACCCACACCGCCACCCGATGGGTTTGCAAAGAATTTTCTTTCTATATTGTTGTATCCATGCTGGTTACCCGCCCTTGGGGAACTTTCAAAGTTGCAGCCATGAGAGGGGCCAGTGGGCAAATGTTTTTAAACAAACAGCAGACCGCTCAACTAATGACCCAAACTCAATGGCCGAGTGGGCTGTGTTTTCCGCCCGCTGGACGCGTTGACGTGCTGTTAATTAATATTAAACTCATTTCCACATTCTGGCATTGAAATGCCAGCAGCAATCGCCGGACGGGAGATTCCGCCTCCCCGATTCCGGTCGCGTTTCATTCAATGTTCTGTTCTATATGTGGCTGTGTGTAATTATTTCACGGCTGTCCTGCTCCCATCTCCCATCTCCCATCTCCCATTTCCCATCCTCCATTCCGAACTGGCCAAATTCACTAAGCCCATTAGGAGGTGTCCTACACATACATACGTGTGTTGGATTACTTAATGAGAAGGCCGTGTATTTGGGGCTGCACATAATTCAGGCAAACTGTATGCTTGTCATTTAAATTTAAGCGACTTAAGTACGCTAGTGATCCTGTTTGCATGTTGATTTCCCACATTACGCATACGCCCCGTCAGGCAGCGTGTCCCTAATTACAATTGATGGTGATTCGCAGGCAGATCACGCAGCCAGTGCGCCAAAACTAATTAAAATGTTTATCAACTTTGTAATTGTCACACCCTAATTGTGGCAGCACGTGATACAACTGTGCCCCGACATTCAATTCAATTCAATTCAATTCAATTCGAAATGAAACGAAACTGCTGTGTTCAGTGCGAATAAGGTATTTATTCATTGACCTCCAGCAGCAGGCTGATCAGTTCCATGGGCGACTTTTTGCACCTGCTGGCATAGGCCGCCTGGCAGTCGCCTCCCCTCTTGCCAAACTGCTCCGATGTGTGGTACTCCCGATCCGAGCTGTGTCCCAGCTGGTCCACCGAACTGGAGGGCCTCAGCACTATGTCCATGATCTCTCCCAGCAGGCCGGATTCGTGGTTCAGCGGCAGTGCGGCATGCTCACAAATCAGCCTGAGTAGGCAACTTCTGCCGGGCAAGCCCATGTTCTCGATGACCATCTCGATGCCGCGGTAAATAATCCAGCGATATAATGCTCCGTAGGGGGACTCCTTCTCCCTGCCCGTAATGGCCATCGGCTTGAGGTAGACCCTTGTTATCTCCGTGGAGTTGGTGGGCAGAAAGTACTCCGCCTTCAACACATAGCCCGAGGTAACCGACTCAAAGTGCAGGTTCTCCACGGGAATACCAATGCCACCGATGAACTGCACACGCGTGGGACTCGTTGGCGGAAAGATCAGGGATCTGCTCAAGCGTTTCAGGTGACCCCCGGCGGAGCACAAGTGCATCCAGCTAAGGAACAGGTATACTCGTATAACAACTTCTGGTCTCATTTTGCCTCCGTTCGGCTCGAGAATCAGCGGTGAACTGTGCCATGGGTTTTCTCACCTCAACTCACTCACTTTCTTCTGGCGGCGGCTTGTTTGTCTGAGCCAAAGAGGCTTTTATGGCCCGAAACCAGCGCAATTAGCACTTTGGTGGCAGCTCACTGATCTAGTTAAACCAATTTCACTAACGACCATGAAACAGACGGCGCCAAAGTGCAGTCTTAAGTGTATTTAAAGAACATAGATTAGCTGCGTACCATGTTTAACCATATCATCTCATTTATTCGAGCACTTCAAAACGCAAAAGAAGTTCAAATAAAATGAGCATCGTATTCTGTCAATATTTACCCTATTCAAACGACTTCGACTTACACTCTTCGCTCCTAGTACAAAGTAATCCAACTAGTTTAAGCAACCTCACATGCAGTAAAGTAACTTAAGTAAAGTGCACAATTGCTTGAACCAAAGGAAAAGGATTGCTAAACGCGTTTCAGGATTGCCCGGGAATGTGTGAGCATGAGCATTGGCATTAAGACAGTAACCGGAGTGGCGGGATGATTCGGATTGGGATGGCGATGTGGATTGGGATTGGGTCTTTTGCTGGAATGCGGAGCGGAAGTTATGCCCTCAACGACTTGAGTAAGTTAAGTGAATTGCCGTTGCATCGGGCGCTGCAAGGCAAAAGAAGCGGAAAATGCGGGATGAGCTCTGAAAGGGCGTAGCCCGGGACTTGAGAAAAAAAAACAAAACATCTCCCTGGGATGTGAAAGCTCTTGGGTGGCGACACTGACCTGGACAGGAAAACGAGAGCTGCTACGATTGAGGGAGAGACGGAGAGATTAGAGAAAAGCGGGAATCAGCACAGAAAATACAAGAGTTTTCCCACTCCGCAGTGGGAAAATGTGAAACGCATAAAAAGGACTGAAACTGTAGGAAAAACTAGTTGATTTCTCGATTCCCCTGCCATCTGACTTCCTCTGTCTAGACATTGTATTGTGTTCAGGGCTATTTATTAAGCGGGCGATTTAATGTGCGGATGACAATGCTCTAAAACAGATACGAAATGTTGCAGAACACGCGATTCTACTTGTTCTAAAGAGCTACAGCCAATCATTTTTCCTTCTAAAGTTACTTGTCACATTCAGCCCCTTTAACATAACAACCTTTTCATAATATAATACCTAAACTAACATCTAATACATTTTAATTGCATTTATTTGACATCCGCTTGTCACTTAGTTCAAATTTACCATCTTTTTGTAAACCCCACTTTATTTATTTCATAGCTTAAGCATTAAAGTTAATGTGTGTTTCAGGGAACTGTAGGTAAACAAATGCCTCTTTAAGTAGATCAAAAAGCAAGTAAGGGAAAAGTAATTTATCCATAGTTTTTCTTACCACTTCCATTTCGGAAACTGGAGCACCGCGGAGGCAATAAAAAGTTGGACAATGCATTGCGGCAACGCGGAACTTGCAACTTGGATGGTGGCAGATGAGGAACCGCAACGAAGGCCACGAAACTTTCACCTGCAGCACTTTATGTGCATCGTTACCCGCTGCAGTGGTGAACTTCGGGCCAACTAGTATGCAAAATGAAGGCAAAAGTTGCCCAAGGCGACTGGCTATCGATTCCCGTTGCAAGCCAAATCAATTATGTTGACAGGCCGAGAGCACCATTCGCAGAGGTAAGCGCATCTGTGGAACAGTTTAAATGCCAGAACGTTTGGGCGACGGGCGCACGTGTCGTATGCGTAATGAGTGCCCCAAACAGAAATGCATTCATCACCGCCTGGGTGGAAGTGGGTGGTGCTATGTGCTGGGTGCTGTGTGCTGGGCGCTTGGAGCTTAGTGCTTTTGCAAGTGTCGTCGTCGGCACATCTTGACCTCGCCGAGCCTCGAAATTACCTCGTTCGTGCTCCAGGGCGCCGCAATTCCTTTGCCCAACCGACGGGGACAACTCGTCTGGCAAATGAATGTGTCTTACTTATGCTTATTTAGTTTCTGGCCCAAAAGGAGCAGAAGCTGAAGCTGAAGCTAAAGCTGAAGCTGCAGAAGCTGAATGGAGGGAGTGGGCGTGGGTAATGAGTTAAATTATTATGCAAACGACGGCTCCATGTCTTCAGCTTGGAAATGTGTGCTCCACATAAACAAAACACTCGAAATGTGTGCCGGGGACAAACAGAGCTCCTGAAGCCACTAGGCAGTAGGCAGTAGCCAGGCGAAGAATCTGCTTTCCGGGAGGCCAGGCGGCATAAATGTAGATTAGATTCGGAAGCTGGGGAAGCGGGGGAAGCGGTGGAAGCGGGGAAGGCGGGGCAGGAAGCTGCACACTCGATGCAAGTGGCATCATTTGGAGCACTCCGTGAATCTTCAGCACAGCCCCACTCACACCGCCCTCTCCATCAATGCCAGCCAGCCATATTATTTATGGACTTTGCACACAATAATTGGCAAGCTTTCCGCTCCACAGCGCTTTGGTCAGCAAAAGGACAGTTCGCATTGGGATCGGAAATCAGAAATGGCTCTGGTATGGGAATTGGATGGGCTCTGGATTGGGAATCGATGTGGGACGTGGAGTGGGGTGGCATTGCTGGTTTGTTGACTCCGAAATAATTGTTCTGTTTTTCGAGGCTATAAAAAGCATCGATGAACAGGTGTACATATTTGGCAATCAGCTCCAATTTATGATTGTCAAGCAGCAACAGAAAAAGAAATATATGAAAATCATTATTAAATCGACCATTAAGACATCAGCTAATTGTATTAATTATTCAATTTGACTTTTTATAGTCATTAATATTTATACCCGTTTATCGTAGAGTGAAGGGGTATACTAGATTCATTGAAAAGTATGTAACAGGCAGAAGGAAGCGTTTCCGAGCATATAAAATATATATTATATATTCTTGTCCGTCTGTCTGCTCGTCTGTCCGTACACTGTCACAATCACACTTTTGAAAATTTTGTTTTCATTTTTTAATTTTATTTGCAATCGCATTTAAATTTAGAAATTCTTTTTTTTTTTTGTAATTTTGTTGTATTTTTTCTGATGTATCATGTTGTAGAAACTCAAAAAAATTAAGAAATGTCTCAAGGCTGAAGTTCTAAACTCCATAACTCAACTTATCTTAATCGGATTTTGAAGTGGCATATCTCTAAATGTTTCTGGCGCAATTTTCTAAAAATCTGCATTCAAATTTATAAATCAATTTTTTTTTAAATTTTTTTGTAATTTTTCTGATGTAGAAATCCAAAAATATTAAAAATGTCCCAAGGCTGAAGTTCTTAACTCCATAACTCAACTTATCTTAATCGGATTTTGATGTGGCATGTCTCTAAATGTTTCTGGCGAAATTCTCGAAAAATCTGCATTTAAATTTAGAAATTCATTTTTTTTTTAAATTTTGTTGTATTTTTTCTGATGTATGATGTTGTAGAAACTCAAAATAATTAAGAAATGTCTCAAGGCTGAAGTTCTAAACTCCATAACTCAACTTATCCTAATAGGATTTTCAAGTTGCATATCTCTAAATGTTTCTGGCGTAATACTCTAAAAAATTTTTAAATATTTTCTAATTTTTTTATTTTTTTTTATTTTTTTTTCCACTTTTTACCGATATTTCAGAAAATTTTGAAATTTCTCGTTTGCACTTCCACTAGCTGAGTAACGGGTATTTGATAGTCGGGGAACTCGACTATAGCATTCTATCTTGTTTAAATATGCCAATTATATGTAGTATAATATTGCAAAAGAAGTACAATTTATTTTCTCATATACTGCCAATTATAAAAATTGCATTAAATATGCGTGCACATCATGCAAACAAAATACCACTATACGAGGGACAAAAGAATCGAACATATCCAGCCCTTACGAATTGTGAGTTTTCCAACAAATTGGTCCACTGAAATAAAACGACAAGAAGTGAGTTTAAGGGTTGCAACCATACTTCAAACGTTATTGGAACAGCATGGCACTGACTTTGATGAGTTCTTAAATTTGCTGTCCCCTGATATCCTTTATTTTGTCACAGGATTTCACACATGACACAATAACTTCCGAAGCGAAATCAATTTACAAGCCAAATATTTGGGCCATAACAAGGCTCCAAACTGGCTCTAATTATGCATGGTCACCATGCGGGTCACTTACCGAATTTGAATGCAAAGCTGGATGGGTCAAAAAGGTGTCCACGTGTCCACGTGTCCATGTGTCCACGTATCCATGTTCCCGAATCTGTGTATGCTTGCTTGGCACGGTCCGAATATGGGAAATGCATGCAAATGACCCGAACACAGCAAACATTCTAATCGGCAATTGTGTTTGTGTGCTTTTTGTTGATATGGAGTTGTCTTTGCTTGTTTTGCTGATTTCGAAGGGGGAACTTCAATTCCGTGCCAAAGGATAGCCAGCCTGGCCGGGCCATAAGAAGGATTCAAGCAGATAGGAATGTACACGTATGGGTATTTGCAGGTAAGGTACTTTGTAATACGCCTCAAATATGACCACATTACAACTTAAACTTTGGAAATATCTAACGCAATTGAAGCTCTTTAAAATGAAGGTCCTGGACTAGAACCAGGAGTTTGCCAAAATACAGAGACGCTTCAGTTCTTAGCATAATTGATTTTAATTTTATGTAAAATTACACATTCCCCTGGGTTGGACTCTCCACAATAACAAGGTTACAGTCTGCCAAACTCTTATTAAAAGTTTCGGGGCTGACCAAAAGCTCTTTATTTAGTTACAGTCCCAAGGACGTGGGTGAACACGGCTTGAAGCCCTTTAAATGAGTTCAAATTGAAACACCCGGCCCGGACACGCTGGGAACTGTATTCAAATATTTAATCCAACCGGGCAGACTGCATTCACAATAAACCCATTCCCCCACTGCCCACTGCCCACCCCCCACACCCCCACTCACCCACTTTCCCACTTGCCACCATCGGTGGCTGCCACATAAAGAACAGCTGTGTCCACCGTGCTGAATTTCATGACACACCGAATGGAAAACCCAGGCTGGAGCATCGGGGAGCATTGGGATTGGGACGTGGTGGAGCAGTGGGAGTGGGGCTTAGGATGTCGACTCTCTGGCCTTTTCGTGTTTAATTGAGTTTGAAATAGGTGCCAGCTTCTCTGGCCTCCCAGCCGGTGGGCTCTGAAATTGGCTTAGTTGCGAGTTGCCATCGAAACAGAAAACCGGAATATACTCGTATGGAAGGAGTGAATGCAGCTGCTTTTTTTTATTTTCCAAATTCAACTCCAACATTGATGTATTGCCTGCCAAGATTTTGCGGGGGCATAAACAATAAGGAGTGACTGTAAAGTGGCTACGTTAGCCTGCCGAGTGTAGCTCGCATCGAAATGTCAAAATGTAATCCTTAATCGGCCCAAACCCCAATCCCATCCCTTCCCAGTAACTCCGCTTTATGTTTGCCCGGCAATCCTTTTCCCCAATTCATTTATTTCAATTGTTGCCGCAGCTTCCGCCGCTTGCCGACAAAAGGCCGTAGTCAACTATACGGCGTAATAAGCACTTTTTATTCGGGGCACATTGTGAACGCGGCAATTTTATTGTTTCCGGGGGCGTTCAGATCGGCAGTGGGTTTACTGTGGGCTAAGCCCCTAGATTTTTACCAGAAATGATGGCTATGGGGCTTAAAGTGGAACAAAAAAGGGCTCAAAAGAAGTCGTGGTGATTTGAGCAAAAAACTTTGTTCATTTACATTCATAATCTTGTAGATTTTATAGGGCTTTCATATCTATCTATCTATTTTCTTTTCTTATAGTCATTGTTTCTGTACTGCATTTTCAATATTGAAAAGCAGTTTAATACTTGTAACAACAACTTTATTATAGGCCCATTGTATAGAACTTCAGCTTTAATTCGCCCACGCCCCCGCTTTGCCCCAAATGGGCGTGGCTGATGGCGCGCTTTTGTTTTCGCGACTTTCAAAAGCAACCCGAAATTTGCCTACATTCGTTTCATTTTATAACCCGAAAGGAATAAAACAAAGCAAAGTTTTCAACTTTTTGTTTAGTCTTGAATGACATCGTTGTCTCCCAACTTACTTTTATGTGCCCAAGAGGCAGCCGATTGAAGGAAAGCAGGTGGTGCCCGAAATTTACTTACCAAGTACTTACTTGCCTATTTCAAAAGCCATTTGTATAAACGGCAACGGTTCGGGCCCAGGTCCCCGAAGAAATGTAATAAAATAAGCCTCCACTTGGCAGCTGCATAAACAAATACCTGATAAAGATAGCTGGAAAAGCGGAAAAACGGGCGCCGCTTTGTTGGAGATTCGGGTCCATTTTCTGGACCGGGGCCACTCCAAAAAGTATTTGCATAAAATGTTGCAGCATTAGCGGCAGCCACTACACATTGGGACAATCCGGGGAATACACCCGGACTCCGGTATTTTTTATTAAATTTTATTATTATGTTTTGCATAATTTTTGCCCTTTTTCAGCTGGCCAGAAATTAGACGGGGTGCGCCTGTGCCTTGGAGGACATTGCTGGTGAAAAACCCTTGGCATTCAGCCTAACTCCGGCGATCCGGCCAAATACTTTTGGCAAGCATTCGAAGTTCCTCAAGTGGAAGGCTTTGATTTAAATGTAGACAAACTCGCTTAATGCCCGCGCATCCAGCTCTTTAACAATTTCCGCTTCCCGGGCAAAGAACTTAAATACAAGTCGAATAGCCAAAGCATATTTACAGCACCCCGGGGACTCGGGAAATCGTAGCCAGAGTCGAAGAAGACCAGAAAAATAGCCGCCAAAGTTGCTCACAGCGCGACCGCACAAAACTCGAATGCGACAATTAATTTCAGTGAATTATGACCGCAGAGTGGAAAATGGCGCTAATGTGACGGCCTTTGCCAATTCGCTTTGCTGTTTGCTCTCTGCAGCTTTTCCAGGCCACACCAGACCGACCGAAAAACACGAACAGCTGTCAGGGCATCCGTTTTTGTTGTTGGCCACGACTGTGCGACTTTGTGTCCGGCCAACTTTTTGGGCGGCACGGCGACCACAGACCAAAATAGACAGTCGGTTCGGGGTTGGGGCTTCTGGTTCCCTGATTCCCTAACTCCACTGCTCCACTTGCTCCACTGCTCCAGTGCTTCCCAGGCGTGTCGTTTGCAATATGACAGCCAGAAACCGAACGGCACAACGCTGCGTATACGCGATATGCGCAAATGCAGCGAACCTTCGAAAATGTCACAGCCACGCCAATCGGAGCTTGGAAACGGTGTCGATCTCTGCCGCCATAATTCACAGCCAAACATTTCACCACCGCCGCGCACACCGTTGCATGTCCCCATTGTTCGATGCTTTCCGTGCCCCGTGCCACAAAGAGGATGAAAGCTGGATAGCAGCAAGAATCACGCAAAAACGCAACAAAATGGCAGCCGGAAAGTATGGCAAAAACACGCGGAAGTCGCGAGCTTAGCCCGCTGAAAATGCCCGTAAAGTACAATGAACCGCAGAAGCTGGAAGGCGGCGTGGTCCGGGTTGTCCTGGTGCTGCGATGGGATGTGGGCGACGCCAAGTGGATTTCTGTCTTTGTGCCTGCGTCCTGGAAAACGCGAAGAGGTATGCACTATGTACTCGGGCGCAAAGTATTTCAGAAACTGATTTTAGACAAATCTGCTGAAGGAGATTGTAAATGTTTAAAGTTTGTTGATGTCTTTCCATTTTGAATCGTAAATCATTATTGCAACTTTAGTGTTATGTTTCCCATTATCCAATAAGTTACAAGAAAAGTTAGACCACATGTTGTGTACTAAACCTTTATAAGATCTTTTTATTAGTAAGCGTACTAGGGGCTTTAAAGCTTGTAAATGAATTGAATGCCCGGCAATTCTTTGAAGTTGGAAAAGTGCTTAGCAAGAATGAACTGGGTAGCAGGTATCTTTTGGTCGGGTCACTCTCACTTGCATCCTGGTTTTTCCGCTGCACTTGGCACCATTTATCCGCCGTGAGTGACAGTTTCAAGAGGGACAGATGCTGGAGATGCGGAGATGGAATTCCCGACTCCTGCACTTTATTCCCGCTCCTAATTCGATGGCAGCAATGGAGAACGCTTTATAATAATTTAATGTTGTTCCGGACGCAGAAGTTTTTCAGATCCATGTAATTGCTGCAGGGGAAATTATCATTGGGCTTCTGATGTTGGTTAAATAGTTGGTTTTGATCTTCGTCTGTATGATGAAATTCCAGGCTCATTTTGCGTCCCTTGCAGATGGTGAACTCGCCCTCGTCGAAAAGCTTTCGCCTCATCTCAAATGTGGCTTCGCTTGCAACTATGGACGCCACTTGTGGTTCCAAGGAAACCTTCTTCTCGGAGATGGTCAGCGAGGTCTCGCTTAATTCCGATCGGGTTAGACTATTCGACTCCAATTTGGCCGTTAGCATCGAGTGATCTAATTTCTGTTGCCTTTGCGGGAATGGGGTTGCCGATCCCTTGGTACTTTTTAATCCATATTCGCGATTGCTGGTCGTTCGATCCTCCAAATCGGCTGTTTTTCTATAGAAACCAATGCCAAAGGCATACTTTCCCTTGCATTTGGGCTTGTACGTATTAGCTGCATAACTTTTCTGCATTGTTTTTAGGTATTTATGTTTTTTGTGTCGGCTTCTGTGCCTTGTATTCTGTTTAACTGACTTAGAGTTGTTCAGTATTTTCTAGGCCTACTAACAATTATAGAAATTACAAGGCAAAGTTATGTATCAATAATATTATCAATATAATTGTGTGAAAACCATTGCCTTTTGACTAAAATATTTAAATTCAAAAAATTTGGCACTGAAAATGTGTTTAATGTGTGTGTGGCCCAAGTAGCTAAGTGTAACCAAGTTGGTCTAATTATGTTGAAGTAAGGGCTAAAATGGGTCACAAAAGTCGACAATCTTGAAAACTATAAACAAATCAGAAGGCTTCAGAAACTTTCTGCCACCCACTTGCACCGAAAGTTGATGGCGCCCGCAGTTTGAAAGTTTTCCATTCAATTCACTTAAGACTCTTTTCGCCTTTCGCGTTTGCATTTTGATGCGGCAACATTTCCACAGCTTCCCCATGCTCCACACTCCACCAACCCGCACCACATTCTCCCACTAACTCGTACCTTGATGGCCCAGTTCGCAGTCAACTTTCCTGGCCAGAGGATAACTGGGCGAAAAACCAGCGCAGAGCGACGACGACCAACAAGCGACGACCAACAAGCGCCGACCAACGGAGTCGTTGCAGCTAATGGTGTTTATTGCATTTACTCCCCGGCTGCCACTTAAATCGGCGACACTGTGGGCGGGTTTGGTGGTTTACCACGCTGGGTTGGGCTTTCGGCCAGGAGGAGGAGCAGCAGCAGCAGACGGAGCAACACCTGCAGCTACGCAAATACCCCGCAGGCGGCAGACCAAGCACAACCGACTATGGACTATGGACGATGGACGATGGACTATGGACGATGGACTCCGGACCCACAGCTCCCGCCAGGTGCCTTCTCCGCTCGCGTGGAAGAAAGTGCAAAGTAAATGCACAACACAAAGTCTGTCTGGCGCCGCCACTGGTGAACGGGTGAATGGAGCAGGGGGCGTGGCATGTGGCATGTGGCAGGACGATGGCAGCCACAACTGCGGGTGCAGCCAAAAGAGCAACTCACCTGCCGCACCATCTACCATCCAGCCAAGCTGTTGTGGCACAGATTTGGCTGACGCAAAGTTTGATTAAATCACATGACAAGAAAGGATGAGGCGGAGGAGGACAAGTACGAGGAGGAGGAGGTTGGCCAGCGACTTGTGGGACATGGATTCAAGTGGCTTGATACCACTGCACAAGGAAAAATAATAAGTTGCGTCCGACTGGCAGGATTATCTCCGGGGCTTAAAATGTTGAAATTTGATTGTTAGTGAGTTGAGTTAAGTTGCATTTAATACCGTGCCCTTAATGCTTTCTATGAATACATCAAAAGAAGACAAATTTTATTAAATAATTTAGACTTCATAGAAACTAATATTTCGATTTTCAGTGCAGTTCCACAGAGCCAATGAGCCACTGAGCCACTGACTGCGGGCGTCGGGAAAGTAAATAAATTCATTAAACGTTTAGAGCTGGCCAGGTGGGTCCGGTTTGCCTTTTGTGCCTGGGTAAAATATTCAGTTACCCGGATTAAGTGGATTACCATTCAGCACGTTGCATCGTTCCAGAATCTCACGATCTTTGGGACAAAGACTGGCTTGGCGTGGATATGGCAGCATTGCATTCAAATGCCTTTTTTAAGACGGACATTAACAGGAATTTAGGGATCTTTTGTTCTTGGCTCTTGCTGTTCGTGGATGGCGCTCAAAGCTCCAAAGTCGGAATCAAATCGATTCAATTCAATCGAGTTCGCATCTGGATCCCACGACGCAGTCCGCGTTCCAATCACTTGAAATTTTAGCGAGTCCAGGAGGGGTAGGATGAAGAAGGCAGAAGTGTCCTTCGTCAACAGACGATGAGTACGAACAGATGCGGATACACAAAACAGCTAACATACAGACAGAACGCGGTGGACTGGAGTACCCGAATCGAGTGATTTGATTCAGGTACTGTTTCTATTCCGCACAGGGCGGATTCAGTAGCAGCTCCCAGGTATCCTCCTCCGCCTCCGACGACTCGGAGCTGTCTGTTTCATCGGAACGCGAGGCGTAGCAGCGATTGCACTTTACCCGGTACCAGAAATTCATATTGAAGCATAACTTGCACAGCCAGTCGTTCTTCTGTGGCCACCAACGACGAGGGCTACCGGCTCCTCCGCCTGATCCCGTCCAGCTACTACTTGCCCTGTTATTCTGAAGTGCGACCACCTTGTCCGCCTGGCATCTGTTGCAGCTGGAACGCCAGACGAAGTTGCTGTTCCGGCAGATCGTGCACACCCAATTGTCACTGGCCGGCTTCCACTTCAGCGCCCGCTGGCGACGTTGGTGCTCCGGCGAGTTGAGCTCCCGCGGATAGCTGTACCGGACACTGCCCCTCCGGGTGGACAGGTAGGCGGGCAGGACGGTGAGTACCTGGCCCATGAACTTGGCGCCACTCAGACAACTAATAGCCGCATGGGCGGAGAATGGACTCACGTAGGTAATAGTGGCTTCACCTTTGGAGCGTCCCGTCATCTTGTTCTTGTAGACGAAGATCTTCGGCTTGTTGGTCGACTCGTCCATCTGGATCACGCCCAGTTTGCCGAAGAACAGGATGATATCGTTCTTGGTCACATTGAGGCGCATGCCCAGCACGAACACCGTTTCCGGCTGGATCACATACTGCTCCTGCCCGATGTTTATGAAGGGACAATGGCGCGGTAGTGGCAGACGGGGCATGTAGTCGGCGGCTGTGCGCGGGAACACCATGTAGGATGTGTTGCCACCCATGCAGGGTGAGAGCGGCAGCCTCTGCTGGTCAGTACCCTCCGCTGCAAGCTCCTCCATTTCCTCCAATCCGTTCATCTCTTCCCGCTCCACCAACTCGCCTTGGTTCATCTGCAGATTCCCTTCGGGCTCCGGCTCTGTGTCCATGCTCACGGATTCGCCTGATGTTGTCGGGCTTGAGGATGACGTGCTGGCCACCACCTGCTGGTCCGGCTCTTCACCGCAGAAGTGGTCATCCTCCTGGCCCAAAAGCAAGGATCCGCTGGCATCGCCGCTTCCATCCTCGAAGCGATAGAGATCACCGTACATGCTTCTGGGACTCTGAGCGGAACTGGTACTTGCCTGGGGATTGGTGGCAGGTCCGAGGCCAAGTCCCAATCCAGAACCCAATGGGGATCTGGCCATGTAGCTGGCGTGGAACATCTGGTGCTGACTCTGCACCTGTGGCTGTGGCTGTGGCTGCTGGGTGTCCGAGTAATTTGGATTGTAAAAAGAATTGGCATACACTACGCTGGCTGATGTGCTATCCATTGTATGTAAAAAATATAGGTAAAATTCCTGATTGTGGGGCCTTTACTGCTGATCGAACACGAACCGATTCTTTTAAAAACAACTGAAATCTTTGATAACATCCAAGAGACTAGAAGTATAAAAATGAACTGAGCTCCGAGTCTAAGTTTCTTTGATAGATTGTGTAGTAGCCTACTTGGCAGCCATGTTTTTCCAATTCAAACAAATGGTGTACCATTTGAATTCATTACTTTTGACTCAGAAAAACTGTGATTTGTTTCTTTATACACACAATACTTTATCATTTTTTCCGCATCAAAATATAATCCGAAGTATTAACAATATCAGTACTGCACATAAAAACCAAAATATCAACCGTTTGATGCCAATGAAAATGTTTTAAATAAAAACGACAGCGGCAGGATTAATTTGATTCAATTATGTGGAATTTACTGAGTGAAAATGTATTAATAGCAAACGTAAAAATGCAATATGGACATCAAAATGGTTGGCAATGGTACTACGTCCATACCTTTTAAGAGATTTGACCTGGCTTTGCCATCGGTAGTCTATAGTTGAAAGCGCGGAGAACTATGCAAATTTCCGTGATTGGCGGCTAAAACTGGATGCATCCAACCACTTTGCAGCTCACTGATGACTTTGCACTTCGCTTGCCGTCGTCTTCGGAAAATTGATTCATAATTTCTGCACATTTTCACTTTAATCAGCAAACTTTGATTACATTTTCACAGCGTGGGATGGCGAAGAAAAGCACCTGAATTCAATTAAAGAGGTTCGAGCTGAGCACCCACTGGGATCTGAAACTGAAGCTCATATTTTTCGGAGACGAGTCTCATCCTTTGACTGACCAATCAAGATGGCTGGCACTCATCAAGCCAATTAGCTGCCAATTACCCCACTAATGACCGACCACATTAACCCCTCAAAGCAACCCGAAATGGGGGGCAGTCCAGAATAATGTCCTGCCAACGGAGCGTGGACACTGAAGACATGTTTATTAATATCCCGAGCCCGAACTCAAGCCCGGCCACCCTGATAAACGAAAGTGCCACGTTTGTCGCCAACTCGTAAGAGGAAAAAAATCAACATTTTCACCAGCAATTCGCTTTTATGGCCGCCTCTTTACGACCAAGTCCGCTGACCTTATCATCACATTCCGGGCTCTGGGATCTGGTGTCCGGTGTCCTGTACGGAAGCCCCAGCTTCATTAGTAGCCCCCGCTGTCGTGTCGATTTCTAAGGATGGAGGAGGGTCAGCATCTTCAGCAGCAGCAGCTTTACTTCGGAGCGGCAAAGTTTTACTTTAACCCGTCAAATATTTCCCCCTTGAAATGAAGCAATGAAGCTGGAAGCTGGGAACCGCCGACACGAAATTAAAAATCAACTGTCTTGAAGGGAAAACAACAGCGAAATGGAAACTGTTGCCGGGAAAGTTCCTATTCCGTTGGTGGAAAACTTTGTGCGCTCATAAAAATCGAGACAGGGCAAATTGTCTTGCAGTATAATTGCACAAAACTTTGACTTTGAAGCTCGTCCGTAATTGAAAAGACAAAAGCGCAGCGCAGCAATTGGCCCGGAATATAAGCTGGTATATGACTACGATGCGTTCGGGTATGGCATGGTACGGGATGGTATGGAATGGTATGGGATGGCCAAAGGGATGACTTTTCATCAGCATCTCTCAGTGCACACACAGTGCAGCTTCCATGTTGTCTTTCCTTCCATTTGGAGCGAAGGCGAAGGTGGAGCAGCTAATGAATTGGCTGCCAGCCGGAGCAGAGCAAACACGCTGCACAGCTCGGCAATCTACCTGAATAAACTGACACGAATCGGAAGGTGCATTGGATATCGAAAACACCTTCCCACCTATCCAACTATCCCACTATCCACCTATCCACCCTGCCCATGAATACCGCCCACAGTCGAATTAATGGAGGGGCGGCCAGTGGGGCGTTGAAAATCAATATTCATAAAATGTAATACATATTTAATTGAGATGAATTGCGTGCATTCAGTCAGCATAGGGTGCAATCCATTTCAATGGGATGAGTGCAATTAGGTGTTTAACTGCATCATACTGCACTTCTGCAGGGCTTTATAGGCAGCTAACGCCTCAAGTCCATCAGAACCAATTATACCTATTAATCATAGATTTCACTTAACGCTGAAATTGTTTTAAATACGTGTATGGTGTATAAGCAAGATAATACTAATTTAGCTGTGGTTTATATTTAAGGCAATTGGTTAGCTTGAGCGAAATAATATTGTTGTATTAAATCTGCGAGGTGAAGTTAAGGAGTTGTACTCGAATCACTTGTGCACGGAACCAGAAAACCCTGGAAGTTGAACCCAGTGCCACCGGAATGTGGGCTTATGCAACTGCCACAGAGAAGCAAAATAACAAGCAATAAAATGTGTACGTGTCTAAATTTTAATATGGTTTCGGGTGCGCACATCCAGTTGAGATGATCATGTACATTCATTGCGGAATGTGTGTGTTTGCCAGTCCGTGTTTATTTGACTTGCTACTTATTTATTACGAAGCATAATGAAATTTCACGTAATCCTCATTAAAGCCAGAACAAAGGCTCGGAGTTTGGGCAAACAACTTCAAGGCGCTGCTGTGTAGACTTGCACATTCAAATCTCAGTCATGACTCAATTTCAGCAAAAGTACGCAGCAAATAGCAGCTGTTCGGGGAAGGATATGAACACCCACTCGCCAGTACACAGATTATCGACTTCTGAAGCACAGGCAGACACAAAAGCCAGTCAGACGTCTCCAGCGCTCCCACACGTCCAATACAAATAAATCAGACAAAGCATATAAATCTAAATTGTATCGCATTGTGGCGCATTTCGCCTCACCTTCTGCTGCTTTATTGGTAAATTGGCGGGTTGGGGGATTGGCATTGGCCTTTGTGCCCCAAGCCGCCTGGCTTCCACTTGGAGCACCTGAGTCGCATATCGGGTACTCGGTACTCGGTACTCGGTTCGATTGCCTGCCACGTTGAATTCCCATCGATTTCGCCAGACCCGCTACAAATGGTCATGCCATTCAGCCCTTTTTTCTGCGGTTTCCATTCTGCTGACAGCGCAATTATCGTTGGAGTATATTGAGTGCTGAAATTTCAGCACTCAGTCAACAGGAGCCCATATACCAATTCCAACGTTATATAAAAGTCACTTTATACGATAACCAAAGCAGTGTTGCTTCAACATACTAAGCATGTTTGAGTAAACTGCACGACCAGTTCAACAAACTGTTCCGGCTGATCCTCGTACACACAGTGTCCTGCATCCAGAATCTGTACCACCGTGTTTGGGAAATACCTCTGCATCACTGCAATGCTGGTCGTGGTCACGAACTCCGACTGGGAACCGGCGATGAGCAGGACCTCGCCCATGTAAGGACGCAGTCCGCCCAAAGTGGCCTCGTAATTGATCATCATATCCCCCCAAGAGCTTAGAACCGCCTGCGGATTGACTGCCCAGCCAAAGGTGTTGTCCTGCATCTTGCGCAGATTGTAAATAATGCGACGCAGCTCGGAGGCGTCGTGAACCACATCCTGGAAGAGTGGCAGGATGAACGTGCGCCCCTCGGAAAGGGATAGATTTGGGGGAATACTGGGCGCCACCTGGAGCATCATCTCGAAGACCTGCCGGGTGAGATAGAAATTACTGGGCACCGGTGCCGGTGTGATGTCCACCAGTATGACACGCTCCACGAGATGCGGCTGAGTGAGTGCCAGTGTCATCATTGCTCGACCGCCCATTCCGTGTCCGAGTGCCACGATCTTGTTCAGACTCTGGTGGCTCATCAGTGCCTCCACGTCGGCGGCCAGATGCATTGGCGAATGGCCGGATATGTAGGGACTGAGGCCATGGTTCCGAGCATCCACGGTGATCACCTGGCGCAGACCTTCGTGGCTGAGATTAACAGCCACCTGTCGCCAGGACTCCAGTGACAGATTGAGGTCGTGCATCACCACAATTGGTGGCGCCTGCATCATATTACGCGGCGAGCTGTAGGAGACGTACTCCAGACGAGTGCCGTGGACAAATGACGACCGGTAGTTCCGCAGCACTTGGGCTCCGATTCTGGCAAGGATCGAACCGAGAAGTCGCTGTCTTGCCATGATTACCGAAAATTTCGAAAAGCTGTCAGTTCGGCAGGGAACTACATTAAAAGGTGGGTCTCCCTCTGTTATCCATGTAAAAATTCACTGAAATCTCTCCAATTTGATTGATTTCTTTAATTTTCAAACGAAACCGTGTGACATATTTATAAATATCCTCATGGTGTGCCTCGATGCGGTTGTTATTCAATGCCATTGCATAAGAGAAGCACTTTTATTTTCATATTTTTGTCAGTCAACAGCTCGAGTTGTACCTTGGGATATTACGTATACGCCCCGTAGCGGCTGTCGTTTCAGGCCACAATGGTATTAGCCGTAATCCACTGGGGCTAATGCCTCGTTTAACGCTCCGGAGTCGGAGTCTAAGCGCTTTCATGTCGCTTACAATTGCGGCTGGCAGTGCAAATCCCCAAATTGCGTAATAAATAAAATGCATTTGCGTGGAAAATTAGGAAATGGCAGAAGGAGCGACACGAGAAGGGGGAGTAAATTCAAATTTCCACATTTTCATATTTTTACATTTTTACATTTTCATAATGTGAGCGCGCTGAGTTTGCCATCACAAAGGGGCATAAATCTTGGCAAGTGCTCAGACACAGACACAGACACAACCAAATGGCCTGAGAAATTTCATGTTACTTGAGTTCCCTTTTTTAGTTGCACAAATCGAAAGATGGAGCTCGTTTGTTTTTGAAAGCCTCGCCAACGGACGCCGTCTAATGGCTGGAATCGAAATGAATGCAAATTTCCAAACTATTTTTACCCGGAGTCCCTCGCCTTTGAACTTCGATTTAGCCATTAAAGTGGGTACACTTCGTGGCAGCTGTCTGTCTGGCAGTCTGACTGTCAATCGGAATTGACAGTATCGGAGGCACTTCATATCCAATTTCAGGCTGTTGACACAATGGAGCACCCTTGAGTAGTACTCCTCTGGCTTGGAAGAACATAAAACGAACTAAATAAATAAACTGGAAACCTCATTTGGAGCCATAAAAACGAACTTTCGAATGCAAACCCATAGTTGAAGTCGTGTTTAGCCCCTTTTCCAATCAGCCCCATTGAAAAGTTTAGCGACAGTGAAATCCCCCGAATGCTGGATACGACCCCCCAGGGAATCAGACCTCCAAATTCCCATCAAAGGATTACCTCAGCCTGTCAGCGCATTCCATTCTAAGCCTTGGACGCTGTCCTGTTGCCACGCGGCAAAATACTTGCCAGAATCGGGGGAATGCCTTTCATCTCCATAGCATCACAATCTTAGGGGGATTCAGATTCGGAGCGGAAAGCCGGCGTAATTATCCGCGCAGGTGCATTGAACTCCATTCAGCAGGAGAGCTGAATACGGAGCAGGACTCCCAGAGAGTCACTTATAAACAAAAACAAATGCATGCAACAGATTGGAGGTTTGAAGACAAGCGACTTTCGGAGACAACGTTAAGGTTAGATGATTCACTTAAATTAATAATGAAATCACATTAAATTCAACTAAACCGAATATTTTTGAAATACATTCTAGTCTTACAAAAATTTGTAATAAACTATTTGAAAACTTTCTAACTTTAAAGTCTTTTAGGACTTGTTTGAAAACCGTGTTACTAAACGGTTAGCTTCCCCAATCGGTTCGTGTCACGGATGCCTTGAAAGCACTTTGTATAGGTATCCAATACGTCAACCACCAGCTTATAACCGTTTCGTGGGTAGGAGTAATCACTAAGAAATCGGTTGCAGGATTTTGATAAGCTATGCAAGGATGCCCCGTGTTTATTTAAGCACTATATAAGATATAATCAAAGGTTATATTCATATGCAAACAAATTTGTTAGACGCACAATTTTAAGCGAAATATACAACGAAATAAACAGCCCTTATTAATTTCAAGTCATTTGACCTACTACAGACAGACTACAATAGAATATTATAATAAAATCTTCAACTTTGTTAAGCGAAATAATTGTTCAGTTCAGTTGGAAATGTCTGCTCTCAACAGATATGAAAGTCAGAACATCAGATTTTACCTCAACAACCCTCCAGCGAGGACGACCAATCGGATCGCACCAAACTGTTGCCAATGCAAAATGGCCTCCAAGCAGATGCTGCCATCCGCCGGGGAGGAAAATCCAATAAGCAAAATTCGGAGCAGCACCGAGCTGACTTCGCAGCCCGTGTGGACAATCAGAATTTATTGCAACACAGTCTTCCAAGCAGAACAGACCCAAGGTCTTCCAATTGCAGTACCATCCAATACAACAGACAGCCATGCAGCACCCACATCCCAGTGACCAGCCCACCTATATGCCGGATGTTCCATTCCAGCCGCTTTGGGGTCAGGAGGCTCCACCGCCGCCCATTGTTCCATACCAAGAGCTCATCGCCGGATTTCCCTGCACTGATTTGTGTAAGTACCTCGGACAAAATTCCCATGGAAGAAGTGTTCTATGTTGATATGTTCTCCTATCCTAAAGCCTTGTGGCAGCGCTCCCAAGTAACTCCTTTGGTGCCCCAGCGTTCGGCGACAAATGGAAGGGCGAACGGCTCCTCCAGCTCCTCGAAGAAAACGCGCCGCCGAGTAGCATCAATGGCCCAACGGAGAGCTGCAAATATCCGTGAACGCCGTCGGATGTTTAACCTAAACGAGGCCTTCGACAAGTTGCGTCGCAAGGTGCCCACTTTCGCCTACGAGAAACGGCTGTCCCGCATCGAAACCCTTCGTTTGGCCATCACCTACATCGGATTCATGGCGGAGCTGCTGAGCGGCACGCCCTCCAATTCCCACAAATCCCGATCCGATGTCTATGGTAGCATGAATGGTCACCATCAGGCCCCGCCACCGGCAATTCATCCACACCATCTGCATCCGGCGGCGGCATATCAACGCGACTTTGCTTCACCCTACAATCATAGCTTGTCCTAGTGAGGTTGCTTAGGCTGAGGAAATCCAAACGACGATTTAAATACTCAAATAAATGCAAATACTGTTTCTAGTCAGATCGGTTTTGTTAAAATATTGTAGTTATAGGAATAGATAAATAATGTTTTCATAAAACTTTATATACTTGTATTGTTTAAAAAACAATAGAAATATTAAAAAACATATAAATACTAATAACAAAGAAAACCAACTTACATTTGTTGTGTTCCAATATATATTTTTTAAATTAGTTATTTATCGTAAGTCATATGAAGATTGCAATTTTTTTTGCTCATAATGGGGACATTAAAATTTGCTTTGTCAACATTAACCTATCGCCTATTTCCGTATTCAGATGAGTCTTATCAACAAACAAGTAAAAGAAATGTTAGAGATACGACAAAAATCATTTCTTTCTTTTATTGAAGATCGAATGATACACCTCACAAAGACCTTTTTGATAGACAGACAAGACAATTAAACTAAATCGAACAAATTGGTTGTCTAAACTTGGTGGTGGTGACTTTAAAGCCGAAGTACCATCAAAGTACACCTGATAATCCCCCTAAGTAGAACCCGCACTTGTTTATAAAAAACCAAGGCAAAACCAAACCGAACCATGTCGTGATTTGCGTGCGAATTTCCGCAGCTGGAAAGGCACCACATGGCCAGGTCCATTTGGTGGTACCAATGAAGTCACATTGCATACGTATCACGGGGGTTTCCTAAACGGACGCCGAATGGCAAGAAAACTATTATACAAAATTTGACAAGGCAAACAAAGCGTGAAATTATTATTAATAAATTGAGGCACTCGGAGGGGAGATTCCAAAGGGGAGGACGGCAGTTCAAAGTCAATTGTAGCAACCCCTAACCAAGGACAACCCAGGAACAAGTGTAACACTTGAGGGATTCCCCGAAACCGTGCTAAATACCAAGGAATTTTTGCGTTCAACGCCCATCGCCAGCAGATTAGCGCCCTTTTTCCGGGGACCTAGTTAATTCGGAACGGATATTGCATGGACATTGGCCTCGGAAGTCGGAAAGTGGGCTGCTACCTGGGGTAGTTAAATGCACCCCTTGTTTCCAATGTTTTGGTAGTTTGGTGTACAATATGTTTTGATGAATTTGTGACACTTCATGCCGAATTAGATAGCCCTCCGTATGCACAACTCTCCTTCGGGGTGGCTTGCCACATCCCCTCGCCTATGAAGTGTCCTCACGTGTCGCCGATTAGCGCGTTAGTAAACTCTTTCATAGATATATAATATATATCTTGATCTTAACTCCTGAAGTTGATCTTTCCGGCACCTGTGGTGTGGGAATCTGGCTACGGCTTCAAAATATTGTATTAAGACCCTGTCACGTGGCTCATATTAACTTCTTCCCATTGAAAAACACTATGCTCATCCATTGACTGAGATTGACTATCCGATCCCTCCCCTTGTGCGTTGCATGTCAAATGGCTATGACAAATTAATTGAATTTTGCTACAATTTCTGGCATTTTTGGCAATTTTTCGACACTTTTTTCGGACTCAATTAGGGCAGAATCCAATATGTATTAGGTCATGATAGATGGGATCTAGGAGCAAACATAGCAGATGTTTTCAAAGCTACTTAACTGTCCAATAAACAGTTTGCGAGTCGGAAGCAAACGAATCTCACTCATTTTGTGCGAATTAATAGTGTGTTCTGACTTATCTAAGATAACTTAAAAGTCCACAATCATATTTGCCTGAGTTCATAAATTTCAATCATACAACCCACATTCCCTATCAACGCACTTATCGATTCTTGTGTACACATACGTGTATATGAAAAGTGATTGTTGGGTTTTCTTAGTTGCCATAAAATTGCCGGGCACAGTTTACTTTGCAATCGGGAACGGAGGAGAATGTCTAGCCCAGTACTGGTAACACAACAATCCCAAGATGCTTCTTTGCCGACTTGGGTGGATCAGAAGGACCTGGAAACCCTGGTGAAGCAGATCCCACAGTTCAGAAAAATTGAGGGTTTTCGATGGAAGTGGGAGACTCAACTAACCGAGCCGGTTCTCTGTGTTCATATCCAGGTGCTTTTGGCAGGTAAGAAACTAGAAATATATTCTGTCTATTTTTATTAACAATAAACTAACCGTAGACCAAAAGAAACGACAAGTGAGCTACCAAATCAAGTCACCAGAAACGGTGTCAGTTGGATTGAAGGCGCCCAGAAAGGGGGATTTCTCTACGGAGCGTCACATGTTCGAGGTCGTGTTACCTGCCCTGGAGGAGCTTTATCAAAACGCGGATAGGATCGTTCACTTTGGCCCACCAGTGATCAAGGCAAAGCAGAAGTCCAACCACATCTATTGCGATTATATTCTAAACAAGGGGTATTCCGTGGCGAATGGCCTCAAAGGTTTGTCCGTGACCGCCATGGAAGGCGTACTTTCGAAACTGGCTGCTTATCACGCCGGAACAGCGGCCTATATCGCAGTGAATCCCGGTAAGATTAGGGAGCTTCCAAAGCTTGGGGAGCCCTCGAAATTGGGTAAAGAGGCTGCCGAGCTGAAGAGCTTGTATCAATTGAGATTTCACGAAAGTCTACGATCGAACGACGCCAGACAATACGAAGATAAGGTGGTAGGTATTATCCGTAGCTTACTGTAGATACCCATTCACTAACTCCAGGTGTTCTTAGAAATCTTTTCAAAATAATGTGAAATCTTGTACCGAGATTTCGGATTCGAGAACTTCCTTCAACGTCATTCTGAATGGATCCTGTTGGCCGAATAATCTGCTCCTCCAAGTAGACGCTTTTGGCAATGTTAAGGACGCGCTCTTCAGTGGCTTTTACACTGCCAAATATGGTCCAGCTGTTTACGATCTTTTCAGTTTGCTACTTACGGTCCCAGCTGAAAAATCTAGTCGATTTGACGGCTACGTGAAGTTCTATCACGATCAGTTGATCGAAAATCTGAAGATCTTAAAGTTTCCGGGGAAGAAACCCAGTCTCACGGATGTTCAATTAGATTTGCTGAAATACGGTCATTGGGGTAGGTCGAAAACATAATATCCGTTTGTCTAAAAAGTAATTGTGACTTTAACAGCATTTGAAACTGCCACGGAAATACTGCCGATCGTTCTCTCGGATGTTGCAAGCAACGACATTGAAGACCTATTTAGGAATCCCGTGTTTGGGGAGCAAATCAGAGAGCTGCTGCCCTGGATGGAGAATCGTGGATACTTCGAAGAAGACTAGACTATATGTTGTTAAATTATTGTTCTACAGCAAATAGATACCGCTTTACCAACTTTGATAAGATAACAATGAGTACATAACATTTAAAGAGTACTATTAGCCTATTTGGAGTACTATATTCCTATGCACAGTATCAAAAGCTTTTGGAGACTCATCGATGCATTCGATTATACGGGGGCAGACACTTTGAAGAGCCACTATAATGAGGCATACGACTAAATGAAGGCTGCCAGTCATTGGTGAACAAGTCGGCGTAACAGTGAACCTGCAAAAAAAGCACAGAGCTGATCATTAAAGTTCAATCAGCAAGATCTAGACGCTGTCTAGAACGGCTGATTAGAAGCTTTTTTCTTGTCGTCTGGGCGTGAGTGTGAAACAGGTCCACCCTGATCGAAAAGCGTTCCCATGCGACGGACTTTAACCATCTAGCGAAATAGAGCCAAAGCTTTAAACTGAAAAGCTCCATGTGATAATACCAATAAAAACCAGTCCCACACGAAACTGAGCAAATAACGACGCCAACAGGTACACGAAATGGTTCAGGAAAACGAGGATAGCGCCATCGAGCAAATTCCAGCCTGGCTGGATCAGCAACTCTTCGAGCCGTTCCTGGATCGTGATTTTCCTGATCTCAAGAAAATTAAGTCATTCCGGTTGGAACCCACGGCAGGAAAGGGTGAAAACTACACAACGATAATATTGAGAGCGAATTTTGAGTTGGAATTGAATGGTGAGTGATGAGAAAAAGTATGAAAATATATTACTTCCACATCATTATAGTCTCGAATAATATTCTTAGCTTTAAAATATCATTTAAATATTCTTTGATTTACTAGATGGCTCTCAGCAGAGCACCTCGTATATCGCAAAAATCTTGCCCAACTCCGGAAACCGGGAAAATGTCGCCAGCTGGAAAGTCTTCGATAAGGAGCGCAACACCTACGGAAAATATATTCCCGAGTTTGAGCAGATGTACAGCGACGCCGGAAAGAAGATATCCTTTGGACCACGTTACTATGAGTCAAAGGTGGAGTTGGACGAGGAACTGATCGTCCTGGAGGATCTGGGCAAGCGAGGATTTAGGAATGTGAAGCGCCAAAATGGCTTGGACATTCAGCATACGGAGGCCACTCTGGAGAAGCTGGCCCAGTTCCATGCCGCTTCCGCTGTGCGATTTGAGCTGAAAGGAGCCTATCCTGAAGAATACAATCGGAACTTGTGCAGCGTGGAGGACAACTTTAAAGAGTTTCGCCAAACCCAAGTGAAGGCCTACGTCGAAGCGTTTCCCCTTTACAATGCCTCACACTTGGCAAAGGATGTGGTAAGGATAATACACCAAAACCCTCGACTGCAGTCATGGCAAACAATGTTCATTTGTAGGAGTCATATGGCAGCCAAGCGAAGGACATGTTCCAGGCCTTTGCGCCGAACATCGAGGGAGAATTCCGAGTGCTAAATCATGGGGATGCCTGGTGCAATAACTTCATGTACCAATACGATGGGGTGGGCAAGCTGGCTGAGGTATATTTTGTGGATCTGCAAATGAGCCGCTTCTCATCGCCGGCCCAAGACTTACTCTACCTGATACTCTCCTCCACTCAACTGGAATTTAAGATAGCCAAGTTTGACTACTTGATCAAGTACTATCACGGAAAGCTCATCGAGAGTCTTAAGCTGCTCAAGTACCCAAAATCAGTACCTTCGCTTAGAAGCCTTCATCAATCGATCTTTGTCCACGGCGACTGGAGTAAGTGAATCGCAGAATAATAAGTTATCCATTAGATACTTATTTTCATTTCTTTGAAACACAGTACTCCCAATTGTGTCCATTCTGCTGCCCGTTGTCCTCCTCGATGGCAGTGATGATGCCAACATGGATAATTTGATGGACGGCGAGGGAGCTGGGGACAAGTTCCGGAACAACATGTTCCAAAACCCCCGTACCATTAGGCACCAAAAAGAGATTCTTCCTTGGGCCCATGAAAGAGGCGCCTTTGAAGTGACCAAATAAATGTACAAACTGTTAATATTATGTTTGTAAGTAACTAAATAAAAGCAGTAGATAATTTTAATTACATTATCAGTTCATAAGCCTCTATCACCCGTTTTGCTTTGAGGTGTGCGCGTTGAGTTTATCAGCTGTACGACTGTTATCACTGAGTAGATTCCATATTCGAGTGGAGAGCACTCGCTCAACGAATAGCTCAAACACTCGCATACGGTAGAGCTTTAAATTGTCGACGCTTATGAAATAATTAAACCATATCAACGCCGATCTGGACGGCATAACTAAGGGGAAACTTTGGCTGCCAAACATCAGTTTTCAGCCGTTCCCGCAGCCAGACGGACGTACAGAATTCGCGATTTCTAGTCAAACCACTCTCGCCTCACGATGGGACTGCGTAATTCCAAGTCGAAAAACAGCTATGAGGTAGCTCCCGCCGGCGATCAGAATCAGAAAAAGGCCTCCGTCATAAGTTCTGGATCATCGAACGCGAGGATTGACACTACGGCCGACCCACCACGGAGTCCCAGTCCTGTAAATGAGGAGCCCAATTTGGGGCCAGATTGGCTGAATCAAGCGCAATTTGAGGAATTACTCACCGCCACCGTGGATCAGTTCTCCAAGATAGTGGGCTTCCGGGTGAAGCCGGCCATGGCGCCCGGTGAAAACTATGCCACGCTCATGCTAAGGATCAGCATAGATGTGGAGCTCAACGGTAGGTCTTTCCCTAGTACGAGGCATTTCCCATATTAGGGCCAAGAAGTCTGAGAATTTCCGTAATCTGCCGCCCTAGAATGTGCCATAGTTGAGAGGCATTTTTTCGCGTAGACTGGCGATAAGTAGTATCTTCAATTTATTTATAGCCAGTACACTATTATTGCTTGTTGTTTGGATCATTTGACAGCAGTAGCAAGTGCATGTCCGACAATAGTTAGCTTACATATCAACTAATGAGTTTTTAAATTCCGATCTCTCAACCAGACAAGAGCACAAAACAGGTCCGCTTCATGATGAAGGTTCCGCACAATACCCCCCAAATGGAACAGATGTTGGCCATGGCCAACTTCTTTAGCAGCGAGAATGAAGTGTACTCGGATATACTGCCCAACTTGGAGGAACTTTACAAGGCCAATGGGCTGGACATCACCTTTGCTCCGAAAGCCTTCAAGCTGGATGCCGCAAAGGAGCCCAAATTGACCAACACGGTGCTGATGAATGACCTGGGTCAGGATGGTTTCAAGAACCTAAATCGTCTGGAGTGCCTCAACTTGGAGCAAACGAAGTTCGCACTGAAGAAACTGGCCCAGTTCCATGCAGCATCTGCGGTGAATGTTCAGGTGAATGGACCCTATGCAGATCAATTCGTTAATGGAGTTATGGGTGGAAACAAGGAGGTCCTGATGGCATTCTACGAAGGAATGATTGCCTCCTTCCGAACGGCTTTCATGGCCAATTTGAAGAACTTTAAGAACGGAGAAGACTTTCGTGAGAAACTGGTAAGGATTTACTATCACTCACTGAAAATCATATCCTAATAATCACCCACTTATTTAGGAAAATGCATTTGCTAAGGTTTTCTTGGACTTTGAGTACCTGATGAAGGCCGATCCCGATGAGTTCAACGTACTGAACCATGGAGATTGCTGGATGAATAATCTGCTGTTTAAGGTTGACTCAAAGGGGGAAGTGGAGGACATGCTGTTCGTCGACTTCCAGAACCCCAAATACGGCTCACCCACTCAGGACCTGTTCTACTTTATCATTACCTCGGTGCACATCGACTACAAGCTGGATTACTTTGAATTCTTCATCAGGCATTACCATGAGCAGTTGACCAAGCACCTCGATTTACTGGGTTTCAACGGAAAGCAGCCATCTCTCCGGGAACTGCACTTGCTGATGTACAAATATGGAAGTTGGGCGTTGTTTCCCTCGATCAGCGTACTGCCAATCGTGCTCCTGGATCCCAACGAGTCAGCCACTTTTGAAAATTTCCTGGGAGACACCGAATCCAGCGCCAAGTTTAAGAACCTTCTGTACGAAAACAAACGCTATCACGGCTACATCGAAAAAGTGCTGCCATGGCTCGACAATAAGGGATTCTTGGAAGCCTAGTAAGCTGAAAGCAGTCTTATTATTCTTCAAGTGCTTATCAATTTTTCCAGCTTTAGTAATCAGGTCGTTCCACCTGAAACAACCGCATCGGAGCAATCCGAGCATCCCAACCAAATACTGAGCTGGCTAAATGTCAGCGACTTTGCTGAGGTCATTTCATCCGTCGAACCGGAGTTCGAAAAGATTGTTGGCGGATCGTGGTCCTCGGCAACCAAGCCAGGTGACAACTTTGCTTCCAAGCTCTTGAAGGTTGATATCGAGACCCAACTGAAAGGTACGTAATTATATGAGTGAGAGTGGGTTTAATCAAGAATATCCTTGCAGGTAACACTGCCAAGACGTTCTCCTACATCCTTAAAGTGCAGCCGAACTCCACACCCGACAACTTTAACGATGCCAATATGTTTCCCAAAGAAATGGAAATGTACACGAAATATTTACCAGCCTTTGAGAAACTCTACAAGGATGCAGGCTTAACGGTCAAATTTAGTGCCAATTCCTTCGTCCTGAATACGCCGGTCAATGAGGAATATCTGCTGATGGACAACCTGCTAACCAAAGGCTTCAAAATGGCCGATCGCATGAAAGGTTTGGATATGGAGCACACAAAGAGTACGCTGAAGAAACTGGCCCAATGGCATGCAGCTTCCATTAAGTACAAGGAGCTTAATGGCCCATATCCCCCGCTTTATGACGATGGAATCTATATTGAACAGAAGAGAGACATTTTCCATAACATGTTTGCCTCGGCAAAAGATGCTTATATTAGGATATTTGGAACGTTTGAAGGTGCTGACGAATATGTGCCCAAGCTGGTAAAGAACTTCACTGCACTACTGTATCTTTCAATTAGTAACGCAGGTTATATTTGCTTTTGAAGGGATGGATTGTGGACAACCATGTAGACCAGGTTTTGGCAGATGCCAAGATCAATGAGGAGGAGTTCAATGTGCTTAACCATGGAGATGCCTGGATAAACAACATCATGTTTCAATACGACGAGGAGGGTCGACTCAAGGAAACCTACTTGCTGGATCATCAGAATGCGAAATACGGCAATCCGGCCCAAGATCTTTACTACTTCCTAATGAGTTCCGCGGAGCTGGACATCAAGATCGATCAGTTTGACCATCTGATCAGATGGTACCACGAAAACTTAGTCGAGCACACCAGATTGTTGCAGTACAACGGATTTGTACCCTCACTAAGTGAACTGCACTCCATATTGATAGAGCATCCGGCCTTCGGTACGTGGCACTTGTCTATATAATAAGAATATTACTCACGATTATTATAATTTACAGCTGTTGGCACAATCATCAGTACCCTAACTGTTTGCCTTACCGATGAAGGCTTCAATCCGGAATTATTCTTTGTCGAAACTCCGGAATCCGAAGACATGAGATTAAAACTTTTCGGCAACGAGCGTTACAAAGCCCATATTGAAAAGATTATGCCTTGGCTTAATAGGAGGGGTCTTCTCGATCCTTAAATGAGTTATCCAGACTGTGTTATGATGAAGCATTAATGAATTGTTGACATTGTTTAAAAATTACATTATGGACGAAGATACAAATAAATGTATTTACTGTTTTATTTATACATACAAATATTATATGTATTTTGCGAACGCATTTCCTATGGGCTTAGATTAAACAGAAACATGCATGTCAAACTGATGGTAACCAGCAATTCTTCTAATCAAGAACACAGAAACTGATAAAAAGACCAGTTGCTGGTTAAGCCTATCAACCTAATCATTCTTATCACATTGATAGACTTAAGTTCCCTGGTATCGCTCTAAGCGCTTAGTTATAAAAACGCGTAAGTATCCAAAAACTGATGAAATAACAAAGGTTATTGTTTTGTTTTATGCCAATTTGCTATCGACGCTATCAAGGAAGCCAGTGATAACTTGGTGCATAACTTGGGGACCCAGTCGTGTGCCGCATACCAGTTCAGCGTCGATCGCCCAGTGGAACGGACGGGAATCGATAGGAGAGACAACTATTTCGAAATATTCAAGCCCCTAGAACTACAAGATGGGTTTGCGAAATTCCAAGAAAAGCCAAACCTATGAAGTGAAAACTTCGGATCCAGCACCACAGGAGCAGGTGAACTCTGAACCCCCAGCTCCACCCGCAAGGTCTGAGCCAGAAGTTGACCACAGCAATTTGGTGCCCAAGTGGCTGAATGAAACGCAATTTGAGGAATTACTCACCGCCACTGTGGATCAGTTCTCCAAGATAGTGGGCTTCCGGGTGAAGCCCGCCATGGCACCCGGAGAAAACTATGCCACACTTATGCTGAGAATCGGCATAGATGTGGAGCTGACTGGTGAGTTGACTGCGCACTACTATTTATAGCAATAATTTGGGGCAATTTCGCGAAGCCAGAAATAAATTGGGTGCGTTTCTTCGCGTAGGTCGACGATAAGTTATCACTTTTAGTACCTGTACTCTTATCATTATGGTCAGTCGATAATAAATGTTTGAAAATTGATTTGCTTTTCACAATGACAATGCTGATACTTAGCTTACTGACCGACCTAATAGCGCTTTAATAATGCAATAATCTCCGGAATTTTAACAACTATATGATTCTTTTTTAGACAAGAGCACCAAGCTGGTCTCCTTCATGATGAAAGTGCCCCATGATACTCCGCAAATGGAACAGATGATGACCTTGGCCAACTTCTTCACCAGCGAGAACGCGGCCTACACTGAGATACTACCGAAAATGGAGGCGCTCTACAAGGCCAAGGGTCTGGACATCAAATTTGCACCAAGAGCGTTCAAACTGGACGCCACCAAGGAGCCCAAGCTGGCTAACACGGTGCTGATGCACGATCTCGGTCAGAATGGTTTCAAAAACTTAAATCGTCTGGAGTGCCTCAACTTGGAGCAAGCCAAGTTCGCACTGACCAGACTAGCTCAGTTCCATGCAGCAGGAGCGACGATGGTCCAGGTACATGGACCCTATCCCGATATATTCGTATACGGCATGATGGGAAATAACAAGGAAGCCATCATTGCATTTATGGATGGAATGTTGGGATCCTTTAGAACGTCGTTTTTGGCCAATCTGAATAAGTTCAAGAACGGAGAAGACTATCGGGAGAAGCTTGTAAGTTATATGCAAATAAAAATAGCTTTATCTGATCATTAGAATTCTATCCAATTTTAATAGGAAAAAGCCCTAGATGGCCTCACCATGGAGTTCATGAAACTTGGTGTCGTTGATCCCACCGAGTTCAATGCGCTGAACCATGGCGATTGCTGGATGAATAATCTCCTGTTTAAGATGGACTCCAATGGGGCTTTGGAGGATATGGTCTTTGTCGATTTCCAGAACCCCAAATACGGTACTCCCGCCATGGATTTGCTCTACTTCATCATGACCTCGGTTCAAATTGAGTATAAGCTGGACCACTTCGACTTCTTCATCAGGCATTACCATGAACAGCTCGTTAAGCACTTGGACATTTTGGGATTCACTGGCCGAAAGCCCTCGCTAAGGGAATTGCACCGTACGATCATCAAGTACGGCGGTTGGGTGCTATTCCCAACCATGTCAGTGTTGCCAGTGGTTCTTTTGGACCCCACTGAGTCGGCCACATTTGATAATTTTATGTCAGACTCTGAGGCTGCGGTCGATTTCAGGAATGGTTTGTACGCCAACAAACGTTATCAAGGATACATCGAACGGATACTGCCTTGGCTAGAAAATAGAGGCTTCTTGGAAGCCAGGTGAATATTTGCTAAGTGAGATTTTCGCAAAAGGATAAATACAACTTATACTTCTTCTCTAGCACTGACCCACTTCCAATTGAACTGCAGGCAACTCAGACACCACAGCAGCCACAGACGGAGAATGCGGATCAGATCCTGGACTGGCTTAATTTTAGCGATTTCAAGGACATCATTTTATCCACGGAACCAAATTTCGACAAGATTTTAAGCGGTACTTCGAAGTCGGCGACAAAACCTGGGGACAACTTTGCTTCCAAGCTGTTGAAGGTCGATATCGAGGCGCAACTAAAAGGTAATACATATATCTCACTTCTGAAAAATTGCATATTAAATCCAATCATTACCTCACCAGACAAAAGCGTTAAGACCTTCTCGTACATCCTGAAAGTGCACACAGTCAACGACGCTATCAACTTTTCCGATTTTAACCTATTTCCGAAAGAGATCGAGGTTTACAGCACATATGTGCCCGCTTTCGAGCGTCTCTACAAGGAGGTTGGTCTGCCAGTCTCATTTAGTCCCAAGTCCTTTCGACTCAGCAAGGATGTCAGCGAGGAGTATCTAATTCTGGAGAACCTGCAGCCGAGTGGCTTTAAAATGGGCGATCGCTTGATTGGAATGGACTTGGAGCATGCCAAATGCACGCTAAAGAAGTTGTCCCAGTGGCATGCAGCCTCTTTGAAGTACAAGGAGCTCAATGGGCCATATCCGCCCAAATACAACAATGGCATTTTCACGGAGCAAACTGCACCTGTATTTAAGGGTTTATTTGCTCACACAAAGAAATCCTTCATAGAAGAAGTGGCCAAATTTGAGGGCGTGGATGAGTACCTGCACAAAATAGTAAAGTATTTTGCTTATTTCTCTGTGACTTATTTACCAAAATCACCATTTGCAGCCAGAGATCTTGAATACCCATGTAGACAGAGTAATTGAAGATGCCAAAATAGATGAGGAAGAGTTCAATGTGCTCAATCATGGTGATGCCTGGATAAACAACATCATGTTTCAATACGACTTAGATGGTCGCGTCAAGGAAACCCTCCTGCTGGATCACCAAGTCACGAAGTACGGAAATCCGGCCCAGGATCTGTATTACTTCATAATGAGCTCCACTCAACTGGATGTTAAAGTCGATCAGTTTGACTACCTCATCCGATGGTATCATCAAAACTTGGAGGAGCATGCTAAGCTGTTGAACTTCAACGGATTTATTCCCTCTCTTAAGGAATTGCACGTCATTTTGATACGGCACCCAATTTTTGGTAATTTACAAAAGAACTTTAGGTTTTTAAATTCTATCTGACTGATATGTTTTTCTTCAAGCTGTTGAAACTGTGCTTACCACCTTAACGATGTGCCTTAACAAGACAACTGATGACTTTACTACTGAAAGCCTTTTGGGAGATGATAAGAATGCCGAATCGCTAAGGGCAGCAACATTTAGCAACGAACGCTATAGGGCCAATATAGAGCGCGTTATGCCTTGGTTAAATAGACGAGGACTGCTTGATTATATCGGCACAGAAAATTCCGCATAAATACTCTTTACAACTTTTAAGAATCAGTTCAATTTCAGGTTATTTACTATTTAACAAGCGACTAAATAAATGTGTGATCACAATTCTAACTTGCCCAAGAGAGCTTACATTTGTATTCCCTATTTTTCTTACTTGAGGGCAAATTTTACGGCCACTACAATACTAGAAACAAAGATTAGTGCAAGGGCCAGCTTCCTGAGATTGGCACGATTTACACCTTTTATGGTCCGTACCACTTCTATATTTAAGCGAAATACATTACGACTCTCCTCAATGAAAGCAGCTCGCAAGTCATCGTCAAAAGCTCCGTAGTGATTGTTGAAAACGCGCCTTAGTTTGGCCTTCAAGACAGAGATCTGAGAGTGGATGGTCGGACAATAATATAGGGCGATAGTAATGTAATACTTTCGAAGGGCAAAGTCGAAAGCTACCCACCTTTTCTGGAAAATATGTGGCCTCACATCCAGGCGGACAAATGGTAACCTGGGCAGGCATTGGTCTGGCTTCCAAGTCGTCTTTCTCCAAAGATCCATCGGCAGCTCTGGCGGTGGCCAACTCGGCCTCCTTGTCGGCCTGCTTTTGCTGCTCCTCGTCGTCGGACTTTGAAAATATCCATAGCTTGCGAGCGATCATACGCTTCTTCTGCAGCATTTGTCCGCCGGACATCAAAGCCATGTACATCTGATAGGAGTAGGCAAACAGCAACAGTTCGTTTTGGGCGGCAATTTGCTCCAGATGTTCGAGATACTTCTGCACCGCCGGACGAATTTCGTAGTCCTCCCTCCAATCGGAACCGTAGAAATAGTCGAAATCCCTTTCGAATGCCGCTGTTCTATAGAATTCTTTGGGCAGCAGGCGCTCTGGAAGATGGGTCTCGAAGAATTTGTACAGTTCGTAGAAGGCCAGGAGTCCATCATACCACACCTCGTCATCCGAAAGGGCTGCGGAAAAAGAGGAATATCTAATAGCTCCTGGGAATGGTAATAGTAATGAGCAATCAACCCACCAAGTGCGAACTTTGCATTTACTAGAACATCAGTAAGATTATGCACATCTTTAGTAGCTTTACGCAACTCCTTTGTGAACGCCATGTCCACGAATTCCACATCCTCCACATTCTCGGTCACCTGACTGTCCGCTGTTGTTTCTTCGCTCGCTGACATATTGCTTTTGCGCAGTTATTGTTCCAAATTAATAAGTTGAATGTTTTCCTTATCTACGTGATATTTGCAAAATACGCCGTCTTTGTTTTGTTTTGAACTCCACGCCAGTGTGACTGACCTACGAAAATATACTAAATTTCAACGTCAATATACCAAAATGCTTTTGATTACTGGCGGGGATTTCAGAGTCGCCCGCAACTGGTCCCACTATTGATTTGGCTGTAGTTGCTCTGCTTATTTTTATTTTGTTTAGTAATTAAGAAAAAACATAGTATAAGATCACAGTGTTTATACCGTAATAATTGTAAGTGTGGCCTGAGCTAAGAGCAACTGCTAAATAACACTTTAATTTTACTAAGCACACAAAGCGACGGATTTTTAAGACCACACGCGTGATATTGACACCACTATTCTTTTACTTTCATTTCGCTTGCAACCAAACACCCACACATATACACAAAAAAAAACTGAAGTTGAGAAAGCAGGAAGACACAAAACAAGTACAATAACGCTTTTGGCTTTGGTTCTGCACTTTTACCCCACAAAAACAAGCCCACCTAACTGTACTTTCCCCACCCACCACCTGTCCCACTTCCAACCAACCAAAAACCCACCCACTTGATTTGACTTTGAAGAAACCAAAAAGCAATGTCGGATCTCTTTACCACTTTCGATAGCAACGGCGTCGCCGAGCACCACCTGCACCACAACCACAACTCCACATCGTCCGCCAGCGGACATCTCCACGACCCACACATGGCCTCGCCCTCCCAGCACAGTCCGATGACCAACAACAGTAACTCATCCTCGCAGAACGGCGGTCCGGTTTCCGGTTTGGGTACGGTTACGGGAACGGGCACCCCATCTGGTGGTAGCAAGTCATCCAATCACACATCATCCGCCGCCGGCTCCGAGAACACTCCCGTAAGATGCGTGCTTTATGGAGTGCACAAGGAATACGCCTGGTTCTAGTTTAACCTTTTTTCCCAATTTCAGATGCTAACCAAGCCGCGTCTCACAGAACTCGTCCGCGAGGTGGATACCACCACGCAACTGGACGAGGATGTTGAGGAGCTTCTGCTCCAGATCATTGACGACTTTGTCGAGGACACCGTCAAGTCTACGAGCTCGTTCGCCAAGCACCGAAAGTCCAACAAGATTGAGGTGCGCGACGTACAGCTGCACTTTGAGCGGAAGTACAACATGTGGATACCCGGCTTCGGTACGGACGAACTGCGTCCCTACAAGCGCGCTGCCGTCACGGAGGCGCACAAACAGCGTCTGGCCCTCATACGGAAAACGATCAAAAAGTACTAGAGGATTAGATCAGATCGGGTCGAGGCTCTGTTTTGGTTTGCCGGATTTCGCGTATGCCACCCGTGCACACGCCACAAACTATTTTAAGCTCCAATTTAGATTAAAGAATAAAGTACGCCGTTCTATTGTAGATTTAATGTAATAAAAGTAAACTATTGATTTCACATTCAACAATTGGTCGCAGTCAGCAGCAAATCTAAAGTCGTGATTTTCAACAAATCAAATTTACCTATGGTCCCGTAATATTATTTAAGTAAATGATGATCTTGACTTACATTTTTCAGAATCCAACATTTTCTGCAGTTCAATTTAATAATAAACACTTATTAATATTTGCCTTCGAAATAAATAGTGATCTCTGTTGAACGCTCCCACTTAATAGCTAGCTGTATTTTTTAACAACTTGGTATTTTTATAAAGACCAACAGTATTTTCCATCTCTCGCGTCAAGGTCATACCATCAATAATGTTGATTTTCTGATTGTTGATTTAAAATTAAAAAAGCTTTCAATTGGTCAAAACAAATTTGTTCGCCATGAAGCTGCCGGTGATTTGTCGCACGTGCGACTCCACGGACACCGACAACCTTCTGAAGCTGGCCACGCCCTCGAAAAAGTATCCGGACAAGTTGCTTTCGGAGATATTGTGCGAGCTAACCGAAATCAATGTAAACAAAGTTCGAAAAAGTGGTAAAATCAACGAAAAATTCAAACTAAAATCAAACATTTTCTTTGCAGCTGGATACAACTGGCAGTCAAAAACTTCCGCAATGCTTGTGCAGCGGATGCACCAAGAAATTAATGGGTGCCTATTGCTATGTGAAGCAGGCGCTGGCCGCCAACGAACTTCTAATGAAGCATCTAAAAAACGGAGGTGCTCCATCGTCAACCGACTGCCTGCAGGAGGCGCCGATGGAGCTGTGTGCTGAGCAGCATGTGGAAGTCAAGCTGGAGACCGAGGATGAGGACTGTGGCGATAACGATGTCACCATCACTTGCTCCGAGCTACCGGAACCGGACGAAATGGATATGGAGAGCAAAAAATCGGTGGACCCTCTGACCATGATTGAAACGGTGAAGATGGAAATGGAGCCAAGGAGCGTTGAGAAGCCAGCGGAAGATGATCCGGTATCGGACTTTGAAGACGAAGAGTGGGTGACAAGTAAAATGTTCTAAGTGCTTTATTCTAACTACCAAACTTTGCAGCTCCCTGGATAATTTGCCACTGTATAATCGCATTCAAAAGTGGAAAACAGGAAGAAAGTCGGTATATAAGTGTCAGGATTGCCCTAGGAGTTTCAAACGATTCGACTTTTTGAAACGCCATGAAATGCGCGTCCATAAGCCAGAAACCCGCTTGTACGCCTGCTCCCTTTGCATTCGCAAGTTCAGCCGCAGCGAAGCCCTCGAAGCGCATCTGAAAGTTCACCGGAATTCAAAACGATCGGCGAACATTAGCGAGCACAAGAAGGCCAAGGCTGTGGATTTGAATCTCTGCAAACCGCATGGATACAAGCTTATTGAGTGCATGATCTGCCAAAGCCAATACAACAAGATTGCTGATCTGCGACGACATTTAGAGGAGCACCCCGATATTGTCAGTCTGTGCGGTCGGCCAAATACGGAACCCCACGAGCTGGCAGAGCTTTTTTATCCAGATTCCAAGGACATCAGTGAGGAGCAGTTAATCAACTTGATTCGCAAGGACCTGGCGGCGGGTATCTATCAGCGTTTCTATTCGATAACGAACCAAAGTGGCTACGAAATGGATCTGGAAAGCTCGGAGACGGACAGCGATCTGGACGGAGATCCCGATGACCAGCAAAAGAGGCGAAAGAAGTCGCGAAAAGCCACATATAGCTGCGAACTGTGCCAGCAAAAGTTCCCGCGAAAATATCAGCTCTATGACCACCAGCGACAGAGCCACAGTTGGTCAGACGCCCCTCATGTCTGCGGGCGATGTGATGGACGTTTTGTGAGTATGCAGCTGCTGCGGCACCACAACGAGTCGCAGTGTAGGAATGCACAAAAGCGATTTCTCTGCCACAAATGCCCGCTCCGCTTCCGCTGGAAACACAACCTGAAAACACACTTTCGCGAACACAGGATAACAGTGAGTCACTCTAAGAATTGATAAAAAAGCAGAAACATTACATTTATGCATTTTACAGAATCAAACCTTTGAATGTTCCGAGTGCAAACGGGTCTTTGACAAAAAAAAATCACTCACCGTTCACCTGCTTAGCGTACATGCAGAGGAATCAAAGCTGATTCCCTGCCAGTGGTGCAGTCGCAAATTCTATCGGCACGACTACTTGGTAAAACATCTGAAGCGCCACGGTTTGAAAGAGCAGGACATTCCCTTGGCAGAAACATTAATTGCCGCCACCTCACGACCAAACGGTGCAAAGCGCATTACTTGCCGCATGTGCAATCTGCATTTCGAGCGTATTGTTGATCTGCGAGCCCATATCCAGTTGGAGCTTAAGCTATCCCTGTCGCTACACCAGAGCTACGACTCCCCGCACAATTACTCGATAACAAACGAGTCTGGCTTTGAGCTGCAGCTGGAAGATTCGGAAACCGATGACGAGATGCAGCCCATTGGTGGCAGTCGACCCGTATATATCTGCGAGCTGTGCAGCGTGCAGTGCAAGCGGAAGTTCGAAATGATCCAGCATCAGCGGACAATGCATCGCTTCGACAAAATGCCACACGAATGCGACGACTGCATCTTTAAATGTGTCTCCAAGGTGAGGTTTTAAATGTGTATTCTTCATTGAACATTTTGTCAATTATATTATTGCTTCAGAGCATTATGGACCACCACCGGCAAGGCCAGTGTAGTAGTACAGAAAAGAAGCATCCATGCGGCAACTGCTCCTACAAGTTCATGTGGCCAGAGAACCTAGAGCAGCATATTCTTCTGCAACACAGCAAGTCTTCCGTCAGCAATGCAACGGGCGTCAGACGCCCGTCAGTGGCCGGTGACGTGGAAAAGGATGCTACTGAGGACGGAGTGCCACTGCTACAGTGTCCGCACTGCGATCGCACATACCAGATGAAGTCTCGCCTGAACAACCATATCCGCGATGTGCACATTAACGGCGACCGCAAGCGCAAGGAGGCTATCAAACGCTTCCTCTGCTCCCTGTGCGGAATGGAGACGAGATCAGCCGCCGCTCTTGTCACTCATATGCGACGTCACACTGGCGAGAAGCCCTTCAAGTGCGATATGTGCGAGATGGCCTTTCCAAGACACTCAGAGCTGGCCTCGCACCGCCGGATGCACACCGGCGAGAAGCCATTTCACTGCACCGTTTGTGGCAAGGACTTTGCCCGCTCAGATAAACTTAAGCGTCATATGCTCACGCACAGCGGTCTAAAGCCGCACAAATGCACATACTGCGAGAAGAGTTACCGGCAGGCCAAGGACCTCAAGCTTCATCTCCAGCAGCACACCGGAGAATGTCCCTTTGTGTGCGGCACCTGCGGTGAGCGCTTCATCCAGAGCAGCACACTGGAAAAGCATCGGTTGATGCGGCGTCACTTCGACGAGGTGGAGGCGTGGCTGAGGCGCCAAAAGTAAGGGGCTCTTGCAATAAATACAATTTGGTCTAGTATAAAAGGAATGACATTATTATTTATTGGTCGTAGCGTGGCACCGTTTCAAAAACAAAATATAACAAATCATTTTTTTTTGTTTTCTTTTGCTACTGTGGCGTAGGATACTTTTGTATTTACCCCGGGGCCTATAGATGGTTGATGTTGTACCATATTGGGGTGTTGTTGTGTTGGATTTTTCCGATATTTGGCACCAGGCGATCACAATCAGTAGCAGGTTTCTACTGAAAACCATTTAATCGTTGGTCACCTTCTGGAATTCCTGTTCGCCTGGTAACTTAAACCAAAAAATCTCACAATATTGACTATAAAATGCGCATTTTTATTGCAAATTTGTGGATTTTTTCGATATTTTGCACCAGGCGATCATAATCAGTAGAAGGTTTCTACTAAAAACCATTTAATCGTTGGTCACCTTCTGGAATTCCTGTTCGCCTGGTAACTTAAACCAAAAAATCTCACAATTTTGACTATAAAATGCGCATTTTTATGGCAAATTTGTGGATTTTTTCGATATTTGGCACCAGGCGATCATAATCAGTAGCAGGTTTCTACTGAAAACCATTTGATCGTTGGTCACCTTCTGTAATTCCTGTTCGCCTGGTAACTTAAACCAAAAAATCTCACAATTTTGACTATAAAATGAGCATTTTTATGGCAAATTCGTGGATTTTTTCGATATTTGGCACCAGGTGATCATAATCAGTAGCAGGTTTCTACTGAAAACCAATTGATCGTTGGTCACCTTCTGCAATTCCTGTTCGCCTGGTAACTTAAACCAAAAAATCTCACAATTTTGACTACAAAATGCACATTTTTACGGAAAATTTGTGGATTTTTTCGATATTTGGCACCAGGCGATCACAATCAGTAGTAGGTTTCTACTGAAAACCAAGTAACCAATTGATCGTTGGTCACCTTCTGGAATTCCTGTTCGCCTGGTAACTGAAACCAAAAAATCTCACAATTTTGACTACAAAATGCACATTTTTATTGCAAATTTGTTGTTTTTTTTCGATCTTTGGCACCAGGTGATCATAATCAGTAGCAGGTTTCTACAAAAAAAAATTGATCGTTGGTCACCTTCTGTAATTCCTGTTCGCCTGGTAACTTAAACCAAAAAATCTCACAATTTTGACTATAAAATGCGCATTTTTATGGCAAATTTGTTTATTTTTTCGCTATTTGGCAACAGGCGATCACAATCAGTAGTAGGTTTCTACTGAAAACAAAGTAACCAATTGATCGTTGGTCACCTTCTGGAATTCCTGTTCGCCTGGTAACTTAAACCCAAAAATCTCAGAATTTTGACTATAAAATGAGAATTTTTATGGCAAATTTGTGGACTTTTTCGATATTTGGCACCAGGTGATCATAATCAGTAGCAGGTTTCTACTGAAAACGAAGTAACCAATTGATCGTTGGTCACCTTCTGGAATTCCTGTTCGCCTGGTTACTTAAACCAAAAAATCTCACAATTTTGACTATAAAATGAGAATTTTTTTGGCAAATTTGTGGATTTTTTCGATATTTGGCACCAGGCGATCACAATCAGTAGTAGGTTTCTACTGAAAACCAAGTAACCAATTGATCGTTGGTCACCTTCTGGAATTCCTGTTCGCCTGGTAACTTAAACCAAAAAATCTCACAATTTTGACTACAAAATGCACATTTTTATTGCAAATTTGTGGATTTATTCGATATTTGGCACCAGGTGATCATAATCAGTAGCAGGTTTCTACTGAAAACCATTTGATCGTTGGTCACCTTCTGTAGTTCCTGTTCGCCTGGTAACTTAAACCAAAAAATCTCACAATTTTGACTATAAAATGCGCATTCTTATTTCAAATTTGTGGATTTATTCGATATTTGGCACCAGGTGATCATCATAATCAGTAGCAGGTTTCTACTGAAAACGAAGTAACCAATTGATCGTTGGTCACCTTCTGGAATTCCTGTTCGCCTGGTAACTGAAACCAAAAAATCTCACAATTTTGACTATAAAATGAGCATTTTTATTGCAAATTTGTGGATTTTTTCGATATTTGGCACCAGGTGATCATAATCAGTAGCAGGTTTCTACTGAAAACCAATTGATCGTTGGTCACCTTCTGTAATTCCTGTTCGCCTGGTAACTTAAACCAAAAAATCTCACAATTTTGACTATAAAATGCGCATTCTTATGGCAAATTTGTGGATTTTTTCGATATTTGGCACCAGGCGATCACAATCACTAGTAGGATTCTACTGAAAACCAAGTAACCAATTGATCGTTGGTCACCTTCTGGAATTCCTGTTCGCCTGGTAACTTAAACCAAAAAATCTCACAATATTGACTATAAAATGCGCATTTTTATTGCAAATTTGTGGATTTTTTCGATATTTTGCACCAGGCGATCATAATCAGTAGAAGGTTTCTACTAAAAACCATTTAATCGTTGGTCACCTTCTGTAATTCCTGTTCGCCTGGTAACTTAAACCAAAAAATCTCACAATTTTGACTATAAAATGCACATTTTTATGGCAAATTTGTGGATTTTTTCGATATTTGGCACCAGGCGATCACAATCACTAGTAGGATTCTACTGAAAACCAAGTAACCAATTGATCGTTGGTCACCTTCTGGAATTCCTGTTCGCCTGGTAACTTAAACCAAAAAATCTCACAATATTGACTATAAAATGCGCATTTTTATTGCAAATTTGTGGATTTTTTCGATATTTTGCACCAGGCGATCATAATCAGTAGCAGGTTTCTACTGAAAATCAAGTAACCAATTGATCGTTGGTCACCTTCTGGAATTCCTGTTCGCCTGGTAACTTAAACCAAAAAATCTCACAATTTTGACTATAAAATTCGCATTTTTATGGCAAATTTGTGGATATTTTCGATATTTGGCACCAGGCGATCACAATCACTAGTAGGTTTCTACTGAAAACCAAGTAACCAATTGATCGTTGGTCACCTTCTGGAATTCCTGTTCGCCTGGTAACTTAAACCAAGAAATCTCACAATTTTGACTATAACATGCGCATTTTTATGGCAAATTTGTGGATTTTTTCGATATTTGGCACCAGGCGATCACAATTAGTAGCAGGTTTCTACTGAAAACCAAGTAACCAATTGATCGTTGGTCACCTTCTGGAATTCCTGTTCGCCTGGTAACTTAAACCAAAAAATCTCACAATTTTGACTATAAAATGCGCATTTTTATGGCAAATTTGTTTATTTTTTCGCTATTTGGCAACAGGCGATCACAATCAGTAGTAGGTTTCTACTGAAAACAAAGTAACCAATTGATCGTTGGTCACCTTCTGGAATGAATTCCTGTTCGCCTGGTAACTGAAACCAAAAAATCTCACAATTTTGACTACAAAATGCACATTTTTATTGCAAATTTGTTGTTTTTTTCGATCTTTGGCACCAGATGATCATAATCAGTAGCCGGTTTCTACTGAAAACCAATTGATCGTTGGTCACCTTCTGTAATTCCGGTTCGCCTGGTAACTTAAACCAAAAAATCTAACAATTTTGACTATAAAATGAGAATTTTTATGGCAAATTTGTGGATTTTTTCGATATTTGGCACCAGGCGATCACAATCAGTAGTAGGTTTCTACTGAAAACGAAGTAACCAATTGATCGTTGGTCACCTTCTGGAATTCCTGTTCGCCTGGTAACTGAAACCAAAAAATCTCACAATTTTGACTATAAAATGAGCATTTTTATTGCAAATTTGTGGATTTTTTCGATATTTGGCACCAGGTGATCATAATCAGTAGCAGGTTTCTACTGAAAACCAATTGATCGTTGGTCACCTTCTGTAATTCCTGTTCGCCTGGTAACTTAAACCAAAAAATCTCACAATTTTGACTATAAAATGCGCATTCTTATGGCAAATTTGTGGATTTTTTCGATATTTGGCGCCAGGTGATCATAATCAGTAGCAGGTTTCTACTGAAAACCATTTGATCGCTGGTTACCTTCTGTAATTCCTGTTCGCCTGGTAACTTAAACCAAAAAATCTCACAATTTTGACTATAAATGCGCATTCTTATTTCAAATTTGTGGATTTATTCGATATTTGGCACCAGGTGATCATAATCAGTAGCAGGTTTCTACTGAAAACGAAGTGACCAATTGATCGTTGGTCACCTTCTGGAATTCCTGTTCGCCTGGTAACTTAAACCAAAAAATCTCACAATTTTGACTATAAAATGCGCATTTTTATGGCAAATTTGTGGATATTTTCGATATTTGGCACCAGGCGATCACAATCACTAGTAGGTTTCTACTGAAAACCATATAACCAATTGATCGTTGGCCACCTTCTGGAATTCCTGTTCGCCTGGTAACTTAAACCAAAAAATCTCACAATTTTGACTATAAAATTCGCATTTTTATGGCAAATTTGTGGATATTTTCGATATTTGGCACCAGGCGATCACAATCACTAGTAGGTTTCTACTGAAAACCAAGTAACCAATTGATCGTTGGTCACCTTCTGGAATTCCTGTTCGCCTGGTAACTTAAACCAAGAAATCTCACAATTTTGACTATAACATGCGCATTTTTATGGCAAATTTGTGGATTTTTTCGATATTTGGCACCAGGCGATCACAATTAGTAGCAGGTTTCTACTGAAAACCAAGTAACCAATTGATCGTTGGTCACCTTCTGGAATTCCTGTTCGCCTGGTAACTTAAACCAAAAAATCTCACAATTTTGACTATAAAATGCGCATTTTTATGGCAAATTTGTTTATTTTTTCGCTATTTGGCAACAGGCGATCACAATCAGTAGTAGGTTTCTACTGAAAACAAAGTAACCAATTGATCGTTGGTCACCTTCTGGAATGAATTCCTGTTCGCCTGGTAACTGAAACCAAAAAATCTCACAATTTTGACTACAAAATGCACATTTTTATTGCAAATTTGTTGTTTTTTTCGATCTTTGGCACCAGATGATCATAATCAGTAGCCGGTTTCTACTGAAAACCAATTGATCGTTGGTCACCTTCTGTAATTCCGGTTCGCCTGGTAACTTAAACCAAAAAATCTAACAATTTTGACTATAAAATGAGAATTTTTATGGCAAATTTGTGGATTTTTTCGATATTTGGCACCAGGCGATCACAATCAGTAGTAGGTTTCTACTGAAAACGAAGTAACCAATTGATCGTTGGTCACCTTCTGGAATTCCTGTTCGCCTGGTAACTGAAACCAAAAAATCTCACAATTTTGACTATAAAATGAGCATTTTTATTGCAAATTTGTGGATTTTTTCGATATTTGGCACCAGGTGATCATAATCAGTAGCAGGTTTCTACTGAAAACCAATTGATCGTTGGTCACCTTCTGTAATTCCTGTTCGCCTGGTAACTTAAACCAAAAAATCTCACAATTTTGACTATAAAATGCGCATTCTTATGGCAAATTTGTGGATTTTTTCGATATTTGGCGCCAGGTGATCATAATCAGTAGCAGGTTTCTACTGAAAACCATTTGATCGCTGGTTACCTTCTGTAATTCCTGTTCGCCTGGTAACTTAAACCAAAAAATCTCACAATTTTGACTATAAATGCGCATTCTTATTTCAAATTTGTGGATTTATTCGATATTTGGCACCAGGTGATCATAATCAGTAGCAGGTTTCTACTGAAAACGAAGTGACCAATTGATCGTTGGTCACCTTCTGGAATTCCTGTTCGCCTGGTAACTTAAACCAAAAAATCTCACAATTTTGACTATAAAATGCGCATTTTTATGGCAAATTTGTGGATATTTTCGATATTTGGCACCAGGCGATCACAATCACTAGTAGGTTTCTACTGAAAACCATATAACCAATTGATCGTTGGCCACCTTCTGGAATTCCTGTTCGCCTGGTAACTTAAACCAATAAATCTCACAATTTTGACTATAACATGCGCATTTTTATGGCAAATTTGTGGATTTTTTCGATATTTGGCACCAGGCGATCACAATCACTAGTAGGATTCTACTGAAAACCAAGTAACCAATTGATCGTTGGTCACCTTCTGGAATAACCAATTGATCGCTGGTCACCTTCCGGAATTCCTGTTCGCCTGGTAACTTAAAATAAAAAATCTCACAATTTTGACTATAAAATGAGAATTTTTATGGCAAATTTGTGGATTTTTTCGATATTAGGCACCAGGCGATCACAATCAGTAGTAGGTTTCTACTGAAAACGAAGTAACCAATTGATCGTTGGTCACCTTCTGGAATTCCTGTTCGCCTGGTAACTTAAACCAAAATTTCGATATTTTCGATATTTGGCACCAGGCGATCACAATCACTAGTAGGTTTCTACTGAAAACCAAGTAACCAATTGATCGTTGGTCACCTTCTGGAATTCCTGTTCGCCTGGTAACTTAAACCAAAAAATCTCACAATTTTGACTATAAAATGCGCATTTTTATGGCAAATTTGTGGATATTTTCGATATTTGGCACCAGGCGATCACAATCACTAGTAGGTTTCTACTGAAAACCATGTAACCAATTGATCGTTGGCCACCTTCTGGAATTCCTGTTCGCCTGGTAACTTAAACCAATAAATCTCACAATTTTGACTATAACATGCGCATTTTTATGGCAAATTTGTGGATTTTTTCGATATTTGGCACCAGGCGATCACAATCACTAGTAGGATTCTACTGAAAACCAAGTAACAAATTGATCGTTGGTCACCTTCTGGAATAACCAATTGATCGCTGGTCACCTTCCGGAATTCCTGTTCGCCTGGTAACTTAAAATAAAAAATCTCACAATTTTGACTATAAAATGAGAATTTTTATGGCAAATTTGTGGATTTTTTCGATATTTGGCACCAGGCGATCACAATCAGTAGTAGGTTTCTACTGAAAACGAAGTAACCAATTGATCGTTGGTCACCTTCTGGAATTCCTGTTCGCCTGGTAACTTAAACCAAAATTTCGATATTTTCGATATTTGGCACCAGGCGATCACAATCACTAGTAGGTTTCTACTGAAAACCAAGTAACCAATTGATCGTTGGTCACCTTCTGGAATTCCTGTTCGCCTGGTAAATTAAACGAATTTCCCAAAATCCGTCAAAAAGTGATAGGGATCGTTAGCATTGGTAGTTAGCTGCTCAAAACAGTTATTCTTTCATGTTTATGATCATTTTTAGCCAAGTTATGATTAAAATGCCAATCAAAAATATTTTAATTTTTGCCAAAATCCGCTTTTTCAAATTTTCATCATAAAATATCAGTTTCTTTGCAACAACTTTAAAAATAATTGTCTGAATTCGGAATGGTATATCTCGTTGCGTTCGTAGTTTAATTTCTAATTTAATTTTTTTTTGCCATTTTTGGCAAATTTTAATGATGTTACCCCTTACAAAAAATGCGAAAATCGACTCAAAAACGAATTTTCCAAAATCCGTCAAAAAGTGATAGGGATCGTTAGCATTGGTAGTTAGCTGCTCAAAACAGTTATTCTTTCATATTTATGATCATTGTTGGCAAAGTTATGATTAAAATGCCAATAAAAAATATTTTAATTTTTGCCAAAATCCGTTTCTTCAAATTTTGATCATAAATAATCAGTTTTTTTGCAACAACTTTAAAAATAATTGTCTGAATTTGGAATGGTATACCTCGTTGCGTTCGTAGTTTAATTTCCAATCGAACTGTGTTTAAAAGTTGGAACTCTATTTTTTTGCCATTTTTGGCAAATTTTAACGATGTTACCCCTTACAAAAAATGCGAAACTCGACTCAAAAACGAATTTTCCAAAATCCGTCAAAAAGTGATAGGGATCGTTAGCATTGGTAGTTAGCTGCTCAAAACAGTTATTCTTTCATGTTTATGATCATTTTTAGCCAAGTTATGATTAAAATGCCAATAAAAAATATTTTAATTTTTGCCAAAATCCGTTTCTTCAAATTTTGATCATAAATAATCAGTTTTTTTGCAACAACTTTAAAAATAATTGTCTGAATTTGGAATGGTATACCTCGTTGCGTTCGTAGTTTAATTTCCCATCAAACTGTGCTTAAAAGCTGGAACTCAATTTTTTGGCCATTTTTGGCAAATTTTAATGATGTTACCCCTTACAAAAAATGCGAAACTCGACTCAAAAACGAATTTTCCAAAATCCGTCAAAAAGTGATAGGGATCGTTAGCATTGGTAGTTAGCTGCTCAAAACAGTTATTCTTTCATGTTTATGATCATTGTTGGCAAAGTTATGATTAAAATGCCAATAAAAAATATTTTAATTTTTGCCAAAATCCGTTTTTTCAAATTTTGATCATAAATAATCAGTTTTTTTGCAACAACTTTAAAAATAATTGTCTGAATTTGGAATGGTATACCTCGTTGCGTTCGTAGTTTAATTTCCCATCAAACTGTGCTTAAAAGCTGGAACTCAATTTTTTGGCCATTTTTGGCAAATTTTAATGATGTTACCCCTTACAAAAAATGCGAAAATCGACTCAAAAACGAATTTCCCAAAATCCGTCAAAAAGTGATAGGGATCGTTAGCATTGGTAGTTAGCTGCTCAAAACAGTTATTCTTTCATGTTTATGATCATTTTTAGCCAAGTTATGATTAAAATGCCAATCAAAAATATTTTAATTTTTGCCAAAATCCGCTTTTTCAAATTTTCATCATAAAATATCAGTTTTTTTGCAACAACTTTAAAAATAATTGTCTGAATTCGGAATGGTATATCTCGTTGCGTTCGTAGTTTAATTTCCAATCGAACTGTGTTTAAAAGTTGGAACTCTATTTTTTTGCCATTTTTGGCAAATTTTAATTATGTTACCCCTTACAAAAAATGCGAAACTCGACTCAAAAACGAATTTCCCAAAATCCGTCAAAAAGTGATAGGGATCGTTAGCATTAGTAATTAGCTGCTCAAAACAGTTATTCTTTCATGTTTATGATCATTGTTGGCCAAGTTATGATTAAAATGCCAATAAAAAATATTTTAATTTTTGCCAAAATCCGTTTCTTCAAATTTTGATCATAAATAATCAGTTTTTTTGCAACAACTTTAAAAATAATTGTCTGAATTTGGAATGGTATACCTCGTTGCGTTCGTAGTTTAATTTCCCATCAAACTGTGCTTAAAAGCTGGAACTCAATTTTTTGGCCATTTTTGGCAAATTTTAATGATGTTACCCCTTACAAAAAATGCGAAACTCGACTCAAAAACGAATTTTCCAAAATCCGTCAAAAAGTGATAGGGATCGTTAGCATTGGTAGTTAGCTGCTCAAAACAGTTATTCTTTCATGTTTATGATCATTGTTGGCAAAGTTATGATTAAAATGCCAATAAAAAATATTTTAATTTTTGCCAAAATCCGTTTTTTCAAATTTTGATCATAAATAATCAGTTTTTTTGCAACAACTTTAAAAATAATTGTCTGAATTTGGAATGGTATACCTCGTTGCGTTCGTAGTTTAATTTCCAATCGAACTGTGTTTAAAAGTTGGAACTCTATTTTTTTGCCATTTTTGGCAAATTTTAACGATGTTACCCCTTACAAAAAATGCGAAAATCGACTCAAAAACGAATTTTCCAAAATCCGTCAAAAAGTGATAGGGATCGTTAGCATTGGTAGTTAGCTGCTCAAAACAGTTATTCTTTCATGTTTATGATCATTGTTGGCAAAGTTATGATTAAAATGCCAATAAAAAATATTTTAATTTTTGCCAAAATCCGTTTCTTCAAATTTTGATCATAAATAATCAGTTTTTTTGCAACAACTTTAAAAATAATTGTCTGAATTTGGAATGGTATACCTCGTTGCGTTCGTAGTTTAATTTCCAATCGAACTGTGTTTAAAAGTTGGAACTCTATTTTTTTGCCATTTTTGGCAAATTTTAACGATGTTACCCCTTACAAAAAATGCGAAAATCGACTCAAAAACGAATTTCCCAAAATCCGTCAAAAAGTGATAGGGATCGTTAGCATTGGTAGTTAGCTGCTCAAAACAGTTATTCTTTCATGTTTATGATCATTGTTGGCAAAGTTATGATTAAAATGCCAATAAAAAATATTTTAATTTTTGCCAAAATCCGTTTCTTCAAATTTTGATCATAAATAATCAGTTTTTTTGCAACAACTTTAAAAATAATTGTCTGAATTTGGAATGGTATACCTCGTTGCGTTCGTAGTTTAATTTCCAATCGAACTGTGTTTAAAAGTTGGAACTTTTTTTTTGTCATTTTTGGCAAATTTTAACGATGTTACCCCTTACAAAAAATGCGAAACTCGACTCAAAAACGAATTTTCCAAAATCCGTCAAAAAGTGATAGGGATCGTTAGCATTGGTAGTTAGCTGCTCAAAACAGTTATTCTTTCATGTTTATGATCATTGTTGGCAAAGTTATGATTAAAATGCCAATAAAAAATATTTTAATTTTTGCCAAAATCCGTTTTTTCAAATTTTGATCATAAATAATCAGTTTTTTTGCAACAACTTTAAAAATAATTGTCTGAATTTGGAATGGTATACCTCGTTGCGTTCGTAGTTTAATTTCCCATCAAACTGTGCTTAAAAGCTGGAACTCAATTTTTTGGCCATTTTTGGCAAATTTTAATGATGTTACCCCTTACAAAAAATGCGAAACTCGACTCAAAAACGAATTTTCCAAAATCCGTCAAAAAGTGATAGGGATCGTTAGCATTGGTAGTTAGCTGCTCAAAACAGTTATTCTTTCATGTTTATGATCATTTTTAGCCAAGTTATGATTAAAATGCCAATCAAAAATATTTTAATTTTTGCCAAAATCCGCTTTTTCAAATTTTCATCATAAAATATCAGTTTTTTTGCAACAACTTTAAAAATAATTGTCTGAATTCGGAATGGTATATCTCGTTGCGTTCGTAGTTTAATTTCCAATCGAACTGTGTTTAAAAGTTGGAACTCTATTTTTTTGCCATTTTTGGCAAATTTTAATGATGTTACCCCTTACAAAAAATGCGAAACTCGACTCAAAAACGAATTTCCCAAAATCCGTCAAAAAGTGATAGGGATCGTTAGCATTAGTAATTAGCTGCTCAAAACAGTTATTCTTTCATGTTTATGATCATTGTTGGCAAAGTTATGATTAAAATGCCAATAAAAAATATTTTAATTTTTGCCAAAATCCGTTTTTTCAAATTTTGATCATAAATAATCAGTTTTTTTGCAACAACTTTAAAAATAATTGTCTGAATTTGGAATGGTATACCTCGTTGCGTTCGTAGTTTAATTTCCCATCAAACTGTGCTTAAAAGCTGGAACTCAATTTTTTGGCCATTTTTGGCAAATTTTAATGATGTTACCCCTTACAAAAAATGCGAAAATCGACTCAAAAACGAATTTCCCAAAATCCGTCAAAAAGTGATAGGGATCGTTAGCATTGGTAGTTATCTGCTCAAAACAGTTATTCTTTCATGTTTATGATCATTTTTAGCCAAGTTATGATTAAAATGCCAATCAAAAATATTTTAATTTTTGCCAAAATCCGCTTTTTCAAATTTTCATCATAAAATATCAGTTTTTTTGCAACAACTTTAAAAATAATTGTCTGAATTCGGAATGGTATATCTCGTTGCGTTCGTAGTTTAATTTCCAATCGAACTGTGTTTAAAAGTTGGAACTCTATTTTTTTGCCATTTTTGGCAAATTTTAATGATGTTACCCCTTACAAAAAATGCGAAACTCGACTCAAAAACGAATTTCCCAAAATCCGTCAAAAAGTGATAGGGATCGTTAGCATTAGTAATTAGCTGCTCAAAACAGTTATTCTTTCATGTTTATGATCATTGTTGGCCAAGTTATGATTAAAATGCCAATAAAAAATATTTTAATTTTTGCCAAAATCCGTTTCTTCAAATTTTGATCATAAATAATCAGTTTTTTTGCAACAACTTTAAAAATAATTGTCTGAATTTGGAATGGTATACCTCGTTGCGTTCGTAGTTTAATTTCCCATCAAACTGTGCTTAAAAGCTGGAACTCAATTTTTTGGCCATTTTTGGCAAATTTTAATGATGTTACCCCTTACAAAAAATGCGAAAATCGACTCAAAAACGAATTTTCCAAAATCCGTCAAAAAGTGATAGGGATCGTTAGCATTGGTAGTTAGCTGCTCAAAACAGTTATTCTTTCATGTTTATGATCATTGTTGGCAAAGTTATGATTAAAATGCCAATAAAAAATATTTTAATTTTTGCCAAAATCCGTTTCTTCAAATTTTGATCATAAATAATCAGTTTTTTTGCAACAACTTTAAAAATAATTGTCTGAATTTGGAATGGTATACCTCGTTGCGTTCGTAGTTTAATTTCCAATCGAACTGTGTTTAAAAGTTGGAACTCTATTTTTTTGCCATTTTTGGCAAATTTTAACGATGTTACCCCTTACAAAAAATGCGAAAATCGACTCAAAAACGAATTTCCCAAAATCCGTCAAAAAGTGATAGGGATCGTTAGCATTGGTAGTTAGCTGCTCAAAACAGTTATTCTTTCATGTTTATGATCATTGTTGGCAAAGTTATGATTAAAATGCCAATAAAAAATATTTTAATTTTTGCCAAAATCCGTTTCTTCAAATTTTGATCATAAATAATCAGTTTTTTTGCAACAACTTTAAAAATAATTGTCTGAATTTGGAATGGTATACCTCGTTGCGTTCGTAGTTTAATTTCCCATCAAACTGTGCTTAAAAGCTGGAACTCAATTTTTTGGCCATTTTTGGCAAATTTTAACGATGTTACCCCTTACAAAAAATGCGAAACTCGACTCAAAAACGAATTTTCCAAAATCCGTCAAAAAGTGATAGGGATCGTTAGCATTAGTAATTAGCTGCTCAAAACAGTTATTCTTTCATGTTTATGATCATTGTTGGCCAAGTTATGATTAAAATGCCAATAAAAAATATTTTAATTTTTGCCAAAATCCGTTTCTTCAAATTTTGATCATAAATAATCAGTTTTTTTGCAACAACTTTAAAAATAATTGTCTGAATTTGGAATGGTATACCTCGTTGCGTTCGTAGTTTAATTTCCCATCAAACTGTGCTTAAAAGCTGGAACTCAATTTTTTGGCCATTTTTGGCAAATTTTAATGATGTTACCCCTTACAAAAAATGCGAAACTCGACTCAAAAACGAATTTTCCAAAATCCGTCAAAAAGTGATAGGGATCGTTAGCATTGGTAGTTAGCTGCTCAAAACAGTTATTCTTTCATGTTTATGATCATTGTTGGCAAAGTTATGATTAAAATGCCAATAAAAAATATTTTAATTTTTGCCAAAATCCGTTTTTTCAAATTTTGATCATAAATAATCAGTTTTTTTGCAACAACTTTAAAAATAATTGTCTGAATTTGGAATGGTATACCTCGTTGCGTTCGTAGTTTAATTTCCCATCAAACTGTGCTTAAAAGCTGGAACTCAATTTTTTGGCCATTTTTGGCAAATTTTAATGATGTTACCCCTTACAAAAAATGCGAAAATCGACTCAAAAACGAATTTCCCAAAATCCGTCAAAAAGTGATAGGGATCGTTAGCATTGGTAGTTAGCTGCTCAAAACAGTTATTCTTTCATGTTTATGATCATTGTTGGCCAAGTTATGATTAAAATGCCAATAAAAAATATTTTAATTTTTGCCAAAATCCGTTTCTTCAAATTTTGATCATAAATAATCAGTTTTTTTGCAACAACTTTAAAAATAATTGTCTGAATTTGGAATGGTATACCTCGTTGCGTTCGTAGTTTAATTTCCAATCGAACTGTGCTTAAAAGCTGGAACTCAATTTTTTGGCCATTTTTGGCAAATTTTAATGATGTTACCCCTTACAAAAAATGCGAAACTCGACTCAAAAACGAATTTTCCAAAATCCGTCAAAAAGTGATAGGGATCGTTAGCATTGGTAGTTAGCTGCTCAAAACAGTTATTCTTTCATGTTTATGATCATTGTTGGCAAAGTTATGATTAAAATGCCAATAAAAAATATTTTAATTTTTGCCAAAATCCGTTTTTTCAAATTTTGATCATAAATAATCAGTTTTTTTGCAACAACTTTAAAAATAATTGTCTGAATTTGGAATGGTATACCTCGTTGCGTTCGTAGTTTAATTTCCCATCAAACTGTGCTTAAAAGCTGGAACTCAATTTTTTGGCCATTTTTGGCAAATTTTAATGAAAAAAATGCGAAAATCGACTCAAAAACGAATTTCCCAAAATCCGTCAAAAAGTGATAGGGATCGTTAGCATTGGTAGTTAGCTGCTCAAAACAGTTATTCTTTCATGTTTATGATCATTTTTAGCCAAGTTATGATTAAAATGCCAATCAAAAATATTTTAATTTTTGCCAAAATCCGCTTTTTCAAATTTTCATCATAAAATATCAGTTTTTTTGCAACAACTTTAAAAATAATTGTCTGAATTTGGAATGGTATACCTCGTTGCGTTCGTAGTTTAATTTCCCATCAAACTGTGCTTAAAAGCTGGAACTCAATTTTTTGGCCATTTTTGGCAAATTTTAATGATGTTACCCCTTACAAAAAATGCGAAACTCGACTCAAAAACGAATTTTCCAAAATCCGTCAAAAAGTGATAGGGATCGTTAGCATTGGTAGTTAGCTGCTCAAAACAGTTATTCTTTCATGTTTATGATCATTTTTAGCCAAGTTATGATTAAAATGCCAATCAAAAATATTTTAATTTTTGCCAAAATCCGCTTTTTCAAATTTTCATCATAAAATATCAGTTTTTTTGCAACAACTTTAAAAATAATTGTCTGAATTTGGAATGGTATACCTCGTTGCGTTCGTAGTTTAATTTCCAATCGAACTGTGTTTAAAAGTTGGAACTCTATTTTTTTGCCATTTTTGGCAAATTTTAACGATGTTACCCCTTACAAAAAATGCGAAACTCGACTCAAAAACGAATTTTCCAAAATCCGTCAAAAAGTGATAGGGATCGTTAGCATTGGTAGTTAGCTGCTCAAAACAGTTATTCTTTCATGTTTATGATCATTGTTGGCAAAGTTATGATTAAAATGCCAATCAAAAATATTTTAATTTTTGCCAAAATCCGTTTCTTCAAATTTTGATCATAAATAATCAGTTTTTTTGCAACAACTTTAAAAATAATTGTCTGAATTTGGAATGGTATACCTCGTTGCGTTCGTAGTTTAATTTCCCATCAAACTGTGCTTAAAAGCTGGAACTCAATTTTTTGGCCATTTTTGGCCAATTTTAATGATGTTACCCCTTACAAAAAATGCGAAACTCGACTCAAAAACGAATTTTCCAAAATCCGTCAAAAAGTGATAGGGATCGTTAGCATTGGTAGTTAGCTGCTCAAAACAGTTATTCTTTCATGTTTATGATCATTTTTAGCCAAGTTATGATTAAAATGCCAATAAAAAATATTTTAATTTTTGCCAAAATCCGTTTCTTCAAATTTTGATCATAAATAATCAGTTTTTTTGCAACAACTTTAAAAATAATTGTCTGAATTTGGAATGGTATACCTCGTTGCGTTCGTAGTTTAATTTCCAATCGAACTGTGTTTAAAAGTTGGAACTCTATTTTTTTGCCATTTTTGGCAAATTTTAATGATGTTACCCCTTACAAAAAATGCGAAAATCGACTCAAAAACGAATTTCCCAAAATCCGTCAAAAAGTGATAGGGATCGTTAGCATTAGTAATTAGCTGCTCAAAACAGTTATTCTTTCATGTTTATGATCATTGTTGGCCAAGTTATGATTAAAATGCCAATAAAAAATATTTTAATTTTTGCCAAAATCCGTTTCTTCAAATTTTGATCATAAATAATCAGTTTTTTTGCAACAACTTTAAAAATAATTGTCTGAATTTGGAATGGTATACCTCGTTGCGTTCGTAGTTTAATTTCCCATCAAACTGTGCTTAAAAGCTGGAACTCAATTTTTTGGCCATTTTTGGCAAATTTTAATGATGTTACCCCTTACAAAAAATGCGAAAATCGACTCAAAAACGAATTTCCCAAAATCCGTCAAAAAGTGATAGGGATCGTTAGCATTGGTAGTTAGCTGCTCAAAACAGTTATTCTTTCATGTTTATGATCATTTTTAGCCAAGTTATGATTAAAATGCCAATCAAAAATATTTTAATTTTTGCCAAAATCCGCTTTTTCAAATTTTCATCATAAAATATCAGTTTTTTTGCAACAACTTTAAAAATAATTGTCTGAATTCGGAATGGTATATCTCGTTGCGTTCGTAGTTTAATTTCCAATCGAACTGTGTTTAAAAGTTGGAACTCTATTTTTTTGCCATTTTTGGCAAATTTTAATGATGTTACCCCTTACAAAAAATGCGAAACTCGACTCAAAAACGAATTTCCCAAAATCCGTCAAAAAGTGATAGGGATCGTTAGCATTAGTAATTAGCTGCTCAAAACAGTTATTCTTTCATGTTTATGATCATTGTTGGCCAAGTTATGATTAAAATGCCAATAAAAAATATTTTAATTTTTGCCAAAATCCGTTTCTTCAAATTTTGATCATAAATAATCAGTTTTTTTGCAACAACTTTAAAAATAATTGTCTGAATTTGGAATGGTATACCTCGTTGCGTTCGTAGTTTAATTTCCCATCAAACTGTGCTTAAAAGCTGGAACTCAATTTTTTGGCCATTTTTGGCAAATTTTAATGATGTTACCCCTTACAAAAAATGCGAAACTCGACTCAAAAACGAATTTTCCAAAATCCGTCAAAAAGTGATAGGGATCGTTAGCATTGGTAGTTAGCTGCTCAAAACAGTTATTCTTTCATGTTTATGATCATTGTTGGCAAAGTTATGATTAAAATGCCAATAAAAAATATTTTAATTTTTGCCAAAATCCGTTTTTTCAAATTTTGATCATAAATAATCAGTTTTTTTGCAACAACTTTAAAAATAATTGTCTGAATTTGGAATGGTATACCTCGTTGCGTTCGTAGTTTAATTTCCAATCGAACTGTGTTTAAAAGTTGGAACTCTATTTTTTTGCCATTTTTGGCAAATTTTAACGATGTTACCCCTTACAAAAAATGCGAAACTCGACTCAAAAACGAATTTTCCAAAATCCGTCAAAAAGTGATAGGGATCGTTAGCATTGGTAGTTAGCTGCTCAAAACAGTTATTCTTTCATGTTTATGATCATTGTTGGCAAAGTTATGATTAAAATGCCAATCAAAAATATTTTAATTTTTGCCAAAATCCGTTTCTTCAAATTTTGATCATAAATAATCAGTTTTTTTGCAACAACTTTAAAAATAATTGTCTGAATTTGGAATGGTATACCTCGTTGCGTTCGTAGTTTAATTTCCCATCAAACTGTGCTTAAAAGCTGGAACTCAATTTTTTGGCCATTTTTGGCAAATTTTAATGATGTTACCCCTTAAAAAAAATGCGAAAATCGACTCAAAAACGAATTTCCCAAAATCCGTCAAAAAGTGATAGGGATCGTTAGCATTGGTAGTTAGCTGCTCAAAACAGTTATTCTTTCATGTTTATGATCATTTTTAGCCAAGTTATGATTAAAATGCCAATCAAAAATATTTTAATTTTTGCCAAAATCCGCTTTTTCAAATTTTCATCATAAAATATCAGTTTTTTTGCAACAACTTTAAAAATAATTGTCTGAATTCGGAATGGTATATCTCGTTGCGTTCGTAGTTTAATTTCCAATCGAACTGTGTTTAAAAGTTGGAACTCTATTTTTTTGCCATTTTTGGCAAATTTTAATGATGTTACCCCTTACAAAAAATGCGAAAATCGACTCAAAAACGAATTTCCCAAAATCCGTCAAAAAGTGATAGGGATCGTTAGCATTAGTAATTAGCTGCTCAAAACAGTTATTCTTTCATGTTTATGATCATTGTTGGCCAAGTTATGATTAAAATGCCAATAAAAAATATTTTAATTTTTGCCAAAATCCGTTTCTTCAAATTTTGATCATAAATAATCAGTTTTTTTGCAACAACTTTAAAAATAATTGTCTGAATTTGGAATGGTATACCTCGTTGCGTTCGTAGTTTAATTTCCCATCAAACTGTGCTTAAAAGCTGGAACTCAATTTTTTGGCCATTTTTGGCAAATTTTAACGATGTTACCCCTTACAAAAAATGCGAAACTCGACTCAAAAACGAATTTTCCAAAATCCGTCAAAAAGTGATAGGGATCGTTAGCATTGGTAGTTAGCTGCTCAAAACAGTTATTCTTTCATGTTTATGATCATTTTTAGCCAAGTTATGATTAAAATGCCAATAAAAAATATTTTAATTTTTGCCAAAATCCGTTTCTTCAAATTTTGATCATAAATAATCAGTTTTTTTGCAACAACTTTAAAAATAATTGTCTGAATTTGGAATGGTATACCTCGTTGCGTTCGTAGTTTAATTTCCAATCGAACTGTGTTTAAAAGTTGGAACTCTATTTTTTTGCCATTTTTGGCAAATTTTAATGATGTTACCCCTTACAAAAAATGCGAAAATCGACTCAAAAACGAATTTCCCAAAATCCGTCAAAAAGTGATAGGGATCGTTAGCATTAGTAATTAGCTGCTCAAAACAGTTATTCTTTCATGTTTATGATCATTGTTGGCCAAGTTATGATTAAAATGCCAATAAAAAATATTTTAATTTTTGCCAAAATCCGTTTCTTCAAATTTTGATCATAAATAATCAGTTTTTTTGCAACAACTTTAAAAATAATTGTCTGAATTTGGAATGGTATACCTCGTTGCGTTCGTAGTTTAATTTCCCATCAAACTGTGCTTAAAAGCTGGAACTCAATTTTTTGGCCATTTTTGGCCAATTTTAATGATGTTACCCCTTACAAAAAATGCGAAACTCGACTCAAAAACGAATTTTCCAAAATCCGTCAAAAAGTGATAGGGATCGTTAGCATTGGTAGTTAGCTGCTCAAAACAGTTATTCTTTCATGTTTATGATCATTTTTAGCCAAGTTATGATTAAAATGGCAATAAAAAATATTTTAATTTTTGCCAAAATCCGTTTCTTCAAATTTTGATCATAAATAATCAGTTTTTTTGCAACAACTTTAAAAATAATTGTCTGAATTTGGAATGGTATACCTCGTTGCGTTCGTAGTTTAATTTCCCATTAAACTGTGCTTAAAAGCTGGAACTCAATTTTTTTGCCATTTTTGGCAAATTTTAACGATGTTACCCCTTACAAAAAATGCGAAAATCGACTCAAAAACGAATTTCCCAAAATCCGTCAAAAAGTGATAGGGATCGTTAGCATTGGTAGTTAGCTGCTCAAAACAGTTATTCTTTCATGTTTATGATCATTTTTAGCCAAGTTATGATTAAAATGCCAATCAAAAATATTTTAATTTTTGCCAAAATCCGCTTTTTCAAATTTTCATCATAAAATATCAGTTTTTTTGCAACAACTTTAAAAATAATTGTCTGAATTTGGAATGGTATACCTCGTTGCGTTCGTAGTTTAATTTCCAATCGAACTGTGTTTAAAAGTTGGAACTCTATTTTTTTGCCATTTTTGGCAAATTTTAACGATGTTACCCCTTACAAAAAATGCGAAACTCGACTCAAAAACGAATTTTCCAAAATCCGTCAAAAAGTGATAGGGATCGTTAGCATTGGTAGTTAGCTGCTCAAAACAGTTATTCTTTCATGTTTATGATCATTGTTGGCAAAGTTATGATTAAAATGCCAATAAAAAATATTTTAATTTTTGCCAAAATCCGTTTCTTCAAATTTTGATCATAAATAATCAGTTTTTTTGCAACAACTTTAAAAATAATTGTCTGAATTTGGAATGGTATACCTCGTTGCGTTCGTAGTTTAATTTCCCATCAAACTGTGCTTAAAAGCTGGAACTCAATTTTTTGGCCATTTTTGGCTAATTTTAATGATGTTACCCCTTACAAAAAATGCGAAAATCGACTCAAAAACGAATTTCCCAAAATCCGTCAAAAAGTGATAGGGATCGTTAGCATTGGTAGTTAGCTGCTCAAAACAGTTATTCTTTCATGTTTATGATCATTTTTAGCCAAGTTATGATTAAAATGCCAATCAAAAATATTTTAATTTTTGCCAAAATCCGCTTTTTCAAATTTTCATCATAAAATATCAGTTTTTTTGCAACAACTTTAAAAATAATTGTCTGAATTCGGAATGGTATATCTCGTTGCGTTCGTAGTTTAATTTCCAATCGAACTGTGTTTAAAAGTTGGAACTCTATTTTTTTGCCATTTTTGGCAAATTTTAATGATGTTACCCCTTACAAAAAATGCGAAACTCGACTCAAAAACGAATTTCCCAAAATCCGTCAAAAAGTGATAGGGATCGTTAGCATTAGTAATTAGCTGCTCAAAACAGTTATTCTTTCATGTTTATGATCATTGTTGGCCAAGTTATGATTAAAATGCCAATAAAAAATATTTTAATTTTTGCCAAAATCCGTTTCTTCAAATTTTTATCATAAATAATCAGTTTTTTTGCAACAACTTTAAAAATAATTGTCTGAATTTGGAATGGTATACCTCGTTGCGTTCGTAGTTTAATTTCCCATCAAACTGTGCTTAAAAGCTGGAACTCAATTTTTTGGCCATTTTTGGCCAATTTTAATGATGTTACCCCTTACAAAAAATGCGAAACTCGACTCAAAAACGAATTTTCCAAAATCCGTCAAAAAGTGATAGGGATCGTTAGCATTGGTAGTTAGCTGCTCAAAACAGTTATTCTTTCATGTTTATGATCATTTTTAGCCAAGTTATGATTAAAATGCCAATAAAAAATATTTTAATTTTTGCCAAAATCCGTTTCTTCAAATTTTGATCATAAATAATCAGTTTTTTTGCAACAACTTTAAAAATAATTGTCTGAATTTGGAATGGTATACCTCGTTGCGTTCGTAGTTTAATTTCCAATCGAACTGTGTTTAAAAGTTGGAACTCTATTTTTTTGCCATTTTTGGCAAATTTTAATGATGTTACCCCTTACAAAAAATGCGAAAATCGACTCAAAAACGAATTTCCCAAAATCCGTCAAAAAGTGATAGGGATCGTTAGCATTAGTAATTAGCTGCTCAAAACAGTTATTCTTTCATGTTTATGATCATTGTTGGCCAAGTTATGATTAAAATGCCAATAAAAAATATTTTAATTTTTGCCAAAATCCGTTTCTTCAAATTTTGATCATAAATAATCAGTTTTTTTGCAACAACTTTAAAAATAATTGTCTGAATTTGGAATGGTATACCTCGTTGCGTTCGTAGTTTAATTTCCCATCAAACTGTGCTTAAAAGCTGGAACTCAATTTTTTGGCCATTTTTGGCCAATTTTAATGATGTTACCCCTTACAAAAAATGCGAAACTCGACTCAAAAACGAATTTTCCAAAATCCGTCAAAAAGTGATAGGGATCGTTAGCATTGGTAGTTAGCTGCTCAAAACAGTTATTCTTTCATGTTTATGATCATTTTTAGCCAAGTTATGATTAAAATGGCAATAAAAAATATTTTAATTTTTGCCAAAATCCGTTTCTTCAAATTTTGATCATAAATAATCAGTTTTTTTGCAACAACTTTAAAAATAATTGTCTGAATTTGGAATGGTATACCTCGTTGCGTTCGTAGTTTAATTTCCCATCAAACTGTGCTTAAAAGCTGGAACTCAATTTTTTGGCCATTTTTGGCAAATTTTAATGATGTTACCTCTTACAAAAAATGCGAAACTCGACTCAAAAACGAATTTTCCAAAATCCGTCAAAAAGTGATAGGGATCGTTAGCATTGGTAGTTAGCTGCTCAAAACAGTTATTCTTTCATGTTTATGATCATAGTTGGCAAAGTTATGATTAAAATGCCAATAAAAAATATTTTAATTTTTGCCAAAATCCGTTTCTTCAAATTTTGATCATAAATAATCAGTTTTTTTGCAACAACTTTAAAAATAATTGTCTGAATTTGGAATGGTATACCTCGTTGCGTTCGTAGTTTAATTTCCAATCGAACTGTGTTTAAAAGTTGGAACTCTATTTTTTTGCCATTTTTGGCAAATTTTAACGATGTTACCCCTTACAAAAAATGCGAAAATCGACTCAAAAACGAATTTTCCAAAATCCGTCAAAAAGTGATAGGGATCGTTAGCATTGGTAGTTAGCTGCTCAAAACAGTTATTCTTTCATGTTTATGATCATTTTTAGCCAAGTTATGATTAAAATGCCAATAAAAAATATTTTAATTTTTGCCAAAATCCGTTTCTTCAAATTTTGATCATAAATAATCAGTTTTTTTGCAACAACTTTAAAAATAATTGTCTGAATTTGGAATGGTATACCTCGTTGCGTTCGTAGTTTAATTTCCCATCAAACTGTGCTTAAAAGCTGGAACTCAATTTTTTGGCCATTTTTGGCAAATTTTAATGATGTTACCCCTTACAAAAAATGCGAAACTCGACTCAAAAACGAATTTTCCAAAATCCGTCAAAAAGTGATAGGGATCGTTAGCATTGGTAGTTAGCTGCTCAAAACAGTTATTCTTTCATGTTTATGATCATTGTTGGCAAAGTTATGATTAAAATGCCAATAAAAAATATTTTAATTTTTGCCAAAATCCGTTACTTCAAATTTTGATCATAAATAATCAGTTTTTTTGCAACAACTTTAAAAATAATTGTCTGAATTTGGAATGGTATACCTCGTTGCGTTCGTAGTTTAATTTCCAATCGAACTGTGTTTAAAAGTTGGAACTCTATTTTTTTGCCATTTTTGGTAAATTTTAACGATGTTACCCCTTACAAAAAATGCGAAAATCGACTCAAAAACGAATTTCCCAAAATCCGTCAAAAAGTGATAGGGATCGTTAGCATTGGTAGTTAGCTGCTCAAAACAGTTATTCTTTCATGTTTATGATCATTTTTAGCCAAGTTATGATTAAAATGCCAATCAAAAATATTTTAATTTTTGCCAAAATCCGCTTTTTCAAATTTTCATCATAAAATATCAGTTTTTTTGCAACAACTTTAAAAATAATTGTCTGAATTCGGAATGGTATATCTCGTTGCGTTCGTAGTTTAATTTCCAATCGAACTGTGTTTAAAAGTTGGAACTCTATTTTTTTGCCATTTTTGGCAAATTTTAATGATGTTACCCCTTACAAAAAATGCGAAACTCGACTCAAAAACGAATTTTCCAAAATCCGTCAAAAAGTGATAGGGATCGTTAGCATTGGTAGTTAGCTGCTCAAAACAGTTATTCTTTCATGTTTATGATCATAGTTGGCAAAGTTATGATTAAAATGCCAATAAAAAATATTTTAATTTTTGCCAAAATCCGTTTCTTCAAATTTTGATCATAAATAATCAGTTTTTTTGCAACAACTTTAAAAATAATTGTCTGAATTTGGAATGGTATACCTCGTTGCGTTCGTAGTTTAATTTCCAATCGAACTGTGTTTAAAAGTTGGAACTCTATTTTTTTGCCATTTTTGGCAAATTTTAACGATGTTACCCCTTACAAAAAATGCGAAAATCGACTCAAAAACGAATTTCCCAAAATCCGTCAAAAAGTGATAGGGATCGTTAGCATTGGTAGTTAGCTGCTCAAAACAGTTATTCTTTCATGTTTATGATCATTTTTAGCCAAGTTATGATTAAAATGCCAATCAAAAATATTTTAATTTTTGCCAAAATCCGCTTTTTCAAATTTTCATCATAAAATATCAGTTTTTTTGCAACAACTTTAAAAATAATTGTCTGAATTCGGAATGGTATATCTCGTTGCGTTCGTAGTTTAATTTCCAATCGAACTGTGTTTAAAAGTTGGAACTCTATTTTTTTGCCATTTTTGGCAAATTTTAATGATGTTACCCCTTACAAAAAATGCGAAAATCGACTCAAAAACGAATTTCCCAAAATCCGTCAAAAAGTGATAGGGATCGTTAGCATTAGTAATTAGCTGCTCAAAACAGTTATTCTTTCATGTTTATGATCATTGTTGGCCAAGTTATGATTAAAATGCCAATAAAAAATATTTTAATTTTTGCCAAAATCCGTTTCTTCAAATTTTGATCATAAATAATCAGTTTTTTTGCAACAACTTTAAAAATAATTGTCTGAATTTGGAATGGTATACCTCGTTGCGTTCGTAGTTTAATTTCCCATCAAACTGTGCTTAAAAGCTGGAACTCAATTTTTTGGCCATTTTTGGCAAATTTTAATGATGTTACCCCTTACAAAAAATGCGAAACTCGACTCAAAAACGAATTTTCCAAAATCCGTCAAAAAGTGATAGGGATCGTTAGCATTGGTAGTTAGCTGCTCAAAACAGTTATTCTTTCATGTTTATGATCATTGTTGGCAAAGTTATGATTAAAATGCCAATAAAAAATATTTTAATTTTTGCCAAAATCCGTTTCTTCAAATTTTGATCATAAATAATCAGTTTTTTTGCAACAACTTTAAAAATAATTGTCTGAATTTGGAATGGTATACCTCGTTGCGTTCGTAGTTTAATTTCCAATCGAACTGTGTTTAAAAGTTGGAACTCTATTTTTTTGCCATTTTTGGCAAATTTTAACGATGTTACCCCTTACAAAAAATGCGAAAATCGACTCAAAAACGAATTTCCCAAAATCCGTCAAAAAGTGATAGGGATCGTTAGCATTGGTAGTTAGCTGCTCAAAACAGTTATTCTTTCATGTTTATGATCATTGTTGGCAAAGTTATGATTAAAATGCCAATAAAAAATATTTTAATTTTTGCCAAAATCCGTTTCTTCAAATTTTGATCATAAATAATCAGTTTTTTTGCAACAACTTTAAAAATAATTGTCTGAATTTGGAATGGTATAGCTCGTTGCGTTCGTAGTTTAATTTCCAATCGAACTGTGTTTAAAAGTTGGAACTCTATTTTTTTGCCATTTTTGGCAAATTTTAACGATGTTACCCCTTACAAAAAATGCGAAAATCGACTCAAAAACGAATTTCCCAAAATCCGTCAAAAAGTGATAGGGATCGTTAGCATTGGTAGTTAGCTGCTCAAAACAGTTATTCTTTCATGTTTATGATCATTTTTAGCCAAGTTATGATTAAAATGCCAATCAAAAATATTTTAATTTTTGCCAAAATCCGCTTTTTCAAATTTTCATCATAAAATATCAGTTTTTTTGCAACAACTTTAAAAATAATTGTCTGAATTTGGAATGGTATACCTCGTTGCGTTCGTAGTTTAATTTCCCATCAAACTGTGCTTAAAAGCTGGAACTCAATTTTTTGGCCATTTTTGGCAAATTTTAATGATGTTACCCCTTACAAAAAATGCAAAACTCGACTCAAAAACGAATTTTCCAAAATCCGTCAAAAAGTGATAGGGATCGTTAGCATTGGTAGTTAGCTGCTCAAAACAGTTATTCTTTCATGTTTATGATCATTGTTGGCAAAGTTATGATTAAAATGCCAATAAAAAATATTTTAATTTTTGCCAAAATCCGCTTTTTCAAATTTTCATCATAAAATATCAGTTTTTTTGCAACAACTTTAAAAATAATTGTCTGAATTCGGAATGGTATATCTCGTTGCGTTCGTAGTTTAATTTCCAATCGAACTGTGTTTAAAAGTTGGAACTCTATTTTTTTGCCATTTTTGGCAAATTTTAATGATGTTACCCCTTACAAAAAATGCGAAAAAAATTCCCAAAATCCGTCAAAAAGTGATAGGGATCGTTAGCATTGGTAGTTAGCTGCTCAAAACAGTTATTCTTTCATGTTTATGATCATTTTTAGCCAAGTTATGATTAAAATGCCAATCAAAAATATTTTAATTTTTGCCAAAATCCGCTTTTTCAAATTTTCATCATAAAATATCAGTTTTTTTGCAACAACTTTAAAAATAATTGTCTGAATTTGGAATGGTATACCTCGTTGCGTTCGTAGTTTAATTTCCAATCGAACTGTGTTTAAAAGTTGGAACTCTATTTTTTTGCCATTTTTGGCAAATTTTAACGATGTTACCCCTTACAAAAAATGCGAAACTCGACTCAAAAACGAATTTTCCAAAATCCGTCAAAAAGTGATAGGGATCGTTAGCATTGGTAGTTAGCTGCTCAAAACAGTTATTCTTTCATGTTTATGATCATAGTTGGCAAAGTTATGATTAAAATGCCAATAAAAAATATTTTAATTTTTGCCAAAATCCGTTTCTTCAAATTTTGATCATAAATAATCAGTTTTTTTGCAACAACTTTAAAAATAATTGTCTGAATTTGGAATGTAGATTAATTTCCAATCGAACTGTGTTTAAAAGTTGGAACTCTATTTTTTTGCCATTTTTGGCAAATTTTAACGATGTTACCCCTTACAAAAAATGCGAAACTCGACTCAAAAACGAATTTTCCAAAATCCGTCAAAAAGTGATAGGGATCGTTAGCATTGGTAGTTAGCTGCTCAAAACAGTTATTCTTTCATGTTTATGATCATTGTTGGCAAAGTTATGATTAAAATGCCAATAAAAAATATTTTAATTTTTGCCAAAATCCGTTTCTTCAAATTTTGATCATAAATAATCAGTTTTTTTGCAACAACTTTAAAAATAATTGTCTGAATTTGGAATGGTATACCTCGTTGCGTTCGTAGTTTAATTTCCAATCGAACTGTGTTTAAAAGTTGGAACTCTATTTTTTTGCATTTTTGGCAAATTTTAACGATGTTACCCCTTACAAAAAATGCGAAAATCGACTCAAAAACGAATTTCCCAAAATCCGTCAAAAAGTGATAGGGATCGTTAGCATTGGTAGTTAGCTGCTCAAAACAGTTATTCTTTCATGTTTATGATCATTTTTAGCCAAGTTATGATTAAAATGCCAATCAAAAATATTTTAATTTTTGCCAAAATCCGCTTTTTCAAATTTTCATCATAAAATATCAGTTTTTTTGCAACAACTTTAAAAATAATTGTCTGAATTTGGAATGGTATACCTCGTTGCGTTCGTAGTTTAATTTCCCATCAAACTGTGCTTAAAAGCTGGAACTCAATTTTTTGGCCATTTTTGGCAAATTTTAATGATGTTACCCCTTACAAAAAATGCAAAACTCGACTCAAAAACGAATTTTCCAAAATCCGTCAAAAAGTGATAGGGATCGTTAGCATTGGTAGTTAGCTGCTCAAAACAGTTATTCTTTCATGTTTATGATCATTGTTGGCAAAGTTATGATTAAAATGCCAATAAAAAATATTTTAATTTTTGCCAAAATCCGCTTTTTCAAATTTTCATCATAAAATATCAGTTTTTTTGCAACAACTTTAAAAATAATTGTCTGAATTCGGAATGGTATATCTCGTTGCGTTCGTAGTTTAATTTCCAATCGAACTGTGTTTAAAAGTTGGAACTCTATTTTTTTGCCATTTTTGGCAAATTTTAATGATGTTACCCCTTACAAAAAATGCGAAAAAAATTCCCAAAATCCGTCAAAAAGTGATAGGGATCGTTAGCATTGGTAGTTAGCTGCTCAAAACAGTTATTCTTTCATGTTTATGATCATTTTTAGCCAAGTTATGATTAAAATGCCAATCAAAAATATTTTAATTTTTGCCAAAATCCGCTTTTTCAAATTTTCATCATAAAATATCAGTTTTTTTGCAACAACTTTAAAAATAATTGTCTGAATTCGGAATGGTATATCTCGTTGCGTTCGTAGTTTAATTTCCAATCGAACTGTGTTTAAAAGTTGGAACTCTATTTTTTTGCCATTTTTGGCAAATTTTAATGATGTTACCCCTTACAAAAAATGCGAAACTCGACTCAAAAACGAATTTTCCAAAATCCGTCAAAAAGTGATAGGGATCGTTAGCATTGGTAGTTAGCTGCTCAAAACAGTTATTCTTTCATGTTTATGATCATTGTTGGCAAAGTTATGATTAAAATGCCAATAAAAAATATTTTATTTTTTGCCAAAATCCGTTTCTTCAAATTTTGATCATAAATAATCAGTTTTTTTGCAACAACTTTAAAAATAATTGTCTGAATTTGGAATGGTATACCTCGTTGCGTTCGTAGTTTAATTTCCAATCGAACTGTGTTTAAAAGTTGGAACTCTATTTTTTTGCCATTTTTGGCAAATTTTAACGATGTTACCCCTTACAAAAAATGCGAAAATCGACTCAAAAACGAATTTCCCAAAATCCGTCAAAAAGTGATAGGGATCGTTAGCATTGGTAGTTAGCTGCTCAAAACAGTTATTCTTTCATGTTTATGATCATTTTTAGCCAAGTTATGATTAAAATGCCAATCAAAAATATTTTAATTTTTGCCAAAATCCGCTTTTTCAAATTTTCATCATAAAATATCAGTTTTTTTGCAACAACTTTAAAAATAATTGTCTGAATTCGGAATGGTATATCTCGTTGCGTTCGTAGTTTAATTTCCAATCGAACTGTGTTTAAAAGTTGGAACTCTATTTTTTTGCCATTTTTGGCAAATTTTAATGATGTTACCCCTTACAAAAAATGCGAAACTCGACTCAAAAACGAATTTTCCAAAATCCGTCAAAAAGTGATAGGGATCGTTAGCATTGGTAGTTAGCTGCTCAAAACAGTTATTCTTTCATGTTTATGATCATAGTTGGCAAAGTTATGATTAAAATGCCAATAAAAAATATTTTAATTTTTGCCAAAATCCGTTTCTTCAAATTTTGATCATAAATAATCAGTTTTTTTGCAACAACTTTAAAAATAATTGTCTGAATTTGGAATGGTATACCTCGTTGCGTTCGTAGTTTAATTTCCAATCGAACTGTGTTTAAAAGTTGGAACTCTATTTTTTTGCCATTTTTGGCAAATTTTAACGATGTTACCCCTTACAAAAAATGCGAAAATCGACTCAAAAACGAATTTCCCAAAATCCGTCAAAAAGTGATAGGGATCGTTAGCATTGGTAGTTAGCTGCTCAAAACAGTTATTCTTTCATGTTTATGATCATTTTTAGCCAAGTTATGATTAAAATGCCAATCAAAAATATTTTAATTTTTGCCAAAATCCGCTTTTTCAAATTTTCATCATAAAATATCAGTTTTTTTGCAACAACTTTAAAAATAATTGTCTGAATTTGGAATGGTATACCTCGTTGCGTTCGTAGTTTAATTTCCCATCAAACTGTGCTTAAAAGCTGGAACTCAATTTTTTGGCCATTTTTGGCAAATTTTAATGATGTTACCCCTTACAAAAAATGCGAAACTCGACTCAAAAACGAATTTTCCAAAATCCGTCAAAAAGTGATAGGGATCGTTAGCATTGGTAGTTAGCTGCTCAAAACAGTTATTCTTTCATGTTTATGATCATTGTTGGCAAAGTTATGATTAAAATGCCAATAAAAAATATTTTATTTTTTGCCAAAATCCGTTTCTTCAAATTTTGATCATAAATAATCAGTTTTTTTGCAACAACTTTAAAAATAATTGTCTGAATTTGGAATGGTATACCTCGTTGCGTTCGTAGTTTAATTTCCAATCGAACTGTGTTTAAAAGTTGGAACTCTATTTTTTTGCCATTTTTGGCAAATTTTAACGATGTTACCCCTTACAAAAAATGCGAAAATCGACTCAAAAACGAATTTCCCAAAATCCGTCAAAAAGTGATAGGGATCGTTAGCATTGGTAGTTAGCTGCTCAAAACAGTTATTCTTTCATGTTTATGACCATTTTTAGCCAAGTTATGATTAAAATGCCAATCAAAAATATTTTAATTTTTGCCAAAATCCGCTTTTTCAAATTTTCATCATAAAATATCAGTTTTTTTGCAACAACTTTAAAAATAATTGTCTGAATTCGGAATGGTATATCTCGTTGCGTTCGTAGTTTAATTTCCAATCGAACTGTGTTTAAAAGTTGGAACTCTATTTTTTTGCCATTTTTGGCAAATTTTAATGATGTTACCCCTTACAAAAAATGCGAAACTCGACTCAAAAACGAATTTTCCAAAATCCGTCAAAAAGTGATAGGGATCGTTAGCATTGGTAGTTAGCTGCTCAAAACAGTTATTCTTTCATGTTTATGATCATTGTTGGCAAAGTTATGATTAAAATGCCAATAAAAAATATTTTAATTTTTGCCAAAATCCGTTTTTTCAAATTTTGATCATAAATAATCAGTTTTTTTGCAACAACTTTAAAAATAATTGTCTGAATTCGGAATGGTATATCTCGTTGCGTTCGTAGTTTAATTTCCAATCGAACTGTGTTTAAAAGTTGGAACTCTATTTTTTTGCCATTTTTGGCAAATTTTAATGATGTTACCCCTTACAAAAAATGCGAAAATCGACTCAAAAACGAATTTCCCAAAATCCGTCAAAAAGTGATAGGGATCGTTAGCATTAGTAATTAGCTGCTCAAAACAGTTATTCTTTCATGTTTATGATCATTGTTGGCCAAGTTATGATTAAAATGCCAATAAAAAATATTTTAATTTTTGCCAAAATCCGTTTCTTCAAATTTTGATCATAAATAATCAGTTTTTTTGCAACAACTTTAAAAATAATTGTCTGAATTTGGAATGGTATACCTCGTTGCGTTCGTAGTTTAATTTCCCATCAAACTGTGCTTAAAAGCTGGAACTCAATTTTTTGGCCATTTTTGGCAAATTTTAATGATGTTACCCCTTACAAAAAATGCGAAACTCGTCTCAAAAACGAATTTTCCAAAATCCGTCAAAAAGTGATAGGGATCGTTAGCATTGGTAGTTAGCTGCTCAAAACAGTTATTCTTTCATGTTTATGATCATTGTTGGCAAAGTTATGATTAAAATGCCAATAAAAAATATTTTAATTTTTGCCAAAATCCGTTTCTTCAAATTTTGATCATAAATAATCAGTTTTTTTGCAACAACTTTAAAAATAATTGTCTGAATTTGGAATGGTATACCTCGTTGCGTTCGTAGTTTAATTTCCAATCGAACTGTGTTTAAAAGTTGGAACTATTTTTTTGTCATTTTTGGCAAATTTTAACGATGTTACCCCTTACAAAAAATGCGAAACTCGACTCAAAAACGAATTTTCCAAAATCCGTCAAAAAGTGATAGGGATCGTTAGCATTGGTAGTTAGCTGCTCAAAACAGTTATTCTTTCATGTTTATGATCATTGTTGGCAAAGTTATGATTAAAATGCCAATAAAAAATATTTTAATTTTTGCCAAAATCCGTTTCTTCAAATTTTGATCATAAATAATCAGTTTTTTTGCAACAACTTTAAAAATAATTGTCTGAATTTGGAATGGTATACCTCGTTGCGTTCGTAGTTTAATTTCCCATCAAACTGTGCTTAAAAGCTGGAACTCAATTTTTTGGCCATTTTTGGCAAATTTTAATGATGTTACCCCTTACAAAAAATGCGAAACTCGACTCAAAAACGAATTTTCCAAAATCCGTCAAAAAGTGATAGGGATCGTTAGCATTGGTAGTTAGCTGCTCAAAACAGTTATTCTTTCATGTTTATGATCATTTTTAGCCAAGTTATGATTAAAATGCCAATCAAAAATATTTTAATTTTTGCCAAAATCCGCTTTTTCAAATTTTCATCATAAAATATCAGTTTTTTTGCAACAACTTTAAAAATAATTGTCTGAATTCGGAATGGTATATCTCGTTGCGTTCGTAGTTTAATTTCCAATCGAACTGTGTTTAAAAGTTGGAACTCTATTTTTTTTGCCATTTTTGGCAAATTTTAATGATGTTACCCCTTACAAAAAATGCGAAAATCGACTCAAAAACGAATTTCCCAAAATCCGTCAAAAAGTGATAGGGATCGTTAGCATTGGTAGTTAGCTGCTCAAAACAGTTATTCTTTCATGTTTATGATCATTTTTAGCCAAGTTATGATTAAAATGCCAATCAAAAATATTTTAATTTTTGCCAAAATCCGCTTTTTCAAATTTTCATCATAAAATATCAGTTTTTTTGCAACAACTTTAAAAATAATTGTCTGAATTCGGAATGGTATATCTCGTTGCGTTCGTAGTTTAATTTCCAATCGAACTGTGTTTAAAAGTTGGAACTCTATTTTTTTGCCATTTTTGGCAAATTTTAATGATGTTACCCCTTACAAAAAATGCGAAACTCGACTCAAAAACGAATTTTCCAAAATCCGTCAAAAAGTGATAGGGATCGTTAGCATTGGTAGTTAGCTGCTCAAAACAGTTATTCTTTCATGTTTATGATCATAGTTGGCAAAGTTATGATTAAAATGCCAATAAAAAATATTTTAATTTTTGCCAAAATCCGTTTCTTCAAATTTTGATCATAAATAATCAGTTTTTTTGCAACAACTTTAAAAATAATTGTCTGAATTTGGAATGGTATACCTCGTTGCGTTCGTAGTTTAATTTCCAATCGAACTGTGTTTAAAAGTTGGAACTCTATTTTTTTGCCATTTTTGGCAAATTTTAACGATGTTACCCCTTACAAAAAATGCGAAACTCGACTCAAAAACGAATTTTCCAAAATCCGTCAAAAAGTGATAGGGATCGTTAGCATTGGTAGTTAGCTGCTCAAAACAGTTATTCTTTCATGTTTATGATCATTGTTGGCAAAGTTATGATTAAAATGCCAATAAAAAATATTTTAATTTTTGCCAAAATCCGTTTCTTCAAATTTTGATCATAAATAATCAGTTTTTTTTGCAACAACTTTAAAAATAATTGTCTGAATTTGGAATGGTATACCTCGTTGCGTTCGTAGTTTAATTTCCAATCGAACTGTGTTTAAAAGTTGGAACTCTATTTTTTTGCCATTTTTGGCAAATTTTAACGATGTTACCCCTTACAAAAAATGCGAAAATCGACTCAAAAACGAATTTCCCAAAATCCGTCAAAAAGTGATAGGGATCGTTAGCATTGGTAGTTAGCTGCTCAAAACAGTTATTCTTTCATGTTTATGATCATTGTTGGCAAAGTTATGATTAAAATGCCAATAAAAAATATTTTAATTTTTGCCAAAATCCGTTTCTTCAAATTTTGATCATAAATAATCAGTTTTTTTGCAACAACTTTAAAAATAATTGTCTGAATTTGGAATGGTATACCTCGTTGCGTTCGTAGTTTAATTTCCCATCAAACTGTGCTTAAAAGCTGGAACTCAATTTTTTGGCCATTTTTGGCAAATTTTAATGATGTTACCCCTTACAAAAAATGCGAAACTCGACTCAAAAACGAATTTTCCAAAATCCGTCAAAAAGTGATAGGGATCGTTAGCATTGGTAGTTAGCTGCTCAAAACAGTTATTCTTTCATGTTTATGATCATTGTTGGCAAAGTTATGATTAAAATGCCAATAAAAAATATTTTAATTTTTGCCAAAATCCGTTTCTTCAAATTTTGATCATAAATAATCAGTTTTTTTGCAACAACTTTAAAAATAATTGTCTGAATTTGGAATGGTATACCTCGTTGCGTTCGTAGTTTAATTTCCAATCGAACTGTGTTTAAAAGTTGGAACTCTATTTTTTTGCCATTTTTGGCAAATTTTAACGATGTTACCCCTTACAAAAAATGCGAAAATCGACTCAAAAACGAATTTCCCAAAATCCGTCAAAAAGTGATAGGGATCGTTAGCATTGGTAGTTAGCTGCTCAAAACAGTTATTCTTTCATGTTTATGATCATTTTTAGCCAAGTTATGATTAAAATGCCAATCAAAAATATTTTAATTTTTGCCAAAATCCGCTTTTTCAAATTTTCATCATAAAATATCAGTTTTTTTGCAACAACTTTAAAAATAATTGTCTGAATTCGGAATGGTATATCTCGTTGCGTTCGTAGTTTAATTTCCAATCGAACTGTGTTTAAAAGTTGGAACTCTATTTTTTTGCCATTTTTGGCAAATTTTAATGATGTTACCCCTTACAAAAAATGCGAAAAAATTTCCCAAAATCCGTCAAAAAGTGATAGGGATCGTTAGCATTGGTAGTTAGCTGCTCAAAACAGTTATTCTTTCATGTTTATGATCATTTTTAGCCAAGTTATGATTAAAATGCCAATCAAAAATATTTTAATTTTTGCCAAAATCCGCTTTTTCAAATTTTCATCATAAAATATCAGTTTTTTTGCAACAACTTTAAAAATAATTGTCTGAATTCGGAATGGTATATCTCGTTGCGTTCGTAGTTTAATTTCCAATCGAACTGTGTTTAAAAGTTGGAACTCTATTTTTTTGCCATTTTTGGCAAATTTTAATGATGTTACCCCTTACAAAAAATGCGAAACTCGACTCAAAAACGAATTTTCCAAAATCCGTCAAAAAGTGATAGGGATCGTTAGCATTGGTAGTTAGCTGCTCAAAACAGTTATTCTTTCATGTTTATGATCATAGTTGGCAAAGTTATGATTAAAATGCCAATAAAAAATATTTTAATTTTTGCCAAAATCCGTTTCTTCAAATTTTGATCATAAATAATCAGTTTTTTTGCAACAACTTTAAAAATAATTGTCTGAATTTGGAATGGTATACCTCGTTGCGTTCGTAGTTTAATTTCCAATCGAACTGTGTTTAAAAGTTGGAACTCTATTTTTTTGCCATTTTTGGCAAATTTTAACGATGTTACCCCTTACAAAAAATGCGAAAATCGACTCAAAAACGAATTTCCCAAAATCCGTCAAAAAGTGATAGGGATCGTTAGCATTGGTAGTTAGCTGCTCAAAACAGTTATTCTTTCATGTTTATGATCATTTTTAGCCAAGTTATGATTAAAATGCCAATCAAAAATATTTTAATTTTTGCCAAAATCCGCTTTTTCAAATTTTCATCATAAAATATCAGTTTTTTTGCAACAACTTTAAAAATAATTGTCTGAATTCGGAGTAATTAGCTGCTCAAAACAGTTATTCTTTCATGTTTATGATCATTGTTGGCCAAGTTATGATTAAAATGCCAATAAAAAATATTTTAATTTTTGCCAAAATCCGTTTCTTCAAATTTTGATCATAAATAATCAGTTTTTTTGCAACAACTTTAAAAATAATTGTCTGAATTTGGAATGGTATACCTCGTTGCGTTCGTAGTTTAATTTCCCATCAAACTGTGCTTAAAAGCTGGAACTCAATTTTTTGGCCATTTTTACCCCTTACAAAAAATGCGAAACTCGACTCAAAAACGAATTTTCCAAAATCCGTCAAAAAGTGATAGGGATCGTTAGCATTGGTAGTTAGCTGCTCAAAACAGTTATTCTTTCATGTTTATGATCATTGTTGGCAAAGTTATGATTAAAATGCCAATAAAAAATATTTTATTTTTTGCCAAAATCCGTTTCTTCAAATTTTGATCATAAATAATCAGTTTTTTTGCAACAACTTTAAAAATAATTGTCTGAATTTGGAATGGTATACCTCGTTGCGTTCGTAGTTTAATTTCCAATCGAACTGTGTTTAAAAGTTGGAACTCTATTTTTTTGCCATTTTTGGCAAATTTTAACGATGTTACCTCTTACAAAAAATGCGAAACTCGACTCAAAAACGAATTTTCCAAAATCCGTCAAAAAGTGATAGGGATCGTTAGCATTGGTAGTTAGCTGCTCAAAACAGTTATTCTTTCATGTTTATGATCATTGTTGGCAAAGTTATGATTAAAATGCCAATAAAAAATATTTTAATTTTTGCCAAAATCCGTTTCTTCAAATTTTGATCATAAATAATCAGTTTTTTTGCAACAACTTTAAAAATAATTGTCTGAATTCGGAATGGTATATCTCGTTGCGTTCGTAGTTTAATTTCCAATCGAACTGTGTTTAAAAGTTGGAACTCTATTTTTTTGCCATTTTTGGCAAATTTTAATGATGTTACCCCTTACAAAAAATGCGAAAATCGACTCAAAAACGAATTTCCCAAAATCCGTCAAAAAGTGATAGGGATCGTTAGCATTGGTAGTTAGCTGCTCAAAACAGTTATTCTTTCATGTTTATGATCATTGTTGGCAAAGTTATGATTAAAATGCCAATAAAAAATATTTTAATTTTTGCCAAAATCCGTTTCTTCAAATTTTGATCATAAATAATCAGTTTTTTTGCAACAACTTTAAAAATAATTGTCTGAATTTGGAATGGTATACCTCGTTGCGTTCGTAGTTTAATTTCCAATCGAACTGTGTTTAAAAGTTGGAACTCTATTTTTTTGCCATTTTTGGCAAATTTTAATGATGTTACCCCTTACAAAAAATGCGAAAATCGACTCAAAAACGAATTTCCCAAAATCCGTCAAAAAGTGATAGGGATCGTTAGCATTGGTAGTTAGCTGCTCAAAACAGTTATTCTTTCATGTTTATGATCAGTTTTAGCCAAGTTACGATTAAAATGCCAATCAAAAATATTTTAATTTTTGCCAAAATCCGCTTTTTCAAATTTTCATCATAAAATATCAGTTTTTTTGCAACAACTTTAAAAATAATTGTCTGAATTTGGAATGGTATACCTCGTTGCGTTCGTAGTTTAATTTCCAATCGAACTGTGTTTAAAAGTTGGAACTCTATTTTTTTGCCATTTTTGGCAAATTTTAACGATGTTACCCCTTACAAAAAATGCGAAAATCGACTCAAAAACGAATTTCCCAAAATCCGTCAAAAAGTGATAGGGATCGTTAGCATTGGTAGTTAGCTGCTCAAAACAGTTATTCTTTCATGTTTATGATCATTTTTAGCCAAGTTATGATTAAAATGCCAATCAAAAATATTTTAATTTTTGCCAAAATCCGCTTTTTCAAATTTTCATCATAAAATATCAGTTTTTTTGCAACAACTTTAAAAATAATTGTCTGAATTCGGAATGGTATATCTCGTTGCGTTCGTAGTTTAATTTCCAATCGAACTGTGTTTAAAAGTTGGAACTCTATTTTTTTGCCATTTTTGGCAAATTTTAATGATGTTACCCCTTACAAAAAATGCGAAACTCGACTCAAAAACGAATTTTCCAAAATCCGTCAAAAAGTGATAGGGATCGTTAGCATTGGTAGTTAGCTGCTCAAAACAGTTATTCTTTCATGTTTATGATCATTGTTGGCAAAGTTATGATTAAAATGCCAATAAAAAATATTTTAATTTTTGCCAAAATCCGTTTCTTCAAATTTTGATCATAAATAATCAGTTTTTTTGCAACAACTTTAAAAATAATTGTCTGAATTTGGAATGGTATACCTCGTTGCGTTCGTAGTTTAATTTCCAATCGAACTGTGTTTAAAAGTTGGAACTCTATTTTTTTGCCATTTTTGGCAAATTTTAACGATGTTACCCCTTACAAAAAATGCGAAAATCGACTCAAAAACGAATTTCCCAAAATCCGTCAAAAAGTGATAGGGATCGTTAGCATTGGTAGTTAGCTGCTCAAAACAGTTATTCTTTCATGTTTATGATCAGTTTTAGCCAAGTTACGATTAAAATGCCAATCAAAAATATTTTAATTTTTGCCAAAATCCGCTTTTTCAAATTTTCATCATAAAATATCAGTTTTTTTGCAACAACTTTAAAAATAATTGTCTGAATTCGGAATGGTATATCTCGTTGCGTTCGTAGTTTAATTTCCAATCGAACTGTGTTTAAAAGTTGGAACTCTATTTTTTTGCCATTTTTGGCAAATTTTAATGATGTTACCCCTTACAAAAAATGCGAAAATCGACTCAAAAACGAATTTCCCAAAATCCGTCAAAAAGTGATAGGGATCGTTAGCATTAGTAATTAGCTGCTCAAAACAGTTATTCTTTCATGTTTATGATCATTGTTGGCCAAGTTATGATTAAAATGCCAATAAAAAATATTTTAATTTTTGCCAAAATCCGTTTCTTCAAATTTTGATCATAAATAATCAGTTTTTTTGCAACAACTTTAAAAATAATTGTCTGAATTTGGAATGGTATACCTCGTTGCGTTCGTAGTTTAATTTCCCATCAAACTGTGCTTAAAAGCTGGAACTCAATTTTTTGGCCATTTTTGGCAAATTTTAATGATGTTACCCCTTACAAAAAATGCGAAACTCGACTCAAAAACGAATTTTCCAAAATCCGTCAAAAAGTGATAGGGATCGTTAGCATTGGTAGTTAGCTGCTCAAAACAGTTATTCTTTCATGTTTATGATCATTGTTGGCAAAGTTATGATTAAAATGCCAATAAAAAATATTTTAATTTTTGCCAAAATCCGTTTCTTCAAATTTTGATCATAAATAATCAGTTTTTTTGCAACAACTTTAAAAATAATTGTCTGAATTTGGAATGGTATACCTCGTTGCGTTCGTAGTTTAATTTCCAATCGAACTGTGTTTAAAAGTTGGAACTATTTTTTTGTCATTTTTGGCAAATTTTAACGATGTTACCCCTTACAAAAAATGCGAAACTCGACTCAAAAACGAATTTTCCAAAATCCGTCAAAAAGTGATAGGGATCGTTAGCATTGGTAGTTAGCTGCTCAAAACAGTTATTCTTTCATGTTTATGATCATTGTTGGCAAAGTTATGATTAAAATGCCAATAAAAAATATTTTAATTTTTGCCAAAATCCGTTTCTTCAAATTTTGATCATAAATAATCAGTTTTTTTGCAACAACTTTAAAAATAATTGTCTGAATTTGGAATGGTATACCTCGTTGCGTTCGTAGTTTAATTTCCCATCAAACTGTGCTTAAAAGCTGGAACTCAATTTTTTGGCCATTTTTGGCAAATTTTAATGATGTTACCCCTTACAAAAAATGCGAAACTCGACTTAAAAACGAATTTTCCAAAATCCGTCAAAAAGTGATAGGGATCGTTAGCATTGGTAGTTAGCTGCTCAAAACAGTTATTCTTTCATGTTTATGATCATTTTTAGCCAAGTTATGATTAAAATGCCAATCAAAAATATTTTAATTTTTGCCAAAATCCGCTTTTTCAAATTTTCATCATAAAATATCAGTTTTTTTGCAACAACTTTAAAAATAATTGTCTGAATTCGGAATGGTATATCTCGTTGCGTTCGTAGTTTAATTTCCAATCGAACTGTGTTTAAAAGTTGGAACTCTATTTTTTTGCCATTTTTGGCAAATTTTAATGATGTTACCCCTTACAAAAAATGCGAAAATCGATACTTACAGAAAAATTGTTAGCTATATGGATGAGATTGGTATGCAGTTTCACACTTACCAAATGCTGACAGAAAAAGCACACAGAATTGTAGTAAGGAACTTACATCACAGCACACAAAACAAAGATATAACGGCCGATCTGAAATGTTTAGGCTATGAAGTACTTCACATTCACAACCCTAGCTCAAGGATTAATAAAGATGAAAAACTTAATATTTTTTTCATTAACATTAAGCCCTGCCCTAACTTTAATGAAATTTACCACGTTAAGACCCTCTGCCGACAGAAAATACGGATCGAAAGGATGAGAAAGTCCAGTGAAATTGCACAATGTCGACGTTGAAAGGAGTATGTTCACACAGCTAAATACTGCCGCAGACATCCAAATTGTGCCAGGTGTGGATCACCAAACCACACAATGCACACGTCCTGTAGATGCTCTGCCCACATGCTATCACTGTTCTCACGATCACATGGCTAGCTATAAAGGTTGCCATAAGTACCAGGAGCTTCTCCGCAGATCCATGGGGCCAGCAAAGAAGGCGAATCATTTAAATAGATATAATCATGGGTTCAACCATAGAGATCAGCAACAGTTTCCTTCCGTGCAGCTTAATCGGCGTAAGAGTACCAACCCAACAACAGAACATCAGCAACCAACATAACAAATTAATGATTGAAAATTCAATACATTAGGTATTGCTGTTTAAGGTAGAATGGTAAAAAGTACTTTAATTATTTGAGCATTAAATGTTTATGACTTCAGTTGAAAGTAAACTTTGGGTGTAGCATGGAATGCCTATTGATGGCCTTATTTGTTTTACAGCTCTTCAGATCCAGAGCGCGGTTCGATTTTTACCAGCTCCGTATCGAAGACGAGCACCGCATTAGGGGGAATCTTTCCGCCACCGGCACCACTTGCTCCGTATCCCAATTCTGGCGGAATTGTCAGTTTCCGCTGCTCACCTTCACACATGCCAAGGATTCCCTGATCCCAGCCCTTGATCACCTGTCGCGCTCCCAGGGTAAAGGAAAAGGGAGTGCCGCGGGAATAGCTGCTGTCGAACTCGGTTCCATCCTGTAGTGCTCCCTAGTGTTTCGAAATTCGGGGTTAGGTCAGCTAGAGATCTCCTTATCTGATTTCCCTTACTCTGTAGTGCACGTGGACGAGATCGCCGCTCTTGGACTTCCGGGTGCAGTTCTCCACCCGCTTCTTAATGCCGATCTTCACCTTTGGATCGCTGGCAGTGGTGGCGGCCACGAAAGCGCAGATTAACAAAATATAAGTTAACTTCATCTTATCGTAAGCCAGTATCAAAAAACACTCGGGGTTCAGTGTGACCAAAGAGCTACAATAATTTAATCTGTTCCCACTGCACCCATGAAACCAAATTAATGTTACATTTAATATTGTTTCCAACAAAATTAGGTTTTAAAAGAAAGTGTTCTTTAAACTTTTAAAAAACGAAGGACTCTAAGCAATTTCAAGTAAATAAGAATAAGAGCAGAAGTCCAATTCCCGCATAATGTTATTATTTAAACGCCCCGCAGATAAGGTCTCACTAAAACGCACAGGCGTCAAAAAGCCCGCGAAATTTAAAACTTCAGAAGCCACTGCTGAACATATTTTTTCTTGTAATTTACAATAATATGAGTACAGTACAGCTTGGTGTAGACTTAAAAATAACTTACGCACATTAAAGCTCGTTTAAAATAGATACACACATTGTTGATTACATATTTGACTTTCTTAAAACAAGGAGAGCTCCAAATAATTATCAATCGTTCCGGATTATATGGCCCCGGAACTCGGGACAGTGCAAAAACAAAAATTGACATTATAAATATGCAACAGATTATCAGGAGATATACGAATGTACGATTATATCACAATAATAAAGGAATACATACATTTTAAATGATATTTAAAGCCCGCCATACAACGACGCTTAAATAGGTGCCAACATTCAAGCATAATACTAATTTACACTAATATTTTGTATAAAACATAGCTACTATTATTACAGGGGGTCCCATGGATCAGTGCTGGAAAGGCGAATTCAATCGTAAATTTGGTTTCCACTCGATGGGGTCTGCCTTCAGTTGTCGTTGGACAGATTTGTGATCTTGGCCGCATACATGCTGGCCACCTTGTAGATAAATTCATACTGCTCCTTGGTCTGCACGGCGCTGGCACGCCCACGTCGCACGTAGTAAACCAGTTGGGGGATGTCCACGGACCGCTTCGGGGTTTCCAAGCTGCGGATGGCCATGTCCGACGCTATAATGGTACCGGTTCGTCCCGTGCCTGGAGAACAGTGAACGGTTAGCGGTCTACAGGGGGAGAGACGGAGAAGGAAATACACAGAACATTAAAAAGCCATGCAACACACAACTGCTTTGATATGAGGATATGGAAGGATATGGAATATGTCAACTTACCCCTGCTGACTTCGAGTTGCGCTCCGAGTTGAAATGTTGCCATTAATCTCGTGGCTGGACGTGCTGCACGCCTCGGCTTTGCTGCCGTCCGCATCCATTGACGTCTCCAGGGTCGCGGACTTCTCGCGCAGCTCGTTGGCCTGCTCCAGGCAGTAGGATTTCAGCGAGGATCGCGCCTCCAGCAGCATGGCGATGATGGGCGCCTCCTCGGCCGGAACACCCGCCTCTGGCCATTTGTACCAGTAGTGGGTGAGCTCACGGCTCTCCTCGCCATCCGCGCGCTTCAGAACCAAGGTGGAAATGGCATACCGATCCTTAACCTCGCGGTGCTTGAGGGTCACCTGGTAATCGCCATAGCTGCTGTGGTTGTCCAGAGTCGCCGACGGTGGCAGGTACTCGGCGCACCTCTCAATGCCATTCTCACTGAGATCCGTCGCCTGGATGATCACTCGCGACTGCTGCTCCCAGATCATGCGCCAGAAATCGCTGGTCGTGCTCTCCAGCGGCGCCTGGCAGGCGATGTAGTAGTTGGGGGCATCTCGGGGGCCCTGAAGTGATCGGAAAATGTATCAAGATGTTTTCTATCCAATTTGATGGTAAACTAGTGTAACTTGAATTAGAAACTATCTAGCGTTTTTCGGCGCAGAGCCGACAGTGTGAGCAATGACATAACCATCAATTAAAACCTATTGCGGCTTAACTCTTCCACTGCCCACACAATGACTGGCGATGAGCTACGCGCGCCTCTCAGATAAACGACCATTAAATCGCACAACAGACCTCTGCTGCTTAAATCTCGACATGCTCAGGTTATCGCCAGGTGCAATGCCGATGAGCGCTCGAAAAGATTCGCTTCAATGCATTCGCTGCAATGCATCGTCCACGTCACGCTTGAATGCAGTTTTTTAAAGTGCGTTTTGGTAAACAACTGAAACATCCAATGGATGCAATTGATGGACACATGTCCTGCTCCATGCACCACTATTAAATTATTTGAATAATCTAAAGTACCACAATAAGCTCTAAGAAGCTAAGCTATTAATTCGTTTCAAGCTTTGAGGATTGTGTGACTTCTCTAGAATTGGATAACAATTTGGATTAAAAGACTTTGAAATATCAAATCAAATCTTGTGTATGCAAAGAAGTTGTTTGTTTTCTAAGTGATTTCTTGTAGCTCACAGCATATGGGCGTAGCATGATGTAAGGGCATTCACACTTCGTTGAACTTGGCTGGCACTTTCCCTGGGCGCAGCTATTACTTGCTGGTTTTCGCAGAGGCCCATTTTGCTTGCACGGATCTGGGCAACAAAGACGATGAGCCCAATTCACAGTCACGGCCAGCAGAGGAGCAGCTAGCAGGTGAGTCTCATGGGGCGTGTAATTATTCGGGCGCCATGTTTAATGGCCCTCGAGGGGCCCGAAGATTCCAGTTAGGGTAGGGCGTCATGCAAGGCTCGCCACATATGTATTTTTGTAATGTTTGCGCCAAGATGCCTCAACGCGGCAACACGAGCAACTGCCTCCACATATCAACCAACCAACCACCCAATACACATGTGTGTGAGAAAGTGCCTAGTCGATTGTTTGTCTAGCTTTGGATGAGCTGATCCGCCGCCCACTTGGGAGACTCTGCCTCGGTTACTTACCCGCACATAATTGGCATTAATGTATTCCGTTTTGTCATCGTCGCCTTGCCGCTGGAGCACCACCCGCGTCTCAGGAAGCGGAATCACGTTGGCGTAGCTGCGGTTCGCAGTTCCAGTTCGAGGTCGTGTCGTTGAATCACCATCGTCGCAGCGGCGTTGTTATTGGTTCGGGTGGAAACAAAAAGCAGGAAGAGATGTGCCAGAGATCAGTATTGTAATTGATTCGACAATTCGATGCGATGTGAACTCGTGCCGAGAAAGTGAACCCTTAATTACAGTGAGTACCGGTTGGGAAAAAACAACAAGCCGAACTGATGATCTTAACTGATTTTTAAACTAAGCATTTCTGAATAAATTAAGTTTGCATAAAGTTTTTTCAACGCAAGCAACATTGAACTAGGCGTAATCTAATCATATCACAAGCGTGTTATCAAATCATCTAGATTACACAAGTGTGACCCAGCCCTTAAATGATATGAGTATTTTGCAAGCCCAATATGCTATAAAAGCAATCTATTTTCTTCACATTATTTCGGTTCACTTTCTCAGCAATTAATTTTATAGCTTTACTCACCGGTTCTTGTCTTCGCAACCGGGTGGCACTTCGTCCGCCCTGGCAATGATCTGTGGCACGTCCCGGAACTCCTCGAAGACGTCGGAGCGACGCTCGGCGAAGCGGGCCAGCTCGCTGGCGGTCAGCAGATTGTGCCGCAGCGAGGGATCATCGAAGGCGGCGTTGCCATAGGTCCGCTTGGAGGCCCTCACGTCGCGACCCTTCCGCCTCACACTGCCCAGCACCGAAACGTTGTCCAGGGAGTAGGCATCCAAACTCACAGGACGACATCTTTGGCCATAGGACGTCTGCTTCTGGCGCTTGCGCATCAAGTAGAGGAATGCCACCAGCAGGATGAGGGCCACCACACCAATCACGCTGACGGTGATGGCTATGATCACATTCACGTCCGTCCCATTGCCCTGGGCATTGGTCTGCATGTGCTCCAGTTCATTGGGATAGGGGGCCATGAATGTGGGTGGCAATTCACTTGGCGACTGGGTGGACGCGGTTGTCGTCTCCGGCAGCATGGTGGTGCTGCTGCTGGTGGTGCTGGCCACCGTGGAGGACTCGAAGTATACCCGCGTGGGTGGTGCAGATGTTGTGGTGGTCGTTGTGGTGCTGGTGGTGCTATCATCCAGCAGACTTATCTCCACCGGCTGCATTGTTGTAGTGGTTGAGGGCGTTTCCGTTGTAGTTGTTGTGGTACTGGTTGTAGTGGTAGTAGTGGTTGTAGCACTGGTTCTTGTCGTCGTCGTCACCGCCATCGTCGTCTTGGCTAACTGCTGCTCTGTGTCCTGCTCATCAACCACCTGTTGTCCCTCATGATGTTGACCCTCCCTCTCGATTTCCTGGCCACCTGTTGCTGCCGCCGCTGTGCTCTCATCCGTTGCAACAGCAACAGTGGCTGCTGCTTCTGCTGCTGCTGCTGCTGATGGCGTCGTCGATTCGGGAGACGCCTCGCCTATGTTGTTGGTCTCCAGCGAGGACTCGTGCTCCTTGCTCAGCTTGCTCACGTCGCTAAGCAGACTGGTGGCTGTCGTGGTGGTGGTTTCCACTGCTGTTGCCAATGCACCCAGCTCGCTCTCTGTTATGGCCACACTGTTATTGACCGCGTTATCGGTTTTCTCAGCTGTTCTTAACTCATTCGTATTGCTAAGGCCGTCGCGCGTCTTCACTGTCACTGCCTCCAAATTCACTTCGTTGCTAATTTGCGCAATTTCCGTTTGCGTGGGTGTTGCTACACTTGTCGCCGATGTACTTGTGCCCGCGATCGTACTGTTCCGCGTGCTGGTAACGATGATTTCTGGCCGAATCGAAGCGCTCACCTCGCCAGCCACTCGCACACTAACCGATGTCGCTGTTGGCTCCGCGCTTGCCGTTGTCGTTGTTGCTGCCTGCTCGCTCTCTGGAAATTTGGTTGTGGCAACGATGACGTCGTTACTGTTATCGCCGTCGTCGTCGCTGATGTTGCTGATGTTGCTGATTTCAGTCGCTTTCATGGCCACTTCGGTGGTGCTAGGGGTGGCTGCCACACTCGTTGTTGCAGCTGATGTAGCCTCAGGTGTTGCTGAAGCTTCTGCTGCTGTTGCTGCCTCTGAGACAACCAGAGTTGCAGCAGTTGTCGATGATGTTGCTGCTGCCTCCGTGGTTCCACTTGATGTTGCAGCTGTTGTTGGGGCCTGTGATGTTGCTACGTCCAAGGCTTGCTCAGCGGTTACACGTTCCACAGATATTGGCCTTTCTGTGGTAGTAGTTGTGCTTGTCATTGCTGATAACGTATCTGTTGAATTTGCCAAAGAGATTTCACCTGACTCCGCTGCTGCTGCTGTAGCATTTAACAGCGCCGTTCTTGGTAAATCAACCCTCGCTGTTACGGCAGATGTGGCAAGTTGCTCGGGTAATGTAACCGATGTTACAGCCTCTGTTGCGGCCTCTGTTGCAGCCTCTGTTGCGGCCTCTGTTGCGGCCTCTGTTGCAGCCTCTGCTGCAGCAACTGTTGCCACTTCTGTTTGAGCCTCTGTAATCGCCTCTGTCAACTTGGCATTGGCTTCGTCGGCCATCTTTTTGACCATGGGAACTTCCAATTGCTGCGCACGCACTGTTGTAGTCGTCATATTCAGATCCATAGAACCAGGATCAGGTGTTGAAGCCATTGTCCTTGCTGTTGTGACGCTATCCTGTTCCAAGCCTAGCGTAATATCGCTTTTGGGGTGGCTTTCCGCTGCCAAAGCTTCAGTAGTAGCCTGAGTGGCTCCTTCGGTGGCGTCCAGAGTGGTTCTGACCACAAATTCGGTGCGATTCTCGGACGTTACTGGCAACATGGCAATGTTCATCCAATCCAGGAGATTCTTCTCCTTGTGCAGCTCCGTTTTATTGAGGGGCATGTCTATATCATTTGCAAGATCAGTGTGCTTGAGGAGTGGCACGATCGTTGTGGTAGTTAGTGGCGCCTTTGGTACCGCCTTCATTCCAGCCAGACTCCAAACCTCCGCTGTGTTGGGTAGTGTAAGTTGCTGGGCATTTGTGGAGTTTTCACTTATAAACTTGGCTCGCTTCTCTGGCAATTGACGCACCTCTGACTTCGAGGTGGACTCCTCGATGACATTCTCATTGGAGGCGAAGGAAACTGGCGTGGTTGGCGAAGGCGTCGATGTAGAAGTGGTGCTGGCCGGTGTAGAAGTCATGGGTAGGGGCCTCAATTTCATGGGCGTAACTGCAGCAGAGGATCGGCTCAATCCTTCAGTGGTGGATGAATACTGCATGGACCGACCATGATCGGCAGAACGAGTGGTTGTGGTGTTGACCACTCGCTCTGTGGTGTTTGGACCCTCAATAGAGACTGGTTTCAAAGGGAGGCTGGAATTATCGGATGCTACAGATTCTGCGATCTTATCCTTCATCTCAGTTTGTGCCTCTCTTAAAGGTGGTTGCGTTACATCTTTTTGATGGACTTTCTCGGTTAACCAAATATGTTCAGTGGTTGTGTTTAAGATCTCTTTTAAAAGAGGTTCTTCTTTTACCGGAGCTTCTGTAGATTCCTTAACTTTCAGATTGGTTGGGCTTCGATCCAACTGAGACGTGGTTGTGACTCCTGACTCTTCCTTGACCATATCTGAATTCGTATCCACTTGAGCTGCCTTTAACTGGGGTTCCGTGATTTCCGACTCCTTCAGCTTGAGTGGCTCTTCACTCATCATCTTTTCGGTGGTGGTGCTCATTTTGGACTCATTTTGCTCGAAGGCTCCCGTCGTTTCCTTAACACTGAGATTCTCTTTCAGACTAGCAGTTTGGGTTTCGCTTTGATCCACAATTTTTGCGTTTTTTTCATCTTCAGTATCAGATTCTCGCTTTATTTCAACCGGTTCCCTGCCGCTCCCACTTTCCCTGGGCGCCTTAACCATGTCAGGGTCAATGGAAGTGGAAGCCATCGCCTGCTCCAAGCCGGTGGTTTCTCTTTTCGCAATGAAACGTGCCTGCGTTACTATTACGGCCAGGGCGAGCATTAAGCCACCTCTGAGCCACCCAGCCACACGCATCGTGTGTCGCTGCCTCTCGTTCTACAGCGGTGTGTCTATCTCTTTCTGCTCGTGCACCTCTGTGGGTCAAGTCAATTCCACGTTCGACTGGGCCTCAAAATCGCTTTATTTTATGTGCACCTTTGAGCTTGAGTTATTGGGTTTCTGTTTTCGCTTGTTTTCTCATTTTATTTTTAGCAATTTGCAACAATTTATTCCTATTCTTACATATTTCAGCTCTTTGCTTCCATTTCCACTAGAAAATACGCCTGCAAGAGAAAGGAATGCATACTAATTAGCTATACGAATTTCATGTTAAATGCATTTTGTTTTCTATAGGTACAAGTTGCCCATAAACGGTCTGCCATTTTTGAATGACAGTACGCTTAAGTATTCCTTGGAAAGTAAGTAGGAATTTCCCTTTCTATAAGTGGAGCTGTCCATAACTATAATTAATGTGATTAATGACACGTTCCGCATTCCCCGAAATACAATGGCTTGTGCCCACAAGTTCAAGGCCAAGTGAGTCGTTTGGGTGAAATAAAAATAGCTCATCTATTCGTAATAAATACTACTGAAAATGTAAATAATAACTAATTGCTATACCAGAACTTATATGCTAAGTTAAAACTATTACTTCGAAATATAGGTATATGATACCGAACTTTGACTTGGTTGCTCAAGTTCAGTTCGGCATTTCCCATGATAAATAATGTCAAGGAAGCCAGAAAGGTTCATCGCACCGAGTGCCCGAAAATAGTTCACATCAAAGTGTTTACCATCTCCATCGCCACCCACAGCTATGGCTCCAACTTTGAGTTGCTAGCCATTCATATAAGCCAAATCGATGTCATGGAACGAAGTGCATAGGGTTCATTCAACCACGGCCTCCACGACGAACCCATCCAAAAGTTGCTCTGGGAGTTGAAGTATTCGAGTCGAACTGCAAACAGAGCCACCCAATAATAACTATACGGGAATATCGGTGGAGGGCGCGAGTTTACCGACTTCATTTGCCATGGTTATCGCCGGGTTGTTATCTGCCGATCCGAGCGATGTCATGTCAATAGTGCATGCAACCACCGCGCGGTGGAAAAGCCCTGCCACGCTTTCCCAGTCACCTGGGGCACACAAGCCTACCCCCATGTCAGCAATTAGCCCTAAAAGCACCACTTCGGTGGTTGGTCGTCATTAATGACGTTACCCCCATGGTGGTGCGATACTCAGGCGTGGCGCCACCCCTTCTGAATCAGAGTGTTAATAACTTAAATGGTGCTACTTTCTTGCAAAAGTGCTGGACATTTCACACAATAGTGGCACTTCCATTCAGCTGGCTTCTTGCCATGCGACCGCTGACTAATGCCGCTAAATATTTATTTATATATTTATGCACCTGTGTGCCCGCAGATAAGATTTGATTTTTTCTTGAGCCAGACAGGCACAAAATCACAACGAGGTATTTTGTAATTTTGCTTTTATTTTTGAATGTCAACTCGGGTGCTGATAAAACAGCAGCGGCAAAGGTAAGCAATTATCCGTGATGTTGTTGTCACTGGAGGCCAGCGGTGGGTTGTAAAAGGCCATAAAATCACCCATTGAAGTACTGATTTATTGACTCTACAAATATTGCAAGGGTATTAACATTATGTTCCTAAAACTATGATTGTTTGCTAGAGAAAGAAAAGAACTGGCTATTGGGGTTTTGTTTAAAAGCATATAATTTACCAGTGTAAGAAAATCAAAAACTTGGTCTTTTATTAAGATCAAAAAAGATATGCCGTTTGAACTATATGTTACTATAGTTTTTTTTATATACTCAAATATAATTAGATTTATAATAAAAATAATCAGAATTCAAATCAATATATCAATAACTTTTAGCGTCGAAAGTATTTTCACTTAACGCCCGGAAGTATGCAGTATTTTTTCTCATACTTAGTAGTACCAAAACGAGACACAATATGCACAATGGCGCCACCAACTACGATCAAGCTACAGAAATGAATACTCGCGATATGGAGCAACTCGGATGTATTAATTGGCGAGAACCGACCAAAGATAGAACAACCCATTGATACAGTGAACCACAGCCGGGGGCCAGAGAGTGCCAGGAAGGCAGTGTCCGCAACCTGAACCCTCCACTTAACCCAAATGAAACCAAAGCTCTGGGCCTCCATTGGAAACGTGACTCGATCGGGGGAAGCAAGTGCATCGTGGCATTGACAGTGAACTGATGGCACAGGGAACTGGGGAGCCTGGGGTGCATGTACGAGATGTAAACAGAAATCAGCATTAGAGAAACGAGCTCGCTGGGGAGTCGAAGTCGGAGTAGACTTATTTCCGCTTCAGCAGCACGCACTGAGGATGAACGAATGGCTCAGAATTCTCCGACTTTGGATCGCCCGCCATCCGACTCCGACTCCGAGTCCAACTTCTGAAAATCCAGCGATAACGATCGGATCGAGGATGATCGCAAGAGAATGCTAAACCAGTTTTTGCGGCCCAATAAAGCCGCTTCGATTTCGATTTGCAATTATGATTTCACTTGCATTGCGATCACGATGGACGTGGAGAATGGCTGGCGATCGCCTGGTATCTTAATGATCTCGGTTGTAGCTGCAGTTGCAGTTGTTATGGTGGCCTGTGATAATGACAGCCAAGTGGGTAGTCATGGCTTGATCTGCACTGGTGATTGATGGGCAGAAGCTTGGAGCGATCAAACTACCGGGGATCGGATCGTTAGAGAAGAGATTATTGCGAATTTTCCCAAGCTAGCTTCGGTCAAAATGTGCTTAGTCGAAATGATGCTTAAGCTGGGAACGATTATATGATCGAATGGCGATTATTGACATTTAGAAAGAGATGAGCTGTATTTAAAGAAAATGAAGATGGGCAAGATTCAAATACAAAAGACCAAAAAGATAACCCTAAAACAGAAAAGTTTTAAAATGTAGGTGAATAATGAAAGACAACAAGTTGAAGATCAGACTATTCAAAATAACGAGCTTCCTGGAATTAGCCATATTTAGCTTGAATTACCAACATAATCCACAGCCCCATCTATCTTAACCCAAATGACGGACTACGCACGCAGACTCCCGGCTGCAAATAGAATTCCAAAGAATGCCAACAGTTAGCTGGGATTGCTTGAGAAGCAGATAGAAGTTTGGTAAAGCTGCGTTCTTGCCATTTCTGCGAAGCTCGCTGAGGATGGCGATGAAGATGGCGATGTTATCAATAATGAATTGCGAGCGAGGCTTGAGCCGCTCCAAAATCAGCGAAGTGTGATGGAGAATGCGAGGCGTCGCACGCTCAAACGATAACTGTGGCATTAGTGCCACATTTCTATATGTATGTAGCTTGTATTTGGGACTTCTTTTGTTTCTGATTTGGATTTCGGATTTACCGCTGCTTTATAGAGTGCTTGTGTAACTGTTGAGAGGAGCATTCACGGAAGTATCTCATTCGAATGAGTTAATCATTACACTCTATTTACAAACTTCCCATGCGTATCATTGGTCATCATGCGTCATTATGGCTACCAAACCTCATTCACTCAATCCACTATCCGAAATTTGTATCCATTGAAACGGCTTGACTATGACTCATTTGCATGACATTTGCTTATATCATGCTTCATTCACATAGTTTGTAGACAAATTTCTTTATTTTCGGAGGAAAATCAAAGTCAAAGTGAGCGCTACTCTGCCTCGAGCTGAACTTTCAACGCGATGAAATTCATAATAGAAATCGAAACCCGCAATGAAATCGAACTCAATCTCGAAAATTCAAAGCGGTCAACTGCTTTATCTGCTACCACGGAATCTATTTGAATCTGTTTGGTATACAGCGAGAAAATATTAAATATTATACATACACACATATATCATCTTACATTTCATTCATTCATTCATTTAATCACATTCTAACACATGTTTCTATGCCATTCCACATAATATTAAATGTTTTTTGTAGTCGGTTAAGTATTTAAATGACCGAATCTTGAAACAATCTTGCTTATGTGCTAAACTGAGATCTGGCTCACACCAGATAAGAGATTTCTCGTATTAAGTACCTTTATATGTTTTAAGCTATCTGCATGAATATTATCTGAAGGTAGATACGTTTTATTAACTGAAACAACTTCTTATTTAGATCTTTTTCGGCTGATATACATCATTCAATATTATCTATTTTTTCACGTGCACTAAACGATCGCCTTCATCAGTTTTGACCTTGTTGGCCCTGCCATTGGCGTTTATTGAACCAACCAGCTGGTGCCAACAACATTGCGGCCTGGCCAAATCGCAAATGAGCTTCGGCATTAATGCTGTGTATACGTTTAGGAAAAATTGCGATCGCTGAATGCTTGGATTTAATAACACTTTGCCACAATATGCGCTTGATGTTTTCCGAATTTCAGATAGCCCAATTTTATCACAGCACATGTTTTTCATTTGGAATACATAAAAGCCTAATGATGCGGACTAAATGTTCATCATATTGTTCTAAAAGCTTGGAACTGTCATTCCTTTAATGGCATATCTTCCATCAAAGTAACCCCTGCAATCTGGAGAGGTGGTCAAAACTCTCTGGACGCCTTGATAAGGATATTGGCCACGCAATGTGCAAGTTAAGCCACCGTCGAATTTGGATAACAATTCGTCTGCTTATCTGTATCTGTATCTGTATCTGTGCAATTACACTAATGACAAGCGCATGTGGCCGTACTTGGGCTCAGATACACACACATGTATGTCAGTCGCATAATTGCCCCTAATGCAATTGAACAATTAGGCAAGCGCTGCAGCTCAGTCGCAAGCCGCACAACAAATGCAAAATAGACACACGAGTGCTTGCACTTAAAGAAACGAGGTGGAAGTCATGTCCATTAATGCCTCAATTCAAGCTCAGAAACACGTGTTTCCCAGAAGAACTCTTTGTTTCAAACGCATAGACACCGGAACTTTTGCATTCACTCAAATTCCTGCTAAATGTAAGTATTCAAATAGAAAGAAGGCTTCATCTAAAGAACGTTTTTGATGTACTGAAATCCGATTTGAATTTTCTGTTAGTGTTTGATATGCACGAATAGATAGCCATCTAATGCGTCCATATTTCATGTTCCCATTCTAATGTCTCCCCGTCGAGCATTTTGGGTCACCGAGCTCGCTATAGAAAACATGCTCCACCTCCCCACAATCCCCCTCCATTGTCAGTCGACATTTGTCAACTTGGAGGGGAGCATTGAATCGCCACAAGTCGAATTTACCTCGAAACGGACAAATTTGCTTGGTTCGCTTTTAATTTGCTCTCCTTTGTCCAAAGCAATTGCGATCGAGCGATAATGGGTAAGCGGTTTATTAATGTCTCCATTGCCCCAATAAAAAGCCAGAGAAGCAGGATTTCGTCATTTGGGCAATGCTGCAATAACTCACTGCTGGGAAATCCATTTCTGAACTAATGCCCGCGATCGGTGGCTGCCCTTTTGCACGGCCTGGAACCAACCGATTTGAATGTCACGATGCCAATCCAGTCCGAGTCGAAAAGCGCTCGACAAATTGGAACTGGCACGAGGGCTACTGTCCAAGCTGGTGACTGGCCAAAAACAAGGTAACCGCTCTGCAGCACTGCTGTTGTGTTTCTTCATGCTGGCCGATCTACGAACGTGGCTGTAACGTGTACTAGATTCGGGGCTCGCTCTTCGCCGCTTGTTAACCCAGTCTTGCCCACGGTCGGCTAACTGAGAGATTGATTTAATTCTGTCTATGTAAGCAATTAATGTTTCGAGTACCTATTTCATATCTGGCTCAAATAATATTTTAAAATAATTATATATCGGATTAGAGGTAGCCAAACAATTGGTAGTACATGTGGGTACCGATGGTCCTCAGAGGGTTAACTGCGGCTAGCGAGAAGGGCAGCTGAAGGGGCGAGCAGTTGGAGTTACAGCGCAGCCGCAAAGTGAACCGAATTGAGGTTACCCCACCGACAGATGAGCTAACGTTTCACGCATGCCCCGCGATTTGGGGTTTGTGTTTGGTCTTTGGCTCTTGGGCTGTTGGTTGTTGGTTGTTTGTTGTGAGTTGTGGGTTGCGGGTTGTGGGCCTGGGAATGCACCGTGGACGTGACTCATGTGGGCTCATTCATTGTTACGTAGGTGCTGTCATTTGGAGAGGGCCCAAAAGGGGCTGGAAGTGGCCCAAACAATGCAGTTGCTGTTGCAGCACATTTGGCAGATTTTTCGCAAGGCAAGCAGCTATTTGCACCGCTCTGCCACTTTACGGCTCAATGGAAGCTAAACGGCCGAAGAAGCGGCGGAAGAAAGCAAAAGTGGGCGCAGTGGAAGCCGCCAAAGCACTTTTACTTTTCGCCCCATCGCGTATCTCATAGATACATTTCCAATTTTCCACAGCAGCCAGCGACAAGTTTTCCCCGCCGAGTGCTAAACGAGTTTTGTTCGTTTGCTAAAGAGTATTAATAGCCGAGAGAGGTAGAGTCGGCTGATGTCGCTGGAGAATCATTTGGTGGGCGTTACCTGGTAGATCCAGATGGGTTATATAACCATCAATTCGGAGACTTTCGTTTGGAAGCTACTGAACCCGAGCCAGAGAGTGAGATTTCTCCCACGCTGCCCGCTACAATTTCGAGTTTTTTGGCACTTTTTCTTTTGGCTTAATGTTATTACTTTTCACAAATTAGCCAGACGCTTTCCCCAACTCTCTGCTCTTCTGTCACTGCACAGAAAGAAAATACGTGGAACAAAGAGCGATTCACTATTTATAAACTTATTTCAAGGCAAATTTATAAAATAACATATGAGTATCATAAGACATTGTTTTCTTTGTTCGTATATGAAAATGGTTTGGTTTTTGTTTATTCAACCTCAATCGTCCCCAAAAATGTTATTAAACACGGGGAATTTTATCTCTTTTTGGGTAAAAGTTTTTTCGGGGTTTCCTCGACTTGGCACGCGAATCTCCCATTGCCAAGCTGAGTGCCAATTGAAGACAGTGTGCAATATTCATTTCAAACACCCAGGGTTCAAGGTTTGTGGCGATTATTTATTAGCACAGCTCTGTTAACCAGGAATTCAGACTGGGTTTGAAGGGGCAGACCCGAATCGAAGGTCGTTAACGTTTCCCTAAATTCGCCATCATAGGTGCGTAATACACTTCAAGAAGTTGGTCACTTGCGTCGTTTGTTAAGTGTTAATTGGTGCTGAAGTCGCGTATAATCGAATTCATATAAATTCATTAGCATTTCATAAAACAAAGTACGTAACCGGACCCAACCCTATAGAATCTGGGAAACGGGTTTTTATTAGCGAGAATCTGTTTAGACAAGAAACCCAAAGGCCAAGTGCTATAAAAACAAGTAATGCTCAGAAAAAACCCCAGAAACGTTTCGCTAAATTGCAGCAAAAAAGGTTCAACATTTGTCGTATTTGGTATGCAAAGTTGTTGGTTTAAGAGTGGAACCCTCTTTGCATGCAAATGCATCTGAATGATGAAATATGGCACCAGTGCTGTGTATCTTTCAGATACGTAAGTAGCGTAAACAAACGGCAAATGCATTGCACTGGCGAGCACATTTTCAGGTTCGAAAGGTAAACAAAGGTAAAAACAAGGCGGTATTTAGAATGCAGAAGGTAATGGTGGCATACACTCAAATAAGCGCATAAATAACACAAATATGCTCCCATTTGAGGCAACATCTGTGGTTATGTGGGGGAAATGGCAAAAGAAACCCGAAGTCAACTAAATGGCTTTCAAGTCGCATGAAAGGCAAGCAAAACTAGTTCAAAGGCTGCCTTGAGCTACTCTATAAATTGCCAGCATACGTGTATATGAGCTGGTGAGGTGACAGGAGCTGGCCAGAGAAACGATATGAAAATGTTTATTTATTCCGCTGTAGGTGTGTCTATTTAATAAGAATGTTCAGCGTTTGAGTATGCCACAGCTGCCCAAATGAATGAAAATGTATGAATCTATTTTTATTCAGTGAGTACTGTAACACAAGGTTGACTTCCTGCATGGCTGACCCAAGTGAAGATGTAACTGGCAAACTGCTCTTAATTCAATTAGGTTCAATCAGTGCCCAAGTGTTTGGCGATTGTTCACCCGGCCAGTGTCTAGAATTGAATTAATATTACAAAGGCAACGGAAAAAGACAGCAGAACAAATATATGCAATATACATATATCCATATCAGTTGTCCAGGAAAATGGCCACCTAACAGAAATCCAGATATTTGCTAGAGATGCCCCAAGTGCAAAGTCTTGGTTCATTGACATGGAGTCTACCTGTCAACAAAACAATTCAAGTTTTAATTTAATTAAGCCGGCTCGAGTCGGAAGAGTGGGTGAATAGTGAAGAATAATGCCAAGAGTCAAAGACTTTTCAATTGAGTAATTTAATTCGACGCCCACCGTAGGGAATCGGGGCTATAACAGTATATTGCACTTAAGTAATGTAATTTATTTTGTTTGTTGTGGAAACCGCGATCATTTTCCATTCTCCGATTGCCAGAACACGTTTCCAAGGTAGCTCCAAAAATAAAACCGCACAAATCGAAGCAAAACGGTTGCCCCAAAAGCGAGATAAACGTCGAAACAATGGAAGACATGGGGCAGAAACCAACAAGCCAACAAACCAACAAAACCAACAAAGAAACAAAGTCGAACGGAGAAGCAGGCAGTACTAAATGCGAATGCTAAAGACAAAGCTCATAGGTCAGGTCTCTGAGCTGGCAGGGCAAGTTGTTTTGTCGGATTCTCTCCTTATGTTTTTTAAAGAAATTGCGGAAGACGGAAGAGGAGGTGGTTCATGGGCGGGGATGGGGGCTGGGATCCATATGTGTGTTACCTACTGAACTGCACTTTTGCCTTAATGACAGATTTTGAGTCATCAAGGTGTGTAATTACCACTCGGCAAGAAGTGGGATGCATCGGGAACAAGAGCGGGAAAGTGGAGCGACAACTGAAGCCGATGGTCAGATGAATGGTGTCTTACATGAATGCCAACCTCTCAGTTTTGTAGTTACATGGGTTAATCGTCGGGGTTTTTGCAAACATTGTTTCAATACAGGTCGAAGAAATCTATAATTAATTTGTATAATACTGAACTAGTGGCACGCATGTACGTAAAACGAAACAGTTCTATAAATAATGTGCTTACATGCTTGAACAAATCTACGGATTCCATAAGTTTATTTATGCTGCACTGCGTGTACTTGTACTTCCACTGAATTCTTTTGGAATTCACTGCTCGCAATATACATATCTATTCAACATTTGCACTGTGTGCATTTGCCATCAATGAAATGTACTATCCATGATCACAGCATCTTGAACAACATATACTCGTAAGTAATAGAACCAGAGGTGATATGGATAGAAAGAGCAGGGGTCAGATCCCATGGGTACGTGCCAGAACTGCACGACGAGAGGATTTCCTCCAGCAATCAGAAATCGGAATTCGCTTCGTTTTCTAAGATTTTCATTATCGCACCGTCGGCCAAGTTATGCACTGGGCGCAGAGTCACTCTGTTTTCTATTCCCAATTGCCAGCCCGCCAAAGTCAAGCAGGCACGTCTCGAATCTGGCTCCGAACGTGACTCATCGGCGATCTCCACTGACTCTCTTTCGCGTCTTACAGTCTCCGTCTCCGTCTCCGTCTTCGTCGAAGACCTCGAGACCTTCGCTATCGGCGCAAGCCTGGCCAATCCAATAGGGCACCGGCAGGAGACCGGTTTCCCCGATTCTTGGCAACCACATTCCATGGAAGTTACACAGAAAAGAAAATTTTGTGCTGGCACCTTCATTGCTTCATTATCCCGTGGTATTATTACAAGGTTTCAGTTTTAATGCCTTCAAAATATTATATCTTGCCTCTTTTGTGCCTTCAAAATATTATATCTTGCCTCTTTTGTTATTCTATTAGCAGCATTTGCTGCACTGCTCCTCCTTAGTTTCCAAATCACTTATGTTTCGTCATCCTCGTCGCCCCGACTCATTTGGCATTCAAAACGCTTCTTTATTAACCCAGGCCCATTACCCAGCGATTTATGCTGCCCCTTCTCCATGCATTATGCATTCAAAACGACTTTGACGTCGCATTTGTTCTGTGGCTGCAACTTGCAACTGCAACAAGCTGAAACCTGCCAACTACCATCTGTAGTTGCAACCATTGTTGCCTCCGCCGCGGCGTCTTTGGCTAAGTAACCTCTAATTAAATTGTTGTCTGCGGCCTTCGCCGGCAGCTTTCGATTCTCAATGAGATGGGATTGGGATTCTTCCGAAGCGGCTTGAATGAATCGCTTAGCTTTGAGGTCTCGCGTTAACGCGCCGCTGGAGCTGGAGCTAGCCGCAGATTTTCAGGTGGCAAATATGTAGATTGAAAACCGAGAATCTTAGCTGTTATGCCATTGGCATTGAAACGGACCAGTAAAAAGTACTGTTTTTAGCGAAAAAAGTGCATGGACGAACGTGCAAAATGAGTTTTTCTGAATTCAGGATAAAGTTAGGTAATTGAAAATATTGCCATTTCGAAATATAATTAAGGCCTGACTTTTACTCAAAATGCATTCTAGAAATTGGTGCATTACCAAGAAAGTAGTTAAGTAATGTGCTAAATAAGGGAACGAAATGTTTCATTATGGCACATTAATAATAAAATAATTGCCGTATTTCCACATGTGCGAAAATTAAGTAAGTGCGCACAAAAACCAAATATGATTATAACAATAGCGCAATTAAATAAAAAACGGCAGCAACTCAGAAGTTGAAAAACAAACTACAACAAAACAAGAACAACAACCACAGCAACCACCGAATATAGCAAAAACAACAAGGCGACGAATGATGTTGAAAGTCGTTTTGCGGGTTTGACCACTGTGCTTGAGCTCTCCACTCTCCAAGTGCACAGGAAAAAATATTAATGATTTCGTGTGTGACTAATGTTTAATGGGAATATTTATAAATATACTAGTGTACAACTATTGCTTTGAGAATTCTGGCAAATCAACTCGAAGTTGGCAGAAATGGAGACCAATGATAAGCTAAATCATAATTGCCGACTTGATCTCTGATGTTTTCCGTGTAGAGAGCGAAGCTGAGAGAGAGGAGACACAAGCTAGACTTACCAAAATGTTTATATTTTATATATGTACATACATATGTGTATGTAGACTTCTCGGCAGCTCCAATTGTAAATTGACTATTTCAGCACTTCGCTTGATGGCTTATTGTTTTCGCGAAAACGAAAATAAATACACGTATTTAAAATTTCCACTACAGACTTCGGTTTTTGTCTTCCGCGTTGACAACTATAACAAAAAGCCTTATTTTCTCTTGCACTTTAAGCCATTGAGCGATTTCTATGGCTTGCCATTAATTCACGATTAATTGCATTTTCAATTTCCATATTTCACGCACACACACACTCACAATTTCCCCTTTCGATTTCCTCTTCCCACACGCTTGTTGCTTTGGCTTGCGGTTTCTGTGTACCTCCCCTCTCGCTCACTCGATTTCCGCACAATAGAACAGACAAAATTGTGTTAACAATATTTTTTGTGTGTTTGTTTACTCGAAAAAACGGAACGCGAAAAGAGCGCCAGCATCCAGCAGCGCACACGTCCGACTCGTTCGGCGATTTTTTGCCTTATAATCTTGTGTTTTCCAATGTGGTGGAGCTTGCTGCGGCTGCGAAACAAGCATCGGCAGCAGAGAGAGAGAGAGAGTAGTGAAGTGGCACAGTGGGTGATTTAGGCAATCTACTTGTGGAATTAGATGGCTTCTGTGGCCAGACTTCCGTCAAATTGTAACACATCAAAAGTTTAAAAACGAACATAAAAGTTATTCAAAGCTAAAGAACTGTAAAGTTAATAATACAAGTATATTTTTCCACTTAAGTCGTCCTATTTGTCTAAAGTCCCACTGTGTAAAAGAGTGTGTGTGTGAGTGTGTTTGCATCTGAGCATATGACGCTGACTGCGACGCTGGAAGAATGGTGCGCATGTCTCAATGCGACTCATAACAGCTCGCTAACAGAAAAGTGCAAGTGCAATGTTAAAGGGAACAGTTTTTGATTAGGATGCTAACATAATCTAGCCAATTTAATGAAATATTGTACGAATATATCACGTATCATTATATTACCGTACATGCTTAAATCATAACTATATACGTATATACCTCCATTCAAGAACGTTTTCGACCCAGTGTTCATATCACGTCTACCTGGCAACAATGCGAGCTCACAACAAATCCCGTATAGGTGAAACCGGTTCCATCGTTTTACGGGTTTTGTTTGGCAAACAAAATGCTTGACTACACAGGGGCAACAGGATATTATCAGCAAATATGTTTCGCCTTCTGGTAAAGGAATATAAAGGGCGTATCTTAGTGTAAATGCCAAGAGCCGACGCCCCCTAATAAAAGCGATAAACTGCAATCAAGCATTAATTTGGGAGATGGTGTCGCCCACTTTTGCCAGCTGCCTGACATCCGACTGGCACTAGACTGCCCACTGCGCTTCGTTTTGTTTAATCTCGATACATTCAATTAGCATTTCAATGCTACATTTATTTTTAAAGCAGTGAAAGTTAACAGTGTGGGAAGGCTGAGACGTTTACGGTTTGGGGGAGGATGAGCGCAGCACGCAATGATCCCGGCGATGATTCACTAGAGGATCTAGAGTTGATCGTCCATCACAATCAGGTGCGGCTTGAAGCGCTTGAGGGGACCTAAAAAAAAATGATTTTCATTAAATTAAAGTACATATTATATAGCAATGTTATAGTAATTAGACTTTGGGCTCTTAAAATGGACATTGAGGTTTCATAAACCAAGCCTATTTGAAATGCCAAATTGAGAAAACAATTAAATTGTACTTTTAGGAATTAAAAGCAACATTAGTGTGACTAGCACAAAACACCCACTTATCAAGGAAAAGCGCTGCTCCTTCTGCAGTGCGAGATAATCAATATTGGGTCCCTTGAGGTGCTCCGCCATCAATCCGTTCCCCAGTAGCTCAGGCGTCCAGATCTCGTCCAGCGCCGAATCCACCGCGTGCAACAGTGTCTTGAATTCACGCTGCAGTGCCGCTGCCAGGGGATCTGCATCCGCAGCATTGGCAAGCTGTAGTAGCGCTTTGCATGTGTCACGCACATGCTGCTGCTGTTGGACTATCTTCGTGACGTGGTTGTGCAGCGCATCGATGAGCGCGATGTCTTCGAAGGGGTTGCCCGGCTTCAGGCTGAGCAGCTTGCGTTCGTGCTTACGTCGGTTTTTGCTTGAGCGGAATGTCTTGCTGGAAAGGAGGAACACAACGGAAAAGTGAAACTCTGGCCGGTTCAGTGAAGCATTCGTTGGATTACCCAGTCCCTCGTGAAGTGCCGCTGTATCGCGAGGAGTAGAGACTGGTGGTGTCCGACAGTAGGTCCACCTCCTCCAGACCCACATCTGCATCGATATTTCCCTCACCATGATTGGCCTGGCGCTGGCGGATGTCCAAAAGCCGTTGCTTGTAACACAGGAAGAGGTTCAGATCGGCTTGCAGGGAGCTTTGTAGTTGAGTTCCATAGGCTAACAAAGCGGGCACGACTTTTTCTCCTAAGAAATTGAAAGTTTTTAGTTGCATAATTAATTTAATTTCGAAATTACTGACCTAAAACATCTTCATCCTCCAGACCCGCCATGTAAATGGCTCTACTGTACAGATGGCCCTCAAGCAACACTTCCAACTGCCGCTTTCGATCCTGACAGTGCTCCTTTACCAACTCATAGGCTTCCATGTGGCGACCCTGCTGTTGCAACGGTCCCACCAACGACTGGGCCACCTGATCCAGAGGTTCACCCAGCTTTTTGGCCAGCACCAGAACACGCTGCCAATCGAGAGTGTGTTTGGCACTAAGTAGCGCCTGCTGCAACTCACCGCCACGTTCGTACATAATACTGGCGTTATCCAGTTTGGCACTGGCCCTAAGATGATCTGCATATGCGACGTAGATTGTCTTTAGGAACTCATTGTGCTCCCGATAAATCGCCAAGGCATCAGTGTACAGGCCATGTTTACGGATAAACTCCAGAGCCTCCTCGTAATGATCCTCTCCACAGGAAGCAATATGTGAAAGTGCCGAAGCATATTTCTTAAGATGATCATCAATCCGAAACTTGCGATAGTCTATAGGCAATGCCTTTAATTCGTTGAGATAGGGAAGGAACTCCTTAGGGTCCTTCTGTGACTTTTGAGCCACGAACAGAACAAGCCCAAAGTCGTAGGTGCCTAGGGCCACGTTGTACAGGTCGTTGACGTCCACCAAATAAAGAAGATATTGCAGCAACTGGTCCGCAAGGGACGCATCTACTTGCTTCTCCTTCCAAATCAGTTGGAGAGCCGATTCCAAACAGCCCAACTTTACATATGCGGTGATCACAGGCATACGAAAACTCCTAACGCCCTCATTCATATGGCTTAGCAGCAGCCGACACACGTATTCCACCTTCTGGTCAACCCTATAATCCGAGGGATATTTCTGTTTGGCCGCATCATAATTACTGGAGTACATTCCTTTGGTGAAATCCTCATTCTGTAAATCATTGAGGAACAGGCAGAGCCACTGCGATTCTTTGATCTCGCGCAGAAAGTCGTACACTGAAACCACGAACTGATTCACATCGTGATCGAAAATGATATTCAGGTTGATACGTTGCTTGCGCGACAGCTGCATAGCCTCCTGGTATTTCTTTCTTTCGAGAAGGTCACCGACCAACTCGAGGACAAGTACACGCGGGCAAATGGCCTCCAGGTTTCCGCGCGGCAACTGCAGCACAACACGTGCTTTGTGGTTCACTGCCGTTACTAACTTGGCACCGCGTTCAATGTTCCTGCTTGCCACTTGGCGGCGATCCTTCAGTCGAACAAAGTGCATCGCATTTATCTGGGTGTATACAAGATAATTTCCAACTACGCAGAAGGAAGTGACGTCCTCGCCAATGCGATGACCGTCCATATGGAGCATTTGCTGATTGCGATGGGTGACGAGACAGCCTAGGGAGGAAAATAAATAAAAGTAAGTACATTTCAGTTACTTTGTTGGTGCTTTGTGTTAAATACCTGTGTAGTCATCCAAAACTGATCCGTCGATGATAACCCAATCTATATGGTCAGCCGGCTGAGCCAGCTGCACAGTTCGCTCCACCTTAAGTGTATTGTCCTCTTTAAGAGACACCTCGTATGTGTGACCATTATTCACTGTTTGCACGTAAGTATTAGTATATATGCAATGAGATGCAACAGCATTCACTAATCCGTTGATCCGCAGAGAACTCTGGACTCGATAGCACGGCTCGCCTTGCTCGTTGACCTCATCCTTATAGGACAACAGTAGTAGGCGTGTGGAGCCTGCTGAACTGTGAGTGGCCAGCAGATATTCCTTCGAGAATATGGTGAGATTGGCCAGCTGCAAGCGAGAAAGCTCTGCATCTGGTATATATATGCTGGGCTGTTCTTGTTTGTTACTTAACTTCTCGTTGTGCTCACATAAGTATAATTTACGATCACAGGTGTATACACACATGATGGTCTGGCGGCAGATGAAGGCATTAATATAGTTATTTGCTGTAAGGACGCGCTGACTCATGGGTGGTGGTATAACGGCCTCGTCGAAATCTGTGAGCAACAGGCGTTTACCATCAATGACTCCCACGACAGCTTTGTATCGATCCACCGCAAATTCCCAGCGGTAGACCAGATGCATGCCGCTCTCCTTAAGAATGTGAAGAACGTGTTCGGCTCCAACCCGCGTGTCCCAATGGAGCAGTGCCAGCGGGTCCGTTTGTTCAAAAATCAGCACCTGCTTCAAGTACCAGTGGTAGTTGCCTATTGTATACAGGTACACCCTCTGCTCCTCTTTGGTAGCTGTCCTAATGGCCAGTATGTCGGAGTCCTCGCTCCAGCGAAGCTGCACCACCGGCTCGTCCTGAAGATCGAAGGGAAGGACCAGCTCGCGATGTCGCAAGCCATTTTTCTCAAAGAGGGCTATGGTTGACTTGTTGGGGAACTGCTGGGGTACGGCAATCCAATTACCCGTCGGCCGCCAGACAACGGAATCTTTTAGATTTGCGCTCTTTTCGGCTGTGTGATGCAGTTTTCCCTCGCTATCGTACACCTTAAAGGTGCGACCCAATTGGGCTGCCACATAAGACACCACAAAAAAGGCTCCATCGCCTCGCCAGGAAATGCTTACATCCTGTGGGGATATACCGAACGAATTATTGTTTTTCTTTACACTGGCTTAAAACATTAAACACACCTGATTAAGTTCCTGTACGTCGCGGCTTTCGGTAGAATCTGACGAAGTCTGCTTTGCAGCTTGCTTTCCCTCCGATCCGTGGAACTGCGTCTCCTTCTTGCCCCATCCCACATTGACAAACTGCTGATCTGGAGCTAGGTCCGCGTCCAATGGCTGCTCTGCTATAACGTCGAAAGTGCTGGTCATCAACACCACGTTGTAGGCGCGGGTAACAAAGGCCACCACTTCCTGGTTAGGCGACCAGGCCATGGTCTCTATGCCCACGTCGCAGAACGTTCCCTCGCTGGTTGCCCCTGTTTGGGCGTCGACCAGGATCACTTCACCAGCACCACTGGCCACGCAGATCGCATTGTCCAGCTGTAAAAACTCCACTCCCACTATGTCCGGCAAATCGACAATGACTTTTGGTTGCACATCTCCGGCCTCCTGAACCGCGTAGATCTTGTTGTCGGCCACCACGAAGGATGTGTCCGAGGCGCTGCCATTTAAATCCGGTTGCAGGAGCAGACGTCGGGGATGAGCCACTGCATCCAGCTCCTTGCAATATTGCAGCTTCAGATTGCGCATATTTCGTAAATATTGCACGTGTGGAACTGTGTGACCAGAGGTCACTGAAGTGAAAAACCGTAGCTAGTGCTCTTCATTTTTTGTAAATTAAAACATCTTGTGATAATTATAAAATATAACTCAATCTATGATCAAATGTTTTTTAGTGAATATAAATATATACAATATTAATACATAAAGTTAGTGATTAGTTTTAAAATGAAAAATGAAATTACTATTATTAAGATGAAATAGAATTAGTTGATTTATTTATTTTTTAATATTCATAATATTCATATTCATAATATATTATATTAAGTTATTTGATATAAATACAGTCAAAAAACACACAGCTATAAAATAGCCAGATCAGCTCCGCCTAGTAATTTGGCATTCCTGGATCTCAGCCGACTGGCCACACTGCAGTCCAGCAAAAAGGTTAAACAACACTAGCGCAAGATGGCCGCTCTGCTCTCGTGTGAATTTTTTGTTTGAATTAAAATCGCCCGTGGTGCGGACTGTTTGAGCAATCGAATTTTATTGGAACGCCATGCGTGGGATGAACTAAGGCGGATGCAAGTGCGGATATGCATCAGCATCAACGGAGGAGGGCCGGAAACAAGGAGAATACAATCGAAAATTCCACAAAACCAACAGCCAGTTGTCGGTGTGTGTGTGCGTGAGAGTGCTTGTGCAAGTGTGTCTGTGTGTATTTATATTCTTCATATCGGATCGGATCGTATCGGAAAGGTGGTGCAAATGTTTATAAATATATATTAAGGAACACCTTACTATATATGCATGATAAATCCAATGAAATGTGCATGTGGCTGATGGCTTAAAGCGCCAGCACAGGCATCGGAGTGGGCACCGACGTCGGCAGCGCAGCAGCGTCGGATTGGAATGTTAACTGGGAGCAATAACAACAACAACCACTGAAGCAACGGCAGCACCACCAACTACAACAAAAACAAATCCAAGAAAACATACCAACAAATAAAAGCAACTATAGCTGAAAACATCATTGAAAATCGGGTAAGTCAAGTCATATGGTTTTGGTGTCTCATTTCGGGACTACTTGTTTCTGAGTCCGTTTTAAGGACTCCGCCCAACGCCCTTTTTTGCAGCGTCGCGCTGTCTGCTTCCTTAATACACTTGTCGTTGTGTGAGTGCGTGTGTGCGCGTGTGTCGGTGTGAAAGTGAGGAAAGCTTGCGAAAAAGGGATAGCGCAATTGGGCAAATAAAAAAGTGGTCAAATAAAAACTAAGCAAACACCTTTTGCTCAATTCCATCAATGAAAAGCAAATATTGCATAAACATTTGCCTCATTATGAGGATGAGAAGTATAAATGCAGATGAAATGGGCAGTGAAAAACAAAATACTTGTGTAGGCGCACAGTGAGCACACGATACAGTGGCCACCCAAAAATTACAAAAGACTGCTGATTGTTTACACAAAAAAAACTCTTTTGAACTGGTTAAGTACATCATTAAATGTATTCCTTAGAATTTCTTTAAAAGGTGCACACAGATTTGCTTTCCGAGTTACTACTGTATTTGTTTTGCCTATTTTTGGGTAGCCCCTTTGAATCGTCTTTATTTTTGTATTTTGATGCTGTTGTCTGAGGTCAACTAGTTCGCTTCAAAACGAAAGCAAAATCAGAAAATATCATAATAAAAAAAATCACAAATACTACGCATTTTGGTTCCAATCAAAGCGAATACAAAAACACGTTTTACAACTTTGCGGCGCGAAATTCATTGTTGTTGCTGTCGTTTTTTGAATAACAAACACCCATGCACACGCACACACACATGTAAAGTTATATACAGAATTGCTCATACATATGTACATATATAGCCAACAATCGGGCCATGAATGACCGATGCGTACAACAAAACGATAGCCACAGTAGTAATTAAAGGCAATAACCGAAGCGTGGCGCATCGTAGTTTTTGTTACGGGCTTCCGTTCGTAGTAATGCCTTCCTTCTGTTGTTGCTGTCTTTCGGTCAGTTTCTGCGTCGTCGGCAAAAATTTTCGGTCGCTGACGTCACACCTAGGCGCCACAAAGCTCCCCCACCACCCACAGCTACACTCCCACCCCCCTTCTGTCGTTCTCTCTCCCTTGCGTTCTCTGTATCCCGTTTGTTTGTGTATTGCAACATGCGTGGGCGTTATACTCCAATTGTATCTGTGTGAGTGCGCAAGTTTGGCTGTGTGAGGTCAGTGTTGCGTGAACTTTTTGCAACGAAATGATGATGTACTAACTTTCGGCGCCCACTGTTCAATATTCCCTTTATTGTGCCTATTACGTTACGGCTATCTGTGCCCATTTGCACTTGCGGTAATTACGCCTTTGCACAACCACTGTACTCTGGACTTATTGGAATGCTAATTGGAATTTGCAATTTTAATTGTTCCGATTGGCCATAAATCATCGTTTCAAGGGTCGGGCAGGTGACTAGATATATATATATACTAAATATGCAGCTTTGCGTCATATTCGGCGATGTTAAAAATAAGTACGTGAATGCTTTTTTATATGCAGTTTATTTTTGTTGCCTGGTATACTTATACTTTTGACATATTGAACCACTGCCAAAACATTTGATCTAATTTTCTATTCAAACCGTACGAAAAAAATACTTTTACCCATGAATGGGTAAACATTTTGTTTACGTTTGTATTATCTTATTTGAAAACCTTTCGACCATTTAATCTTATCATAAAACAGACGAAAGATGCATTACCGTTTATCTGGGAACGCGGTGCAGAAATGTGAACTTTATCTGGAATCGTTGATATATGGTACATACATATGTGTTTCGCATTCTTGACTCTTACTCTCCTCGTTTTGTTGCCCAGCGGACAAATTTTCCTCGCATACTTAAGCTTTTTTTTCACGTCTGTTTGTTTATGTTGCTTTCGCGGGTATTTTTAGCACACATCCCTCGCTTTTGATCTACTTGCCATTCGAGTTCGCCTGGCGAATTCGCTGGGAGAGCTGGTGACGTCAGAAAATAGCCTGAGCACGGCACCGACTTGGTGCTAATTGCTCTGCAAATATGCAAGAAATGCAAAAGAGAAAAATCGGAGAAAATCACGAACTGTGCAACTGCAACTGGAACTGCAACAATAAACATTTTGATGTCTACATTTTTGCAAACAACCGATTCAACAGCGGCAACAAATTGCCTGGAAACGGAGACGAAAAGTAAACATGCAAGAGAAAAACTATGTGCCATAAAAGTCGTGGGGAAAATGGGGGCGGGGGTATGGGGTCGGGCGACCAATAATGGGGGAATTAATTAACATGGCCAGCGGCGGCAATTAGACCAAATAAACGAAACAGAAAGGAAATCGATCCGAGCCACAAGCCTCCAATGTTGCTGGATGTGTGTTTTTGAAACTGCGATCATTTTGCCTCTTGAATCTCCAATATCACAATTGGGTAATTTTTATGAATTCTAATGAACTTAAGGTATTTAAGATATTTTAGATTCGTGCTCAAAACTTTTAAAAATTATTTGCAACGTTTTATAAAAAAAATTTATTTATCTATTACAATTTGTTGTTTTCATAAATACCTCACTTTTTGCTCTTCACCACTGGTAATGCCATTGAATATAATAAATACTTTTAATTAAATTTTTCCGTGTAAAAATTGGCGACCGCAGAGTGACTTACTTTTAGCTAGGCCAAAAGCGAGACCGCAGCAACGACTTGAATGGCCAAAATCGGCCTAATGAGTTGGGCAACACATGTTTTGATTTGACTTCCACAGCGCGACGCTGCGAAAAGGAAAACCGGCGGTCGGTGGCCAAAAGTGCAACAGGTGGGCGATCGCATGCGAGCGACTGCTCTTATCGCATGCAATAATTGAACGATAAAGAGAAGAAGCCGGCTCACAAACACCAAGAAAATCAGAGCTTGGCAAGCGCTCTCTTTCTCTCTCTCCAAAACTCGAGGTTGATTTTGTGTTTTTTCTTTCTATCCTACCTTTTTTTTTGGTTTATTTCTCGTGACTCAGTCGCGGCGGCAACTTCGTGCAGCGGGTTTCAGTTGAAAAGTTGGAGGCAAGGCGCGCGGTCGCGTTTAGATTCAAATATCGAATAGAAAATTGATAAATAATAAAAAAAATAATAAAATAGCTAGCTCACCACGCATGCGCAGCTCATCATCGCGTGTGTGCGAATTGGCCAATAGGCGAATCGATTGCAATTGGCTTTTTGCAATACATAATAACAATAAATTATGACGGTATGCAAAGTGGCCCCTCGATAATCCGATCGTTCAGCGAAACAAAAAAGGCAGACGATCGTGATATAACACCGCGAATGCGAATTGTTCATATCGCTATTGTAATAATTAAGTAATTAATTTATACAAGCCCAAGTTATTTTCGTGTGTTTCTTCGACTTCGGAGGGCGCCCCAAGGAAGTGATTAATGCAAATCATTATCAAAGTGCGAAGAAAGTGAAACAAAAAGCGCAGAAAGATCAGCCTTCTTTGGATTTCAGCTGGCTCATATGAGCATTGAATATATGGCTTGAATATACGTACATATATATTTTCGAGATTTGGCTCTGGTGGCGCAATGACCTCCGTGTGTTTGGTGTTTGATTTGTTTGCCAAGTTGGGGATGTCCGCCTAATTATGGGCTTGGGTCAGATGTATCGGGCATTAGTAGCAATCAGTGTTTTCAGTTTGTCCGTGGTCAATTCAAAATTGCTCAAGGCGTCCACAGACAAAACTAAAGTTGGGTTTAGGGTTTACTGGTCAAAGTGGGACTTAGCTTAATTTTAATTATCTAGTTATTTGATTTGGATTTTCATAAGACCTCGACAATGATCGAATTAATTGATGTTCAACTTATAAAGGGCTTTTAAGTTGCCCAATGATTTTTGCACAAGGTGGCATTTAATTGACCTGACCACCTTTCTAAAATCATTTAAATTCAAAGTTTTTAGCGATTCAACTTCCAATCAAGCTTTTCGCCTGGCTGTCTAATTTTTTCGTGTGCAACTGATGAAGATGATCGCGTCGCTGCATATTTGATTGTTTGAAAGTCTCGAATGAAAGTGCCTTGGCAGCATGTTGTTGCCACTTCACTTCACTTCACTCCCCTCACCGATTACCACGTTTATTTTATTTTTTTTTCTGCTCCAGGCCAACTTCAATCACAGAGTGCTAATTGTTTTCTCAGGTCTCCGTGAATTGAATTCTCCCCAGCCCCCAAGTTGTTCCCATTACTGCAATTTCTTCGCTTCCTCTTCCATTCTGCTCGCTCTCTAACAGCACTTTTTAATCCGATCCCAGATCACAGATGCATCTAAGGTGGATCGAGCGCAGCTGATCCCCAAATTGCATGAATCACTCGGCCTAAAACCCTCTGCACAATCGATTTGCACGCTAATTTTGGCGACGTGCAGACACTCGACTTTGACAAAATAAAAACCGGAAAAAAAGACTGCAACTTCGAAAACACTGTAGGCTGGCGTGTCGGGGCATTTTCAATTTTCCAGCGCATTAGTCATCGCCGCTCTAATCGGCCACCAAAACACAAAAAAACAAAAAAAAAAAAACCGCAAAACCGGGGTCTTAAACTGTAACTAGTTTTTGCCAACGCTCTCCGAGCTGAGAAACTAATCCACCAAACGTCGTCCTGCGCGAGTCTGGGATTGAATCTCGGACTGAATTTTGTATCTCCAAGCTGTCTGGACCAAGTGAAAGTGGACAAAAACAAAAAATATATGAAGAAATGGAGAAGAAAAAAAACTTCAAATACAACTGCAGACGCGTGAAACAATTTTTGATGTTTTTTCTTGGCTCTGTACACGGCTTTTATGTGTTTTACATCCACTTATTCAATTTGCCATTCACTGCACACAAGTGAAGACGGGCTTAACCCCCAAACTGGACAAAATGTGCCTCCAAACCACCAAACCCCACTCTTAACACTCGAAAGCCAATGGCGCATTTCATTTCTCGACTTGGACTCTCTCATTTTCTTGCAATGCGTGCCAGGCACGTTAAAGTAATTGTAAACTAACTTATTAACTAACTTATTAATTAAGCTACCGGAATGGTCAGAAACAATAGCGAATGCGTAATGCTCTTTTCCTCAAGTCAAATTGCCGATCATTTAGTTTTTTGCACCAAGTTACAGCTGCCGTTTCGGGGATGAGCGTATTCATTCGAGAAACTTTCACTCTCTGCTTGCCAAAATGATATATGCAACAGGTACTGCCTCGGGGTATCAAAACCTACTCGGCTATCAAAACGCAGCTTAAAGCCCCGCCCATTGCGAGGATATCCGGACCAAGAAACTTACGCATTTCGACCAGGTTCGAAAACCCGACCCATTGTCTTAGCTCTTCAGTTTGTGGCTTTTCTCCCCGCTTATTGCCCACTTTGTCTCAGTCAACGGGTTAGACTTTTTGGCTTTTATTTTGATTCGACTTTTGGGGCTACGGCTTTTCATTTTGCATTTCGTCAGCGGCAACAGAAACTCGTTGTGTCATACATAATTCTGTTATTGTTTTATTTAATTAGTTTCGTTGTCTTTCTTGGGTGCGCTTCTTTCGGCGACCGAACGCTTTTCCCACTCCGCAGAAAAGAAACACTCATCGTGCGGAGAATTTCATTTGGCCCCTGTTCCTTTGTGGGTCATGATAAGCAATCACTTTCCACGTGCCCAATTCTGGCTCATTTGCATAGTTAATTGTAAGTTGACATTTACCTAGGAAAGTTCAAAATCCGCCGATGAAAGTGAAGATGCAGTGAGAGTTGTTATGGAAACAATACAGCATTTTGGCAAATATCTGTAGATTCTATGCTATCTTTAAGATTGAAACTTATACAATGCAACTGATCTGCTTTTTCTCCATAAATTTGGCAAGTAATTGAAACCCTGCTGCTTACAACTAAATCACATTATCGGGGCCCAAATATCTCTTTCCCCCCAAAAACTTTCCCAACATTTGCCACCTGTCATAGGGATAGACAATAGTTTTCCTTTGCTCACTCCGCAGTCGACGTCGACTGCGAAGTTCCCACGCCCAAATTAATTATTTGCACAATACATACACGTATGTATGTAGCCAGAGCTCCAGCAAATTCCAATTCAATTCAGGCGGCCGGTTCGTGTTTTCCCAACCCAGAGAAATAAGCCAACATGGAATGGCAACTGATTTGGCCCAACCAGCATTTTTTTTAGCTGTTTGTGGAGCACTCAAAGCCATTGTCGACTATTTCAGTAAGCCGCTGACAAACCGTTAATGTGGCAAATTGACTTGCAGAGGAAAAAGGTAGCAGCCAAAAGCTAGAAAAAAATACAAACATACAAACATATAGATGCCAAAGAGTTGTTATTATTATATAGTGGAGTAGCATGGTTTCCTCGCAATGAAGTCAATTTCAGTACGTACCGCGGGTTCTTTTTTCTGGTTTACAACCTTCCAACCAACCCATCCAGGCCGGGCTTTTATTCCATTCGTCTTTGTTTTTCAGCTTGAATTTTCTCTTTAGAAATTTTCCATTTGCGCTTTTTTGCTAACAATTATCTGCCCCGGTCTCTTCGCTATTGATTCCGCCCAGTTGTCCATTGTGGATGGATACTTCGATGCTGGCCGATGCCAAATCGAAGCGCTTACAGAACCTTAATTAGTATTATTAGAAACGAAAACAATTTGCCGGGCTTTGTCCACTACTGAACTGGGCATTAGCCTCGATTTCAGTTCTACGACAGGGTGGCATGAAATGGAATTTTTATGTTTGTACTATCTGCTACTGGGCACTCACAATGGCATTCATTAGAACCATTTCTGATTTTCACTTTAATACGTATATATATTGGAAATGAGATGGTAATTGGAAAGTATTGGTCGCAATTACTGCAAAATTACGTTCTTTACTAACGAAATTAGAAAAGGTCTTCGGTAAAAGCATACAATTAAAGTTTAACCAGATGTTTTGCGCCATCAGAATCAGATCTTAAGTTAGTGCCATAGAAATCACTTAAAGAGCGAATCGACAACGAATGTAAACGCAATGCAGGAACATGGTGACAACAATTAAGATAACCTGCGATGGAGTGTTCATCCAGTCCAACTCGTACCTCATGCCCACGCCTTCTCCCAGCGGAGCAGGCGCCTCGGGATCGTCATCCTCGGATCGGGTGCTGAAGTCCGCGTCCGCCTCCCCATCCAATTCAAACAACGAAAGCGATAATTCGCAGACGAGCAGTGGCAGCCAGACGACGTCCAGTGCCAGCAAGCGATCCAATCGATCTGTTGGCCGGACTCATCGAGGATCTGGAGCACAGGACACGAGGCGACGCTACTACTTTGGCAGCAAGGACATCTACTGGTGCAAGCAGAGCAGGGAGGCAGCTGCGGCGTCCACGTTCTCCGGCTCGGGCTCGGGCTCGGGACTAACGCGCAGTGCCAGCAGTGTCACCCACAAGGAGGCGGCCACCCACGCCACCCACACTGGTGGACAGGTGATCTCCCGTGCCCGTCGCAAGCCCATCCTCCTGTGCAGCAGCCTGAGCGCTGCCTACGCGCCTCCTCGTCGCCGCGAGTTTTACTTCTGCGACAAGTATGCACCCGGACCAGGAAGGAGTACTCCAACTACAACCACTTCATCCGCAACGTCTGCCAAGCACGAATCCTCCCCGCCCATCGACGCACGTCTGCTGAACTTCCTGCGGTGCGCCCATCGGAAGTTCCAGGCATCCAAAGCCAAGTCTGAGCTCCAACAAACCAAAGACAAATCCCTCGGAAATTCCAGGGAGAGGGCTAGTAAGAACGGACAGCAGGCATCCCGCTCGCTGCCACCCATTGCCAGCTCGGAGGAGTGGATCGGTTAGTAAATGACAAGATCTTTATTGTAAGGAACCCAAAAAAGAAGTTAGTATAGCAAACCACCAACACAGGTCGAGCCAAATAATGATTATTAATCAGTATAACTTACAAACTTCTTTACTTTTGTTTCCAGAACTCTAGTTCTTTCCCTTTAAGTAGCTGAAATAAGTTCTGTGCAACGCGCACAAATTCATATCTCATCACAGTCAGCAATTCAGCCCCGCTCCCAATTGTTGCGGCTGGTGTTGCAAGCGGTACGCAGATTCGGTTTCAAGCCCCTCGACATTGGGCAGGGGTATTGGATTATGGTCTAACCGTTGGCCAATAACTGGCGGTGTCCAGTTGCGGCTGCTCCAAGAGCCCGTGGAGATTCAAAGAAGGAGAAGGGCGGAGATTCTTGGGGCGCACAAACTCCGCAGAGCGGAGCTCAGGGTCAACCACATGGGGCAGCTAACCGTGTAATTTGCAGATACATGTACCTCTGTTTCTGCACAAGTGTAGGCTTGGCTTCCTTCTTCCTGCTTGCGGTTTTCCTGCTGCTGCTCATCGCCCTGCATGCGATATGCAAATTTCTGGGCACCGGCGAAAACCATCGCACGCCATTCATGAGCGCCTCGCGTTCCATTCATGCCATTTTCCCTCCCATTTTCCCATTTTTCCCTTTTCCTCCCCTTTTTGGGGGGCCCACAACCCAGCGACTGACTGACTGACTGACTAAGGTTACCTTTCTTTTTTTCGGCCTGCACTTTCCAACTGGTGGCACAACACAACACAATGGCCCAGGAACCTCCGGCAACTGTTGACTGACTTTGTGCAGGAGTGATTGTCTGCCGTGTGTATTTAGCTGTCTACCCCGCAGCCAAAATGAAAGAAAAGCTTGTGAGAATGTCGGAAACTTGGTCCCCTGGCGGCTGCTCCATATACATACACGAATGTATTTGTTTATGCTAATGCCGCGACAATTATTCACAGAAATTGGCAAGGCACAGGTGATAAAACATCGCGCCTTGTGTTGCGTTAATATTTTAAGTCGGACATTGATTGTCGGGCAAAAAGTTTCAGGTATAAATACATTTTCTAGAAAACATTTTCGAAATAAGTTAGATTAGTTAGTTCGGTTCGTTACGAATCCATACATCAATAAGATAGTCATGAAAAATGTTTTTATTTCTTAACAATGAGAATTTGACTACCATTTTTATACCCGCTACTCGTAGAGTGAAAGGGTATGCTAGATTCGTTGAAAAGTATGTAACTGGCAGAAGGAAACGTTTCCGACCATATAAAGTATATATATTCTTGATCAGGTTCAATAGCCGATTCGAACTGGCCATGTCCGTAGGACATGAAATTCTCGTTTGCACTGCCATTAGCTGAGTAACGGGTATCTGATAGTCGGGGAACTCGCCTATAGCATTCTATCTTGTTATTGCTGCTAACAAGAACGATACCCATCGAAGAGAATTTATGACTGCGATTTCATAGAAGTAATGTTGCTTTGTTATTTTTGTGTTCTGCAGTAACTAAAACAATAAGGAAGCAATACAAAAGGTTCCCACGTATGTGCTCGTTGGCTTTAGAGGTGTAGCACTGTTTTCCTTTCCTATATCTCCTGCTCACTCTTATTCAATTTCATCACCTGTCTTGACAGCCAAGGGTGGCAGACAGAGCTTTCGTTAGCCAGGTCGGTTGTTTCTGGGTATTAGGTAAAATACTTGGCCGTTACTTAAAGTTTGCACTGAGATCAGGGAAAGCGATTAAATCCTTAGTGTTTAAAATGCACACAAATGGTTATATTTGAAAGCAGATGTCTAACATCCGAATGAATATGTCAATATATGAGTTCTCCATTTCTGCCACATTTTGCGCAGTGCATTTTCGTAGCTTTGCCTAATTAGTATGAGGTAATCGGGACAGTCGGATTACTGCGCATTTCGTTTGACTTTTGCTCAACACCCACAACCAGTCCACAGTGCATTGCAAAAGTATTCGTACCCGCACGCTATGTGTGCGTTGAACTGCCAATTGTCAGTTGCCAAATGAATCATTCAATTTTATTGTTTGCAATTCGTTGCCCGCGAGCCTTTGGACGCGTTTTTTGCACTCATGTCCGGCAGATCGCTGTCGCTTATTTTGGCCTTTTGCATTTTTATGATTATTTTAATTTGAGACTTCTCACAATACACAAATACCGATTTTGATGCTCGTCTGCTGCCGCCCATTGTTTATTCATTCGAGAACAGTTGATTTATACTTGGGGAGCGTGTTTCGGCACCACTCCCCTTCATTTATTTACCTTTTTTGTTTACGAATTCCAGTGGTGGTTGGCTAGCCAAAAAGTAAAGTGCTTATTAATTATCTGTGGTGATTTTGTTTGGGCATTTTGCAAGAACAGCGCTGTTTTCCCGCTCGTTATTTACACTCGACCAAGCCACAGGTGTGTGTGGCAACACCTGTCGATACAACCGACGTGTGTACATACATACATATATAGGTTTTACCTGCCTAGCACGCACATGCAAAGTCGCTGATGTAAACGTCCACAGGTGCGGGGGAACACTGTAACACTGTAATTGGCCTGTCACCGGCGTTGACTAATCAATGTCTCCGAATCACTCCCAGCGATGACAGGTTGAGTGGGCACTGGCTTAACGCAAGATTGTACCCGGTACTTGAACATTAATACCTGGTGATTGTACTCTAATAAAATGGGTATTTTTACTTTCTTGCAGAGGGAAGTAGTGATCACAAATTCGTTAAAGTATATTTAGATCGTTTAATCAATGGTAGCTCCATGTTATTATTTATAAGCAAAGCCAATTTGTCGGCATTAAAAAATAAGAGGTTTTCATGCTTTCGCTGACTCACACTTCATGGGTTTACTTGGGATAAGGATGATGAGTGTCCCACTTACTTGGACTCAAGTTCGAGGCAGAAGAAACAAAGTCCTCGCTCATTGCTCAAGCTTAAAATAACCACTATCACGCTGCTGTAAAAGCGATACTAAATGGAACGGCTATTTTGAAATATATATTCCAAAGTCTAAGGCATACTTTACAAACTATTAAATTAAATAGTTATTGAGTCTGAAGACCAAAACTGGTTTTAATATTTGTTTTTAATTAACAAAAGTCTCAATAGCGTTTAGGTTCGATTTACTTTTCTCGCAGCAGCGCTAAACTTCCCATTTGTGGCCCGAACCGAACAATTGAAACAAAAAGTGGCCAGTACGCAAATACAAAGACTATTGTCCGGAGGTGTGACTTCAAAGCTCCGACTCCGCTGAACAGGAAGCCGCTGACGAATGGCGATGACTACGACTGCATGACCGAACGAGTGCAGTTCCAGATTGGACTCTCGAATCCGAACAGTCATGCTAAACCAATTTAGACCGATAACCGAAACTTCGGTTTGCTGCGAATGGCGGATGTGACTCCAAATAATTTACGGCATTCTGGGGTAATGCGGCAAGGTCTGGGGCCTTCGAGAGCGGTAAACTGACCTGCGCGTGCCTCCTCCTTCACTGCCATCAACCTGTCGCTATTTAAACAATGCCCACGCCTCGACTTCACCTCACTCCCACGATAAATTCACGTCGCAGAATGAGAACTTAATATGCAAAACGCGTTTCCGCCCAGCGAGCGAGATTCGCTAATGAAATTTGCATAAAACTAAGAAATTAAGCCCCCGAAAAGAGGCTTCGCTGCCTAAAACAGCGCAATTACAAGTTAAGTAAATTCGGCAAGGAGAATGGCAAAAAGGTTGGAAGAACATGTGGCATTTTGGGCTTGGCACGAGCACTTGGAACAAATTGTTAAGTGTCTACACAAGTGCTAACAATGCAGTGCATTTGAAATTCAAATTCGGAATCAGTACCTTCAATTCACACAAGCAGACACATTTACGGATGAAAGTGAATCAAATCCTTCTTCAGATAAATGTAACTATTTCCAAATATAACATTTGATTTAAAGTTATATTAAAGGCATTTGTCTTCGAATTTCTTTGCGTGCACAGCTTTGCGGGTAGCTTTAAAGCGACACGAAACTGACTCATCCTGAATCCGAATTCGTGTCCAGGCACACACAGTAGCCCAAAGCCTGAAAGTGGCCAATAAAATGGGTTTAATTATGCCCGTCACATGCGAATGCTTTACATTTGGAGAGCAGATTCGCGCGGTTCACCCGATTAGCATGCCATTTGTGTCCATTTGTGTCCATTTGAGTCACTGAGCTGCGTTTTGAGTGTGTTGACCAACAATTAGCATTGCGCATCCAAGTCGCTTATGCAATCGTTGCTATTTGTCCACTGACTTGACTGACTGATTAAATAAACGTGAGTTTGGCCTTCATTCGATCACGGGAGTTGATTTGGCTTGGCTATACAGAAAAAGCAGCTCGATCGGTGAATGCGGCTATCTATATAAGCGAATCAGATATCATAAGTGATAAATGCGTATATGGCAACTGGAAACGTTAAGCGAGGAATGCATTTGAAGCGATTTCATTTGATGCGATTTCAATTGACATCACATTGTCTGATAGTGATATTGTGACAATTCCGATATTCAAATTGCCAAGTTATGTCAGAAATGGAGAGAATATCTACATATTCCCTTTGATAAGTGTGTGCGGGTCATAAAACAAATTACATATTTGAGCAGCTGATTGCTATTCGAATAAATAATATAATTAATGTAGATAACATTGTCAATAGGTGCTGTGCTGCGAACTTGTGATAAGATTAGATGCTTTTCGCCTCCTTGTATCAGCAAATAAAAATAACATTATCCATTGATAAGGCTGAACAGTAATGGAATAGTAACAGACTAATATTTGTACTCATTTTGGTTTTTGCAGACGAGGAAGCCCAAGCTAGGAAGACCAGCCACGAGAGGAGCCAGAAGCCGCAGCAAAAACCGGAGGAGAACCATAAGGAGAAGGAACCGCTTTCGAGAAAGGCGTCCGGCGAGGGTGATCTGATCACCGTTGAGATCAAGCAGGGATTGCTGAGGAAGCAGACGGCAACCACGACGTCCGGCCAGGCTATGAACAGCCACGCGACTGCCACGCAGAACGGACAAACCACGGTCGTCGGACACCATCGCGGATTCTCGCAGCCCTCGGTGACGGTGGCCGCTGCAGCGACGACAGGCAGCACGGCTGGCGATCCATGGTTCCTGCAGACCACCGGTCACCAGATGCCACCCACTGCACCGTTGCGGCACAACAAACGTCCTGCCCCTCAGCCGAATGCGGTTTTGGGAGCGGGATCCGCTGGCGCTGCACCTGGATCGGCGGTTGGGGCGGTACTGCTCCACCAGCAGCAGCTCAGCCAGTCGCAGCCGCACATTGTGCCGCCCAGCATACCGCCGCACCACCACCACCATCGCGAGAACAATGTGGTATGCGATATATGCCTATATTCAAATTTATTAAATTGCTCTACTGACATTGCCCTCCATTGCAGCACCCCATCCAGGCGGGCGCGGCAGCCGCATTGCATTTGTCATCGCATGCGCTTAATAGTCATAATTTAATCAGCAGCGCCAGCAATCATTCGCCCAAGTCCCCCAGCCAGACGCAGCAGCAACAGACGACGAGCCAACAACAGCAGCAGCAGCAGCAGGCGTCCCATAGCATACTGTCCACGTTTGCGCCCGCCCCCACTGTAGCCGCCGTTCAGCCGGCGGGATCGCAGGCCGTTGCCGGTACCGCTGCCGCAGTGGCCGCCGTTGCCCAGCAGCAGCAACAGCAGCACCTCCAGCTGCTGGCCAACTGTCCGCCCGGTGGAGCGGGTCTGATGTCCTCCTCACTGAATGCAGCCCAAATGGGCATGCATGGCGCAAACGAGCGAGCGCTGCCGCCAAAGAGTCTGGCGCTGAGTGGCAGCCAGCACGGCAGCAACATGCTATTGCACACAGCACCGCAACCGCCACAGGCATCCCAGCCAGCGGCAGTGGTCGGCGTCAGTGGCAGCGGATCGGCGGGCATGTCCACCTCGCTGCACAGCTTCGACATTAATGGAGTGACCGCTTCCAGCGGGGTGAATGCGAGCAGCGCGTGGTCCAGCGGATCCACGACTGCCATGAACCATGCTTCCCTCTCGCCCACAGCGATGGCACCGCAGCAAGGTCGGTCCAGGTGCGAGGTCAAACTGAACGCCATGCCGTAAGTTGATAAGCAATATAGAGTTAGTTTCCCATTGTAATCAATGTGCTTCTCCTTAGATGGTTTCATGGCAGCATAACGCGGGATGAGGCCGAGCATCTGCTGCAGCCACGTGAGGACGGACTGTTCCTGGTTCGCGAGTCCACAAATTTCCCCGGCGACTACACGCTCTGCGTTTGTTTCCAGTCCAAGGTGGAGCACTACCGGGTCAAGTACCTAGAGAACAAGCTGACCATCGACGACGAGGAATACTTTGAGAATTTGGGCCAGCTAGTGGCGGTAGGTCAAAGGCCAAAAGTTACCAATGAAATATATTAAACTAGTTCATTCCTGCAGCACTACGAGGCGGATGCGGATGGGCTTTGCACTCAGCTGATTAAATGCTTGCCAAAGCTGGGCAAACAAGAGTTCTGCATTAACTCCAAAGATTTCGTGGACAAGGGCTGGGTGATCCCTGAAGCGGAGTTGCAGCTGCGCGAGAGCATCGGCAAGGGCGAGTTCGGAGACGTGATGCTGGGCATATTACGCAACGAGAAGGTGGCCGTCAAGATGCTGAAGGACGAGGGGGCCGTGCAGAAGTTTCTGGCTGAGGCCTCGGTCATGACGTAAGTTAATCACAGAGCCTTCATTTATTTATATCTCTCCAACAATAACTATTCTTCTTTAGAACGCTGGAGCACGACAATTTGGTGAAATTCATCGGCCTTGTCTTCACCAGCAAGCATCTGTATCTTGTTACGGAATATATGAGTAAGGGATCACTGGTTGATTACCTGCGATCGCGAGGACGACAGCACATAACCAAAAAGGATCAAATCATTTTTGCCTAGTAAGCAATACAGTGTGATTTCATTTTGAATAGATTTTAATTAACTTTTCTTATTAGCGACACTGCCTCTGGTATGGAGTATCTGGAAGCCAAAAAGGTTGTCCATCGCGATCTGGCTGCACGCAACGTCCTTATATCAGAGGACTGCGTGGCTAAAGTATCAGATTTCGGCTTGGCACGCGAGGAATGCTACAATCTTGACGTTGGCAAGCTGCCCATAAAATGGACGGCTCCCGAGGCTCTTAAGAATGGGGTAACATTAAAATCCCTGAGCACAAAACTGTTGCGCATATCAACTAATTTAATTTTATCCCTGTCAACTTAGCGCTTTTCCAACAAATCAGACATGTGGAGTTTTGGCATACTGCTATGGGAAATCTACTCCTTTGGACGCGTCCCCTATCCCAGAATTGTAAGTGCGGATATCGCGGCCGTTCACGCATTTCCGGTGTTTACTTCAGATGTGACTAACCACGTTTTCATGTTGTATTCCCACAGCCATTAGCCGATGTGGTAAAGCACGTTGAGGTGGGCTATAAAATGGAAGCACCCGAGGGTTGTCCACCGGAGATCTACGAAATGATGCGGCAGGCATGGGACCTAAATCCTGCCAAGCGACCCACATTCGCGGAGCTCAAGGTCAAACTGCAGTTGCTGAACAATGCCACGGCGTGAGGAGACACCCAAGGGAGTGACGCCAGCGCGATAAGGAAGCGAAACTAAAGCGAATTGTTTAAACCAGCTGTCATTTAAGCCAAGGGCAGAGCCAATCCCTGCCAGAAATGCGCCAGATCCAAAGCTGAAACTGACTTGACACTGAACGCAACAATTTTTCGTACGATTATATACATACATGAATATATAACTACTTTACAACAATTTATTTACATATATAATTTATGGAGTAAGTTTTGTAAGCCTAAGCGAAGGAACCCAACACAATCAAGCAATGTTAGTGAGTTGCGCCAGCTTCCGACATATAATTAATTGATAACCAACCACACGGACTACGGGAGAAGGAGAGCAGAGGAGAAGGGCAGCTGCGTAGCCCACTACTACCTACTACTACCTTTAACTACCACAATATTATGTTATGTGTACACTTAACTGTAGCTATTTATTAGTTAACTTCTTGGTTCGGACTCCACTGTAACATTTAACTTCTGGATTCGTGACCACGTCTGTATCTTTATGTTATAGAATACGCATACATATGAGCGCCTTCTTTTGGGGGGTCGCCTGTCTAAAGCAATTGTTTATAGGATGTTTCCCTTTAATATCGTAAAGACGCCAAGTTTTATTCGAGTTCCGTACTCTTTCTGTTAATCGTTTCTGTTTGTAGCACAAAACTGAGGGATGACCACAAAGAACTTGTCCAACAAGTCGTTGGAAAAGAGATCACGCTGAGAATTAGTTAAATTTAGTTACATTTATTTGTATTAAAAATAATAAAACAAAACAAAAAAACGCAAAAATTATGCAAAATGAGCAAGCGAAACCTAAGCAAAAATTAACGAAGGCGGCTGAGGCTGCGTGTCCTTAAACTCAAGAAAATGAAAAAAAGATAAAAACACTTGTGAAAATATGCATTACATTAAAACTTCTACATATAATACGATACACATTACCTACGTATTTAGCTTATAAATCGATTAATAATATACAAATATAAATTATTACGCGCAAAGTTCGTCGATTTGTTCATTATTCGGTCCATTCTTCTAACAAGGAATCTCCTCTGTACTTTTACTTTAATCGAATCAATGCAGCTGGCGGAAAGGCAAAGGAAAATTGTAATTTATTTTTAAACGTACCCCGTAATTAACTTAACAATTAATGCTTATTTTAGTGTTCCCTTTAAGCAACTTGTACATTTATGCGTTTTAATTTTCGTTTAAGGGCAGCCACTTTGCTTTAACACTTAATTTTAGTATACTTTATGTAAAACACACCTAATACACCAAGACACACACACACACGTGCACCCCCCCTCCCCCACACACACACAAAAACAAACACGTCCACATGGAATATATTTAATTAATTTTAAAGTTATTATTTTTTTACAAACACACTTCAATCAACATTGTACACGACAGTTCTATGCGTTAGTGAAACCCTGGAGAAACCAACACAAATATGCACCAATACACAAAACTTAAACGAGGTGATTAAAGGAAGGCAGAGAGTTCTAAAACTTTTAATAAAAGTAAAGAATACAAGCATGACATGAATGTTGCGTTTTTTTTTAGTTCATCAGGCTAGTTTCGATTAAAAGAAATGGGGGAAATGTTCCAAATTAAATTCGAACACTTTCGGCGTCCAATAACATGTATTTGCTTTTTTACGTTCCTTATAATAGCATTAAATTATTATTTATCTATCTTTTAGTGACAATTACAATTACATTTCACAGAACGAACCAGAGTCGATTTATATTTATATATTACATTCTCGTTTTCAACCATTTACTGCTTGGTAAAAATATTTATTTAACTAGCAACACAATGAGCTACGAATGAACTTCTGAAGCGTACCTATTTATTTATGCAGCCGCCTAGTGGCCTTACGAATTGGACGACCCTCCGTGGTGGGGGCAGCAAACAAGTTTCCGGCATTCGCCTGCTGAGCTGGACTGGCACCGCCGAAGTTGAAGCCCCCGGCAGGATTGCTTGCTGGCGGAGCAGGGGCTGGACTTCCGAAGACATTCGGGGCTGGAGCGCCGCCGGCGCCACCAAAGCTGAAGGGCTTTGCGGTATTTAGGCTCTGATTACTGGGCGGCGAGGCGATGCCGCCAGCAGATGTGCCGCCAAAAGAGAAGGGAGCATTGCCGGCTGCGGCGCTGGCGGGACTCTTAGTGCCACCAAATGAGAAGACTCCTGGCTTCGGTTGGTTTTGGGTGCCAGACACTGCTTTGGCATACAGGTTGCCGCCCAAGGGAGCTGCGCTGGCGGCAGAAGCCGGAGCGCTACCTCCAAATGCAAAGGGCTTGTTCTGATTAGTTGAAGCGGCTGTTGGTGCAGCCGGTGCTGGAGCACCGAATCCGCCAAAGCTAGGTGCTGCAGCAGGAGCTGCCGATTGTGTGGTCGGATTGTTGCTTGAAAAGCTAAAATTAGGTTTCACCACTACGATGTTGGGGCTTCCAAACATATTGGTGCCAGCAGAGTCCTCCTTCTTGGCGGCCGTGGTGAAGGAGAAACCACCAGCTGGTGATCCTGCTGCTCCGGCCTGGGTGGCGGTGTTTCCCCCAAAGTTGAAGCTTGGCTTGCTGGCGTTGGCGGGGCTGCCAAACAAATTTGTTCCTGTTGGCTTTGTGGTATTTTCGGCCGCAACGGCGGCAAACGAGAATCCTCCTGAAGCTGTAGAGTTTGACGGTGCAGGAGCCTGCGCGGTCCCGCCACCAAATGTAAAAGGTTTGGTAGCTTCCACTGCTGGTGTCGAAGACTGTTGCGTTGATCCACTTCCAAACATGGGTGTGGCGGGCTTCTGAGCTGCGCTAAATCCAAAGGCGCTGTTTGTTGGCGTTGCTGTGGCAGATGTTACCGATGTTGTTCCACTGCCAAAGGCAGGTGGGGCAGGCTTGTCCGTGCCACCAAAGCTAAATACCCCACTTGGCTTGGCCACCGAGTTGTTGTCGCCTCCGCCAATTGCAAAAATTGATTTGGTATCCTTATTTCCACCGTTTCCTGCGTTGGCTGCTGATCCTCCAAATGCAAAGGGCGTACTTGTGGTTGCACTTTGTCCAAAAAGATTGTTCTTGCTTGCTGGAGCTGGTTCCGTTGTCTTTGAAGTGGTCGTCCCTCCAAATGTAAAGAGATTTGTGGCCGAAGAGCCTCCACTAGCCGTGGTTGTTGTAGCTGGGAACCCAAATGGCTTGGGAAGCTCGGCGGCGGTTGTTGCAGCTACATTAGCTGGTGGCTTCACTGCGTTTCCAAATCCATTGTCCGAATTGCCAAAGATGCCAGGCTTAGTTGTCTCGGATTTGATGGACACGGGTGACATAAAACCTCCACCTAGAGGTTTTAAAAGGCTTCCAAATACCGGTGTCGGTGCAGCTGTAGCTGTTTGAGTGGTGCTACCCCCAAAATTGAATACAGCCGGCTTGTCCACAGCTGCATCGCTTCCGTTGGTTGTTGGAGTTCCTGAACTTAAATTGCCCGATTGCCCAAACGAAAATATTGGTTTGACCGGAGTGTTTGCTGCTCCAAATGATGGCATCGTTGTTGTTGCAGGACTCTTGCTGGTGGCGGTGCCTAATATTGTTGAATTTGGCTGGCCGAAACTGAGCGCTGCAGTTGTAGTGGGAGCATCAGCAGCCGTCGTTTTGGGCGCTGCCAGTGCGAAAGTAGTTGTAGATGTGACCGATGTCCCAGGGTTAGTAGTACTAGCCAGAGTCATTGCTGGAGTGTCTATTTTGAATCCAGGGAGGCCGCCTACTGGGGGCCCATGGACTGGCGCTTGCCCAAACGAGAATATGGGCTTTGAGGTGGTGTCATTAGTAATATTGGTAGTAGTGCTACTAGTGGTATTGGTCGCACTTCCAAATGAGAATGAGGATGCTGCTGTGGATTTCGGTGTGTCAAAACTGATTAGCGGTTGAGATGATGTTTCTGCCGGGACCTTGTCGGTGGGTTTTGGTGGTGTTTGTTCCGATGAAGCGGGCGGCGCAGGCTGACCAAGTACAAGTTTGGGCACTGAGCTAGTGGTATTCGTGTTTGGCACATCGGCTGTCTTTATAACCTGGTTACTTAGTATTACCGGCTTGCTGGGAGCAGAAGTTAATGTGGTTACGGTGGAAGTAACGGTCGTAGTGGATGTGGTTACAGGAGCTATGATGGGTTTGATTGCCGTAGGAAGAGTCACGAGCGCTGGCGTTGACTTTGGCGCTGGGGCATCTAGTTCGTCCGGTTCACCCTGATACAGTTCGCCCTTCAATCCACTTAGCATAAGAGCTAGTTTGGTCTTGTGAGTTCGTTCTACGCTAGGGTTCCTAACGCCTAGCATGGAATTCTGCTGCTTGGGTTTCACGAACTGAATGCCCGCATATTCGCCAGCGTCTACTTCAGGGCTACTCAGATCTGGTCGAGGTTGTTCCGTTTTCGTTTCGGACTGTCGCGCATTGAAGAGGGTAAGCTTAGGTTTTTTCGTAACCAGCGGAACCACTACAGATTGCTGGTCTGTCTTTTGCATGGGAGGTGCCGAAATGGTTCGGGAAGCCGGTACTGCCGCCACAGCCGGAGGGGACATGCTCAATGCCTTGCCAACAGTTTCTGCATCAACTTTACGTTGTATTTTGGACACATTTTCGGGCGACTTCTCAGGTGAGCTTCCTCCACTAAGTAGTGTGTCGTTTTTGCTGTGCTGAAACCTTTCCCGCATGTCCAACAGTTTCCTCTTGTTGCTGTGACGGCAACTGGAACTCAGCGAGGAAGCGATGTCGTTGCTGTAGCTACAGTTGGGCCGTTTGGCCACCTGCTCCGGAGATTGGGTTGGAGAGATGTTTCCATTCGACTGCATATGCTGCAATGCAGGAGGAGCAGCCGACACAGATGTCGAATGACGTCTGAGGGGAACTGATACCGTCAGTTCTCGTTGCCTTTTAAAGGACTGATTCTGTTGTTGCTGCAAATGATGTAGTTGCTGTTGATGACGGTGATGGTCCACAAAGTCCACACTTCGCTGGCAACTTCTTTTCGTAAAGTCATGAGCCTGCTGCGTATCCTGAAAACAAGTCAAGCCTAAGCCGGTGTCCCTTTCACAGGATGCCTGATGGCTTATACTTACTCCACTGTTGATGCGCTTCCGGGAAATCTCCTTAAGCTCCTCCAGCACGCTTCTAGTTGGTTCGCTCTCATGTTGTGGATGAGGTGGGTGCAAGATTGGTCGATTCTCCCTCGAAAGCTGCTCCTGTTCGCTGGTCTTTTGCACTACCCCTGCCAAACAGTTGGAGCGCAACAAGCTTGGCAGAGTGTTACCGGAATAAAAACTACGCTCCGGTGGTGCAATCTGCGTTATCGAAAGCGTCGGCGCCCTTGACTTGTAGGGCAACGGGGAAGCGGGCGCTCTGCGCGGCTGCGTCAGTGGGTTGTACAGATTGCTGGCGGACATGCTGCGCTGCAGACCACTGCGTCCCCCCAAGCTGCTCTCATGGTAGGCCACGATCCGGGATGTCAGTCCGCTGCTATGCACATCGGCAAAAGTTCTGAAATTTAAAGCCATTTGTATTAATTGGAAAATATAGATAGATATATGTATATAAATGCGAACTGTTTTCACATTATGAAATGCCACAGGACATGAAGTCGTTTGGGTTACCTTGGATCAACCTGGCTGAGGTTCAGTTTCTGTCGCGATATGGCGCTGGGTGATGTGGCAGTGCGGTTCATAGAGGACCTCTCCGGAGTGCGTGAGCCATTGCGCGAGATATTCGACCCCTTGGGACTCAGTCCCCCCAGGGAACTAGTGGTCGTCGAACGATTGCTTTTAAACAAAGGAGAAAAAAATTCAATTAGTAAACGTTTCGAATCCAGTTGGACAGGTGGTGTCTCACATCAGCGACGCGTCAATTCGCGTGGAATCCGCCATGGGTGACATGCTGCTCAAGTTAAAGCGACGACGCTCCATGCTGCCGAAGGTCAACAACCGGTTTTCTCACAGTGCAGTCGGGCGGAAGGGAGCACTTTTGGCAAGGGGATCAAGCTTCGTCGTAAAGGATCGTGTACAATCCCCTTAATTTTGCCAACAACTTTAATTTTTAGTTTTATTAATTTTAAAGAGATATGCAATGTGCAATTCATATGAAATGTTAACTGTGTGAACGTTGCTGAAGCGCCAAAATATACCAAGCAAACCAAAATATACCAAAATATAATAGTGCTGCCACCTCGGAAACTTATCGGCAGTGCTGCAATGGTGCGAGTGTCGATTATTAAAGCGAGTTAATAAAATGTTATCGAGAATTAAATATCAAATTAATATTAAATCCTAGTTAACTGTCCTTCCCTTTCCTTTAATAGAACAGCTACCTTTCAATCGATCAACCCAATAAGCGCACTTGCTAACCCAACGAACGATAAAATCAACACAATCATGAACTTCTTACTAAACTCTAACCTAATTCATAAAATATAAGAATATATTTTTCTCTCACTCTGTATAAACCATTGTCACCCTAGACGAGCGGAAGTCCTTAGCTGCTAATGTTCTTAGTTCTCAGTTACCTTATAGTTTTATACTTTAAATTAGCTTTAAATAAATAAATAAATACTTGTTATTCAATAAAACACTACATCCGTTTATAAAAGCTGTTCCTCCACACCCATAGTACTCGCTTTTGCAATGTGAAACTTGGATCGCAGATGGGCCTTTAAGTGAGTGTTGCGCTGAAAGGATTGTTTGCAGATGGTGCAGCTATAAAGAAAATTATATTCACTTTCGGAATACTAACGCCTTATTTAAATACTCACGTAAAAGCCCGCACTCCCGAGTGAATAAGTTCGTGCCGCTTGCGTCCGGAAGCTGACTTAAAACATTTATCGCATTGATGGCAGCTGTAAGGTTTGGCATTGGTATGAATCCTAGAAATAAGTATATTTTGATAGAGCTCTAAGATCTGGAATACAAGAAATCTTTACTTACCTTTCGTGGATAAGGCGAGTGTTACTGTTATGGAAAGACCTGTTGCAAAACCGGCAGGCGTAGGGCTTTTCGCCCTGGTGAATGATCCGATTGTGCAGCGTCATGAGATGGTCGGTGTAGAACCGCTTGCCGCACTGCTGGCATACGAAGTTCTTCTTGCCCGTGTGCCGCAACATGTGCAGCTTAAAGTTGCTCTGGTCGGTGAAGTGCCTGCCGCACTGTTCGCAAACACAGTCGCGTTTACGCTGCAGCCGCTTCCGCTCTATAATCTGTTCATCGGTCATGTTTTTCCACGTAACGTACTGTTTCTTCCGCCTGGGTTTCGTGGTCGTTGCCTCCGTTGAGCCACTGTTTGCAATGGACCGACCTCCCGCACTCTTTAACTCGGGCTGTGGTGAATTTGGGTTCGACGATACTTCGCAGTCATTTAAAGTTTCATAGAAATAGGAACCGTTTTGGTCCTCCATGAATTCATTGTTGTCCGAGTTACTGTCGTCGTTGTAAATACTCTCAAATTCTTTTTGTACACTTGAGATTAGGGATTCGGCATCTTGAAAAACCTCTTCGGCTGCTTCCAACTGAACTGCATTCGTATATTGAAGCGCATCGACATCTTCACCAGATTCAATATATTGATCCTCATCCAGATCTTCATGCGCATTAATATCACTATCCCCATCCTCTGGAGAATCCTCAAAGTATTCATCGACTTCCTCAAATGGATCGTTCAGCTCATCCGCCGGCGATGCCATCTGCTCCGTATCATGTTCTTCCTTAATTTCTAGACAGTCATCATCATCCTCAGTTGATTCCCTTCTTTTGGGACATCTACGCTGCTGGACGAGTTGCTCTTGTGTTTGGATGCACCGTTCCCGGAACGCAACTGCTTGGTTCAAGTCTAGCGTACAGCAGGCGCATATGCAGCTGGGCAGCTTTGGATCGTTGTGGAGCTGCAATTACAGAATATGTTAAACAATACACACAAAAGTAACACGATTTTTATTTCGCGATTACCATTGTGCCAGTTACAAGATTTATGTTTTGCAGCATCTCCTCGTTCTCAATATTAAAGAGATTCTTGGGCATTTTGTTGTAGATGATGGTTCCGCAGGTCCGGCATTGAAGTGTCATTATGTTTGTGGAAATTAAACCGAAGTTTACCCCAACTTACGCTTAATTCGAAAATAAACAATCAATTGTTTTGTAAACGCATCCACTCTATATATGTATATATGTGCCAACAGCTGATTTTGTTATCGGTAAAATCGATAAGTGCAATAATGCCATGGTGTCACTTTAAATGGTTCAAAAAGTGCAAAAACAAGGTTTGTTAATCTTAGAAAAGAGATTAGAAAATATGTTTATATTCTGATTACTTAAAGTTTATCAAAAAGGTTTTGATCCCTGTGAAAAAACTTTGAACAGCGCTCATGTCTGCGAGTGACCTAGAGTGACCATACAAATGGCTTACCGACACATTTCGGATAAGCTGAAAGAGAAGTAAACAATAAACAAATATTTAAAAACAACTAAGAGCAGAGATGCGAATTCTAAACTGCCGCCTTTGCTCTAAATCAGATGCCCCAATTGACCTTTTTGATCCAGAAAACGGACATCTAGTTCGTCAAATTCATTCCATTACTGGAGTCGAGGTATTATGTCTATAAATATTATTCAATCAAGCCACTTAATTTGCTATTTATATATGCCAGCTAAACTTCATGAAGGGGATATCCGGCCAAATGTGCACTATGTGCCTGGGCGATCTACAGGCAGCCATTAAGTTCCGCCAGCGCTGCATCATAGCCGAGAAACAGAATCTGGAAAGGATTGAGGGCGCTAGCAAGGATTCGCCCACAGACCCAATATTATATGAGTACATTGATGATAAACAAATTGAGAGCGACTTGGACGAGTCCATTCTAAGTCCTGAAGTAGAAGATCTTCCAGAACGAACTATTGAAAAGCTCTCAACGCCTGTTAGTTCGAACCATCAAATGCCAATCGGAGTAGATTCTGGTCCATATGTATGCAAAGATTGCGGAAAGACTATCCACAACAAGGCGAACTTTCAGGAGCACATTCTCAGGCACACGGGAAACAAGAATTTCTACTGTGATTTTTGGTAAATTATCATTCATAACCTTTGGGCTAGCATACCTAATACAATTTTTCTCCTTAGGGATTGTGAAAAGAGTTTTGCCACTCCAAAGGAACTGACCAGTCATATGCGTACCCACACGGGCGAGCAGCCATTCGTGTGCGTCTACTGTCAACGTCGCTTCTCGTCTTCAAGCGCCCGTCAGGAGCACCATCGCCGCCATCGGAACGATCGCCGCTACGAGTGTGACATGTGCCAGAAGAATTTTGTGAGTTCCGGATGTCTCAGCAAGCACAAGATGACCCATGTGGGCACACGGAATCATTAGTGCGCATTTCGATTTATGCCAACTCTACACATTATTTATATTGAAAGTTTCTACACTCCTTGATTTTACAGCTGCTACGTTTATCGGAAGCGCTTCCAACGGATCTCCAAATTGATAACCCACTTGTCTACCAGTAATCATAAGCAAAGAGCAGAGAAGGCAGCGGCAGCTCAGGAAGCTTGCCACTTAACAATGTGGCTGCCTATCTAGTCAATATACTAATTATCTATATGTAAGAATCTTAATGTTCAGCGTCCTTTTGTTCGACAAAGATATAACAAGGTAAAGGATTATTTAACTACGGGATGTTCCCTGAAATCAATTTTATGCCAGTATTTAGCATTTTTGACATTTATAGCAGACAATATTTTGTTCATATTCTTGTTTCCCTAAGAAATAGAAGAACATGCGCATCCAGCCTGCCTTGTAAAGGCTATAAGCTTTTGTTATGAAACGTTACATATTTCCTTGTCCTATAAAAAAGACGATATATTAATGCTGTGCCATTCGAATTTTATGTGAAGTTGTAGCTTCCAAAAATATCAAAAAGTCTTCGACAAAGAAAAGAAACATAAACAACGCTTACACATCTAGTGACCATAAAGATATTAAAACTACCAAATAAACGCACAAAGTCAAGCTCGTGTTCCAGCTTTAAGTTAATATGAGCAAAGACACTAAAATAATTCTAGAATCATTCTTCTGTCTTTTATATAAATGTGTATTAAAAAAGTATTACCCAAATCAACGAAACTAATAAGTGTTTTTCGAATCGCAAAAAAAGAGTAAAAGATATAATATAATTTACATTAAATCTTGAAGCTTTTTAAAAATACTATTCTGCCAATTGCAAATTTAAATAAAAATATTTATGTGTTTTCAAACAAGTTGTTTAACCAAATAATAATATTACAAATTTGATGATGTCACTTATCCGGTCGGACCATTTGTACTCTTTTTGTTTTACAATATACATATATAAATTTAAATTAATGAATTATCTACCGAAAATTATATTCCATGATTTGAGACTAATAGATCTCCGACTGCCGCATCAGTTGATTATTCTGGTGGTTCCTTACAGTCTGTTGGTGGGTCATAGTGCCGATATGCTGCTCCAACTGGTGCTTGCGGGAAAAGGTCTTATTGCACGGTCGACAACTGAAAAATTAATAGAATTTAGGGTTATCCATGATTGAAGCAGTCCAGGAAGCACATACAGAAAAGGCTTCTCGCCCGTGTGGGTGAGCATGTGATTTTTTAGCACGTTGGAGTAGGAGAATGACTTGCCGCATGTGGAACAAGTGAAAGGTCGCTCGTTTGTGTGGGTTCTACAAAATAAACAAGTTTAGATAGTACGAAGATGCTTTTGAGGTATTGAAGCAACACCTTTCATGACGAATATTGGAGCTGCGATCAGCAAACGAGCGGTTGCAGTATTTACACATGAATGGTTTCTCGCCCGTGTGCACTCGGATATGGCGATTCAGCTCCGATGGACCCGCAAAAGTTTTACCGCATATTCTGTAAGCGAATACGGTTTACATATTGTAATATCAATGCTCTATATGACAATTTTAGATACTCACTCGCATTCAAATGGTTTCTCGGCCATATGACGACGCATATGAATGTTGAGAGCCGCTCGCTTTGAGTAGATATTACCGCAGATCTCGCACATAATGTTCGTGGAGGACTCTTCGGGAGAGGACTTGCAGCTAGATTGAACAGGCGGTCTCTCCTCACTAAAACTGCGTGAGTGTCTGGAGCTAGCACCACGGGGTCGGCCACGTCCCCGTTTAGCCATCCGCGTTTTTCGCACCTTACTTTTGCGGCAGCGCTCGCTGGGCTGGTATTCGCTATCGGTGCTATTCGGCACCAGCAGGTCATCCTCGTCCAGGTCGTCCACCACAGTGCTAATCTCGTAGGCCTGAATCGATTCCTCAGCACCATCCTCCAGGCGCTCATCCATTTCGATGTCTTCCTCGACACCATCCATGAAGTCGTTGGCTGATTCGTAGATGTACTCAATGTTGTCCGCCACTATGTGAGGGACCTCGTCCGTTGGCTCCGACTTCATCTCGGCCTGTCATGATTCCGGATCAGTGGTATATTTATATGCCCAGCTCAAATCAGCTCTATACATACCTTAACTACATTGGTGGCAAATGTTCGCTCGCTCTCCTGGCAAAGCTCCCGAAACTTGTGGGCACTGGTCAGCCGCTCCACGCAATTGTAGCACAGCATGCTCGGGATGTTCTGCAGTGGAACTAGCTGGAAACACAGAGTGGGATAATTCACTGTGCACGGATTACAGGTGCATCCACATGTACCTTAATGCTGCCCACTTCCTCAATCTTGCGCACCAGCTCCCGGCACTGGGCGTCGTTGTCATCGAAGAGGGGCGCCATCGCCTCCGAGTTGATGTCCTCTGTCAAACAGATCCTGCACAACATGTACTCGGGCATGATTTTGTACTTCCTGACCGTCCGTATGTTTGCAATTCCGAAATAAACAAGCGTCTTGGAACTTTTCGCAGGGTTGTCACGTACGCAAAACGATAAGTCGCTATCAACTATCGGCATATCGATTGTTGGCCAACAATTCAATCTTAATAATAATTAAATCTTTTTCTTTATAGAAATTTACAGTTCATCCCTTTCAAATATTAATTATTAAATCATCCAAATAAAATAAAAATACAACTTTAAGAATATAAGCAAATAAATTCGAAATGATAGTTGAAGACCATACGTATCAAATTTTACTTGACAACCCTATTACTTTTAATGCACTGCTCTGTTTTTTGAATCGGTATTTGACGCAAAAGAGTTCTAAAGATATAACGATGGAAATCAGCATAAAGTGGAGCATGTGCCGTACTTGCCGCAAAAAAGGATCGCAATCCACGCTGCAGTCGCTATTTGAGTCCGATGCCCACAAACTGTTGATCTCCTATGCCGGCACAGCTGTGAGTACTCGTTTTCAGTTTGGCTTCCATTTAACCAATTATAAATGCTCTTCTATCTAGGTGGAACCGGATGATGGACTGCCGGATCAGATTTGCACAGACTGCTTGGAGAGACTGGAGGAGGTGGACAGATTCCTCAGCGAGTGCAAACAATCCGACAAGCACCTGAGATCCCTAGTTCGGCAAACTCTGTCCTCTGCAGCGGCGTTTCAGACGCTGGAGGACAAGGACACGTCTGGACAGAAAAAGCGCACCAGGAAACAGAACATTTCAGGGAGACTCATCGATGAGAATCCCATTATCTTTAAGACTGAAGAGAATTCATTGGAAACCGCCAAACAAGAAGAGAGCTTACCCGTAAATAAATCTCCAAGCGATTTCGTGTTCGTTTTGAACGTGAATCCGGAAAACGAGAACACACATGAAGACTATACCATCTGTGACTTGGATTTGGACAGGGAGATCACCGGTCACAATGACTCGGAAACATATTCGCAAGAAAGCAGCGCTGCTACGGACAGTGTTCAAGAGACTAGTGAGGACTACGAAAAGTTACAGCCAGCTGTCGAATACGAGATAGATCTAGGAGTGGCCTGCGTGCCGGACAAGTACAGATGCAAGATCTGCAGCAACACATACCCCAGTGTATCTCAGCTAAATGCGCACATGCAGATGCACCGCAAGGAGAAGGGCCACGAGTGCGAGTAAGTATCCGTGATATATCTTAAAATAATAATGATACACATATAACATGTTTGATGCAGGGTTTGTCAAAAGACATTCAGAGCCGCCTGCAACTTGAAAACACATATGCGCACCCACACAGGCGAGAAACCTTACAAATGTTCCTACTGCACGCGCCAATTTGCTGACAGCACCACTCATCGGAAGCACCAACGGTATGGTGCACATAAACTATTTATATTGTCTACTGCATTTCACTTCCAATGTTGATTTTCATCATTTTAGCTTGCACACGAATGAAAAACCCTACGCTTGCAACATTTGTGGAAAAACATTCTCCCTGTCCACCTCTCGTAAGGCTCACTACGCGCTGCATTCGTCTGAAAAGCCTCACAAGTGTCTCATCTGCAAAAAGAATTTCCGGCTAAAGCATCAACTCGCCGCGCACGAGAAATCTCATGCGCACCTTCTAGTTGCTAAAGAGTACAGCGACGTTGTGGAATAGCTAATAAATACAACTGATAATTTTTGAAGAGGCTTTATACTTCTTAGAATAGATAACTTATATTGTAAAGTTATTGTACTAAACTAGCTGTTTAGCATTTCCGCAGAGCTGGGAATACATTGCTCGATTTTGTTGCGGTGGGTGAGCGTTTGTAGGTGAGCTTTCAGCTGGTGCAGCAGGGTGAATGACTTGCAGCAAATGTCGCAGCTATAAGATTTATTTCATTAGTAATCAATAATCTAGAGAGGATAGTTTGCTTTTACTTGAAATTCTTCTCGCCCGAGTGCGAACGGATGTGATTTTTGAGGATGGCTGTGTGCGTAAAAGTTTTTCCGCACTCTTGGCAGGCATAAGGACGCGTATTGGTGTGTACCCGTTCGTGGCGGACCCGTTCGCTGCGATCGTAGAAGTGGCGGTCGCAGTACATACACTTGTACGGACGGTCGCCCGTATGACGACGGATATGTGCTCGCAACTCGCCCATTTGTCGAAAAGATTTGGTGCAGATTCTGAAAAGCAATGACATTTTTATAAGTAAATGCTTGACACATTTTTTTCCTCTATCACTTACTCGCATTGGTGAGGCTTGTATTCCGAATGGGTCATCATGTGGGCTGTGAAAATCGATTTCTTGTAATAGACGTTTCCACACAGGTTGCACATAAACTTGTCCTCGTTCTTGCTCTTAGACTTGTTCCCCTTTTCCTTGGCGTTGATTTCTTTGCGTTTGAATTTGAGTTCGTCATCCGGTTTGCGGGGTCTTCCTGGTTTCCGTTTGTCCATTTTGAAGCTGAGAGGTGGTGAAGAAGCGGTTGACAGGAGAAGTTCCTCGTCCTCGTACTCAGCCTCATAATACTCATCGTTTGCACTGGAAAATTCTTCGACAAACTCAATCCTATCATCAATAAGTTCTTCCATTTCTGGATTATCAACGTAGGAGTCCATCTGGGGAATCAACATATGCTCAGGAATTTCTGCAATAGAGTCATCGTCCTCCTCAATCGATTCATTTATGATGAATCCTTCAAAGTCGAGGATTTCCTGGGACTGATCCACCAGCTGTTCATCCCCCCCTTCTATTGCGGTGATCTCGTCCTGGTCCTTGTTCTCTGTGCCTAGTTTCAGCTGTAGGTTCTCATACAGGTACTCAATATACTCGGCTTCACTTGCATGGTACAGAGCTTCAGGTCTTTCTGAGTGCGAAGAACTTAGTTCCCAGTAGACCTGCGAGTTCAGACACATTTCGCGAAAGTTGAGCCAAATTTGGACGAATTCGCAGCATCTGGTGCAGGCCTTTCCGGGCAACTGTGCGGATTGCCGAATCTGGGTGAATTGGAGCGCTAAATTGTGATATATAATCCATCTAGTAAGCTCCACTCACCCTAATCCTACAACAAAGCTCCAACTTTTTCCTAAGGTCACTGTCGCCTTCACCCTCAAACAGGGAGCTCATTTGGCCCTTATCGACATCGCCAAAGCAGATCCTGCATTTCAGAATCTCGGGCAAGCTGGACATCCTGGCCAGCGGTTGTTTGCAAAGGAAAAGTTTGCTAGAAATCAGGGCTCTTCCAGTAAGCAGTTTTAAGCAAGAATTTCGGACGTGCGCTGTGTTACCGCATTCGCAGGTAAAAAAAATACCAAGGCTAGCACACACAAGTATTTTAGATACATTTCGTTGTATGTTACCATTAATTAAACATCTTATAATCATTTGTTAATATGTAAATTAATTTTGTATGAACTATTTACAATAAGGTGTGTATTTAAAATACTCTTACAAATGTAAAAATAAAAAGCCTACACTAGCTATTAGCCATAAATAAGCTAAAAAAATTCGGACCCTGCCGGGCAATTATATCTCCGCCACTGCAGCTGTGGTATTTTTTAGTGCCTTTTATATTCGAGCCGACGGCTTGATTTAGCGGCTCAATGGCAGCCACACTTAATTCGCCATTCGAACCGAACGAACGTGCCGCGGCATTTGCAATTTCCCGTGCATTTCCACTTGCATTTTGTGTGTTTCACTTTGTTGCGTGTGTGCCAGTTTTTCATTTAATCGTTACCGAGCATCCAATAAGGTACTAAATCAGCAAGATGATCTCCAACTTTGATTGCACCGATAATCAGGCCAGCAGCAAGTAAGTACTTAAAAACCAAAACCAAGCAGTTGCCGGCATTTTTGAAAAATAATCTACGCGTGTGTGTGTGGGTGTACATGGTGGCATTGGTTGGGATTTGCAGATTTGCAAAAACAACACCGAGTGCCGTTCTTTGCTTTTTTCTTTCTTTTCGTTCCGTTGGTTTTATGGTGTGCTTCCTCCGTGAATTCTCTTGCTACTTCCGTTCCGAATGCCTTCTCCTTTACCGTTTTCGCCCTTTAATTCGCACAATGCGTGTATTGATCTTTTATTGGCTTAACACCTATGTACATAACTGTTCGTTTTGGATCGGCGTGGATTATGATGATTCCTATTCGACTTCGGAACTCCATTTACCGTCTGTTGGAAAAACGTCCCGTCTCCTTAGAAAACGCCCTTAACAACCGATATTTGATATGTGTGGTGCCCCGTAGGCAACCCCCGCTGTCAATAGGACCTCACTTCAGCTGCAACGGGGAAAATGACCATTTTGAGTAGTTAGTACATTTGTGTGTGTGTGTGCTGCACAGTGGTGGTTCTAGTTAAGTGCACATTGCAATGTCAGCAAGTGTGCTAGTTTCCCTCCCCCGCCCCCATTATTATATCTGTATACATATATCACATACATATATCTAGCGCATCAGCCGATGGACATCTCGAACCCTGACCCCGCACTCTTCTATCGCCTCTTTGACTGCAAGCGAGGTGGCGCTTGTATTTGTTTTCCGTTCTCTGTGCCAGTTTTCAAATTGGTCATCACTCCACTACTGTGCCGGCCATCAAAATAGCTGAAGTAGGCGAAAAACTGTGGAAAACTGTACAGGGCTCACTTGAAAGTGTGGATCAATAACAGTTGGACCTTAGGGTACCTTTATTTACTTTATTAAATGTTTTCCCATTTCTAATGTTATTAAAAAAAATGGAAGCTTTCAGTTTAATTGACATTCCTTATTAATCTTTCCGCTAATTTCCCATTATACGTATGTAGAGAAATAGAAGCCATTATAAGCAATGTTATAGAGTGACTCTACCAGGCACTAGGATTAGTTTACGATCACTTCTTCGATTTCAAGTAACATAAAAATACCATAAGAATTTATAGATAATTTTCCCGCTATTTTTAAATCGTTAAAAAGTTTTAAACGGTAAATTCCTATATACAGATAGAATCCTAGGCTATTTATGGACACTATATTCTCCGCTCTTGACCTTTGTCAGATCTCCGGATTCCCCGAGTAAAATAGCCAAGTATGCGAACACTGCTCCAAATGGCCTCCTTGAGTCACTCGGAAATCTGCCGGCAGCTGTTTCGGTTCGCACTTATAATCATAATACGCGTAATTGCCGCGATAGATGATGAGTAATTGCAATTGAAATCGATTGAGTTCTTGTTTCTTCGTCGCTCCATGGCACAGTGGTGGCCAGTGATTAAGGGCACACTCCTGCCCACCGGACACCCAAATTGTTGTTTTCCCGGTAGAACCCGTGTCCACAATATATCACAATATGGTGGATACTTTCTGCCCCAATATCGTCACGTGCCACATTCGGTGATTAACTATATTTAAGTATAGTCACGCGATCTGCTAGTATGCCTGTATGCCTGTGTATCTGGCCAAGAGCCACTGCAGCGGAGTTTGAGTGGCTGAGTGGCAAGTGCATTGAACTCGGGACACATTGCATGTTCGCCGGCTGCCGCTGTTGTTGTTTGACTCGCCATAAAACTAAATGTCGATTTTGATTGCCTAGCCGCGACTAGTTCGGCCAGCAGTGGGTTTGGGCTTATGATTGGGATTGGGCGCAGCCCTAGAATGAGTCAATGGGTCTAATTCTCGCCAGAACCTCCAGAGAAAGCTGCACAGCCAGAGAATGCAGCCAGCCATCCTAGCCAGTCTAGCCGCACCCAAAATGCAGACAGACGGGCCCACATTAATCCGACATAGGAATAGTGCTAGATCTACACTTACAAAATTTATTGAGCTAAGAAGTCTTAAAATTAACCATAAAAAATACAAGGTTATAAATTACAGGAGCTTACATTTCCATAATAGTTTATCCCATTTAGAAGCCCTATAAATATATACACAAATTTGAGTGTAGTGCCAGAGGAGGAGTTTTAGAGTTTAGTCACTGACGCATTCAACCCACGATAAGCAACCCCGACAGAGGCCATAGTAGGACATATCTGTCATGTTTTCCGTCCTCTGTCCTCCGTCCTCTGGCCTCGGTATCTGTCACTGTTCCAAATGCATTTGGCTCTTGATGTTGGTCAGGGTGGGCCTGGCAGATAAATGGTTTTTTGTGTAAATTAGGGAAGCCCTAGCGAGTCACGTTTCCTGTAAAACAGGGAGATCTTCATTATTCAGCCGTGAGTCATGCCCAAAAGGCAACCCAATTCATAGATGGATGATTAATGTTGGGGGTAACATAAAAACTAGAACTTATGCACTTACTAACTGGCTTCTTGTTGTATCTTCTCTCTTTGCAGGTAAGTCCATGTTTACGTCACTGCGATGCCCTTTTTTGGCTGTAGTTCCAGTACATAAAACCCAGTGAATTGGCTGCGATAGATGCGAATCTCAAGGCTGTCTGTGGGGCCAATGCTAAACGCTCCAATAAGCAGACAGCTGGGTTTCTTTGTAGCGTCTATCTGCGCCAAGGAAGTCGAGTCATTGAGTGACAATTTCGGCAACATTTCCGCTATAATTGGGCACACAACGCCAGACACTCGAGCTCACTTTCGGCAATTGTTGTTAAGTAATAACGCGTATCTGTCTCTCTCTCTCTCTGGTTGGCTTGGACCATTGGCCGCCTTATAAGGCCGGCCATTTGGATTACCCGTTTTGCATAGCTATCTGCATCAGCTTGCCATTTGCAGAACGATCTGTTTGCGTCGTATCTGCCTTCTGGCGGTTGTTGTACATGGGCGATTACCATTATGGTTAGCTGTACGCCCTCTGCTTGTCTTTACAGAGGCGGCCATAAAAATAGTAGAGCAGTTATAACTATTCCATGGTAAAAGTGGTTTACGTACACGTCTCAGTATGATTTATGAGAAGCCTCAAATGACATTTGTTCGAAAGTGTTTTCATAATAGTGTAGATTGCTTTGTAGTAGTAGTGGGTTCAGTTCAAGACATTCGAAACGCCTTGTTAATAGCGAAACTGGAAGAATGGTATTCAATATATAATTTACGCCTTGTAATTAATACCTTGTTAAATGTATTCCCATTTTTCTTCCATGCTTTCAACAATGTTGCTATCCAAGCTTACAAGCGAAGAAATCTTCCGGGTGTGAAATTAAGAACCTGGATAATCAAGTTCAATTAGCTGCTCTATTATTCCGACCGCAAGTGTACATGAATCGGGCTCCCCAACTCCCTTTGGTTATGAATTTATTGCCGAACCGCTGTCTCGGATCCAGAGATCCAGGCCGCGGATCCCTGACTCAGCAGCACCGCTGATGGAAAACCTTTCAGCCAATTTTCTCTCCGGCCTCGCTCTTTGTTGCAATTTGCAGTTTCGCCAGCTGGCTCGACTCGGGTTAAATGAATTGCTCCCACACAGAGCCTCGGATCCGATGTATTTATAAGTTGTGCATATTTGCATTGTGGGCCGTGCTCCTCGCCCGTATCCACCATAATCGGCAGGCTTCACACGTTCCATGGCGATTTCTTTGTGAGACTCGAACAGGGTGTGTTATTCCTTTGTTGCAGCCAGACGATTCGCTCCCTGCCTGCCTGGCTGTGAATCACTGATGAGTGTGTGTCGCCTGCTCCTGGGCTGCTCAATTATGCGATTAACCCGCTACCACCTGCATGCCGATGCCGCTGCCACTGCCGTTGCCGTTGACGCCGATGTCAAGGCACAAACTCAAAACGAGAAACTGCCCTCGTCGGCTGACTTTTGGACCTTGAAATCAGGCAGACGTCGCCGTCGCCACCCCCATTTGCAGAAATGTGGAAATCCCCCAAGGATTAAAAACGAGGCAATCGACGCAGGGATTCGCAAGGGTTGCTCCGATGCCGCTGCATTTGGAAGTGCACTGGCTGGCTGAAGGCCTCCGGCGGATCTGGAGCAGGAGCTGAGTGGGATTTGTGAAAGTGAATTTGCTACTCCACTTTCGGCCTGCAGGGGTTTTCCTGCCAATGCAACCACCACCAGTTATGAAGACCTCACTGAGGGTTGGTTTCCAGCATTGCAATTCCCGGGATTATTCACAAATTAAATCACTTTCGGTGTTAGCATGTTCTTTGATTAATGAGGTGGGGCAGAAAAACCCTTCAGACGGGCGGGAGTTAAGGATCCTCTTCTAGAACTTTCTCTGGAACGAATGAAGAACGTTAAGTTACACCCATTCTTACAACCAACTGTTTTCAATGGCTTTAATCAGCACTTTTATATATTCAAAGATTCTTTTGTCTCTGGAAACTTCTCGAGCAACTGACACACCCCAGACGAAATTTTATTCGCTGATTTCTGCAGATCTTCGGACAGTGAATTAATTTACGCTTAATTGGTCGGTCCATAATGCCCACAAGTCAGGCCCAGTTGCATAGAGATCATTTTAAAGATCTTTCGCCAATAACAAACTGGAAATGCGAAATGCGATCCACTGAGTCAATGACCACAATCTGGGTTATTCCATGCAAATTGTTTTTTGTTCCGACAACGCCCCTTGCCAAGCGATCTTCGGCTGGCGATAAGTTCAAGTTGACTTCTTTAACCAGTTCACAATTCATATCAGAGACAGTGATACATCCTTCGAGGGACACTTTGCGAGTATATTCCATACTGAAATATAACTACGAGTATGTGTATCTTTACAAAAGCTGTGCCCCTCATTCGCTTTGCTCTTAGCATGATTTATTTTGACATGCAATGAATTGAAACTCTGTCTCAGCATCCAATTAATTCTCATTTAGCGATCACCCACTGTCTTGGCAGTGCATATATGGTTTATAAATGTTTGCCCCATATTATTTAAATGCTGAGATATAGCGTGTGTAGTGCGCGTTCGTTTCTGGGGCTCGCTTTTGTGCCAGATCATTGGCACAGCTGCTGTTTAGATAGCGATACTTGCAGCGGACAGCGGGCGGCGAGGCAAGTTTAAGCCAAGTCCATTGACTGTAGATGATGATTATGAGGATGACAAGATAAGTTTGAGTTTGAGTTTGAGTTTGTGCGTCTTGCCCCCAAAGTTCGTTCACTCTTGACACTCTGACTGAAATGGAGAAGCCGGGATTCGCATGCAAACAGTGAGTGGAGTGGAGTGGAGTACAGTGGAGTGCTGCAGAGGAAGGAATGCATACATTCATATACATATGTGTACATATGTATGTACACAAAACATCCGACGGCCTCTGACAGCTCATCCTCCCCGCCATTTGCGATTTGTGCCGCGTCATTTGTGCCAAGTGGTCCCCGAGATGATCGAGCACCATCCAAGGAGATGTGTTGGCTTCCTCAAATCGCAGCCAAGGGATCAGCAGTTCGCAGCTAGGTCGCTCGTCTTTCGATTCCAGAAATGATCAGCAAACAGGTTCCAAGAGTCCAGCCCATCGACGCTTTCTTCCGTTCCGCTAAATTCCTTTGTCGCTCTTTGGGAGAATCGCTCGAGAACCGGCTGTGGCAGGTGCCCCACTTCGGCTGCTCTCCCCCTTATCGGAACTTAATTCCTGGAATTAGTTTCCAAGACGGCGCTGATTGAAAAACATAAACAATCGAGAAATGCGGGCGATTGTGGGACAAAATTCATCAAGGGGTACATCGATTTATGATGGGTTTATCAGGCCTAAGCCCGAAATCCGAATTGTTTGTTTGGGCACCCCTATGTGGGATGGTGATTTGAAAACTCTGTTTGAGTTTCCTTGATTATTATTGTCGTCTCGCGGATGATTGTTGTCCCAGCGGATGTAAGCAAAGCAAGTCGATAGCAGCCGGTCAAGATAAGAGTTGCACATGAATATGAGGCTGCCTAAATGCACACAGATCGGCATTTATTGGCGCAGCATGCAGGCAGCCAGGGGTTAAGGTTCAAATTAGGGGCAATACCTCGGAGAATACCAGATACCAGAAGGAATAAATTAGGGTCCCTTAAAATGTTTTATCAACATATAGGAAATTGAATGTTAAGTACGCGGCAACATTTCAGTGGCGCCCTCTGTGCAGCAATTTTTAAAACAAGGAGGAGCGCCTCTGCTGCTGAGATCTGGCAACCCTACGCGTAGTGCATAGAAAACGCGCTAGGCGGCGCTCCGAAGCCACTCTATGTCAAATTCATGTAAAATGTAAAGGTAAACACTAAATATTTTACAAATTATTAAATTTATTTTGCTCACAGTTTAAAGATTTTAAACAGGTAACAGGCATGACTAACTTTGGCTTTGACTAACTTTAATTAGACTTAACCTGATAAATAACTCAAAATTTTTTGAATTACAAACCAACGAAACTACGTATTTGGGTTTTCATACTTATTTTATATATTCTTCTTAAATGTGGAAATGACATTGCGATTTATGTGCAATTGGGGAATATCGATGTCAGTTTGGTGCCGTGATCTATTGATAAGTGCGTTAGCAGCTGTTGCCGCGGTGCGAGTTTGATTGATTGATTGATGAGTGGAAATGATTGACTGCTCGGCGAAGTGAATTTGCATTTTGCACATTTCGTTGGCCAAAAAGGTATGTTTGTCCCGATTGCGAGATGGGGAAGCCACCAGAGATGATCGATTGAGCCTGATATGCAGTTGATGCACTGCGAGAAATAACTAATAATGTGGGACCTCCCCACATCACGTTGATATCAATGTGAATTATTATAAGTTATTTGCGATCTGCTACAGAGAACATAAAACCATTTTTTGTGGGTGTTTTAATTTTCTTAAGATCGTTGTCGGATGATTGAAATGACTTTCTAGTGCAGCCCCATTGAATTTGGTTTATGGACCGAATTTCGGTATGCCATCCGTTTTCATATCTCCACAAAATTTATTACGAATCCGCCATAGAGTGTCGAATTATTACGTGCCGCATTAGTTGCGATTGTTGCAATATATTTTCTACGATCTACCATTTGCCCGCTAACTTAAGTCATTTGTCTAATATTTTTTGTTGGGATGAGGAGATGGGGGGAAGTCGGCGCACAGTTCGTGCCACAATTGCACTTTTGTTGTTGTGGCTGCGGCATTATCTGCACACTGAAATCGGCGTAAATAATTACCATCGTTTGAGCGCAGTCTGCCAGGGAAAACGATTCGCATCTGAGACGGAGCTGCAGAACGAAAGATGTTGTGGAAAATAAAGGAGTTGAGAAAGAACGGGAATTCCTAATTTAATAGTAATCATAATGAATGGAATGCATTTGAGCCAGCAGCTCCCAGTCGTAGATTCTGGGCCATCTTTGGGAGAGAATGGAGCAGAGATCAGATCACTGCCTCCTCACCGAGCTTACTCCATATATATTTTTCATCTCGCGTTAATGTGCCGTTGGCATGCCAAAGATGAGGCGCGAGATGAGATGGGGATTGTGATTCGGATTCGGATTCGGATTTAGATTCTGGCTCTGACTGTGGCTCAGGCTCAGGCACTGGAGCTCAGCTGCATGCCACACATCATCAAACGATACAAACTGATCCGGGATCGCAGTTGAATGGAGTGGAGTGGAGTGGACTGGAGCAATGGGGCAATGCGTAGTGAGAACCAGTTGCGTGGAGCATTTCATCTAACATTTGATTTAGTTTCCAGGAATTTCAATTAGCTGGGAAATGGGCAACGCATTCAGCCAGACTTCTTCGACTTGCGGATTATCTAAGATCTGCTCTAAGCTGGAAAAGTATTTCCATCGCGACGCCGACGACAGCTGCATTTTCCTCTCGGCTGCACGTACCACTGAATGTGAAAAGTGCTGACACACACGCGCTCCATTCCACCGCCCATTTCTCCATGGGCTATCATCTCCCCCAACCCGGTTTTAGTGGATTTTAAACTGTGTTAACGCTCTGGTCGGAATTATTAGTCAGCGGAGCGGCCGGCAAACGTGAGTTTCCCAGAATCAGCCATAAATTCGTTGACATTGCTTGAGGTCTGCGACTTGGCTGGTAGTTAATTACAGCCGGGTACTCGAAAATTTGTTGGAAGCTAAATGGCAAGCGTTGTATATGCATGTATATGGGGGATCCCACGATTCCTCCCCGATCTTAAAGACTATATAGAATGTGGCAGGGAAAGTCGGTAGCCTGGACTAGCCTTCTAGGCTGGGTGATCTTAAACCTTAGGGATTTTGGCTTTTGTGGGACACCGCAAGTCGTGACTCGGCAATTAGCAGGGATTTTAAGACATCCTTTCTTTTGGGGAAAATGCTTCGTTGGTGGTTAAACCATATGCAAAGGTCAGCCGTAGTTTCAAGTAGTAGGAACTAGCTATTTTATAATTTCCCTAATAAAAGCGTTGATGAATATTTATTCATTCTCCACGCGTTCTGTTTTTATGTTGGCCATATAAAATAGTTTGCATGGCTAGCACTTTTTTAAACACTACGCAAAATGGCTGGCAATGCAGAAAGTAAAGAGATTTATCTAACAATTAATTAAGAAAAACCACGTTCATATTCAAACATTGAAACTCAGCTTTCATAGTGATAAAACGAGGAAACAGCATTCAGTACAGGGCATCATTTAGTCGGGAACTACGCTGCTGCGTTCTTAGTGGTTTTAATTAAGCAGACAGTGGAACAAATTCAAACTCGACGTGCCTTTCACTCGCTCAATAAACAAATAATAATTCAGCGGCCGCTCCTCGGTGACTTACCCCCCGTTTCGCTGGCTGGCTTTATGTGCAAACTTTTCACTCCACATCAACTGGTGCGGGGAGAAATTGTGGCTCGGTAACCGAGACTGGCCGATCCGAAGCCGATCGAAGAGCCCCAAATTGATCCCCAATTTCGGCGCTGGCCACTCGACTTTGGCCTAATGGCTAGGCAAACACCACCCAGCCCGTTGAGCTGATCTCCCATCCCATTCCATTCCATCCCAATCCCAAACCCAAACCCAAACCCAATCCTATCCGATACGTTTCGTTTCGTTCCGAGCTGAAGCTTGGAGTGCGCCGAATCACGCACTGCACTTGACCATTATCCGTTTCCCAGCGGCGGGTGACTGGGGGAACAGCACCTTGAATGCACCTGAGACATGCGATCGTCAGATGGGGTTCGAAATAGCTGCGGGTCCATTGCCATCGCCGGCATTGTTGCATTTGAATAGCATCGCAGATGGGGGGAATCTTGAAACTGCTGCTGCTGCTGCTGTAGTTGCAGTTGCAGTTGGGGCTGCAATTATTCAACTCGCAGGGAATCATCCGACAAACGCGTACATATCCATCCAGCTCTCAAATAACCCCATTAAAAATTTCAGCGCTAATATATTTTCAGCTACTAAAGATAACTGGCATTTCGTTAAAAATGTACAGTCGCCAGGATCATTTAAGATTTATAATCAATTTCTATACATGGGCTGTTGATGTGTTGCCGACTTTTAACTGCATATTTACAATTGCTTTATGTTTGTATTCCGACAAAATCGCATACTATAAAAGTCCCATTAAATGCGGCATCAATTCCCAAGTTTACAGAGTTATAAACTCGCATAACTGGCAATGTGAAATAAGTTCGTATGTAATCGAAATCGTAAGTCCCAGTTTGGCCGTGTTCGATGGTCTGCAACCCACGCCAATCCACGGAATTAGTACGCTCATAGAAATGTAGCCCCGCAAAGTCATCAACGGCGGGCAATTGTTTTAATTTCACTTTAATTTATATCCGAGAATGCCCAATTTAAAGTTTATGCCAGCTAATTGAAAGCGTTTTTGGGACCTGGCCTACGAACTACAGACTACAGACTACAGACTACAAACCTTGCCTCCTACTTCGCATTTGATATATTCCCATCACCGTATGTGAGTTGCGAATGCCGCGAAAAGTTTTGTGCATTTTCTTCGCGAGGGGCGGGGAAAATGTCAAGGCGAATGCGGTAATGCAGGTGAATGTGAATGTGAATGGGCGTGGCGGCGAAGAAAACTTGCCTTAACCGATTAAGATAATTCTCGAAAAGTTTCCAAGCGATCGATAGGCAAAGGCATTTCCCTCCGAGCAAATGCAAGTTTGAAAGTTTCTGCACAAGATACTCGTATGTACGAGTATCTAGGGGTAGGGCAAATGCTATAGGGTTGCAGAACGTTCCAAGTGGTCTGCCGCCCATCTCGAACTCATTAAAGACGCCTCGGGAGCAGCTCTTTAGCTTCCTTATGGCTATGCGAGTCTGGCCAGATCGAGTGCCAGACATTTTATTGCCCAGACGCAGCATGAACAGGCGTATGTAGTCGTATAGCAGCTATATGCAGGCAGCCGTGGACTCATCTGGAAATGTTGCATATTGGCGCGCTGTCCAACAAATTTAGCAAGATTTCCTGCCCCCTGCGCTCACTTCAACACGATTCTCTTTTCTACAAACAAAACTTTTCAATTGGACCGCACGCATTTTCCAAAAGGGGCGGATTTCAGTTGGCGATGGCATCGGAGTGAAATAAATGTCTCTAAAACTAGTAGGATTTCCTACCGTTTAGCTTGGTATCCAAGCCAAGTCAAGCCATTTGCCCCTCGATATTTTTCAAAGTGTATCAAAGAAAAGTTTCCCTAGAAGAAACGAAGCCGAAAAGAGTTGAAAAGTTAAGAGTCAAAAGAAATTAAAGCATTAATTTAACGCCAGCTTTGCTTAGCTTTTTGTGCTGCTCTGGTAATTGTTACCTTAGTACCTTTAATAGCTGAGTGTTTGCGAGTGCGTAGACACACAATGCACTCGAGGAAGTTGCGCTATTGTTTTGGCCATCATTAAAACACAATTTGGTATCGGGCTTTGGGGCCAAACTCCAACTCCGCATGCGGGCCGCGTTGGATCTTTTCCCCATTACGTTGCACCTACGAAAGGCATTTAAAAGCGAAAAGCGAAAGTGTTTGCCATATCCATTGCATTCGTTCTACAGAGTTTGGGGTTTTCGTGGGTTCAACGGGCGCCAGTGGAAATGGAGATTGATTAAAAGATTTACCTCGGCCGACGATGATGCATTTCCCTTGATAATTTTACCCGATTCGGCGATTTGCAGCTGGCCCCTGAGGCCGCTGCTAATGCCTTAATAATATGATAAACTGGCACAGCCAAAAAAGAGATTAATTTTCAAGACATTTCCCAGAAGCAGCAGCAGCCGAAGCATCGGGAAAGCCGGCAAGTGAGTTGTTAGCCCAAACTAAACGTGGCATGTGGCAAGGGGAATTTTGAATGGGGGAATGTTAAACGCTGGATGGGGCATGGCCAAGTTTCCAGAGCACCAACTAGCCAGGGAGCCAGGGAGCACGGATGGCTTAGCCTACTGGTAACCGCTCACCTTTCTGACCGAAAGTCGCTTTTTGATGGCTTTCAGCTCACCGTGTGTTTGAATTCCTCCACTGTTTCCCCGTCTCAACTACTCCATTTACTCTTGTTTTTTTGTTGTGTGTTTGCTGGCTGCGGTTGTTTGCAGTGCACGTTTTCCTAATTGCTCCACTTAATCTCCGCTTTTAAGACTTTTTGGTGGTCAGTCAATGGCCCGCAGAGAAAACTAAATACTATTCATATGTGGAAATGTACGCAGGGGCAGTGCTCCTTTGTTTCTGTTCGCCGTTTGGCCATTTGGCTGGAGATAAGTATAAGTGAAAGATAAAAGAAGATAAAAGAAATCTGTTTGCATTGAGTGATTTCAGGGGTCGTTGAGTGTCCCGCTAAGCAAACCTAATCTAAACTGATAGGTGTATATATTTATAAATGCATTTATTGACTGTCTGCTCATTAAAAGAAGTTTATTTGTGCACCCCACTGCGGTTTATAACAATAGCTTTCGCTTCCCATAACACCAGCTATATCCTGACCAAATCCCAAATCCAATCTCATGTGCCTCGGGCTGTTCACTCACCTTCTCACGATCGTTAAATGCTCTGAATTATTGCACCTGTAACTGCAGTAGTTGTGCTCATAGCGCCAAAAAAATGAGCGTGAGCAATAAAGGTGAGTGTAAGTGTAAAGATTTTAATTAACGAAAGTTGGCCATAAATATGGCTTGGAAAATGCATTTCCGAATGTCGCAGATACTTATTTCCATATGTTGGACACGTACGTATGGATTATCCATCATGGTAATTATGCAGGGCTCCGGCAGCCGGAAATTTCACTTTGTGCAGTGAAATTATTTATTGGCTTAAATATTCGCAGTATGTGCCGAAGAAATGTCTGGTTTATAATCATTAGGGTTTGCCGCCGCGTCACTTCAATTGTCGGTTACCGCTGCTGCTGCCGCTGCCCACGTACAGATACTCGTACTTGTACTTGCAATCCATCCCTACTTTAATGCCTTATGATGTTTTAACTACCTCCAAGTCGTCCACATCACAGGCCGCCACCACGTCCACATGGAGACGGAAAAAGGGGGCGTGGGTGGTTGTGGGGAGAATGGGAAGGGGCAGACGACTTCGATTGAGATTAGGCACACACACACACGCAGTCACTGTGGTTACCCTTACTAGTGATTTCAGCACCCTATTTCTCAGTCTCAGTTAACAAAAAGCTAATAATATGTTTTAATGTATTATACTTTGGGGAAAGCCTGTTTAAGTGTAAATGAATACGAAATAGGTAAGAGGCGTATTTATGGAATGTGGAAATGTGTAACGATAAAACAGCCGGGCGCTCATTCTTAGCCAGGGACCACTGTACTCGAAATAAAGTGAGTGCCGCCTGCGTCGAGTTCCATGGCACTTCTCCTGGGGAAACATCAGGCGACACTTAACTATTAAGCAAGAGCTGCGAGAAGTCGGTGAAGGAGACGGAGCTCTCCTATTTTTAACCGCATGGAGTGGGCTTGTGGCCCACAGTCCCCATTCCAAGTCATTCCCCCTTCCTTATTCCATCCCTGGACATGTTAGTGTTGCCAATTTTTTCAGGAGAAAATTCAAATTTGGGTGCGTTGAAGCAGGAAGGGAATCAAAAGTACAACCTGCTCCTGCAAATTCTGTAAAAATGGGATTTTAGACATATCTCAAGAGTTAATCCTATCATATATGCAGATTTAAGAACATTGCATTCTTAATCAAATTAATAATAATTTTAATTGTATAATTCAGTCAGTTGAAGGAAAACTAGCTGAACTGTCAACTCTGGTGCAAGTACATAACGCCTATGCTTTTACTTGCACACAGCGACCGGCAAAAGGGGGCAAGTGGCATGTTGGTGTCAGGTTGCCGCATGTGCACCACTCCGCCAATGGCCCGCACCACCCATCGCAACCCGTGCACCGCTCAGTGGGTCGCAAGTCCCACGACCCACCGATGGTAAAATAGCAAAACGGCTAGAAGCAGCGAGGCAAATGCAAAGGCAAAGGCAGCGGCTGCGGCGACGACGGCCAGTCAACTTTTGGCTCGGCTAAACAAAAGTGTCTTCGCAAGCTAAAAATAACCACTGTTTTGGCCCAGCTGCCTCCACGGCGCCCTCCCCCCATCCCTCCTCGTTTTCCTTGCTCCGACTTTGTGGCTCCATGGCCCGATCCTCTTAGTCGCTATCTTGCGCTTCCTGTTCTGTGTGCAAATCTGTGCCAAATGTTTTCCAAGAAAACGCAGTATGCAAATACATATTGCATTTAAATTCTTGCTGCAGCAGCAGCAGCAGCAAGTGCGGCAAATAGAGGAAAAGCGGCAAAAGGGGCGTCCTCATTAGTGGCAAGACACTTGAAATTAGAGTTTGCTGCTGCTGCTGCTTCTGTTGGCCCCAACTGAACTGAACGCTTGGTGATGATGAAAGTGATTTATGTCCGGCAAAGGCAATGTGCCACAGCTCCTCGAAGACACGAGACCCGATGTCTGGCTTGGCAGCAGCTTCATCTTGGCCAGGAAACATGTTTGTGGGCTGCTACCGCCTTGCAGCAGTGCTGTCCACACCCTGTAATCAAAGATAAGGAGCGTGTTGGGAATAGGGGCTAAGTTCACAATGTTTATGTGCAAATCGCAATGGGTATGAGCCTTTCTTTCCCCATTAAACTGTGATTTATTAGTGGTGTTAGGACATAGATGATTAGTAAGCTACCATAGGGTTGATAGGAATTGAGTATTTTTACAATCATTCAATAAAGTTTAAATATGGTTGTTGCGATGGGTGGCTTTGTGTCCAAAACTTGGAATGCACTTGACTTTTTTTTAAGAGAAACTAGTTTCAAAAACCTAAGAAGAAGAAGATGAAGCCGAAGAAGCTGAGAAAAGAAACAATTGCATAGGAACCCTGAAGTGCACTAGACCTGAACTATTTTTTCGCTTTTCTAGCGCTTTTTGCAATGGCACGGCATAACTGAAGCATATCTGCGCACACTTCTCGCCGGTGGGGCACATAAAATGAAATAAGTGAATGCAGAATGTTAATCCCGCAAGTGTCTTAAACACGGCTTAAGTATATGTTTTATTTTCGCTTCAGTTCCTTGCGTATTTTTAAACTTTTAAACTTTTTTTGTGACCTACAAGCGGCCGAGTGGCGAACTCACCACGAGTTGGGTTATGCCCCGCCAGTGAGAGAGGGAGAGAGCAAGGCGGAGAGCGGGCTCCAACTCCAATCAGCATCAGCTGTAGTTTGTTTTTGTTTTGATGCGCCACATGGCTGGCGCTCGCCATTTCGCGCTCGCGCTCTCTTTGCGTGCAGCTTTTGCGCTCTGAGTGAGTTGGGTTTCAGTCGTTGTTTTTGGATCGATAAAACTTCTCGCGCGGCCGTGGTATAAAATGCTTTTCACTTTTCCCACTGCACTTTAGTCGCCAGACATTTATCGAAACGTGCACATCACCAGCGGTCGCACACTCAAACATCTGTATTGCATATACATATATTGCTATCCCAACAAAATATCCTTCGAACCGAAAAAACCCTCGCGAGTGCAAATCAAAAGTTTTTCAGCTTTCTTTGTGAGTGAAGTGTTTTGGGAATTGTTTTCGGGAGTTGGTTGGGAAAATGTTGCAAGATATCCTGGTTTAACGAACTAAAGGAATTTTCTCCGTATTCCGTCCGCTCTGATTTGCCTCTAACTCTCTTCTATTTTCGCCCGGGATGCTCCTTGCATTCTCTCACAGTTGAGGGTTTATTGATTTTACGCACATGCAGCATCCCCATCTATGAGTCATCAGCCATCCTGCAACATTTTCCCCCACGTGCCTAATCTCCGCTTTTCCCAACATCCGCCTGCGCCTAGATTTTTCCAGTGTGAAAAGTAAAGCAATTGCATCCATCCAACAGAGATTATCCTTTCGCCAAACAAACAAACATAAACAGAAATGGCCGCCTACGCTGCTTTCAAACACGTTGAGCTTTACAATGTTGGCAAAGCCAAGAAGAGGTAAGAAATTCCCTAGGGACACAATAAAACTGACCTTTTTAAAGACATGAGAACAAAGAATTCGCATGCCAAAAGGTAATCGATAAATTTGTTTTCCGGATTTATTACTCATTTTAACAATGAATATGGAGTTATTTACTTATTGTCAATGCATGTCCCCATGAAAAAAAGTGGTCTTTGTTAATATATGCCTTTGTTTTAACATCATCTCCTGAGGTTTTAAAAGGGTTTAAATTGCCATGACGCACTTAAGAAAAATCAAACAAAGAGAATCATATTGTTGTTAAATTCAGCAATTCGATATATTATCAATGTTTATTCAAAATGAGACTCAAATGACTCAAATGATGACAAGCTTCTAAGACTGACGAACAATAATTAGTAGGTTGTTTATTAACAAACAACATTTACACATTGACTACTATCAAAATATTCTGTACTTGTTTTGACATCTGGGTATTATCAAAACGTCAACTGTGAAATGTTACTCAATGTGTATGACTTATATTCAAGTTATCCACCGACCGACTCATTTTTCCTGAAATTTGACATCTGTTACGTGCCTACTGCATATTTTGTTATTGTTTGCCACCGCTCGAGTGAACTTTGATTGGCAAACATTTCGGAAGGCAGCCTCATCGTGATCTGCATCAACATCTTCATCTACATCTTTATGCCATTGTTTGAGCTGTCGGGTCGCACAAACACCGCACACTTGCATATTCATTTGGTTATGTGTGTAGATTCATTTAGCGTTCATTCACCTCGCCGCCTGACTGACTGACTAACTAATACTACTCATACAGTCGCGTGTACACGGGGCGTATGTGTAATCTGGGGGAGCACCACTTTTGCAAGCGCCTACTTCCCACAAAACCGAAACCACCTAGCAAGTGAACCACCCAAGCCAAGCCGCCGGTGTTGGCATGTCTTTGGATGTCTCATTGATTTTCCTTTGCCAACGGCCAGCTGCCCCACGCCAACCCACCGCACAAAGCACCACCCGCGTCACCACCACTGCAGTCGTCCACTCGATGCCACCGCACCAAAGTCAAAGGGACCGACCGGCGTTCTCTGGGAACATACCCTTTCTAACTCCGAGGCGTATGACAATCTCTTCTCGACCCATCAAAACAATAGTCAATTTCAATTACATTACATTGTATTACGTTAACGAGCCATATTAGTATTTGCACATCTGAACAAAAATGATTTCTTGGCTTGATTTATGATTTCAATGAATTTTATCCTTGAACACATTCCTTGTGGAATGTGGCGCTGCATAAAAAAATTTTATTTTTATTAAACCGTTTGCAGTTTATTTCAATTTATTTTATTAGTACATAGATTTCAAAAGATAAATGATTAGAATGGCATTTTTACAGTTATGAAGCCATTGATTTTTTTTATGGCATACTAAAATTAATAATAGCCGCCTATGGTGTTGTAAAAGCATAGTACATGCTATTTTTCTTAAATTTAATTTCGGCTTCAAATCACTTTTCGGCAATCATTCGGATTTGTTAAACGCAAAAACTGATTAGGTTTGCCTATTATCCAAATGATACGAAATATAATAAAATGTTTATTATTGAACAATCACGCCCTATTACCGCTAAAAATAAATCATTATATTATTATCGTTTATCGCTGCTTGTATCAGGGTATTTCCCCGACGACTTCTCTCAACTTTTGCCCGCCTTTCTTTTTCAGTTAGTTTCGGCATTTGTTTTTGCATGCAATTCTTTGACCAAGCCCCTGTGCCCAGTACCACCCATTTTTCGCCTTTCGAGTGGGGAAACAACTAAAAATCGTTACCGAAATGTTTTTTGCTTATGTCTGTTCCGTTTACCACTCTTACGCTCTCGTACCTGTTCCCCGTTTGAATTCGTGTCCAAGTCCGCTTCCCTGTCCGCTTTTCCGTCCGTCTGTCCGTTCAACTGTCCGCTGCCCGCTGTCCGTTGTCCGTCGTCCGCTGGTCCGTGGCGGACATTGAACCCCTGCTTCTCTCCGCTGCCGTTGGGATCGGAGATTAGTTTTGGTCGCGGCAGAAACCAAATAGAAACAATTTTCCTTATGTGTGCCATGTGCATTATAAACAATTTGCTGGATTTTATGGTCCATCGATGGGTGGCTGTTCCGCTGCCGCTGCTGCTGCTGCTGGGGATAAAGTGTGGAAAATGTGTTAATCATTGTCATTGATTGCGATTGTGTAACATACCGCCTTGGACTTTCCCGCCGGAGGGCCGGGGGGAAAATGATTAATATACTTTTCCTCTGCATTTCGATGCAACGTTTTGTCTGCTGTGTGTGTCCCCCTTTCTTCGGCAAAGCCATGACTTATTATTGTAAACAATCAAATTAAATCTCAAAGGTGCGACGCGCCAAGATATCGGATTGAATTGTCGCTCTTTGTTGCGTTGTATAAGCGGCGGAAATCATGACAATTCATTTTGTTTATGGCATTGTCTATCCATCTGACGATCATTATACGCTTGAATTCCTTTGCACAATGCCCGCATATCTACTGTTTACAACCTGAAGTTAACCTCATTCTGCAAGGAAAGTCGGCAAACAAATCAAGAATTTCCATATATTTATAACCATATATAATATACAGCGATAGGAATGTTTTTTTTGGCGTTGCCAAGTCAACATTTATGCAAATGATTGTAGAACATGCGGAAAGCGAGCCAAAGTCGTTATAAGTAATAATCAACAAAAGTCTGCACCACCACAACCTCCACCACCTCCCCAGTATTATCATGACCTATTGACAGAACCGAAAAGGAAATCAAACACATTTCTCCGTAATGCCTGCGTCAATGTAATTCCTGTTGACACGGAAATCGGGCAGGAAAAGTGGAGAAAAACTTTTCGACCCTCCGTGGAAGTGTTCCCCTGGCAACCACAAAATACAAGTATATAAGTATGTACTATATTGTACGGAAAGTAGATGGACTCTTGATGGATACTACTGTACCTTAGAGTGCCTGATACGATGAATGAGGCTGTTCAGTATGCAATTCCCATCGATCGGGCGCCAATTGAAGGAGGAGGTTGTCCTCTCGTCGGGAGGAGCTCTGTGTGAATATATTAGAAAGTCCTTTCGCTTTCCACAAGGCCGCAAATTAATCAATACAAATTTATTAATTACATATTTAAAAGCGGCAGATCTGCAACTTTCGCTGCGATGAGTGTGTCAGCAATTCTGGTATGGTTTGACTTTGGCTTCAGTTGCTCTCTGGCTCTAAAATGCACAATTTGCGAAGCCAATCCCAGCTTACGTACGCATATACATAATAATAAAAATGCCAGCCATCACTATCGGCATCTACATGCGGCTTTTCCAAGCCAGCTTTTCCTTTCCTCTCGCGCACAGCATACTTTCCTCGGAAACTGCAACTGCAACCGCACACGGCTAATCGATAATTATTCATCGGGCTCAGGCCAACAATATCGATAATTGACAATCTATGGTTTGGCTGCGCCGCACAAAAAAAAAACTCCTCCTTCCCAGCATTGTCCAATTATGAATTTTCATCAAATCGCGCACCGACCATTGATCACACCTCTAAAAAAGAAAAATGTAAGAAACGCCACCCGCTGCGGCTTTGATTTGGAGCCCTCCTGTGTCTTCCTGGTCATCATGTCTTCGGTGGAAGAGCCAATCCTCCATGCCCGCTGTCATCTGACACTTTTCACGACCGTGACTGACCAGGAAAACATATCAATTTAAATGCTATTGCCTTGATTGAGCGAGGGAAAGAGGTAAATGGGAAAAGCGCGTGGACCTGACACTCAAATCGTAGTTGACTCATGGGCAAAGGAAGTCGCTTTTAATTGGGAGGCGCAGCAGGAGATTTCCTGGGCTTATCCATTGATGGTGGTTGAAATCTCTCAAATCGTGAGGAATGTAAATTAATAAAAGATATTACATTGTTCAGGCAGATCTCCCCTATTTAGCAAGAAACATTTCAGTGAAGTGCCATTTCCAATTGTTTCAATAATGTTAAAACAATTAAGCAAGGCCTCCATTTTGGGATGAGTGTGAATTCCTTTCGGCCAATTATTATCATTCCTGCAATCACCTTTGTGGAATGCCCGACTGTGCCGATCCGACTGATTGAGATATATGTTGGCCGGCCACAGCTGATTGGATTTGAAAAGCTTTTGAGTGGAAAGCAACGGTAAACATGCCGCGCTCGAGTGATCTGCGCCGCCACGCCTCCCTCCCCCTGGAAAAGAGAGTAGCTCCTCCCCTTCCTCTTGGATCCGCAGGGAAAGTAGATTCTTCGACTTAGGTATTTGCCCGCCTCGGCTTGTGTTCCATTGTGTTTTGTTTGCTTTGGACTCGGATTTGGCTTTGTCCGAAGCGGCAATTATAATGGAATCGACTAATCAACGTTTTTAGGTAAATCAAAAACGGGAGGGGAGACAATCATAACAAAAGTAAAGTGGCAGCAACAATAGTAGAAAACCGCACACAATTTTCGTGCTTCAGTTGGATTTTCATTAGGTTTTTTTTATGTTTTTTTTTTTCTTTATCCCCCTCCACTCCATTTTGCGGTTGCACGAAGCGGACGGGACACGTTTTAAATGAAACAAAAGGAAGCAGCCACGCAGCCACTGCAATGTGCGATGCAGTCGAGCAGCAAGCATAATGAGGCGAACAAACCCAAAACTCAGTAATAAATGGGCAGGAAAATGTAGAAAATAGATCTAAACAGTAACGCATCAAGTGTACTCGTCCGATAAACAATTACCCGGACATTCGAATGAAGCCGAATCAACTGGAACCTACTCCAAACTCCAAACTCCAAGCTGCGAACTCCAGCTCCAGCTGTAGCTGTAGCTGTAGCTCCATTTCCATTGCCATCTCCAGCTCTACGATGATGACCACGATGATGTACAGGTGCAGTGCAGCATAACGATCGGCTGGACAAGCTGAAGCTTTATGGACTAAACCATAAAGCTGAGGCATCGCGACTGACTGGCAGTAAATTGTGCATTTTTATTGCATGATTGCTCTCAGCGGGCAAACAAATCAGCAGGAAAAAACAAACAAATGAGGAGGGAGAGTCCCGAGAAGACTCCTCGACATTCCGCAGACGGGACCGAGTGAAAATCGGTTTGACCCGACCCTTTTCTTTTCATTTCTTTTCCCGGGAAAGCCACGGTCCACTCCCCTTTGCGCATACACAGAGCGAATTAAGGCGGTCGTTGTTTGCAGAGTTTAAACAAAGTCATAAAAATCAATTGCAATTAATCAAGCTGCATGCAGCACGTTCTCCCCGCGCCCGCAGCTCCACCCAAATAGCAGCAACTTCATTATAAAACGACATGAGGCATCCACCCAGCCACCAACATCCCTCCTCCTTCTCCACCGAAATCGGGCATTAGCCAAAAAAAAAAAAAAAAAAAACTAACAAGAGAAAAAGAAACAAATTAACTTTGGCTTCGCAACGGACAACAGACAACCATTTCAGCCTTGTCTTCTCTTGTCTCTCGGATTTTTTCTTGGCTTTTTCACTGCCTTGGCCCCTTGTCTTGGCCAGAAGCAGCAGCTTGACAGCCAGACAGACAGATCGGGAAAAAAGACTGAGATTTTCACACCACCAGCCATTTTCATTACGACATTTTTGAGGCATTCGTCATAGGGAATGCATTTAGAGACGAGACGAAAATAAGCTTCTTATGCTCCAAATGCATTAGTTTTTAATTTCTTTATTTCGGTTCTGTTTTTGACTGCGCTCGGCTCGCTTTCCCACACGCTGTCAATACACAAAAAAAGTTTTCCAACAGCTTTTCGCAAAAGCAGAGGCAGGAGATCTCCGATTTCAACTTTTACTTGTGCGCTGAGTAAAGACGAATTTTGACAGTTGGTTAATTAGAAAACTGTCGAAATGAGTTTGGCGTTGAAGTTTATGAAGCTCAACGCCAGTGCAAGATAATTCGAAGCGGAAATACTCTTACTTGCTTACAAGCAATCTACAATCAGATTATCCTATACGCTATCCGATAAGCTAGGTTGCTCTTTGGTTGTAACTTATGAACTTTCATCATGCTAAATGGAACTAAAATCAAGCGTAAAAGAAAGTTAAATTTAATTTCATAACTTAAAATCGAGAGGCCTACAACAAAGTGCTGCTGGATATTGATAATGATTTGGCTTGCACTTTGGGCCAGCCACGCCCCCTTGGTGTTGTAATTAATTGACGGCGGCGGGTAAAAGGGAAATCTGGGAAAGCCCCTCGATATGTTATGTGTGCAAACATAAAACAATTATAGCAGCAGCATTTGGGGTACAGGAAATGGGGGGCAGCTGGCGTAGGAAAATACCCTAGAGCCGTGTCGATGAAGAAAGGCCATGAACGGAGAGAGAAAAATCGAAAAACTAAAGCCAAACTAAATCAGAGCGACAACTATCACTTTGAGCCAAGTATTTTCTATATGCACAACCCGAACAACTTTTACCCGAAAAGGTTGTTTTCAAATTTCGCCGTTGTTGTTGCAGCAAGCACCATGCCACATTACCTTTCGCTCCGATTGGCCTCTTCCTCCCTGCTGCCTGCTGCTGCCGGCTCCTTTCTATCCACCATCCCCCATCCCCCATCCATCCCCCTCCTCGATGTACATTAATTTTTGTCATCATCCAGGACGGGAGAAGCCAAGGCTCCGTGGACTCCTCCAACTGGGAGCCACCTGCGCACTCCCAGCTCCACCTGGCTAGCGGATTCGCTGACTCGCTGGCTGACCAGCGGTCTTGTTTTGTCGCCGATCTCCCGACTTGGTCAACATTTGCCCGCGGCGCCTGGTGTGTGAAAGGTTTCCCAGTGATCCGGCGACCAAATGGGGCAGGGGCTTGGAGGGCAGGGGTGCGCCAAGATTGGTCCATTCGATTTGGCTCGTATTTCAAACTGAGCGAGGCTATTAAATGCCCAGGAAAATTGCAAGCCAAGCGTAGTGCAACACAAAACATAGACACTTGATACGATTTTCCTTGCCTATATTTCCCAATCTATTTATGCCAATAAAACAGTCACCTTAAAGCTCAGTTCTTTTTCATACTTAAGCAATAGTCTTGGCATTTGATAGCTCCAGTCAAAGGAGAACAACTAAAATACCGACGTTCTGGCGGCGAAAATGGGTTAATTGCGAATTAGCCCATTGACGGGAGGATTCCAGGGAAGCCAGACCACTATGCGTGTGGAAAGTAAATGGCCAAAACCAGCTCAAACGGAAGCCATGCCAAAATAAACTGCGACACTTACCGGGGACAATAATGCTGGCGGAATTGAAATGTGTACAACCTGTGGTCATAAAAGAGCAACGCTTCCCAATTTGGTGACCTTTTTTGTGCTATTCGCTTGCTTTAGCCGGCGTGTGGATGGTAATTAGTCTTGGTCTAGGCCCGGCTAACTAGCTAACTGGCTAACTGGCTAACTTGCGGCCATTAAGATGGCCGGCATATCTTGCCCGCTTTGGCAATAAGTGCATGGATATTGTGCCCGAATGCCGCATGTGGCATGGGCCAAAGTCAAACGCAACTTTCGCTTTCCATTTGATCGGGCCGCATTCGGTAAGTTGGTAAGTTGTAAGTTCACATGCATGGCCGGCGGCTTAACTGTTTAAATAATTATTACTTGTTCGTCACTTGCGCAAAAATTGCCCATTTACCGTTGCTTTGTTAGTTTTTCCTCTCAACCCTGCCGGTCCAAAAAAAAAAAAAAAGGAAAACATGAAAACAAAAAATCCGACAGAAAATAATGAAAACAAAGCAGGAGAAACAAGTCTTTGTCAAAAAGAAAGAGCTAAAAAAAGAAGAGTTTTACGCTCCGCTGATTATGCTAACAAGCCTGAAGACATTTTAATAAGAACACTTTGCACACACAGGCCAGGCCTTATAAATAGAGTGTGCGACAGTTATGATCGCAATTACCCCACACACCAACCCAACCCGAACTGCGATTGCGAGTGCGAGCTATTCCAGCGATTTCCCCACGCGACGCCACTCGCAGAGCTCCACTACACTGGAAAGTAATTCATTGAGAATTATAACAGATCTCAGCAGCCACAGGATTCGGATATGAAATCTATGTTTCAACTTAAGGCACTTCCTATTATAAGTACTACATCAATGTATCATTATTACACACCTCAAGTCTGAAAAACTTCAGTACAACTTCTATAACTCAGCAATTACTCCCAGGCACTTGGGGTTCTATAATCTGGTGAAAACACTAAACGTTTGTCATGCAGCATTGATTTCCATCTCGCACACGTGTGGTTTTTCTCTCCGTGTAGGTAAACTGCCTCCCCCTCTCCACCTGTCCGCTCGTCTAGCAGTTCACACACTTGCGCCGGCCGTTTAACGGTTGTTTTGCCTTTGCGGCTGCGCTTTGGATACTTTGTCATGTTCCGAGGGCCAAGAAGAAGCCGCCGTGCAGTGTGGTATAATTAATTAGGCGCAGCCACAGTCACAGCCAGAGCCACAGCCACAGCCTTCCTCTTCCGTCGGAGGCACGCGAATTGGGTTGCACTTTCTAGCAGGAAGACGACGCACCTTTGGCTGCAAGCACCCACTTTTCCCTTTTCCGCTGCACTCAATTCAATTCTAGCCGTAGAAAGTTTTAATACCCGAAATGAATGCTAAACTGGGAATTGGCCCTATTATTTACGCTCATTGTTTGTGGGGCCCCAAACACTTTAGCTTTGTTTAAGCCAACAGCAATCGGCCGTAATTACAATGCAATTTTGTTAATTATCACAAAAGTGTAACAAAAGTAGCTGGAATCGCTTGACGACTGACTCTCACTTTCCTGCGAAGAGGAGAAGTGCGTGCCGTGTGGCCGTGTGGCCGCGTGGCGCAGTTTGCAGATGGTGCATAAAAACGCAATCTTTTAGCCCACTGAAAGCCCGCTGATTTGATTGACGCCCCGAGGAAGGCGTCTTGCAGTGGTAAACTAGCAATAGCAAATGGCCAAGAGAGCGACCAAAAGCAAATGTTGACAAGTGAATGGTCTTTGGCTTTCCGAGCCTAGGGGCAAATCCATTCCATCCACCACCAGGAGATGGAAGCTAAGTTGCTGCAGAAGCTGCAGAAGTTGGTAGCATCCACAGTTCAGCTAACTGTTGCAGAGTTTAATTGACGTCTCATGCTGGCGGCGGTAAAATGCATTCGCAGAAACCTCAGATACACTCGGATAGCCGCTGCCTTCGATGGCTGACAGTGCGGTTCACGTGTGCAAGACAGCCAAGAGTCTGGCCAAATTAAAAGATCAAATGTCTGTGTTATGGCGGTGAAGAAAAAATGGGCAAAAATTACACAAATAGCAAAGAAATTCAGGAACTATGAAGTTTGTACTGAAACAAGTATGTGTAGTATCAAGTTTAAAACTCTGCCTTCTAGTGCCTTCATAAATGTAGTGGAAATTCTTGTAAATTACTTAAACACACTCCTAAACTTGGTGAGAATGTATATTATTATTTTTCCCCCTGATACTTTAAACAATCATTATAACACGTATTTTCGCGCAGTCCTGCTGCGTTGCCTGGGCCAATTTTAATAAACAACGATTACCCGCAGATTTGTGGCACCACTTGGGCCTTACAGCTCCGTCCGGCACTGTAGCTGGTGGTTTTGGGCAACGTTGCGTGGACGGCGACGGACTGACTGACTTGACTGACTTGGCTGAGTACTGAGTGGCTGGTGAATGCCACAAAGCATAACATTTTTGGCCAGCCTTTTGTCTCGGCTGCAATTCTTTATGCCAGGGTTTCCACTTAATTGCGATGCAGCTGGAGGATGGGAGATGCATCTTGGCGTGACTTCTAATGCCCATTGAGTGCTCACCCAGGCAGCTCCGTCTTAAAGTCGATGAGTGCTGCTCCACCCCCTCCTCCGGCAACTCGAGCTCCAGCTGCAAGTCCAAGTCCATCTCCATCTCCAACTCCTTTGCCATTTCCAGCCGCAGTGATGATGATTAGACACAGACATTAAATGCATTTCCCCGCGCTTAAGCTCAATGTGTTTTCCTCAACGGCGAGCGTGTGGAAATTTGTGAATTATGCACTGTGCCATATCAATTACCGAGCGTAAAAGAATGAGCTTGTAATTAACGAGTCTCTCCTCTTCCGTTTTGTTTCTTGCAGGGTGCTGAGGCCCCCGGGCGGCGGATCGAGCGACATCTTTGGATCGGAGATGCCGCAGACCCCCAGGAACGTGAAGAATCGCATGGCGTCCAACATATTCGCTGCCGAGAAAGATAATGGAATGAAAAACAACGGTAAGCTTAAGGTCTAAATACCACCCAATATGTACAACCCCATGTATATGTGATGTGTGATCCCCAGCAATCAAAAAAGAAAATCAAATCAACCTTAGTTGCTTGCTCTATTATTTGATTGGGAAATTGTGGCCTTGTGCCCATGATGAGATGTCTATAGATAATGCCGTGGATTTTGGTCTATTAAATGCTTATTAAATGTGTATCGTTTTCTTCCCGTTCTCGTTCTTCTTTTTTTCCTATCCCCGCTCTATATCTTTTCTTTTCTACGTATCTTTGCAGTACGACAAGGAGCTCACAGATTCTATTTCATTGGTACTTGAACTATGTCTCTCCTTTCCTAATTCATGTCAACAATTGCACAGAGTCCTCCACCCAGTGTTAACCCAAAATTGTGTTCACTTTGCCTTGTGTTGTCGTCAGTCTTGTGCTAATTTATGTTCCAACGCAAGCTCTCCAGCTGCACCGACACTCCACTCACTAAATCCAGAACACAGCTCACCCACTTCCCACAGATATACTGACCCACTCCATTCCACTCCCACTCGAGAAGCTGCATTCCCAACCGGTTGGCTTGCTTCCTTTTTCCACCTGCTGCCGATGACATTTCAAGCTCCAGCAGATAAAAGCCGAAAAGAACTCAAGGCTGCTCTTCTCATTCAATTTTGGTTGACCTTTGCCATACAACACACAAGGAAAAAAACATCAAATCGTGTTTTCTTTAAAAAATGCATTAAATAAAGCGAATTTGACTAAAAGAACATTAAAGAGCTTAAATACATTCCTTTAATGAATTGAAAGTATATGATTTCTCTCAGTGTACTTACCCATCCACTGTCCAAATTATGTACAAGTTTGTGAAACACAATTAAGAAACTAATTTTAACATTCTACTCCAACACAACTCCACTAATTTGAACGTTTTATTTTCTTTGGTTTCCCCAATTCATTTGATTTCTTTGGATTTGTTACTCCCGCAACCGTGATGACCGACCGACCACCCAACGACGACCGATGCGCAGGTGATGCACCACGTCGCGGCCAGAAGACCGTCGACTCCCACTCTCGGCTGTTTGGGGAGCCCACCCGCCCGATCACCCCCGGCAAGAATCACATGAAGAGCAGCATTCCCTTTGGCCAGAACACGGAGGCCGTTGCCTCCGCCCAGAAGCTGCTGACCACCAATGGCCACTACAACGGCAAGAGCGGATCGGTGTCCTCGGCCTCGTCTTCGGTGTCGTCCTCCACCGAGAACCTCAAGATGAACAGTGGCTCGAGATCAGGTGAGAATCGCTATCGTTACCCCTAACTTTGGCTAGGATGTAGTAGTCGCTGGATTTGAACTCGATCGAAGAACTGAGCTGTCAGATTGGTGAGCCAGCCACCGACTGGATTTTCATTCAGTACGATCCAAGATCACGAAGTAGCTACACCGATTATAACCAAAGCGCTTTAAAACAAAATTCTATCCATCAATATAAGTTCTGAAATAGGCTCTGCTGCATTTATAAATTTCTTTATATATATATATATATTTTTTACTGCACACGCACGCACTTTAAACGTTGAATCGAATCTCGTTTCGAACCAAAAACCCAACTTGGCTGTTGAATTGTTGTGCGTCAGTCTTCCGCAATATGAGCAGTGAGTACTTGTAGTGTCCAGTGTCCACTAGGACTCCTCCTCATCCCCGATTCGCTTGCCCCCGCTCCTCGTCCATCTCTCCGCCCAGCAGCAGCAGCAGGACCAGCCGAATCCTTGTGTCCCCCATCACCGGTCCGAATTGAACAACCAACCCCACCGGCTGACGCCCTGTCCATTGATCATTCGTGCCGAGATAGCGAAATAGGAGACGTGCCGGCCGATAACAGCACATACACAAAGTCTGATCAGGTGAACGAGGCCTGTCAAACTCGCCGAGACTCTGGAAATCATCCCGAACAGCCTCACTCGCTGGACAAGATGGCAGGCGTGGCCAATATAAACGAGCACCTCGGGCTCTGTCCGAACGATGTTAAAGAAGAAGCGCAGGCGTGCTCAAAACTCGATTCACGCAATCCGATCACGGGTCTCGGCCTCAACGGAGATGGTGTTGGCGGTCTCAGGCCCAAGAAGCTCAAGATTCGAGGTGGGCGTTTGGTTCTGGCTGTCGCTTCCTATCAAATTCCGTTCCCCAAACTCCGACAGAACGAACATAGCCAATCCCTAAGTACTCTTATTAGTTGCGCCTCAAATTCGTGTTCTTTTTTATAAGCTTTGATTTTCTTGCCACTTCCATTTATGTACTAGTTTTTTGTTTTTTTCTAATTAAATTTCCTTATTTTCACAGAGGGCAACCCCGTCACAGGCGAGGGCTACAAGGCCGGAGCCACCGACTATATCCAGCGTCAGGAGTCGTCCAATGGCGGCACTCCGGTGATCAACAAGAACCGCATTCCCCCAGGCGGTTTCTCGTCGGGACTCTGGTAATGACAGCCGGAATTGCTCAGATCCCAGCACAAGCAATGAGGGGCCGATGGCGGGACGAGACACCATAAGAAAAACCAACAAAAGCTAACAAAAAAAATCATACTACCCATATAATATTACGCATAACCCTACCCGTATCCGTATCCAAGAAAGAGAGCTCAGAAAATCGAAAGGCAGGATGGCAGGATGGCCAACGAATAATTAAGCGAGAGAATAACAATTGCTCAACTATCTGAAGATGCAATAATGAGCGTCCCTGCTAAACACCCAGACGAGAATTAATCGACCACTTTTAGGTGGCGGCGTTGCACCCAAAACTATCACTACCAAATCACCACACCACCACCACCCCATTGCAAATCTGTAATTTAAATTCCTTAGTTGGTGTAATTCCATGGAACGCGTGTAGCCCCCATAAAATAGCGCCCACGTTAAAGCATCTGATCCCCTGCCCGCTGCACACTGGACGCCGCACACCACATCTATATCCCGGTGTGTGCGTACGTGTGTTTGGGATGGGGAGCGGGAAGCAAGGATGCAAGCGGTGACAGGCGGATGGGGTCCTGCAATCACACCTGGATTTTATTTTAGTTGCTACTACACGCCACATATATTTATATTTATACCAACCGCATTCACACGAAAACTCACGAAAACACATACATTATAAACATTGTATTACATTACATTAAATATGTAATTTAAACGGTACGCACGTACTAATTAAGTGTAAAAATACAAAATTCAAGCGCGAATATTTGTTCAATAAAAACCTTTCGTACATAACTGAGCTCTTTGTCTTTACTAAAAAAATGTGGGCGGGCAGAACAGTATGGAAGTATTGAATGTTTTTATGGTCTTTCTTGACGGAAGTTGTAAACTTGTTTTTGATTTTGCGCGCCCAACTGCTAAAATCGTCGATGAACTATCGATTTGTCAATCGCTTGTCTATCGCTGCTGGATATCGATGTTCACTGTCATAGTCTGGCAGCACTGTGCAACGCCGTCATAGTTAATTTGCGGCCCGTAGCTCTGCGACGCCGCAAACAAAATGGCTCTGATTTTTGCAGACTACAAAAAGTTTTAGTTTTGGACATATTTCCGATGCCCCAGTGGGCGAGAAGCCGATGCAAAACGACCCAGTGAGGTGTGTGCAACTGCAGCGCCTGTAAAGATGGAACCTGGTGTGCACAATACCTCAGAAGAGCTCTACCAAGTGAAAAACCAGACAGCCGTCGTTATTGCCAATTGTGGCATATAGGATACGAAAACTAGTTCTCACACACACACGCACTCACACATTGAAGTCACTAAAGACGCGAGCTGTCGCAGAAAAGCCTCTTCCCTGTCCAAAAATGGAGGGCATGGATCTGTGGACGTCGATGTTTTCCGCCGACTTCGAGGAGGGTGAGCCGGAGAGCGTGGCGGCGGAACTGGAGGACAGTGAGCAGTACGGGAATGGCAATGATGACTTCCTAGGCGATACGGAGATCCTGGATTCAGGCGATGCCATCGATGACCTGCTAGATGGCGAGGATGATGAGAGAGAAGAAGAGAATGACTACGAAAAGAGCTCCAAGGGGCCAAAGCAACCCGATCCCGACGACGATGCGCTCTTTGATTTTAATATGGAACCCATTGTAGATATAGCGGAGCCACAAAATCCATCGTTGGCTCCTGCAGGTCCCATGGGCCATCAAGTGCGTGCCACAATGCAGCGACAATCCTTTCCCGGAACTTTGAGTCGTCCCAGAGTGGGTCCTGGAATGTCTGTACGACCCACCACCTCGCAAATCAATGCAACGGACGAGAACGGAGTGCCAATTAACTATGAGTTGGGCGTAGTCTACATATGCCCCGCCTGCGGTGGAGAGTTCCGGCAACAGGACCACTGGAAGCGGCACATGAACCACATCCACAAGTACAACACCCTGCGTGGCTTGAACTTTACGCCGCTGGACAAGCTCTATCAGCGTTGCAGGGAGTGCAACAAACGGATTGCCATGCACAGCCGCGAGAATCTGCTTAAGCATAAGTTCACGCACCTTCCCTTCAGGTGCACCAAGTGCTACATCTGCAAGCGGGAGTACAAATACAGGTACGGCAATGAGTATCCTATTCACAGCCTCCCTCTTAATGTTATTCTGTAATAAAGGCAAGATCTAATGGTTCATCTCCGCATGGTCCATTGCGATGAAGTGGTGGCCATGATGCGTGAGGGTTACAATGCGGCGGGACGAAAGACACGGGTTCGAGAATCCCGCACCGAGCAGCTGCTGCGGGATAAGAGCTTCCGAGAGAATGATGACCTTGTCGAGGATTCTGATCGCATAGAGGTGCGGAATGAGCTGCTAGAACCGGATGCCGATGAGTCTGGCACCCAGGAGCAGTCCTTGTCGGAAGAAGTTTCCAAGAAAAAGGCTGGCAGTCGAGGAGCAGCCGAACTGTGCGAGGATTACATACACTACATGTGTCCAGACTGCGGCACAGAGTGCGAGACCCACGCCCAATGGAGCCAGCACATCGAGTTTGTCCACGACTACGTCAGCCGGAGAGGACTTAATTTCCGCAGCGTGGACATGCAGATGCAGTGCCTCGAGTGCAAAAAGGTGCGTTGAGCTATTACTATGCTATGAGTCTTTAATTTCTAAGCCGAACTTTCTTTAAGCCATTAATTTGAATTATTTCACCTTCTATTTTATAGATTGTGACTCCCAATACCATTAAAACACTGCGCGGCCACAAATTCACCCATTTGTCGCAGCCTGAGTGGCTGCGCTGTAAACTCTGCTACAAGGGTTACTCGGATCATCAGGAAATAATCAGACATCTGCTGCAGCAGCATCATATGGATACGCTTATGTCGGAGGACGCCGAGGAGGAGGATGGTGAGGCCCCATTGGCCACAGTGGCGGAGGATGAATGCGTCGAGGACAATGGAAACGGCGAGGGAAATGGCGCACCCTTGGACGAGGACTCGCCCTACTTTGAGGACGCACCCAGACGCGGCGGTCGCATCAGCAGCGACGACATATTCGAGCCTCACATTGACTACCTCTGTCCGCAGTGCGGCAAAGAATTCATCGAGAAGAAGCACTGGCGCATCCACGTGGTCATGGCTCACAACATGAACGATCTGAGCAAGCTAAATTTTGAAATGATAAACGAACGGCAGCTTAAATGCACTGAGTGCGATAAGATTATAACCAATGCGTATGGAATCCAGAATGCCCAGCAACACAGGATCACGCATCTTCCATTCAAGGCCTACGCCAGGTGTCGCAAGTGCCACAAGTCCTACACGGACCGGAAGGGTCTCGTAAAGCATCTGGCTACCCATCATCGCGTTGGTTGGCCACGAAAGCATTCGGGAGGATGCCCAGCTCCAATTCTTACACCCTCCAAGCAGCCACGCAAACAGATAGTAACGGTGGCCAATGAAACGTATGAGATAATCTATCTGGACGACGTTGACCAAGGTGGAATGGAGGAGGATAACGACTTTGGCGAACAGATGCAGGCGGAAGAGGATGAATACCCAGTTGCGCCGCCTCCGCCACCGCCACCGCCACAGCCAACATCTCAAGGAAATCACCATCGCTACAAGTGCGTCCATTGTGGCACACTCTTCGCCACACAGGCGGCCGTCCGTGTTCATATTAGCGAAAAACGGTGCAGGAAGACTGTGGTCAGAAGGCGTCGACAGCCAATAATGAACTCTGCAGATCCATCCGTTCCCACCGTAGAACAAAATTACATCTTCTTGTGCCCATCCTGCGGATTTGAGTACAAGACTCAGTTCGAGTGGCGCCGTCACATCAATGAGGTGCACAATTTTGACAAGCGCCAATATCTAAACATGCGGCAGTTGGATAAGTATCGCTACCAATGCACTCAGTGCAAGGACATTGTATGCAATTCGAAGCTGAAGGGCTTGCAGGACCATCACTTCCGCCACCTGCCCTATAGACTGTACCTCAAGTGCCTGATCTGCGGCACCTGCTACAATCATAAGCCGAATATAGCGGCGCATTTGAGAGCCCGTCACAGCATTTATGATAGGGAGACACCGGCGATGATCACAAAACCCAAACAAGTGCTCGGCCGTCATAAGGATAACAGTAGGGAGAACCCCAAACTACCCTCTCCTCCTCCAGCTCCGGCAGTGGCACCGGCACTGGCACCGCCCTCACCACCTGCATGTTCCTCCTCTGCAGCTTCTTCTGCGAGTAGTCGTTCCCTTAAACCGCAGCCCGGTGGATTGCCAGCTAGACCCGCTGGTCTCAACACGCTGGAGGACAGCATCTCGTACCACAATGCCGTGGACCTGGACTTCATCACGTACTTTTGCCCCAAGTGCAATCAGAACTTTGACTCTCATGCATTCTGGCGCAAACATATCGTGGAGCAGCACAACTTTAATAGCCGTGAAGGCCTGAACTTTCGGCAGATCGACAACCATCACTACCTGTGCCTCGAGTGCTACAAACGGGTGACCGTAACGCACACCAAGGGTGCCATCGGGCAGCTACAGTCGCACAAGTTCCGCCACCTGCCGCACAGATCCTTCAAGTGTTTGACTTGCGACGGTGAGTTTGTGCGCAAGCAGATGTTCTTCAAGCACCTGAACCGAGACACTAACCGGTGTGACAATCGTCCGCACCGGGATTTCGATGACGATGAGCACGACCAAGACACGTTATTGAGCAGCATCTACCACCTAACGTGTCCGCAATGTGGGGACAACTTCAAAACTCACAATAAAAAGGAGTGGCGCGAGCACATCAACGACCACCATGGCTTGACCAAGCTGGAGCTTCTGCACATGAGCAAAGTGGGTGAGGACGTCTACCGCTGCCAGGACTGTAATGAGGAGCTGGAAACGAATCGACAGTGGGTGCTACAGTTCCATCGATTCCAGCACTTGCCACACGCGGCCTACATCCGTTGTAAACTGTGCAAGCAGAGCAGTGAAGACGGTGCTGCCGCGGCGGGTGAGTTGCACAGCCTCCGTGAGCTGCAACAGCACATTCGTAAGCACCATCCGGGCATGGGGGATGCCGAGATGATATCGCTCATCGAGCAGATAATCCAGGAGGAGAAGGAGCAGGAAGAGAGCACGGAGCAAACTAATGACGGTGAAAATCATACTGGTCAGGACTCAGGACCGTATATGCCATTGCCGCCTCATCTATTGGACGATGATGGCGACGTGGAATTTGAAGATCAGTATCTGCTCGGCTAGTATTAACGAATAAGAATGTTTCGATTTATTTGAAAAAAGATTCTAGTGGCAGAATGTAATCTTTCGAACATGCCATACAATTCTGTTTTATTTTAGAAAGCAGCTTAGAGCTGTCAATATTCTCAGAAGGTAATGAAAAACGTTGTTTAATTTCCCTAACTCGAAAATCTCACTAAAATGCGAGTATATTGGATATATTTGCATAGTACTAAAACTGTAAAAGTATATATCTTTTTTTAATTCGGTGGTAGTTTAGTGTTTAATTGGAGAGTCGATAGTTCTGCGATTATGTTTTGCCACGAAGACTAAACCGTTTTTTATGACCCAAGTCGAAATAACCTAATCCACTTCCGCAACACCTGTACTTCCAGTGGCAGACAGATTCTGATAGTCGTCGTAATGAGCTGCCCTTTCACTTTCGAGAGATTAATTAAAGTATTCGTATAGTTTACCCATAGACACCGCCTAAATCTTATATGGACTCTTAGATGTAGTTATATCTAGGCTACTCTTTAAATTAGTAGCTGTAAGAACCGAACATATTTATTTTCGATATAATCTCAATGAGCAGAAAATGATATTATCAAAATTATAATAAACAAGTTATAATTATACTTTTAACACCGCTGTTTGAGCTAATAAGAAATTCGTCTCGATTAGTTTGGTCTTTGCACGTGAGCGATTATGCTCTGTTTGATAAATGTTAATAAATAAGACACTTAATTCTACAACCAGTTCAAATGAAATCCTTTGTGTGGTTTTACTTGTCCAACAAAAAGAAACAAACCTATTTTGCTAATGTTTCGGTATATTTTGTTTTATTAGTATTCAATTTTTTTTTAATATTTTTGCCTTAGATCGGTCTCAAAACTGATCTCCAAACTTTTCAGGGTCGGGGGCACAACAGAAGTCGTTCGTAACGCATTATCGTAGGTAAATATCAACATTCTCGTCTCAGAGTTAATACGGATAAAGTAATCAAAGTTTCAAACTACATAATCCTCCAGTGCTTGTGTCAGCTGTCTCAGGGTGGTGATGATAATCATACGATATGTTCGGGGTCCTCAACTCAACGCTAATGCTACGGGTTTTAGTGTTACACCATAATAATAAATATGTAATAAATACTTTTGGAAAGCATAAACAAATTGCACACTCATAATAATTGCCACTAAATGAATAATACGAAAACAAATACCGATACAAGTCCAGCCCGAATGGGCTCAACAAAAGAATGGTCTTAAAATTAGCAAACTGATTGCATGGAATGATGTCTCCGTAATTGACTGACCAACTGACTGAACCAGTTCGGGGTCACTCGCATCCACTCGCTTTCACTTTGTGCACGACCTGCCTCCTATTCGACTTAAAACGTACAAATCTTATGCAACTATGCATGGTGTGTGTTGTTTGTGTGTTTAGTAACAATTTGTTGAATTAGTAGTAGTTGCGGTTCCTCACAGCGTTGGCATATTACGTCGATGTCCGTTGCCGGAACCGCTGGTCTCCGCCTCCTGCTGCGCCTTCTGTTTGGCACGTCGAGCCTTTTGGCGTGTGTGCTCGATCTGGAAGTCCTCTACGCGCAAATTCAGCCGCATCATATTGTTAATGATGAACTCCTCCTCCACGATTTGCTCCTCGGGCGACCGCAGCACCGCCAACGTCTCGCAGAGACCAGTGCACGTCTTTCGCACCTTATGTCGGCTTAGCGAAGCCCCAATAATGACCAGGGCTACCTTGAAGATCACCCGGATGCCTTCGGCCAGGAAGCAATCCCATACTCGCAGCAACGTCTCCCAGGGCAGAGTGCGCGTCATCGCACACAGGAACCAGTCGGTCATGTAGAGCAGCGGCTCCACTTTGTGCTTCTGTAGGTGCCGGTACACGGGTGGGCATGTCTTCTTCAGCAGACCCTCCAGGATGCCTGCATCGTTCTGGATCACCTCCAAGCCGGGTATGAAATAGTCCTGCAGGTAACTGTAAAAATAAACAAGTTAAATCTAATTGCGAGGAAACGACCATACGACTGGACTTACACATCGCACACGCTGACGAACACCCAGAAGGCGTCCTCTGCGGGCAGGTGCATCAATAGGAACGCTGCTATCGGTGCCTGCGCCTGGCAGAAGCCCACCTTGGGATTGTATATCGAGTAGGCCTTTAGCACATTGAAGAGCTCGATTTGTCCGACCTTTTGCTCGTCGAGAAACATTTCATGGAACGGGAACTGGCGATGCTTATCCTTCTTGATCTCTTCGATGGTCGTCGGGTTACCGGGCTTTTCCAGAAGCTCGTTGTATACGTTGGGGTTCTTCTTCTTTAGCAGATACGCCCCCGATAAATAGAACCAGGCTTTGGGTCGCACCGACTTGGGTATGCCCTTGCGACAGCGATCTCGGATCTGCACGATACAAATAAACATTAGATTATTGTGGTATAATAATGAAAGATTCTCATACTAGTAAATCTAGTATAAGCTTCACAGTTCCCATTTCATAGGCTTTAAGAAGACCCTAAATGGGAAACTATTTATATATTTTTTTTTACTTATTTGGTTTGCACAATATAAAAGTGAGATCACTGCTCTTTAATTAAACAACATTCGATGTTACCTTTTTGTAGTTTTTGGACATGTAAATGGACCAGTTGTCGATCATGTAGAGCCACTTTTTCTCCCGCGCGATGATCTGCGCCTTGGACAGCGGCTCCTTGGGCTTGTCTGTTCGCTGGAAACCGCCATAGAAGCCATTTCGGTCCGGGCAGCTGGAAACGGTCGAGCAGAGGGAGATGGTGTCCAGGGATCGCGGTGCCGTGGCCATCGCCAACGCCAGCTCTCCGGCTGCAACAGCGGTGAACTGAAAGCACAAATCGTTACACGATCAGCATGTACGCCCACTAACAGCACCCACTAATTGTGTATGCAAATTCCCTGATTCAGCGGCATAGATAAATAGCCGGGCGAGAGCCTCTCTGTGCTTGAATAACAAAAAGTGCGCAATTAAGTGGACTACTGCTCTCCTCGCGCTGGGGGGAAATCGTAATTTTGATGCCCCACATTATTTTCAGCAATCTTCAACCGTTATCGCTATCAGAACCAGGTTTGGTAACGTAATTTTGGTCTATTTTGGGGTGATAAATACCAATTCAGGGTCACACCTCATCTTCGTGGAGCAGTTGCAGTCGGCTGAGACTACAGCCGAGTGGCAAAAGTTACAGAAAAGGCATTGTCCACCAACTGAGCGAAAATCTGAATCGTTCGCTATGTAATTTTAAAGCCAAGAGCGCAGTAAACAGCTGTGGATTGGTCCCTAATCGGACATAAGAGCTGGAACGCGGTAATTACTCATCCGCAGCAGATGCCCTCAAACGGAATAGGATAGTGAAAGTAGGAGTACTTCTATATGCACGCGATTCTTCCATGTCTAATGGCAGTGGGGCATGGGCTGTCGCTGCTGGCACTTCCACTTCCACATGCATCGCCGGATGCTCGAGTTTTGCTTAATGAACAACTCGCTTCACCTCAGCGGCAGCCGCAAAAACAAAAACAGCAGCGAATTGAGGCAACTGTGTCTGCGCCAGAACAAGAGGCTGAATAATTGCAACCGCCAGACAAAAGAAGCCAGAAAGAAGGGCTATTAATTTGCAGAAATGAGGCTTTTGATACCCAGTACAGTTCCCATTCGGGAATCATACAATTTGGGCGGAGAACAAATGTTTTTACAAACTATTATCGCGTTCCACAATTTAGGACTATCAGTCTTTTTTTTTAGCCCATTTTCCTTAAGGTGTGGTTTGACGACTATGCTTGTTTCATTATGCATTATGCAAAGTTAGCGATCAATCTTATATCACTGCAATGACATGCTGAGCGCTAAACCATCATACCCTCTCTAAAAAGGATGGCAAATCAGCGAAAGGGGAAAACCTCAATGCAAACGTACTGCACAAACACAAATGCAATCTGGCAAAGGCTGCGAGATACCCGACGAAATGCGACCTTCGAGGCCTACCGATCGTGGAACGGAACGAGAACCCTTATCAAGTCGCGGGTGATATAAAACAAGATCGCAAACCACGGCGGCGGCGCGTCAGCTCAGTGGGTGGGCGGGCGTTTGGACTGGTTGCTTGTGGGGGAGGTGGTGGCGAGTTGGAGACACAAGTATTTGGGCTCATTCATTTCCTAACTTAACTGACAATTCGGCTGCCATTTTGCCTACGCGCTCCAAAATGAGTAAACCAGTGCCTAAGTGTGTGTGTGCACAATAAGGGGCAATTGTTGTTATTAACAGCTAACCGTTCCCACACCGCCCGCCCGCACATTCACATGTAAACTTTTTGCCTCACCTTTTGCTATGCTGTTCTCGTTGTTGTTGTTGCTGCTGCTGCCTCTGCTAGTATTGTTGCTGCCGTGGAATGCGCAATAGGCGATATTTTACTGTGAGGCGATTTTGGGTTCCTTTTTCGTTTGGATTTTCCAGCACACACTTGCGCCAGCACAAATGTGTTGGATTTTATTGTGAAAACATTATTTCCGCAGAGCTTTTTGTTTATTTTCTATGCAAAATAAGGGAGAGCGAGATTGGCGATGACAACGAAGCGACTACTGTGCGATAGCCGTTAAGGTTATCGATACTCGGTGGCGCAGTAGAACCTGGTGGCAACGTTAAAGTTTTGGCGTTTTTAATTTTTTTTTTTGGCGCTTTCTCCGCTTTATTTAAACAATGTATTTTAAGAACCGCAATTCATTCGGGAAGTTGCAACATCCACTTGGAGCCCACTTTAAGCTGTGTCAGTCGCCACAATAGCAGCCAGACAACTGGAAATGCCTGGACCACCGCAAACTCAGCGAGTCTGCTGAGGATCTCCATCCAAGGACCAACATCATTAATTCCGTGCAGAAGCACTAGCGACATCGCACTGTTCATAAGCAAAAGCCTCACAAAGATTTGCCGTTCGAGTGAAGCCAGATTCTTGTAGTTTCCCGCCAGAATACAGAGCACAAGCAGCCAGGGAAGGATTAGCTTCAACACCATAACCAGGCCGTAAGTCAGCGGTGAGTATCCAAAGCAGGTCTCGTGCAAGATATCCAGGTAGTCATCGAAGGCCGGGAAGCTGCCAATGACGAAAAGGGAGTACCAGCTGTACACTAGGATGTAGTGGGCGGCTGTCTTCGGACCAATGCTTTCATTTCTGTTCAGTTTCATCCGCAGGGCCAGCTGCAATTCCATGGCCAGCATTTGGATGACCACCGATTCATAAGAAGTACAGGTAAGGGTGTATAGAGTGCTCAGGTTGAAGAAGAACACCTCGCTGGCCTGCAGATTGCGTCTCTGCCAAAAGGCCACAAATCCCAAATAGATCCAGGATACCATATACGTCACCCACGGATGCCAGCTGATCAGGATGTACTCCAAGGCGGCGAGGAGAACCAGTATATTGCTCAGCCAGGTGAGGAGGTTGAGGTGCACTCCAAATGCCAACGGACGCAGAATAGTGAGAAGGATACTAAACATAAGGGCACTGGGCTGGGAGCAACCCAGCGATTCCGGAAGAGCTGATAACCCGGTGAGCCCAAGGAGCAGTAGCAGCCACAGGTAGAACTGGAGCCCACGTGTATGGAAGGCATCTCTGTTGTTATAGGAAGAAAATCCAAAGAAGCCCACTGCCAGGATGTACCGTCGTAAAAAGCCACCCAAGCAGATTAATGCCAGTAAGATGGTGGAGATCAAACTATTACGGCATACCATTTTTGGTCTCTCGCCTATAACTTTAAGCGTAGTCCTCCAGTACAGTGATGGGATGAGCAGAATTGCCTGTACCATCAATGGGATCCTTTCGAGCATCATCATAATTACCAGGAGAAGAGTAAACAATCGATGAAATCCACGGGCATACACTAAACGCTTGGAGGAGGTTACCTCCTGGATTTCCATTTGCTCTCTGCCCTTCTTTCCCACTGTTAGATGACAGCGCAGGCAATATATCCAACCGATTCCAGCAAAACTCACTGCTATAACCAAAACATGTCTGTAGTAATCCTTGAAGTAGTCCATTCCCATGATCAGCACGGGCATGAAATTGCAGCTATACTCCAAGAGAGCCCTGAAGCGTCGCTGCTTCCTGAGGGCTAAGGACTCCTTTACAAAGTTATCCATCATCTGAAAGTTTAGCCAGAAGGCGGGTATCTTCTTGGGATGGAGTTCCCTTAGCCGGCGAGCCTGTGCGAGAAGCTGCTTGGCATTGGTCAGCATAGCATTGGCCTCATAGCGCAAGCTGGCGTTAAGCATTCCCTTGGGCAGCATTCCGCGGCTATAGACTGGTGGTGGGACTCCCAGAAGGGCACTCATTAAAGCTGTCAGGTGTGAAGGATTGAGGACATGCAAGGGCAGCCTGAAGTCCGAATTGTTGGCTACAAAGCTGCGGCCGGGCATGGATTTAATGTGATTCACGCCAGATCCCCAAAGAAAGAAGGGCGATTCAACTGCCAGACTGGACTCTCCTAAAAACAAGACAATCAAGGACTAACTATATTTTAAAAAGATAATCTAGTGACTTACTTATTGCTTGGGGATCGCCAAGATTGGATGTAAATAGGTAAGCGGTTCTTTGATCGGGAAAAGTTTTCTCAAAACTTTTATAGAGCTTATAAACGTTTTCTTGAATCCGTTGTAGGCTTTCACAAGAGGGTTCCACACCGGTCATATGGACAAAAAAGATCACTTCTGAGGAATTTAACAAGAGCCGGGATCCGCCGCGTAGAAATCTTTGAACAGACCGACATACAAAATCTTCCAATTCGGAGCACGACTTGGTAACACCTTCTCTATAATTTTCAAAAGAGAATTCCCTTGATCTTTCAATTTTTGGAAAGCGTGAGATTAGTTCTGGCGTTGTCCACGCAAAACTGCGTTTACACCGATCGAATATAGAGTCAATGGGTGCTGAATTTCCTACCCAGCTTCGTGCCACCCTGGCTGCATCTTCATTAAATCCGGAAAACAAGGATATATATGGTGATATAGAGTGGTAGGTGGTTTTCTCGGGACGACTAACTCCAACCAAACCCTGGTGCAAGAAGAGTTCCTGCAACAGTGGGACGTTTGTGCAACGGTTGGCCAGAAAACTCTGAGCAGATAATCCGTCCCTTACGAGTACCACTAGTCGATCTGCCGGCGGAGGCTCTTTCAATGGCTCCACTTCCTGCGGCTCCAAGCTGCCCGTGGGTGTGGATCTAATATAGATCAAAACCACTGAGAAGGGTAAGAGCAGCTGGAACAGCACAAAACTCTTATTTGAATCCAACATTATGCAAGATATTGAATTTTCTTTCAAGTTCTACTCAACTAATTTGCAATAAATGCAAGGGTTGCTATGGAATTTGTATTTTCAAGCCACCTCATCGATAAGTCAATCATTCTGTTCTAAATATTTCAGAGATGAAGCTGGCCCTTCTTCAAACGTTTCTCTGGTGCTCCTGTTCAGTTGTCTCCAATGTGTCGTTCCTATTGTATCGTCGCTTCACATATCGACTAGTGGGAAAAATCATAAACCTGATGGAGCTGTGGAAATCTAAGGTGGTGCTGGTGCACCTCCTGCTGCTGGTGTGCCTGCTGCGCATCTATTATCAGTCCGGACCACTGGATCCACTGGAACCGCAGAAGACATTACTTGAAATGGGTATACCACCACCCGCTGATCGCCTGGTGGTCTTCCTTCTCGAAGGACTCCGGGTGGACACGTTTTTTTCGGACAACTGTAGTGGGGCTGCCTACATACGGGATTTAATCATGCACCAGGGACTCATCGGTATATCTATGACTAGTGTTCCAACTCTGACCCGATCTGCGGAAGTCGCCCTATTCGCTGGATTCAATAAGATGCCATCCATACTGCCGACCGATAGTTTCGATACGATTTTCAACCGCACTTTGGCTTCCGACAAGGGGGTCGTTCTCAGAATCTCGGATCTATCAGATCTTCGGCTCCGGCTGACGAAACGGACTTGCTTTGAAAAGTTGAGAAACTCAACTAGACTGGTGATGCTCGTAAACCTGGCCGAAGTCGGTGGAGCTAGTCCCTTGGATATTGACTATCAAAAGAAGCTGCACAATACGCAGCGCAGAATACGAGATGCATATGAACTAATTGAGAGCACCTTTAATGACTCGAAAACAGCATACCTTTATACCTCGGCACACGGTCTCACTTATTTCGGTAAGTGTACTTTTAATCTCATTTTAATCACTGCAAAGAATGGCACAATTCTGGGATTTTAGGCTCCCATGGTGGCGGATCGGACGAAGAGCGGGAGACGCCCTTCTTTCTTTGGGGTGCCGGAGTTAAGCACATGACCACAAATATAACGTCTGACTTTGTGACCAACCATGGCGCTAGTCTGCAGCTCCACAAGCTGGACCAGATCCAGTTCGCTCCGCTTATGTCTGCCCTAATTGGCCTACCGCCTCCGGTAAACAATCTGGCCATTCTGCCCCAGGGCTACATGAAGGTGTCCCGGGAATATGCGCGAAAGGCCATACACCTGAATGCTCTGCAACTTCTGAGCCAAGCCAAGGCCATCATACGACGTCACGAACAAGGAGTTTTCCACAAGTGGCTGCCAAAGGGTAAGGATCTGGATCTGCAACAAATTGCCTACTATCAACAACAGATGGACCACCTCATCGATATGGGTTGGAGAAGTAAGGCGCTGGAGACGAGCACCCTCGCCATCAAATTGGCACAAAAGTCCCTGAAGTTCTACTATGAATACTATCACATTCCACTCGTGGTGAGCACGGTGCTGGCTCTACTGGGCTGGCAATTCTACCTATTGCTGAAGTTGTCTCGGCATACAATGGACTCCCAGGATATGCGCGTGGGCTACCTCACTTGGTACACGATCTTCTTGGCTTCGCTGGGACTTTTGCTGGGCGAAATGGTCTTTTTGCAATGGGCTCCGTTCCTGACGGTAATCTGTTTGGTGGTACCCTTTGGCGTCTGGTGTGTGACCTTGGCCGCATTACCCCAGAAGGGCGACTGGATCTTCGAGCCACTGAAACACCTAAGATGGATAGTGGCACCAGCTGCGGTTATTATTGCGGCGCTTTACTACAACTGTCCTTTGGGTCTGGCCTATGTCCTCTGTGTTGGCTTCTACAATCGACGTGGTTGCGTGCATCCTTCAGCAAAGTTCCTGGCCTGGTTGGCTCTCGTTTTTCTACTGAGTGGATTCCTGTGGTCGCAGAAGGGAATGCAGGTCCTAATGACCACCAACTATCGTGTGGTCCTGCAGGCAATCAGCATGTTGGTGGTGATTGTGCGTCCCTGTGTCCTTAACGAGAATCACAAGTGGAAGGTGTGGATCATCAACGGAGGAATACTGGTTGCTGCAGCCATTGGAATCTTCTTCAAGGAGATGGGCAAGCCGGTTCCCATATACATATTAGCTGCCAACTGGGCGTATCTCATCTATGCCTTCGCATCGGTGCCCTACAGTACGAGGACCACACCCCAATCTCGCCTAGAATTGATTCGCTTCAACTTGCTCACGCTCCATGTACTATTGAGTGATTCATATGTCTCCCTCTTCGCCCAGGGCTTGATCATCGAGTACCAATTGGGACTCGAGGTGCACGAGGAGTGCTTGGAAGCAGATGAGGATGCTGAGATCAAGGTAAAAGGGATACTCTCTTCATCGAAGAATCTACAGCTGTGCTATCGCTTTGCTGTGTCCATTCTACTTTACTTCTACGTCTCCCTATTTGGAACTGGACACTGGATGGGTAGCTTCACCTACTTGGCCAACTCGGCTAGGCTGTTTCTTCCGGATTCCTGCAGTGGACTAATGCCGTACCTAGTGCTCATCCATTTGCTAATTCCCTCCATAGTCATTTTGGCCAGCGTGCAGGCACTAAGCCTCTTTGGACGACAGGAGATTCGCTCGATTTTCTCCAGTTTAATACTCATTTGCAACACCGTTGTTTTGTTCTTCGTATTGTTTGTTCCTCATAACGCCTTTTGGCCAACGGCACATCCATCCGTAATTCAAGCACTTATGGCCCAATTGACGGTCGTCCTGCTTTTGGCTTGCGATTCCATGGTCACCCTCTTCTTTCGTGGGCTAAACATGAACAGATCTTTAGTCTCAAGACGCGAAGCCGAAGAAATTCAATTCAAGAGATCCAATGCCAGCTGCCCCACGATTATCTCGAGTAATGTCTAATGGGGAATCAAAGTGCTTGAAAATTTTCGCAATGAAAAACAAATTTATGGTCTACATGTTTAAAACTTTATAAAGCTCTCCTTTAAACTTCTACACTTTTGAGACTGTATACTTAACCGTTCGTTGGGCTGATTCATTACATTATGCTCTATAAGAAGTATGTATGTACGGTTCGAAGGTATAATACTTTAAGTAGAAAACTATCTTAAATGCAGCTGGTTGGTTTAGGTACAACTTAGCAGACGCTTACAGCCAGGAAATGAGACCTTTTTGGCTTCCAGTTTAGCAACCGTTTACCAGATCCTAAATCTATTCCGATTTGGGCTTCTTTGATTCCAAGTGGGCCTGCAAGTGATATAATTTATCAAATTGTACCAGAAATCAACTCAAATTAATTTATGATTTACCTTTTCGGCTACCTTCAGAAGGCTGTCGAATGTGTTTTGTCCAGTTTCCATGACCATTCCATGGAAGATCTTCGAGTCGCTGGAGGTGAGAAGTTCGTACGGAGAACCAAACTCTACAAGATGACCAGCATCCATGACCAGAACACGATCTGAATCCATTATCGTGTTCAAACGATGGGCTATCGTAAGCACTGTACAGTCCCGGAATTTGCTCCTTATTGTTGCTTGAATCAGTGCATCGGTTTGCGGATCCACATTGGCTGTTGCCTCATCCATTACCAGGACGCGATTCTCTCGGAGAATCGCCCTGGCCAGGCACACTAGCTGGCGTTGGCCCACACTGAAATTACTGCCGCCTTCGGATATCTTGCTCTGCAGTCCACTGGGCAGTTCGGCAATTAAAGGTTTCAGTTTCACCTCCTCCAATGCATCCCACAACTTGGCATCGTTGTACTCCTCAAAGGGATCCAAGTTGTACCGCATGGAGCCCGAGAAAAGCACAGGCTCCTGCGGTATTATGGATATCTTGCTGCGCAGATCAAAGAGCCCCATGTCAGCCGTATCCTTATCGTCGATGGTAATAATGCCCTCGTTGTAGGAAAGACGGAACAGCGCGTTGATCAGCGAGGATTTGCCAGCTCCAGTGCGACCCACGATGCCCACTTTCTCGCACGGACGGATATGGAAATTGAGCGCCTTGAGGACGTACTTCGCCTGCGGATCCGGGAAGTAACGAAGGCACAGATCCTCCGCGATAATCTCACCCGTTTCCGGCCAACTTGGAGAGGGTTTCTTGCCCGCGCGTGACTCGAATTCGCCCTCAGGTTCGATCTCGTCGTACTCCACAACGCGTTCCACTGCGGTCATTGTGTTCTCCAGTTCTGCCGACTGTCGCATTCCCCACTGCACCATTCCAGTCATACCCATCGCCTGGGTAATGGCCAAACCCACTTCTCCGGGGCTTTGCGGTGGGTTTACAAAGTAGTTGAGTATGATGATCACAATATACAACGTGCAAAAGCAGTCCAGATAATAACCAAAAGCGCGATTCGTCGCCAGGAAGGTATAATATCCAGAGCTGTGCAGGTCCTGCAGATTGTCGAACTCAGCAATAAGTTCCTTTTGAGCGCCTAAAGCTCGTATTGTTGGCAATCCGGTAATTGTGGCACTTAGATGAGAGTATATAGGTGATCTAGCTACCGCCTCCAACCTTTTCACATCCCTCGATGTCTTTAGATAAAACTCCCTGATGTAGTAAAATATTATGGCCAAGGCCAAGGTTAAAATGAGGTAGTACGGATTAGTTATGCAGATCACAACAATAATGCCAAGTAGTGTGAGAAAGATTTGCACCACGTCCAGCATAACGCTTGGCAGGACCTCGTCCAGCTGGCCGAGATCCTTTGAGAATCGATTGAGGATGCGTCCCGAAGGATTCGTGTTGAAGAAGTACATGGCCGCCCTCGTAATGCCCTGGTACATGGCATTGTGCAGCTGGGTGGAACTGCGCATGGCCATCTTGTAGAAGAGCATGGTCCGTACAATGGTGAACACCACCACAGCCACATTGAGCGCGGCAAAGTAGTACATGTCCTGCGGATCCGTGTTAATATCTGTTTGACCGTCCACGTTCTTGTCCACCCTGTTAAGGCAAGAAAGTCACAAATTATCAGTATCCTATAAAGCGGAAATAACTTATGCTGCCTACCAGTACGATAAGAAGTAGTCCGCTGCTGAGCATAGAATCTGGGTGGCCAGGCATAGAAAGACTATGAAGCAGATCATTAACCAGCTGCTTCCCGAAGTCAAATACTCCTTGTACAGTCCCAGACCGATCTTTCCCTCCACTCGCGTCTCCTGCATTTGTAAAGACGCCTCCTGGGCCATTGACTCCGCCATGGAACTCAACGAAGTGAAGCTGTTGTTTCGCGTACTCGGCTTACTGTTCTTGCTGCCCCTCCTGCTTAGCGAGGGCACATTCAATAGGTCTAGACCGTCACCACCTGCCCCGTCGACCTCTTCCAGATCTTCATCATCTTTGTTGGGCGCCGTCAGCAGTTGGGCAAAGTCCAATCCACTGCGCTTCATAGACGAGTAGGTTCCCATCGCGCTTATCCGACCCTTATCCATGATAACAATAAGGTCAGCCTGCTCCAGGAACTGCAGCTGGTGAGTGACCAGTATGACGAGCTCACTCCTCAAATAACCGCGCATACACTGATCGAACAAGTGGCGCCCAACGTGGGTATCCACAGCGCTGAGTGGGTCGTCAAGTAGATAGATATCCGCTCGTCGGTAAACCGCTCGTGCTAAACTAATCCTGGCCTTTTGCCCGCCGGAAAGTGATGCTCCCCGCTCACCCACTATAGTCTTATCACCAAAGGGCAGTAGCTCAAAATCCCTTTCCAAGGCGCACTTCTTCACCACGGTGCGATAGCGATGCTTGTCCCAATCCAAGCCGAACAGGATGTTTTGGCGAACCGTGCCTGTAAAAAGCCAGGGCTCCTGAGCGGCATAGGAATAACTGCCATTGATACTGAGGGTGCCACTTTCCCCTGGTAGTTCGCCAAGTATTGCTTGGATAAGGCTCGATTTGCCAGCGCCCACAGGTCCGATGACGGCAACCAACTTTCGACGACCCAGCTGCAGATTGATGTCCTCCAGGGTAGGCTCCAGCGAATGGCTCTCCCAGCGAGCCTGAAACTGGCTGAACTCGATCAAATTCTCCGAGATTCCATTGCTTTTAGGGCTGCCTCCATTTAGGGACTCTGCTTTCAGGATGGCAGTTTTGCCCTTTGGCTTATCCCCTACTTTTGTCTCTGACCGATGCATAAACGTCTCCAAGCGCCTTACGGAAACCAAGAGCTCGGCAAACTGTGAGATGCCCTGCGGGAAAAACATGGTCACCGATCGGCGCAGGATATTGTAGTAGGCAGTGACGAAGAAAGCCTTTTCGGCATTAAGGATGTTTCCCAACAGGACGAAGGCAATCAGGCTAGAGGAGGTGAATATGCGGGACAGGAACATGGCAAACGAGATGAGGATGCCGCGGATGTAGTTCACTTGCTTGATGCACAACATCTCATTAAAGCGGGTCATCTCCACCACCTTGCCGAATGGCTTCTCCCAGGCGTACATCTTGATGACCTGGATGCCTGAGATAATCTCGTTCATCATACGGACGCGTTCGTCCGTTCGCAAAGCGGTACGCAGGCGCAGAACGCTGGTCCGCTTGCCGAGGTAGGATTGGAATGGCAGGAACAGAAGCATTATAGCTACCCCAAACATGGATGATATGCCAATCTATAAAATGAGAAAAATATATTGGTAAAATGTGTAAATTTCAATAATGTACACGCACACGACAATCAATTAATAGGAATAACACAATATTTGTATTCATGGCAAAATCATTTTCGATGGGTAGGTATTTATATTTAAGAAGCGTACCATCAATTCGCGCCATATTGGGAACAGAATTTACGATTGAACGAAGATATTTAAAAAAAAAGGGTAATTAACATTGGATCAAATCTATATAGCAATATATCATTTTGGGATTTGGACAAACAATGCATTAACAAGCTAAAAGCTCCCATTCGTTCTTGTACTAGTTTTTCAATATCTACAGAAATATGGAAATAGTTTTCACTATAATCATAAGCACATAGTCTATACTTAGTGACTTTAAAGGCTTGTCAAAAAAAACACACTTTAAAAACTCCAAAGAACCGGTTCGGAACAGGTTTGTGCGATTGAGCTTGCGACTAGAAACTTTCTCATTGATTTCCTAACAACCTACGTACCTCAAGATACATCAGGTAGGTAACTGCAATCAGTTGCAACGGAGCTAGCCACAGGTAGTGAACATTGATCAGAACCAAATCAAATCGGCCCACATCGTTGGAGAGCAGATTGACCACCTGACCCACTGTGGTGTCCCCCAAAGCAGTTCTACTCAGCCGTAGAGCCTTGCGATAGATGAGGCTACTAAGTGCTGCAATGCGGATAGGATTAGCATCTGGCTTAGCTGAGATAATCAGCACTTACCAACGCGCATCTTCATGCCCAGATGAAGTAGACCCAGCATATAGGGATGACCGAGGCACACACTGAACACGGAACCCGCTATAAGACCCGCTGCCCATAACTGGGCCTTGGTGCGATCCGGATCATTGCCGGCAAAGTAAGCCATCACCCCAATCAGGCAAATGGGTTGGGTGATTCTGTAGGTGGACAAAGGGATTGGTGAGTACTATTCAACATTTCATGGTTCAGAACCCACTTACTTGGTTAAGAACTCCTGGGCAAACAGGAATATTCCCGTAATGAACAAATGAAAGCCAAATACTTTTGTCAAGGCGCGACCCAAGCGTGGAGTTTCGCCTTTGGCCACCTGCTCATCCCAGGCAGCGCACAACCGATCTCCCAGAGAGTCTAGATACGGAAGTTTATTATTCCCATTAATAAAGATAGCTGCGAATGGAAATGAATCAAGGAACTCACCCGATTTGTGCTCCTGGAGAGCTCTGTACAGATCCTTTTGTTCCAGCGTCTTTTTGCGGCCCTTAAACAGAACGGGCAGGGCAAAACTTCACGTTGGTTCGGTACCAGCATCAGCATCAGCATCACGTAGGTAGTTTTTATTGGGTGTACAATGAAAACATAATTAGCAAATTCAGTCTGTTATCAGGCACTGATACTGATAATTCTTTTGTGATGATGTTACAACCAAAAAAAAAAGGCGAAAAAACAACTGACATTCCCAGGCGCTTATCAGGAAAAGAAAAAAAAAGTTGCTGACAATGGCAGCGTCATAAAGCGAGTATGTCAATGTCAAAATTGCTAGAACAAAATTAATTTTTTTAGCTCAAATACAGAGACAAGAGAAACAACAATTAAACCACTGTACAACTGTGTAACACATACAAAGTTCGAATTTAATAACTACTAATAATAACCATTCACAATACATTTCCACAGCATCCATATTGATGACGCAAATGCATCTTTATTTTACGATACAGCGGCACAAAGGATTAGCTCAACGTTTTTATCTTAAATGTTATTGGAAAATTACACTACATAAACAAAAAATAAAAGCCCGACATGTGTGCCCAAGTTAAATTAATTGTGTTGTGTCAAAAGGAAAGCTTATCAGAGTCTATAAATGATCAGGGCACTGCCATTTATCAGTAGTTTCTACGCCCAGGCATATGTCACCTGTGGATATCTACTTTTGTACTACTTTTTTTTTGTTAGAATGATTTTAGAGAAAAGCGGTCGCCCTAAGTGTCGCCCTCAATTGGTTACCAATTGAATGCGCATCCAAGCTGTCGTCAAATGCAAAATATTTTGTCGCCTCGTTCACGCGAATTAAGCGAGCCATTGAATGAAATAATCAACTTGCCAGTGCTGTCACGTCATGTGCTCCCCAATCCCTTGATTCCCCCCCAACGGAGCAAAACGAAAAAGTAATCCCTAGGCTAGTCATCAATGGGTGTTTTTTGTCTTATCAGCAACCAATGTACTATTTCACGTATCAGCAATGGCATCATTTTCGAAAAAAAACAAATTGTGTATTAATAGATTTGTAAACTGGTTTCTATTAAGACCTTTTTATGTTTATACCCACATGTATATTTATTCAGTTACCATTTTTAAAAGGCTTGATATGCAATGGGATCTCTGAACAAAGAATCAATTGAAAAGCCGTAATAATTTCCTCTCCAAATGCACGGAAAGATATCTTTGTGCGCCGTACACTCACCAGAACATAAGGGAGGAGATTAGATTGGATCGCTCGCGCGGATTCTCCGGCAGCTCATCGGCTTTCATCGACTGCATGCTGATTGCACTGATTGGAGCTAAATTGCACTATGTAGAGTGTTGCATTACAATTACAGGGGACTTGCTCGGTCACCTGGGGGGATCGCCTTTGGACGGCCGCGGTTGATTAGCACTTTTCGATACGAAGGGGGACACGCGCTCGATTTTAATATAATTAGTTTGGCATTAGACGGGGAGAAACCAGATGGAAATGCGAGCGATTTGAGATTCACATTCAGATTCAGATCTACAAATTAGATTTCTATTCACGTTTGCGGGCAGTAAACTTTTCCACTGGCCCACTGCAGGCATCAATATTGCGTGGCATTCGATTTGGAAATGTTGCGGCAGATCGCGGTTCCAGAAAAGATCACTTCACTCCGAGATTTTCGGTATTTCTCTATCTGTTACAGGCGAATTTCGTCACAGCTTAATTTGTATTTCGTATGTGATTTACTTATCGGTCTATACGTTAGACTTCTTCACATGGCACTGCGCGCTACGCTACTTCTACCCACGACTGCTCGCTCCGACGGTCTGCCTCGTTCTGACGGGATCCGCTCTCGGTCTCCACCTTTAATACGTGGCCCACGTAACTCTCTTTGTGTAGGTGATGTGCCACGCTCAGATCAGCGCTCTTTTGCTGCTGCTCTCTTGAGCTCTTGGCGCTCTTTAGCTCTCTCTTGGGTTCTATTGCGATGATTGCGGTAAGCCGCTATCACTCTCTGCATTTCGCTCTTTTTATATCGCTCAGTGATAACACCACTCTCGCTCTCTTTTGTGTCTTATTTAATCTTCGCCGGCTGATAAGCGGGCCAAGTGGTATTTTGCTCGTTTTGCATGACACTTTGCTGTAGTAATCAGTTGCAAAAAAATTAGTAACAATGATACGCCGCCTTATCGTACTGGCCAATATTATTCTAACTTGTCCTATAAAGTTAAGTACTCTTTACACTTTGTAGCTATAAAGTTATGATCAGCCAATAGTTTTTTTTGTTTCTTATTTTAAAAATTAATACGGGGTGTTATTGGTAGCTATGAATTCAGCCCATTTGGGCGCGCCGGCTAACTACAGTTAGCTGTGTCTAAATGTATAACAATAAAAATAACATAAAAGGTCACAATAACAGATGGAAAAAGTGGTTTCTCATTACTTTCGCAGTACCTTTACAAATCGAATTCATTGCTTCACATTTTACATACATGCATATTATTATTACGAGTATTATTACAATTAGTTTATTTCCCACTGTATTAGACTATTTCCTTGACCGCAGCTGTAAGTTGAGTTAGCTTGGAAGACTGGCATTCTAATTTTGTATTACATACTTTCGGGCTTTACTAGCTCCCGAAAGACTAAAGGCATGCTACACCAAAGATGTCAGCGGAAGAATTATATTTAAAGTCCTTACTTTTGAAATGATCAGCAGCACAACGGCTTGGTTACCTTAAAACGTATTAGATATATCATATGTATATATTTGATACTGCTTACCAAATTCGTTACCAAATATTGGTATACATTAATAATATCCGTTACCTTATATTGTATGTACATATGTACATGTGTATGTATGTCTTGTGACAATAATATAATATAACAATAATATGACAATACTAAGGGCTGATTGGCGAGGGGCGAGGGGAGCACCGACTGGTAATTGAATTAATAAGATAACGCATAGCAACTAACAAAGTGGGTATGCATGCTCCAATGTAGGTGGGGCCTCCCACGGGATGGGCAGGCTTGTGGAGATCGTGGGTAATCTCAATATTGCATTGCCTGACCATGGGTGGAAGGAAGTTCTCGATTAGATTACAATTCGCCGGCGACTTATCAAAAGATATTCATACCCATAATATCAGCGAATTGTGTCGAAAGTTATTTATACACATGCACATCAGCACTTAGAAGCTCTGGAGATTCTTTTAATGGTGCCACTGACCCACAGAAAACTGTCCACTAATTCGGAATAAATTGTGGTTGTCTCGACTGAGACTCAGACCATCAAATCTGTGAATTACACTTTTTCGGTATACATTTTATTCAAAATTAAAAGGTTTTTTGATATCTCAAAACTGCGATTATTGATAGTACTTTTGGAGTACAAAGTCAGATGGTCTAGGGCGCAAATAAGTTCGCATACATTGGGTTTCCCTATTCCCAATGTGCGGAAAAGTTTAAAGTTGGCGGCAAAGTGTGCAAAGTTTTGACTGTATGATTCGTACCTATTCATACCTATTGCAGTTCCATTGTCACCATGACAATGTGGCGTTCGTTATTAGGCCGGTGCCTTTGAACCAATTAAGGCTGCAGCCAATTGCTCGCGTCAAGGTGAAGGTGCTTAGATGCCAGAAGGGGCAGGGGAAGGGGCTGGTCCGACTGCGGCGCCGGGTGGCAGTAACACGTCAGATGCATTACCAATATGCGGAGGGGTGCCCGCTTAGAACCGTTAAGTGTTTTGGAGAGCGCCTAAAAAGGCCGCTTTATGTTAGCTTGGCGCCGACATTTCGATACCTTGGCGGCTGTACTTGGCTTTGCATTTGGTAATCCGATGCTCAGCCGATGCCACATCATTAAATGTTTCCGCTTATTCTCACAAGCATCCGAAAACAAACAAAACAATATGGAAACATGCAAAAGCCGCCGTGCCACAGAGCGAGAGCGAGAGTGAGAGCGAGAGTGAGAGCGAGAGCGAGAGCGAATAGCAAATAGCGAATGGCGCGAGAGTAAGAGTGAGAGTGAAAAACTTGCATCTGGCAACGCCGTAGCCGAAAGTATAAAAGAGCCGGCACGCTGCATAGCTTTTCATTCGCTCCGAAGAATTTCAACAGTGAACATCTTGTGCAGAACACAGACCAATACTCCAAAAATGTCTTTCGTTGGCAAGAAGTATAAGCTGGACAAGTCCGAGAACTTCGATGAGTACATGAAGGAGCTGGGTAAGTTGACAAAAATAATTAGCAGTGCATCAAAAAAAAGCAAAACCGATTGCGTCAGAGAGAGAGAGTGTGAGTGGTGAGTGGAGGCAAAAAAGAAGACCAAAAACACGTCACCGAAAATCGACCGGCCGGCATTTTTCGCACTAGTGTGCAAAAAGTCTCATTGGCAAAGGGAGAGCAAAAAAGTAAATCTCATCCGGAAAAAAGTTATATTAACTGAAGATTATGAATGAATTCAATTAAATAAGGTTTCCTACTATTTAAAAACCTACCAGCTACGAAAATTCGCACCTTATTGAATCTGCTAATGCGTGTGTGAGAGCAGGACCACAGAAAGAGATGCAGCAATAAAAACGTGCTCCAGTTTTTCACCTCACCTTCTTTCTCAACTTTACAGTTGTGAGTCCCGAGGGCAAGCAGTAGAAAATCCGTTAAAGTTTATCTGCAGTAGTAATAAACCCAAAAAAGAATTAAGTGTGGGGCCTGAACTTTGCTCCCCTTTTTGAGCCATCTCCGTCTGCTTTCCATGGGACCGAAATCATAGCGACATTAGCTTTTGCAAAAGGTGACGTCTATTTGTGTACTAGATTTTCGTAGAAAGTCTCGTACTGAACTTTGCACTGTACTACAAGCTCCATAGCAGCGATCTTTGGCCAGGCTGTCACTTTAAACAACAATAAAACACCAGATATAAACTATAGGACACATGCGCTCACGATTCTCCCACCGAATCAAAGTTCTATATCTATCGAAATCGTGAATTCTCTTATATATATCTCCCACATCAATACTTTCGGTTGCCGTCTAGACACCAATGTATATAGGGTCGCGCCAGAGGAACTGGATGCATTTGGAAACCGGAGATGGCGCGGCCAGATTTATTTACCAGACCCCAGTTCGTCAGAACTTTTCGCCTACACACTTTGCGGTTTCGGTTTTAATGCTATACCTGGCCTGAGAGCCACGGACTTCTCGGTTTTCAAGCCTAAACAAATCCAAATCAACCTGCCCTCGCAGCACTTATCAGCTGAAGTATATAAATGCGATAAACTATACGCCCATATGTATATACAATGTGGCAAAAGTCACGATAATTAGGCGCGATTGCGGATTTTGCACTTTGGGCAGCCACCCCTATCATAGACCACGGTTGGTAATTGCAGGCCAGTCTAATCTATTCAAGGTTCTCCTGTCATATTCGATGCATATAAATCGATCTCTGGTACAGTTGCTGGGTTCCCATGAGTGGGAACTTGACGACTTATCGCGCCACGGCTGTTGACACTTGACTTGATGGCACTGGACAGAAGTACAAGCTGGTGGTGGTCCATACATAATTGAACATAATTGATTGGACCTTTTGTTGGCTTGATGTCTGAACAATGTTCTAGATTCCAAATAATGCAGGCTAGAATATGACCTATTTGGTGGCACATTCGATAAGTACAGGGACTCATACTTTGTTCTTGATTCATTGTTTCATTTGGCAGAAGTTTTTACCTAAAGTGGAAAAAGTAAATGCAAAATTACTCATACAGCTTCGTGCTGTTATATAATATATATTTTATATATCTTGGTAATTACAAGTTCTATAAAATTATGACAGATGCCAGTACTTAAACACGATTGATTGTTAACAATCATTAGAAGTTATCTTTTAATGATTGAATTGCTTTTCTTATCTTTCGATGGCAACCATTAGCACTGCGGCGGTTTACGATTCGAAAATTAAGCACTTTAGCAAGTCAAATGTCGAAAATTATATATTTAACAAAGCTTGAATGGCATTTATATTCATATTTCTGCCCTACAATCAACATGTCCACATACATTCACATGCATATGGGATGCTGCACCGAGATAAGGTGGTGCTTCGCCAGACCTATATATATATACATATATACGTGGAGGGGCTTGCCAATTGATAAGAGCGGAGACAGCGGAGGAGACGACGGCCCGCATTGTTCGTTAACCTTGAGCACGACTTTTGACGTTTCAGTGGAATCTGCAGGAAACTTCATGGCTCGGCTTTATTATTTTTAATTAAATATGATATGATTTGCATTGTGACCGCTTTGGGGTCCTCAACTTAGTTGGGCTAATTCAATTATGTGTGCAGTCTGCCCATAATTCATCTTTCGGTGCGATTTTTGATTTCCTTACATTCCCATCTCACGGTTTTCACTCATTTCTTGGATTTTTGTTTGCCTTTCTACTTGCAGGCGTCGGTCTGGTGACGCGCAAGATGGGCAACAGCCTGAGCCCCACCGTGGAGGTGACCTTGGAGGGAGATACCTACACAATGACCACCACCTCCACCTTCAAGACCTCCACCATCAGCTTCAAGCTGGGCGTTGAGTTCGACGAGGAGACCCTGGACGGTCGTAACGTCAAGAGCATCATCACCCTGGACGGCAACAAGCTGACCCAGGAGCAGAAGGGCGACAAGCCCACCACCATCGTCCGCGAGTTCACCGACAACGAGCTGATCACCGTAAGCACTTTCTATACCCTCTATATTATCACCCCGAACCTAACTGATCCAATCCCTACCCTCCACAGACCCTCACCATCGGCAGCGTGAAGTGCGTGCGCGTCTACAAGAGCGTCTAAGAGACTGATCTAAAACTACACCCATACGACTACATGCATTAAAACTAACTCAGATAGCCACTATTCTTGTTGACTAACAGTGAACTAAACCAAATCAGATGGAATTGCACGCTCTGCCCAATGTTCATTTATAATCGCACCAGTACACCCGCAGTCGGTGTATGTGGGAATACTCCTCGTACTAGGGGACCAATTTCCGAATGCATTTAAATAAACTATTACATGAAGTGCTTTTAAGACATTCGACTTTCATTTGCATTTCGGTTACAGTTCATGACGAAATGTGTGCTTTGACCCAGCAATCAAAATTATCATAGTTTTAGTTATAAATTAATATTTTGGGCTTTTCCTAACTATTCTCGAAATTGGCGGTTTTGTGAGTATGCAAGTAAACTGGTGTTAGCTGCTTTGTTAAAAAAGTAAATGGGACAGTGACGCGAACTATTGCCAGCTTTTATTTTTAGCTTTGTTTAAGTTTTTTTTTGGTTTTGGGAAACCAAAAGGTCCCATCTTTTTAATGGACACAAAATAGTCAGTGCATGTGCCAATTTTGGCATAATTTATTGAAGTTCTACTGTAATTGTTAAGGAGGCAAGTCTGAATGGATGCTCAAACTGCTCTCTGATTTGCTTTCGGGATGTTCCGCCCACGCGATTCAGTTGCTCTTGCACTGTGCATGTGAATGGGATTTGTTGCAAGTGCGTGCCACAAGTGTGGGTGGCAGCTGCTGCGTTTGGGGGCTGACGCAGGCGCAGACGTTATCAGCGGACTGTTGGTAGCACGGCCACACTTTCACCGGGTTTTTTGTTAACATTCGCCGTTTGCCGGCAGCATTAGAACTACGTGTATCCACATGACGCCGAGTTGCGTCAGTAGGTAAATAGTAAACACTTAATTGTTGGTCAATTGGGCGTTAGAAATTAAAAAGACAAAGCGTCGCTATCGATTTTATTAGTGTAGCACTAAATGCTCTGATAACCTGGATATAACTATCGCGTGGGTGTGCGTGAGCTACCCGCGTTGTGTGCGTGTGTGTGTGTGAAATCATTGTGTAATCGCTGAGGAAAAAAATTGGTCTACTTTGCGGCGTCCCCAACATCAAAATACAAAATCAAATGTTCTTATTGTTGTTCTTCAGCGGAGCTTTTCCAGTCCGCCCCAAAAGCTCTGTCCACTTTGTTGTTGCTGGACAAACGGGTTTCCGATTAGAGAGAAAAAGAGAGATCTGCACTGCGGTGTCAGCAAAAAAAGCGTTACTTTGGCGCTCACTCTGCACAGAAAAAATTATTATTATTACACACAAACAAAATATCAATACCAATGCCAAAGTAATTTCTGAATAACTAAATACTCCGTTCTTAAGATTGAACTGATATAGGTTTCTTTTGTATTTTTAATTTCTTTGAGACTTCCAAATTTAACAGGAAATAAGAATATTTTTCTGTGTACATTACTGAGCGCGGGGAGAGTGGATACCGCTGAAGTGCTGTTGTTTACAAAACGCGGACCATTGGAATTACAGTGCGGCTCCTGATGCAGTGAACTGTAAAGAACAGAGTGCTCGGTCTATTGATTTTATACCTGTATCCCAAAAACTTGATAATCAAAAGAGCTTGTAATCTTAAAAATGATTGGATAGAGTTGTTCAGACTGCCCGCCATTCAAAGTCCGTCAGCGTTAGGGAGCACTGTACCGCTTTCGCTAGTCGATTGGAAATTGGAATTTTTTCGTAGCCCCGCGATCAGTTGAGATTCAATCGCTGTCCACGATCGCCGTGCTCTCCTGCCTCTTCACTTCACCGCTGCCTGGGCATTCCAAAATTATAATTTTTTCGGTTTTTATATTCTAACGTGAGTAGTCAGAGAACAAAATCCGATAGCCAAGCTCCATGAGCAAATTAATTGCAACTTTTGCCAGCCCACAGTGCGCTTTGAGTGTGTGGGTGTGGGCTTAATCAACCGCTTGTGTGTGTGAGTGGAAGTCGGTAGACACTTTCCAGTGCCGACTTATCAGTGGGTATTGTTTATGTTTATCCAGATTTCCAGACCGATACGGAAAGTGGCTTAAACAACGGCATAAAATGAATAATTATGAACTTGCAACTGTGTGCGATTATAATTTATGGTCATGCAAAGGTTATGTAATCGCTGTGAAACAATATTAATTTGTCAAGTGCAAAGAGCGAACCCAACAAGTCTGCTGATATTGATATAGTAGTACCGCTCCCACTCAAACCGTCCCAGACTATATCACCCGATCTTAAGTAATCACTATTGAGATTTTCGAATATTTGGTTTTTCGGTCTGTTTGTGTTAGTTTGTCGATTCTTCGTTCCCAGTTTGTTTGAACCTTGTCCCCAAGGTGAAATTTCCAGCGACAAATGAATATGTTTAGGGGGAAAAGAGAGCTTTGCATCATGAAAATAACCTATGATAATAGCACTGATAATACCATTAAATTGGAGCCATCTGCTCTTCAAGTGGAATTCTTTTCCCCTTAGAAATTGCATAAGTAATAGAGCAGAACTGCCTGCACTTGAGCACACATTTGATACGGAAATTAAGGTCGATGTTCGTATAGATTTACGTCTGTACGTCATAAACGTAGTTAAATAGTTCAAATAGATGATAAGAAATAGTTTAGCTATCAGTATCAATGAAGAAAAAATTTCATATTTTCATATAAATGTCAAGGAATATTTTGGAAACCGCTGCACCCACTCAGAACGAGTCTATTTTGATCCGCCAACAACAATGGGATATAAATAACTTTCAATCGACCAGAAATCACCTGGAATTCCTGGGGAACCAAGAATTACTTATCGCCAAGTACAGTAAATACATTTGCCTTTTCTCTTGCAGCTAATTCCCCACCTCATACCCAGTCAGCATGGATCGCTCCGCCATCGCGTCCCTTGTCAGCCCGTACCGCCGCCGTCCGTGGATGACGGAGCAAGGAGCGGCGGCTGCGGCCAGCGGTCAGGTGGGCCTCAAGGGCATTGTCGCCGGCGGCATTACGGGCGGCATCGAGATCTGCATCACCTATCCCACCGAGTATGTGAAGACACAGCTGCAGCTGGACGAGAAGGGAGCGGCGAAGAAGTACAACGGCATCTTCGATTGCGTCAAGAAGACGGTGAGGGAGCGTGGAGTTCTGGGTCTCTACCGTGGTCTCAGTGTGCTCGTCTATGGCAGCATTCCCAAGTCAGCCGCGAGGTATGTTATATTACTAATACGAGTAGTTACAGTTCAAGCTCTGCTGATTATATCCATATAGACCTGAATTAAATCACCTATGGAAACCTATTTTGATTTACTTTCAGATTCGGTGCTTTTGAATTCCTGAAATCGAACGCCGTGGACTCCCGAGGCCAGCTAAGCAACTCCGGAAAGTTGCTTTGCGGCTTGGGCGCTGGTGTCTGTGAGGCCATCGTTGCAGTAACCCCGATGGAGACCATCAAGGTGAAGTTTATAAACGATCAGCGCAGCGCCAATCCCAAGTTCAAGGGATTCGCCCACGGAGTGGGTCAGATCATCAAGTCGGAGGGCATCTCTGGTATCTACAAGGGCCTTACGCCCACGATTCTGAAGCAGGGCTCCAACCAGGCCATCCGCTTCTTCGTGCTGGAGTCTCTTAAAGATTTGTACAAGGGTGACGATCCCTCAAAGCCAGTGCCCAAGCTGGTGGTGGGAGTGTTTGGAGCTATCGCTGGAGCAGCCTCAGTGTTCGGCAACACGCCGCTGGATGTGGTCAAGACGAGGATGCAGGGTCTGGAAGCATCGAAATACAAGAATACTGCCCATTGCGCGCTGGAGATCATGAAGAACGAAGGTCCCGCCGCCTTCTACAAGGGCACTGTGCCAAGATTGGGTCGCGTGTGTCTGGATGTGGCCATCACCTTTATGATCTACGACTCCTTCATGGATCTGTTCAACAAGGTGTGGGTGTAACTCTTAGCAGACAGCTTGGCGACTTAGTTACTTAGTTCATCCTTGTCCTTAAAAACCCACTCCTGCATTTTTCTCTGTTCCCATTGTTCCCTAGTCGGCTGTTGCAATAGTTTCTAGTTTCGTGACATATTCCAAGAAAGCATTTTATATACACTTTATACCCGTAATGGGTAAGTGGCTATAGAAATTATACAGCTTGTTTAAAATATTGAAATAAATCTGAAGTGTCTATTTGAATTTCCCATTTAAATTGAATCTAAACTGGACGAGATAGGTAAATGAAAATCCAAGGTAAAATTTTGCTAAGGCTTTTTGGATTATTTGGTTCGCATGAAAACGTGAATATTTTAATTGGTACTATATAATAGTAAACAATTTTCTAAGTAAATCACTAGAGATAGATTACGCTACGCAAAGAAGTGAACTGCAGATTAGATCTTTCACCAAGAAACGGAAATGGATGTGTTTAGTAGTTAAGATTACTTCTGGGAGTTTAATGACAGATTAGCAGAGACTATTCTACGTAATGCACTATTTAGCACCAAATAGGGGAAACAAATTTGCCTTACAGTCAGACATCTAGCAGACATCAGCTATCTTTAATTGCAACTAACGACGGATAGATTGCTTGCACCATAAATAAGGACAGATTACTTTAGCTTAAGGCCTTCAGCGCACCACGTTCAGCGGAATGGATGCGTTCTTGCTACTGACAATGCGTCCCAGCATCTCGTCAAGTGGTGCACCCAGTTCTTGCCAAATGCATTTGCCGATCAGCGAGATTTCCTCGAGCGGCGGCCGGAAAGCCACCAGTAGATTTAGGCATATTCCATCAGTGTTCTCCTGCTCCGACGGCAAGTGTTCCACGCTAAGTAAGCCATGTGGTCGATGCTGTGGCAGCTCCGCGCCAAAAATCTCAATCATGAACTTGCGCAGAGTGGAGTGAAGGCTGCGATTGGGATGCAGTTCCACCGTGGGGAAATGGTGGGCATTCTTTTCGCTGACCAGGATGTTCAGAGAGTTGTGTGCTCGCTTTCTGGCTACAGCTAGAACCCGCAGATAGTTTCGTTTGTGGGAGAAGCGTGTGGGCAGTATGCTTCCATGCCAGGGTGAAGGGCTAATGGCAATCTTTTGCCCCTGATGATAGGCTCTTCCAATCTCAATTATACTGAGAATGTCGTTGGCTCGAAGAGGTACTTCCTTGGGATTACGCACCCATCTTGCCTGAATGGATTCGGCGTCTGCATCCGCAGGAGTTTTGAGTCGCCCGCCTGTGATGCGTCCAGTGAGAACAAAGCGGAACCAAGAGCCACCGGCGGCCTCCACCGCTAATAAAGTGGTCAGCTCGGCATTCAGACCAGTCTCTTCGAAAACTTCCCGGGCGGCTGCCTCCGTGATGGATTCGCCCCTTTCCATGCGACCGGCGGGTAAGTACCACTTGCCTAATCAATAGAGTGCAACGTTAGCTGGTTCTTGAGTTGTGGTTTTCGATATTTGGATATACCCTACTCACCGGCACAGCTCTGTTTGGCCTCCTCGATCATAAGCAGCTCATCGTGCCCGTTGATCAACACACAGGCCACAATATAGGTGACTGTCTGGCCAAGAATGGGCACAAAATCGGATGCGGATGAGGGCTGTACTCCCTGGGCCTCAGCGGTGGCATTCTGTTCTTTTAGAGAAAAGTCACAGAGTTCCGTGGTGATGTCGCCCAGATCTTTTGAATCCAAAATGCGACGCACTTTCTCCACAATCGAAGCCATCCTGTTTTGCTAAACGATCCATTTAAGACATTAGAAATTCGAACCACAACTGGTATCTTCTGAAACTCACTTTAGGCACAAAATTTCAAGGCGGCTGACTCAGTTCGCTGAACATGCTACGCCCAGTCGGAATCTCTGCATGTACCTCTCCGGTTCTAGATATGCAAATTACGAATTCTTTGGAGTGCTGTGCTCTGCAAACGCAAACAGTTTAAGAAATCGTGGCGAACTCGAGAACGAGCGGTATGTGACTGACTGCGGCTATAATGCCCAATAAAATGGCCAAGACGATGGCAATCAGCTTTTCGTTGTTGTTGCAGCTCAGCGGTGGTTGTCGCTACACAGGTGGCTGGTGCTGTGGCCTCTATTTCTCGCTATTTCTCTCTATTTCTCTGTATTGATATCGAAATGGATGTCAAATAAGCCGCTCGACGGGTTTTCTTCGGGAGAAAGTGCATCGGAATGTGTCTCCGTCTCCGTGCGCGCCAGCTGTTCGCTATTCTTCTTTTCGCGGTACTTAACAACTCCGTTTATCGATGGGTCATTAGTTAGTGCACACTTATTTATTGCAATGCCATTTATGGCCTAATTGATTTGCAAGTGCGCCCAAGAACAGGTAATTTTGTTAGTAAATAGAGGGCAGAGTGGCCACTAGGTTGGCGGCGCAGCGTCTGGCAACGCTGCGGGTTTGTTTACATTGAAAAGGCCCCCTTCACACTAGTTTCGAATTGTGTAGCCATCGCAGTCGGGGAAATATGTTGACATCTTTTTAACAAATGCAGAGTTGAGATACACAAACTAGGAAGTTAAGCTAAGCTAACTAGCTAGTTCTTAGTAGTAGTGCTTTTATCGACCAAACGCAGTTATCGATTGCAAACAATTGCATTTGCCAATCTGGTATTCAAAGCACTGCCTGGTCCCACTGTGAACATTTTAAATTTCACCGACCGTTATGGAAATTTCATTAATCACAGAAACGCTAAACTTGTTTGCTGAGCCTGCTGTTGTATGCCCAATGCGATAATGTGCATGTTATATGCTAATTTCAACGACGACATGCATCATTCAACTTCTCTGCGAGCTTAGTCGGCGACAAACAGCAAACAGGCGTTGCGCCATAGATTAATATTAAAGCGCATCGTTTATAAATATCCACATCCGGCATATGGACATTTGTGTGTGCGTTTGTGAGCAGGAAGCCTCGCTGATTGCCAGCAATAAAATTTGAATGCGGAAATTTCATTGTTTACCCAAATCGATCATCATTAAAAGCATTGCTGTTGCCATTCCCGGTTGCCATTGCAAAAGTGCCAATTGCCCCGAATCCATGGCGTATACTTAACGTGGGCGGTGCCAGCCAGTGGGTGGGTGAGTGTATGCGGTGGCTCGACTTCTCGTAATGGGCCTGCAAACTCGGATGCCTGGGTAGGTAATTCAATTTTGTGCAAATGCTTGATTTGCCATTTAGCTGCGAGACCCAATCCTCCTGCTTCAGTTTTGCCTACACAGCAAAAATACTCCCACGTAAATATCATGTATTATTAATGCCCTGCCTTTGGGAGCAGCACCAGTGCAAGGTGTTTAAATTAATTAACAGACATTTAAATAATTCGTGTGAGGACCAAATTACAATGACTTGAAGTTCCAAGTTATCTTTTGCCCAATAAGCTTGTATAGAATATGTAAGGCTGTATGTACATATGTGGTAAATGTAGAGTGATGAGAGTGATATGCTTTTCGTCTTTTCTTTGCAACTACTAGCAAAGAGCATATTTTTCAAACAGAATTATTCTCGCAGTGCATTTCCATTTCTGCGTTCACTTCGTCTTAGGCCTACTTCATCTGCTCGAAATCTTCCCATCGGCGGCTCCGCAGCCACAGTTCACATAAGACTTTTGTCATTATATTGTTAATTTGTTTTAGTTGTTTTTTAATTTCCTTGGAGAGTCGCAACCTCGTAGAGACTAACAACATGCGTGAGGACTCAAGCGTAGTGGTGTCCTTGTTAGGATTGTGGGATGTTGGGATGATGGGTGGGTGTGGTGGATGCGGATGTGGATTTGTGTGGGTGTGCTAATGTACTGAGAGTGGATCTCTGGTAATAACGGCTAAAGTAAAATGCTGATAAAGTGGCGAATGTTTCGGAATGTGCGAGTGTTTGTGCGAGCGAGGATTCTGCTGCGTAGCTGCGATGACAGGCAAAAGCGAACACAAAACGTTCATTTCCCACATGCACCATTATTCGTTGAAACCCGTAAATTTCACCGAAAACGAACAGCAGCATCAAACAGTAGCAGCAGCAGCAGCAGCAGCAGCAGCAGAAACAGCAGCAACGTGGCAGCACCAATCCAAGGAGCTGCTTAACACGAGAATAATGTTTAAAATGTTTATTATGTGTGCAAGTGACGCGAGCTCCTTGGCATCTTTCCCCCTTTGGATGACAGGCCCAACCGACAGGCCGATACGCACACATAACTCTACACTGGCAGAAAAAATGGCTCACGTATGACATTTTAAAAGAAGCAGCGAAAGCTAAGTACAATCAATCCCAAAGCTCCAAGTAGATAACTATCTAAAATAATAATAAATGAAGTGCAAACTTGTTATACTTTATTTTATATAAGAACTGAGTATTAGGTATTTTAAAAAAATTATCGCAAAATTATCAAACAAAACCCTGTATAACAATTTATATAAACAACATTCAACAACATCTTTGTTGAACATTACCATGTCGTCAACAAATTTCAGCGCCTGCAGCAGATCATGGCATAAAACCGAATTTTTGTAATGAGCATTATGCTGCTAACCACTTTGCAAATGCATAAGCCCTTTATTTGAAACATTCTGATGGGCCGACGTAAAATCCTTAATCATGCGAACATGAAATCAAATCCTGACTGCGTGTAACCGCTTTGCGTACAATATACTGGGTGTTTTGTCTCTCTGTGCGCAGCCATATGCACAGAAAATATGTGTGCGTATGTCTGTGTGTATTTACATGTGGCAATGTTGATTTTCGTTGTGCCAGCGCCGGATGCGAAACAAGTAGTCCAAATAACCCGCAATAAGCTTTTGTCACGATTAACAAGGCTTACGCAAATGTGTGTCTCTGTGGTGGCAATGTGCCTGCTCCCTCACTCAAATTCCGAGTAACCCTCCCCCCCCCCCCTGAAAACACCGTTCCATACCGCAGTTTCCAGCATAATTACATGCACGCCAGGCGCGTGTGTTTGTGTGTGTGTGTGTGTGTGTGTGTGTGCGTGTGCGTGGGAGTCGGAGTGGGTGCGTGTGTGTGAGCCATATTTTAGATTAATGACGGCGTCGACTCGTATTAGGCAAATGAAGAAATCGACATCAGCACGCGGTTGAGGAAAAGGTGAACCTGTCACCTTTTTTGGTCATGTTATGGGGAAAATCATAACCCTTATCGAAAATGCGAGAATATGTTCACAAAAGGATTTTCAGAAATCTGCCGGAAAGTCACAAGAATAGTTACACGTTCATCAGCTTTGCATTTGAATCAGAAATTGAAAGTTAATTTAACATTCGTTTAAAGTACAATAATTGGGTCCGGATTTCAAAGTACTTCGGCGGTCGACCAAGCGGACGATGGCGTTAAAAACCAGGTCGTTGGCCTTTTGGTGATCGCCGTGCAGGAACATATTTTCCAGGTGATCGTAGAACGACCCAAGGCGGCGATCCAGACGCTCTTTGGGCATCAGCTGCAGGACCTTCGCGTCCTCATGATAATCCGCATCAATCTTTAACTCCTGCTCGCTAAAAATGGTTTCCGGCTCCTTATCCAAACTCATCAGCTTGATCAAGTGGTTGAGCATCGTAAATTTGTACTTTGATTCGGGAATGCACTCGGTCATCTGTTTTGCGAATGGCTCATCCAACGCCATGGGTTCTTTGTTGCATGTTTGAGCGGGGGGGCTCTTAGTGACTTCATTCTCCTTTTGCTTCATCAGCGAAACCTCGTGCAGAAGACGATAGTCATCGATCAGGGAGCTCCTCTCCACGCCCACGGAGGCCAGCTCCTCGTCGGTCAATTGATCGATCCTGTAGAGACTCGACAGCTCCTCATCACTCAGTTTGCAAATGCCGGCAAACTTTAATTTTCGGGATTTTGGATCGGATTTTTTGGATGGATTGTTTGTCTTCTCACTCTGCTGCTCGGCCATTTTAGTGGTAAGTGATATATTATTCTGTATTACAATATTCGATCTGAATTTTCAGCTCCGACTTTTTCACCTTCTGATGTGCGTTAGTTTAAAATTTGTGATTGACTTTTAAATCAGAGACAACTGAGTGTGAAAGTACGACAGGGTGGATAAAAGTTTGTGCTTTCTACATAAATATACCCGTTAGAGTAAAAGGGTATACTAGATTCGTTGAAAAGTATGTAACAGGCAGAAAAAAGTGTTTCCGACCTGATAAAGTATATATATTCTTGATCAGAATCAATAGCCGAGTCGAACTGGCCATGCCGTCTGTCCGTATGAACGGCTCGATCTCAGGAACTACAAAAGTTAGAATGTTGAGATTAGGCATGCAACTTCCAGAGACATAGACGCATTTTATTATTTTTTTTCCCAATTTCTACCGATATTCCAGAAAATGTGGAAATTTCTCGTTTGCACTTCCATTAGCTGAGTAACGGGTATCTGATAGTCGGGGAACTCGACTATAGCAGTCTATCTTGTTTTAATATGAAAACCGTGTCTGGTAGGAGCCAACGATGATCCTGGGCATCTTGGATTAGGAATTAGGAAACTCCAGAAACACGGCCCCATCCTGTGCGGTTTTCGCAGCACTTCCGCAACAAATTTGCCACAACAATAAGTGCATATCATTATGCTGATTTAAGTGGGCACCCCATATCCACACCCACACCTACCCATCCATAGCGAGTTATTGCCCGAGCACCTGACCTCACCACTACAGCGAAAGGAGCTCAGCCCCCGAAAATCGCGCCCCCAAATGTATGCTACACAGGAATCGCGGGTCTGGAGCAACGAGTTCTGGGCAACGGCGTGCATGCAAGTGGGTACATAAATCTTTGTTTAAAGACACATGCACAATGTAAGTTAAATTGGCAATAACGTGCTTTCTTTTATACGCCAAACTCACAGCAACACATACTTACACATCTGAGCGCACAGGTGCGGTCAAGCAAATAGCAATCGTGACGTTCGTCGCTTCAACTTTCTTAATTCAAAGTTTATATGCTTATAAAAAGATACTCTTTCAAGAGACAGATAGTCTCTAAATAACTACATATAAACTTAATTAAATCGGTTTATCAATCGCAACAAACTAACGAGTATACTTGAACAGAATTTCACAAAGTGAAATATACTCGTATTGTCAAAACTTTCTAAGAAATTTTCCTGGAAGTTTAGTTGCCTAGTTTCCAAGCAGCGTATGCCGTGGAACATTATTATGGTGCATAAGAAAACATAATTAATTATTTATGTTTATATTACCCTGCCCTAAAACCCTTAAGTGTGCGCGCCAATGGTGAGATAATAAAATGTTCATTTGCAGCGCTATTATATTTTTCCCCAAAACTGTAGCCCCCGCAGACACACTTGCGCACTGACACACACACACACACACACACACACTGTGATGTACAACGTACACTCACCGACATGCATATATATGCAGATGTAGATGTAGATGTGGCCGTATACATAACGGTAACGGAACCTTGTTTGCAAGGAAGTAACAACCTGTTTTCACCCCGTAGTTGGTGGGTATTCGTCGCGGACGAAGTGGGCGGCGGTAACGTATCCTATGCCTCCGCCCATTCTGCTTTTTGTTGCTGTTATGCTTTAATTATGCCCTTGTCAAAAGGTGGGTCTGGGTCTCCGGCCGGCATGACCGTAACTCCGGCGCCTCCAGCACCCCCCGCTCCTCCGCTGCGGCAACTCCAGCTCGATCCCCTTGCTCCGGCATTGTTCGAGCGGATATAAATTTACTATATGGCAGCGTGTGCGAAGGTTGTCCCATAAAATTCGGAAACACACATCATCGATTCCAAATACGAGGAAAACCTGCAGCATCATCAATGCAGAAAGGCTCTCCTCTGCGCATCCTTTTGAGAGCCGATTTTCCCTCCAACATAGCTTTCATATTTCCTTACCCCCCTCCACCGCATCACACTAAAAGAAAAAAATGGGGAGAAAAAGGAGAAATGTATAAAAAACAAACTAAAAAACTAACAAAAAAGTTCCTCTCGCTCGCCACTTGAGCTGCCATTAAAGTCGCTTTTGGCCGAGCGAAAACGGAAACACGATTTTCAGCTTTTCCAAGGCGACATGCAATCAGCGGTCGCAACTTGCTGTTGCATCCACTTGCTACTGCCAACCGAAAGTTTTGACTTTTAGATAGCCAGTAATCAGGGATCCCTCCACTTGGCAATCCGCACTCTCGGCCAAAAGTCAAATACGAATTCATTTGAATGTGATTGTTTCAATTGTCATAACAGGATTATCATGGCCAGCAAAAGTATTGCGCTCTTGCTTTGTAAGCATGCTGTAAGCATGAACTTAAGTAAATAACCACTTGACATTCACTTATAAATCTTAATTCCATTAAAGAGATAAGTTAACTTAACTTTCCATCTCGCATTTGATCTTTATTAAATATGAATGCTTTAAAGAAAACGCCCGTCGTTTGGAAGAAAGCGTGGAAAGTACCGAAAAATCCAAATGAGCAGGGACACATGGAGGGATTTATGTCAAAGTTGCTTGTAAGCTGATAAAAAACAATTTACAAGGTACTTTTGGTGCTTGCTGGCGATATGTTTGGATTGTCTTTATTCTGGCTGTCACACCTAAGTGGTTTGTAAACGAACTTTTTTGTATAAACCATTTCGGTAATTGTGAAACTTCAGTGGCACAAGAGAGCGGCACGCCAAAGTTAATCCCCAAAAATAAGCCCTCGTTTGGCTGTAATTCAAGTAAATGCTGGGAATTAATGAATCAGCCCGCTTGTATGATGAACGACATCTATATTTAAATACGATATGCTACACGTTTTGTCTTTCGGTGGCATGCCACGCAATCTTATCGGGGCAAGCGAGTGCTTATCTCATTAAATGCCAGGAGACGTCATTGAATCATTTTACAAATGGCTGAGTACATGTCGCATATGGACAGAGGCACTATGTGCCCCTATACACGACTATATAGTCTAGGATTTGCACACACATACACAGGCACCCACTCGCACACACAGACAGACACACACACACACACACACACACAGACCTGGGGCACACGCACACAGCGCAATTGCTGACAAATGAGATAATTTACACGCTGAAATGAAGCCCATAAAGGCTCATTTAAAATTCAGCGGCGTCTGGGGCATAATTTTTTTTCGCTGCTTTGCTTTTCTCTGGCCCCTTTTCCATTTCCACTTTTCCACATTTCCACCCCCCCGCGACTTAACTTTTTCCGTTGTGTTTTGTGTTTAATGGTTCCTTGCCATGACATACGTGGCTGGATATTAAAAGTGGATGGATGGGTGGGGGGCTGGAGAATGGAGGATGAAGGATGGAGGATGGTTCCGAGCTCGGCAAATAGCTCTGGGCCCCCAAAAAGCCAGAGAAGAGACACCGACGAGAGGCAGAATCTTTATTAGCATACGGCATAAAAATGTTTAATAAAGATGGTAGGAAAGCGAGGCAGTCGAACGGAAAAGCTGAGAAACGGGTGGGGAAAATACGTAAATGAAAACTTTCCCCCGCCGATTGTAAGAATCGCAATTTAGTTTTCCTTTTTCCGGTTTGTACGCGCCACGCCGACCGGCTTATTGTAAATCGAATTGAAGTTTTTTTTGATTAAGCCCCGAAATAACTGGAGGGCGTTATGGCCCCTCCCGGCCACGCCCACTTTTAGCTGTGGGCAAGTTTTGTCATTTGTTGAGTGTCTGTGTGTGTTATTTTTTTATGATGTTCAACTTAATTTTATACAAATGACCTTAGGTCATATCACCATTTATATCCGTCAATCCCTTTTCGGTATAAGTTTTATATTTGGCTGTTTTCGTTTTATTTCCTTAGATTCGGCCGAGAGTCCTTAGTCCTTCGTCCTTCGTCCTTCGTCCTTCGTTTGTCTCTGTTGCTTTTAAGGGCATTTTTATGTTCGCTGGAAGCGGCAACTAACAGCCAAACGAGTCCTGAGCTGTCCTAAAAGCCTTTGGCCAAATATCTTCAAGAGACAGAAGCATCAGGAGCAGGAGCTGGAGCAGCAGCAGCCGCAGGAGCAGAAGCGACAGCCACAACAACGGCACTTGGATGGGTTGAAAGGATTCGACCAGCGAATCCCTAAATACACTAACGCAAGTCCTTCGATAATAGAATTTGGGGGAATTTCACGCAGACTTGCGGATAGCATTTGTCTTCAAAACAAACCACTTTGCACGAGATATATGTGAGCATAGATATGCGAATTCCCCTGCAAGGAGCTGCAGAATCTCCCCAGCTCTCAGTCATCAGTTATTTCCATTTTTCTTGGTTTAACGCACATGTGTAATAGTATAGTAAACGTAGCAAAATGCATTTAAAATTTCCATTTCATAGCTTACTTTTAAATGGAGAGAGCACCACATGGCACATGTACCAATTAATGTGAATTTCATAAAATTGGATTTTGCCCTTATAGTGCTACTAACAATTTAAAGGAAAATTGCCACGATCTCTTCCGCCTGGAATGTTATAAAACTTTTATTGAATGGTTCAGTATAGCTATGCAAACGTCTGACAAAAATTTAAATACATTTGGCAAGGGCATGAGTACAACTGACTGAGCAGAGACAGCCATAGTCATGTGGATATTTTTATATGGCCATCTATGTATTTGTTCGCCAAACACATGAGTGTGTGTGTGGTACGCCCAGATGTATGTATGTATGTCTAGGCTTATGTAAATACCGGAGCGACGAGTTTTTGTTTGCATAGAAAGCCAAAACGGAGTTTGGGCCAGGATCCCGCATTCCACCACCTTTCACTCGGATTCCAGAAATCCAGCAGCTGAATCAGGATGCCAATATAAAAAGCCAAGCTGAGCCACTTGTGAAAATGAAAGGAAAATGTCGACTGAAGATGGACATCAGCCAGCCGACAACGGACATGTGGACACACGGACAAAGGACATTGGGAACCCGAGGCGTAGAAGCAGGAGCGGTGGCAGGAGCAGGGGGCATCCAGGAATAACGAGAAAGGATTCCTCATACAAAGAAAGCAAAGTTGTCCCTCAGCTCCAGTCGCAAGTATTTCCTGGTTATTCTTCGGTCCAGCAATTGAGTTAGATTTGATGCATATCAGATGCTTATGCTCGGCTGAATGCTGAATGTTGTCCAGTTCGCTCCACCTCCCCCTCCCCTTCACCACGACCCATTGCTGGCCAAAAACTCCCGGCTCAACCATCTATGTAAATGCCCTCCGGGGTGTTGAGCTCGACTGGCGGAAGAGGGTCCGAGTGGGGCTAAGCAGGGGATTATCGAGTGCACCCGCAGTGGCCACTATATTTGCATATACAGTGCGTGCGAAAACTATAAATCACAGTGCTCGCAGCATTTCATGGGCCATGGCCATGATGACTGGACTTTAAAGAACCTAAACAGAGAGTTGTCTGCATCATCAAAAATCGTGGAAATAGTTTAGCCTTTCAACGAGAGCAAAAAGAGCACAAATACTTTATAAGGACTTCGATTCGAGTGTACCTCTGAATGAAATTCCATTGCACTATACTTTTGTTCTTCTATAATTTCATAAACTAGCTTAATTGCATACATTGGTAAGAAAATGGTACTATAAATAATCGGTGGTTACAAGATACCTACTATAGTCAAGTATAGCCATACTCGTATAATTGCAGAGCAATGTCAATGTCTAATGTCTAAGAATATACTGCTGTTTCTTGCTGAAATCAATAAGCCTAATTATATGTATGCCTAGCAAAACGACATGCAGTTCGAGAAATCATTGATACTATGTAAATTTCGGAAAAAGCGAGCGAAAGTCAAGTGCATTTCAATTTTATATGAGGCCAATGTCCATTAGCAGTCGCCACTTGCCAACATTAATTAATAGAATATACCTAATCCACAAGAATACCAAGAAGAAAATTGAATAATTTATCAAGCAATTATCACCCGCTGTAGCCACTTAGGCGCCCTACAGTTGCGAAACGCACTGTTCGCCTAGTTAGTTTGGTTATTTGCACAAACGGATGAAGAAAAGTAATTAATTATTGTGTCGAGTATAAATAAATATTGTTGTAGTCTATCGCATGCAGTTTTCTTTGTTTTTCCTCTCAGTCTATCTCGCTCCTTCATCAGTTGGTGGGTGTGCTGTGTGTTGGCCATAAATCAATAGATACACACACACACGCACACACAAGCACACACATCCACACAACCAAACGGAAGAGGCAATGCACAAGTTTAACTGACCATGTGACACATAAATATGTGAAAGCGAGGATGTGGTTGGGGGGCGGAAGGCGTGGCAGCTCGTCCTCCGGGGGCAGATGAAATGCTATCGCCGGCAGGAGTAGAAAGTCCGTAGAAAAACACTTTGGGGAGCGAACTCAACTCTCGGATCGTGTGGAAATCGCTACTGAAATGTGGGGGATTTATCAATATTTAGACATGATAACTAAATAGCTGGAAGGGAAACTCAACCGCGTTTTTCTAGGCCGCAGGAAAATATTGATCCACGTTTAGAAATTCCGCAGATGTATACCAATTATAGCCGGTTGACCAATTTAAAAATTTTTAATTAAAACAGTCGTAAGTTTCTAGTGCTGCAATAGACGCATGGCAACCAGGCGTATACGTGATTTTATCAATTTGCAATGTGTTGGCTTTAAAGCAGTTTTATTATTTATTTAAGATGTTTTTTTTCTTTTGCTTCTTATTTTTCAACGCAGCTTCAACGTCCTTGCACTATGCTTTCTCCATTTTGCTGAGTCGGCTTAAAAAATGAAATAAAATAGCTAGAGTACATATCAAATTCAAGTTTGAATAGAAAATTCATCGAGTCACTTTAGCAGCAAAATAAATAACAAGAAGAATAACTGCAAACGGAATTGCTGAGTTCTAAAGACCAAATCAACCGAGAAATCGCAGCTCTCAGCGTTTTTGTGCGACCTTTCGAAAAGGCAAGGCGAACGTTGCATTTGCTTAATAGACGCTCAACTGCATCTGATTTGCCATTAACTGCATTAATCAATACCATTTCATCGCCTGTCCGCTCCTGTCGCGCATCCCAAAATCCGAATCCAAATCGCTGCTCTGAACCAGAGGCGAGTCAATCAATACGGATTCCCCCAATTCGGAGTCCGATTCGCTGTCGGATTCCGTGCCCGGATCTGTCTACGTCTCCATCTCCGATACCCATCAGTCGCATCCGCCAGATGCGCTGACATTTTGTGGTGGCATCTCAAAGGGAATCCCATCGTTTATTTATGCGCTCGGCCAGAGGCATCGGTCTGACCTATTCTGTATGGGTCTGGTTCTGTACGGCTGTCCGATCGACTGGTAGTTGGACACCTCTTGGGAAATGCTTTCTCCAGGCCCGACACAATGGGGATCTTAATCAGGCTGGCATCTAAATGCGGCTCAAATTGAATAATGAATGCAAAGTGGCCGGCCTGGAAGTATTTGTGAGGCCAGTTAGCTGGCGGGGGGCTGGTGGTTAAATGAATAGCCCCCAAGTGGAGAAGGGTGGAGGGGGCATCGGTTGTACGGGCGTGGGCGTGGTCGTTGCTGCTCAATGAAATGCATTAAATCAAGGCATCGTTGAAAGAACCCAGCAGGTGGGCAGGTTGGGCAGGTGGGCAGGTGGGCAGGTGAGCAGGTGTGCAGGCCCACCCCCCAAAAACTAGTCAACGAAATGGAAATTTTCCACCAGCGCGCTTGCAATTGGGAGTGGGAATGGGTTTTGCCGTAAACATCAATTACGCCGCCCAAACTATTCACGCGATTAGCCGTTTTCTCTAGTTATTGGATAATAGCCTCAAACTAAGGAGGGGTCCGGGGATACGGGGATCCGGGGTTCCGGGTTTCCAGGGTTCCTGAGCTCCAAGAGGCTTACGCTGAATTGAATTAACGGCCACGTTGTCTGGGCCGGACTATGGCGTTGTAAATTTCCACCACTGCATCTGATAAACTCGACATCGAGGCCCTCGGTACGTTCAGCCCCGTAGACGAATCAGAATCAGAATCGGCATCGGCATCGGGAGCAGGCTCTGGGTGAGAAGAGGTGGCCAGGAGCAGGAGGCAGCACCCACACGGCCAACAGAAGACCCAGACGTAGAGTTATTTCAACGAAACAAGAAATGTAAAACAGACAGGGACAGACGAAACAACTCAGTTGGTGCACTGGCAGAAAAGTGTAGTGAGAACACGGATAAATCTGTGGTTATCCATACCCTTAAGCTCAGCAAGGACTACACAGTTTGTTTCCCTGTGCTGATTGTGTTTTATATTTACATTTACCTCATATTTGTTTATCGTTTAATATTTCCATGCCATTGGCTTTGTGTTTCAAATAAAACAAGCTTCGATGGGAGGTCAAATGTATTTTTAGTTTAATACAAAAAAAATGGTTGGACATATAGTCGTAATTCACAAATGTAATTTTATATTTTTACAATTTTTAAATATGATTGATATGCAGGGGATAAAAGTGCATACGAGTATATGACGTCTTTTTCAACAATTTATGGCCAGTTTGAAATGTGGTGATGGAAGGTTACTTGTATTTTACCGATTTAATTGGTTTACAGGGCAATTGTCTTATTAGTTTTTACTTTTCTAAATATTAAAATGTTTTTAATACATTCCATCTGTCTTTGCTTTAGACACATTTCACTGTTTGTTCCTCGGGCATTGAAAAATGCTTGTATTTCATTCATATTTCACTTGCAAAGTAAACAAAAATGATATCAGATCTGTGTTGCCATTTCTGACACGATAATAATTTGAATTTGATTTATTTGTGTTTATTTATTTGTACTTGCCCAGTCATATTTCTATAATAAATATATTATTTTGAAATCCTTCAATCTTGCATTTGCATAGTACCTCTTTGGGCTAATTGGAAAGCCGGGATTTACTTACTAATAAAAGCGCTTTGACTGTAATAAAATACTCTCAAATGGCCAAGGGAAATATACTTTAAAATTCGAGGGTCCTTTTAGCACGAAGCCGTTGATTTTTTGGCTGTGTGATGGGCGGGTTTATTGCTGCGCTCTGCGTTTCTTAGCTCTACTTGGGTCTGGTCTTAAAAGCGAAAAGCCATTTGTATTCATTTGAAATTAATTTAGCATTCATCCAAGGCAGCGGAAGCCCCTGCATTCTCCCCATCAGCACCCCCTTCAGCACCCCAATTGGCCCCACCCCTGGGACAGCCCCCCATTCGCAGTGAGCAATAAATGGCATCGGCGAGCTAAGCAATGGATAAATACGTGTACGTGGCATACATTTCACGGGCGACGACGTCTGGGGGCCATGCCCACTTTCGCTTATCGATAAGCAGTTGAAGACAGAGCTCCATCGTAGCCCCCCTTTGCCGCATCCTGGAAAAACCCCATCTCCCGTGGAGCTGGCAATTGAAACTACCACAATGCACGGGCAACGACAGGCCTGCTCCACTAATTTTAACAAATTAATTGGCAACAATAAATTCGCTGGCGAAAAGGTGAACAGATAGGATCTCAGCGGGTGGGGCACATGGGCGTGGGCAGCAAGGGGTGGATAGATTGCTCCACTAATTTGATTTCTTGAATGGCCCAGCAAGCGTTAAGTATCGCACTGGAGTCAATATCGGCCTGCTACCGAGTAGAGTGTGGATATAATGAACTGCAAACTCGTTATATCGCGCAGAGTAGATTTGTTGGTAATATACGTATATCATGACGATCAAATAAAACAAGGTGGTGGAACCTTTTTAGACTCATGATCCATTATAGTATTAGTCGACTGGAAGAATGCATTTCTAATCGTATCTGCCTATTAGAACTGCCTCTAAATGGATCTATTATCTGATCAAATTCCGTTTCAATAACTATTCAAGCGATCCATTCTTTCTGTGTTCCGTTTGACCTGATTGCGTGCTTACCTAATTATAGGAATTGTATACTGCTTAGTGGGGCTCTGCCTCCGTTCTGACTATCCCGATGTATTCCCATTTCAATTGTTTGGTAATGGAATTCTATAATCAAATGTCAACTCGTGGCAACACACACGCACTCACACACTCACACACACACACTGGAACAATTGGGAGGGTCAAAACAACTTTAATCATTCGTAATGGCCGCTAGGTGGCGTGTCAATTACAGGGCCATTGTCTGTCAATTTTCTGTTGCATTGGCTCGCTGTTTCCCTATATTGCTGTCTCTGTCGCTCGCCAGCCCACTGTCTCTGTCTGTTTGAGTGCGTCTGTCTCTTTCGCCGGCGCCATGCTCATTTGCATTGCGATGTTTTGAGGCCTACAGGGCATTCCCCAGTCAAGCACACTCGACTTTATCGGCCTCCGACCGGGTGGGCATTTATTTATGAGCTCGTAAGGCATGCGTTGAAATGCCCGTTTCGAGTTTTCTGAATGCGGGTGTGTTTCAGTGGGTGGCAGTGGGTGGCAGTTGGTGGCGGTGGGTGTACTTGGGTTCGGCGGGTGTGTGATAGAGAGGGAGGGGATACGCTTTCGACAGCCACATTTGCGGCCATAACACGCAACATTTGACATGGTCGGCGCAACAACGAGGTACAGGTGTTGGTCGTACCCCCAAACACCCATAGACCCCATAAGCCACTGAAACCCTCTTATAGCCCTTATAGCGCTTATAGCCCACTATCCCCCTTTTCTAGGCCCTTAACGAAGCCCCACAAATCTCTCTCGAGTGCGACGCATGGACATAAACTGAAATTGGCCTATAACTGTCTGTTCAATTGTTTCTGCGCGGATGGGGGTCGTTCGATTCGATGGCGGATGAGCAAAAAGGATTCCCATCGCTATACCTATGGCTATACCTATACCAATACCTATACCAATACCTATACCAATACCTATAACTATACCTATACCTATACGTATATATTGCGGTAAAAATCACATTTACATGGGCCGGCGTAAATCATTCATGTGCGAGAAAGACACACAAAAAGTGTGGGTTGGCTGTGCCCCGAAATGTAGACTATATTAATATGCCAAAACGAAGGCGTCTCTACTACGAATATCCATTTGTACGTGACTATGGAGCATATTAGGTTCGTCTCGCCACGCTTTCCACCACTCGGATCTCGATTCGGCCCGAGTGTTACTACTCGGTCTCGCATTGAGGCAGGTTGTGCTAATAACCCAGATAGTACAGATGGCGACAGCCAGAGACAGAGAGAAGGAAGAGAGAGAGAGAGGGAGAGTGCGAGTGTGAAAGAGAGGAGCCGGAGTGACGGAGGAAAGATGAAGAGCGAAACGATCCGGCTTGGTGGTTAGCTGGAAAACCAAAGGATAACCGAGTCGGATTAAAAAACGGAAAGCAGCGAGTTTAAGGAAAGAAAAAGAAAAAAACCCTTGCCTTAATGTAAAACCGCTCATCAGGCATGCAAAGAAAGCGACATCAAATGGATAGCGAATTAATATTTGATATGCTCTGGCTTTCGGGGAAATCCTCTCACATCCTCCTCTCTCGGAGGTCCTTTTCCCGAGCGCCTGCGTTGGAGAAAGCTTTTCGGAGTCCTGCGATTCGGAGTGGCGGTCCAAGTTCCTTGCGCTCGCCGAGATGGATTCGAAATCAGTTCCAGCACGCGAATCCTGCCGCAAGGATGCCCGTGAACGCTGCTCCGTCGTCGTCGTCGGATAAATCACTCACTCGGGAAGGGAAGCTCCGGGAAAAGGGAAAGTGCCAGCAGAAGCAGAAGCAGAAGCAGAAGAAGCAGCAGCAGCACATCGCATTGTGCCACATTTAAAAATGAAAACAGACGAAGGAATGAAGTGAAGGCAGAAGCCAAAAGCCGTTTAATAACTAAATCCCACGGAGCCATCGTTGGTCACGTTCTGAGACGGATACACAAAATGCCTCTCTCCGCGTATCCTTCGAACTTACTGTGTGTGTTTGTGTGTGTGTGCGCCTGTAATTGTGACAGTGTCTGTGTGCTTCCCCCTGCCTCAGTGTGAGTGTGCATACCTATAGGGCTCTGGCTGGCACCTAATGTGGCCAACATACACATACGCACATTTCCGACCAAACGAATATAATAATACAAAGCCCACGTCCTTGTCGCTCGACTCGCTGTCATCGTGTGTGTGCGTGTCCGTGGGTTCGTGGGTCCTTGCGCCTATGTGTCCGTGTGTCCACTTCCGCCGAACGGATATATTTTCGAAATCCGCGCTATTAAGCCACGCACCCAAGTAAGCCAGTAAGCCAGTAAGCCAGACCAAAATAAACCTGTGTATGCGATTCGGCCTCTTTTTTGACCATTGTTGAACGGATTGATTGGTGAACTGTGACGTTGTCGAACGGCTCAGATTGCTGAATTGCGGCATTGTTGAATGCGAATGGTATTGTGCAACTGTTGAATGAGCCATGCCAGCAGGCCCGCCTAATTATTGCGCATTGCGCAACCAAATGTCAAAGCCAAGATCGAGTGTAACGCAGTTGTAAAATCAGGGAGTAGTAAAATCAAGGATTGACCCGTTTGGATTAAGGAGAGGATGACGCTGGTGTCATTTGGAAGCCATTGCCGAGACCCGTAAGTGAAGGAATTTAATTTAATGCGGCCCAGGGACGAGCGCGGAAAACCAACAATAAATAGGGTCCTGGCTGACTGGCCAAACTGCGGTCGTCCTTTGTCCACCGTTTCCGTTTGACAGGCCTGAAAAGTTAGGGAAAAGAACAACAGAATAATGTTGTTCGCTGGCAGGAGAGGCAAAACAAAAAAAAAAAAATAAGAAAACAAAAAACTTTTGTTTAATTTCCATGGAGAGTCAAAAGGGCGCCGGCATGCGGGGACCGTGGCTAGGCGATAATTCCACTGTAATAGCTGCGAAAAAATGAAGCCCGCCGCGACAACCTCTTTTATATTTCCACGGAAAAACCAGGAAAACCAGGAAAACCAGGCACCAGGCAACCGAAAAGCCGTCGGCCGAAAGGCCAAAAGTGACCAAAACAAATGGCTTGGTCCTGGGAGCGGACTGCTGCTGACCCTTGGAGTCACGCAGCTAATTGGACTGACAACAAATGTATATTTTTGAGTAATGACCGGGATTATGAAAGACCGCTCTAGGACCCTTACACACAACAACCCACTCCCACCCGCCCCCACACTGCCCCTTCTCGCCACGAGCTGACTGATTACCGAGTTGGAGTCATAAATAATGAGAGGGACGGGACACCCACGCCGAGGACTCGGGGAAGTCATGGCAGCAGACTGACAAATTCGCCAAAAGGGATGTCGAGGAAGGAAGCCTGTGAAAGCAATATCGAGTTTATCCAGATAAAACTATATAGTTGACAAGGTCGTTTAGCCAGGAGCTGAGCTTGGGAAAACTTTTTAATTTCATCCTTCACGAAGTTCTCGACTTTTGCCTTAGTTTTCCATTCGGTGCGACCCCCAACCATCATTTCGTGTCCCCCTGTAATTGCTTTACCCACATTGCAATGCAATATGCCTGGCTCCCCATTTTTGGGGCGTGGAAAGTAACCCAACCTCCCCGCTCCCCGCTCCCCGCTCCCCGCTACCACCATCGACCATGAATGCATTTTCTGTGGCGAATGTGAAACGCATTTTCTTGCCCTGGCAACCAAGTCGAAACCGAAAGCTGAGGCTACATCCGGCATTAACCTCATTAACCCGACATTCAGCAGAACCATTTCCCTGGCCTGCGATGGCTCTTGTTCTGTTAATTGGAATTGTGGTGCACTGAGGTCCATAAATATGCGCACATAAGTCGCCTTGAATCAATAATTTATGCTTAATTGCAGGATTCTGGAAGAGATTCACATTCACATTATAATAATGTGTGCAAGTGAATTTGTTGGCATATTTTGTCCATAATATATAATAGTATATAATATATTCTTGGCAGTAGGAAAACGCAGCTGCAATTTGACAGATAACCAGTAATTTGCTGACCCAGTTATAAAGCTAATTATATCCGATAACTCAGCAATTCGTTTCAATAATAATTGAGTTAGAGAGCCATAGAATGGATTTTTTCAATTTTCAATAAGCAAGCCAATTTTTGTTTCAGCAATAATTGAATATTTTGCTGAATAATTGCAGTGCGTAGTTGTGGGAAAAGAGATTCTCAATATTGTGTTTGAAAACTAGCAGGAAAATGTTTGTCTGCAACAGATGTCCATAATTTTGATGGAATTTTATGAAATAATTATATAATTTGTGTGTTTTTACCAAATTATTCATTGCTCACTCAATATTTAAAGCTATATTATTGCTTAATTGTGTCATATATAAAGTTTATTGTTATTATTCAATCGTTTGGCCATCTAGGAGTAATGAAACGCACTGTACTAAACACTTGTCGAGATGGGTGGGCAATTTCCCGCCTGAGGAGGAAGCTATATTGGCTTTACTCACCCCCTCAAGGACCCTGCCCATATTCCGGATATATATCTGGCTTTCATCATTTGCCCAGCAAATTACATTCCCATTCCCCCAGTTATTTTCCAGGCGCGTCCTTCGCCTCTGGTGCCATAAAAAAAAGCCCTGGTAATAATATTTCCTTCTTTGCAGATTATTAAACCTTAAACCGTAAACGGAGCAAATACAACAGCCGGCAGGAGCCGGAGCAGGAGCCGAAGCCGGAGCCGGAGCAGGAGCAGGAGGACTCCTTCGCCCTCATCAAAGTAGCAGCCGTAGTAGCAGTCCGAGTGGAGAGCATAAAACATGTGGACAACGGACTGCCCGGGAGCGTTGAAAGCGATTTGCCTGGTGCCGCTGTGGCTGCTCCTGTTCCTCGGTGGGTATTCTTCCACGAAATTGCACGGCCAAGCAATGTAGGTGTAATCCTTTCAGTAATAAGCAGTGAAGAAGGGAAAAGGATAAAAGCCACAGACGGTTTATGGGCTTATAAATCGCTGAAAGTGAAAGTACCTAGTTTCAAAATGAAAGGTTTTTAAGTGCTCTTCACTTACATATTTAATGTTAAGTAAAATAGGTATCAACATATTATCAACTATTCAGCTATCAACCATTAAAGTAAATATAAGTTAAATGGGGAATTCTATATGATTGTCGTTTAACGCGAAGACTGCATTAAAGATCATTCAAATTCATTGCACGGCTATTTTAATTGGACCCATTGACACTGATGACGAGAACTGATACGATAAGCTTGATTTAAGCCAAAATGCGCTTTCAGCAGAATCTTAATCGCATCTCGCATAAATCTACCATCGGTGATTTAAGGCCAAGCACTTGGTGGATAGCTTTTATTTATTTGGAAAATGAAAAGCGACCTTCTTTCGCCTGCAAGCGTACATAATTGATGGCCAGTTTAAGTGATATTTGTACCCTCCTCATGCATACACATAGGTATTAATGGGTCTGCATCCACTGCTTGTTTATTCACAGATTGCGGCATGGTCGGTGGCGAGGTGCCGCCGCATTACTGGGAAACCCCGTACTCGCAGCCGTACTTCGACAACTCCTCGAGGCGTGAGGTCACCGCAACCGTGGGCCAGGCGGCCCTGCTGCACTGCCGCGTCCGGAATCTGGGCGATCGAGCGGTAAGTGGTGGGGGTCAGGACGGCGAGGAGCACCCCCCAGCAATTAATGCGCCATGCGCCCCGAAGGTCTCTCAGCATTATATTCGCATAGGGCATAAGGCATAAGGCATACGGCATAAGGCACAGGGCAAAACAAACGACCTGCGGCGGTCGTGTGGCAGATTTGTAGATTACTTTTAAAAGATTACGCCATAAAGTTGGTGGTTGGACCCCAGACCCACCATTATGGTGGTTGGTCACCCATCTCCGAATGTCTGTGGGTTGAATGCGCTCCATGCGCTCCATGGGCTCCATGGGCTCCACGCGCCCCATTCCAGCGCCCAATAGCACTTTGTGTTTGGCTCGCTCTGGTTTGCACATTTGTAACACGGCTTCGCTTCCGCTCCGAGCGATTTGTTAGCAATGCAACAACACAGGGCAACCGCCCTACGCCTCTGCCTCTGCTTCTGCCTCTGCCTCTGCCCTTTGACCCCTGACCCGTAAGCCAACCCCGCGCCACGCCGCGCCCCGCCCCCCTAACTGCCTGCTCAACCTTTTGTCCCAAGCAAGCGCTCTGTGGCTGTGCAATTATGCGGTGTAATAAATTTTACGTTGTCCGTGTCTTGCCCTCCCCCGGAGATCCCGAGGACCCCGCAGACCCCGCAGACCCCGATTCGCCGCCAGGAAGCGACAACGATGTCAGCAACGCTCGTTCGCCCGCCCAACTTTCAGCAAGTCAGTTGAATTGAGTAATTAACGCCGGGGCTTGGAGCAGGGGAGGATCCAACATGCGGAGCACAACTCTGAACTCTGCCTCGGTGTCCCTAATCCTCCAGCCGAGGCATTGTCTCCCCTTATATGCGGCTAATTGGCGGTGTCTCCAGCACGTTGCATTCAACATTCTCCGTTCTGGGTGCTCGGTGCTCGGCGCTCGGCGCTCGGTGCTCGGTGTTCTGTGCTGCATGCTGCACCAATCCCGACTCGTAGGGATTCATTCTCCAGTCACTCAACGTCCTCCTCGTCCAAGTTTCGTGCTAATTGATTGTCGCAATATATGCACGACATGAAAATTTGCCTCTTAATGGAATTTTTCGCATTTCGTTGCATACTTCGGGGGGCAGACTCAAAAGGAAAAGGAAAGGGAAAAGGAAAAGCCGAAGGAGCACTAAACGAGGCTTAATCGCTTTTCGAAAATGTAGTTCAAGTGAAGTGAACTAGTTCACTTGCCATTGTGCAATTGATTTATGAACAGAGTTTCCACTCCATATTGTTTTCAAATATGTTGCGCACATTAATTAACACATGTACTCGTAATTCTCCGTATGCAACTCAATTGTAAAAACAAATTGTATCCTTTTAGTTAATATGCTTAAAACGAACATTTAAATCGCGAATTCCCCCGCCTTGCGATTTATTAGATTTACTTACCTTTTTGTATTAATCAATCATATCTTTCGCATAAAAACACGCTATTTTAAAGAGAAAATTGCATTACGAATGTGTTAATTGTTTGGCTTCCCTTTTTTTGTGGCTTTTCTGAGCGAATAATCACGGTGTTGACCAAAGTTTCGCCTTGAAACTATTCGCACTGGGGAAATGCAATTAATTTTAATTGAATATTTTGCATTAGCAAACGACCGGTGAATGTGTGTATTTTAATTTAAATATAAATCAAGCGGCTTCTTTATGAACACGGCTTGCCAAGCACTAATCCATAATTAATTGAGCCCAAACAAACGAGAAAATTAAGCAGTGCACAAAGCCGAGTGCTTCATTTTCTCCCTTGGCAAAGTGGAAACCCTATAAGCGAAATCCGGAATGGATATATACTCGTGAAACTATTCTGGGACTGAGCCACCCACACTAAGTAACCCAATTGCAGCCATAAATTAGAGTCCAGACAAAGCCGTAACAGGCAATTAATGAATTTCTAGTTTTTCCCGCCCACAAATGGGAAAACTTTGGGCAACCATTTAAAGTTGTTCAATTTGCTTCGGAGCTAAGGCATCCTTCAGGTGCCACAATTTCTGGCAAGGAGCACAAAGAACGAGTGGCAGGAATCCTTTTAAGCCGTACAGCACACTTTTGCTGCCCCAGAAAAATCCTGCTAATTATACGAACACATAAAAGAGCAATTCTGTTATTATTTTGGGGATTAGCCATGTGAAACGATTTGGAGCCCCAACTGGCCCCACTGAATATTAAGTAAAAACTTTTTATTTCGTCACAAAAACTTTTGCCATATTTCTCTATCGCCGGAGAGATGTCATAAAGCTTAGTCTATTAGGCAAATAGAGCAATTTCCGCTTGGAAAAAAACCTGGCTTGAAAACATTATGATGCATATATAGATGGCAAGTCGATTTTGTTTCACTTTTCCGTTTCAACAGAACTTAGGCTAGTTTAGAGTAGATAATCTTGTTTGTGTCAATATTTAAGTGGCATCTGCAATATGCAATTGTTTTGCGTATCGCATAAAACATCACTGCACGAATATATAAACATATTATAATGTTTACGAAACCGAGCAACTCCCCATTCGAGCACGGAATAATTTTTCATTTGCAACTTTGACAGCTGCATGCATTTTTACGTGCAAGAAAGGCAGCCGAAAAAGGCTTTTATTAAATTTATATACACGTTTTCAAGTATATGTAGGTCAACTTTTTTGCTGGTGCCATCCAAGTGGCAACAAAAGTTAGATTGAATTAATTTTTTGTTTATGAAAAGCAACACAGTTATACAATTGAAAAATACTGAGGCAGCGGTGTATGAAAATAACGAGATGGCTATTTTCCAGCGGTTTTAAATACCTACAGAAATACAGAGATTCTTGCAAATAATGAATATTTCTTTAGGCAAAAGTACAGGGTTTCTAATAAAATAGGACTTATACTCTAAAGCATTCAATAGCTAATGGTTAATGGGCTCAAAGGATTATGGACTTAATGGCCACTTCCTTCTCCGCCAGGTGTCGTGGATAAGGAAGCGCGACCTGCACATCCTGACGGTGGGAATACTCACCTACACAAACGACCAGCGCTTCCAGTCGCTGCACTCCGAGGGCTCCGACGAGTGGACGCTGCGCATCTCGTCACCACAGCCGCGGGATTCGGGCACCTACGAGTGCCAGGTGTCCACGGAGCCGAAGATCAGCCAAGGATTCCGCCTCAACGTTGTGGGTGAGTATTAAGCCCGGGAGTTGGGCGATGAGATGTTAGCTGGCCATTAAGTGGGCGGAGTGCTAATTAATGGCCTGCCCCGTGTGGCTTTTTATTACCTCTCAACGGCAGTGTCGCGGGCCAAGATCCTGGGCAACGCGGAGCTCTTCATCAAGAGCGGCAGCGACATCAATCTCACCTGCCTGGCGATGCAGTCGCCGGTGCCGCCATCGTTCATCTACTGGTACAAGGGCAAGCGGGTCATGAATTACTCGCAGCGCGGTGGCATCAACGTCATCACGGAGCGTTCCACACGGACCAGCAAGCTGCTCATAGCCAAGGCCACGCCGGCGGACTCGGGCAACTACACGTGCTCGCCGAGCAGCTCAGGTGAGTTCCAGTTCCCAGTTCCAGTTCTATGTCCACGTGCTCGTCCCAACCGGACCTTCCCACCCCCACTCGCTAAAATTTGATTGCCAAAAAATGAGCACAGGAGACAGGTAACTAAAAGCTGCTCAGCAACTGGCTGTAGTTTGGGTGGAGATTAATCTTTAATTTAAGCAAAGTTGTAAAAGTCTTAGCAACTCGTTTAATTCTTAATTTAAAGACAAGCCAGTGCGCCGAAAATAGCAGCAATCCTCGAACAAGTCTTCAGAACTTTTTGAGCCTCTCGGAAGTGAAATGGAAAACATGAGTGATGCTTCATTAGGCAGAGTTTTTCCGGGTGGGCGTATAAAGTAATTGATACCTTTTATAAATAACTCGCTGTCTGCGTTGGATATTCTAATGGGTGGAGTTTATTGCCATGCATACCTATTAACCTTGTGTGCAAAGTTTGCATTCTATATTTGAAACTCGTATAATTTCAAGTACTTTAAGGACAGGCCTTGGAACCTACTTAAGGTATCGAGTAACAATTTATAATGCAGTTTATTTTATAAATTATTCTGTATGTTATGTTCTGTTCAAAATAACTACCTTAGTAAGCAAAGCATCAATGCAGTCATTTTATACGTTTTCTGTGGACTTTGTGGTACACAAATTCCATACCTTTGAAAGGACTAGAGTCCTGAATTCGGCGAGTGTGCCCGGGGCAATTAATGAGACTTTGCGACCTGCGGCATTTTCAGCGCCACATTCATTTCCCGCCACTCCCACTCGTTGCAGATTCCGCCTCCGTGGTGGTGCACGTCATCAACGGGGAACATCCGGCCGCCATGCAGCACGGCAACAGCAGCGCCAGCTGCCTGCGTCCCCTTTCAGCCACGTCCGTGCCTTTCGTCCTTGCCACCTGGATGTCGATGACGGTGGTGGTGGCGGGTGTCGCCTGGAACTGTAACTTCAACGGCAACTGGAACTGGAGTCCCGACTGGCGCTGGCACTGGAACCGTAACCGTAACTGGAAGTGGAGCAACCTGGCCGCCGGCCTAGTGGGTCTCTGGAGCTGGAGCTGATCCGGAAGGCAGTCTCGCACAGATGCCGCTATTGGTAGTCTAGGCCGCAAAAAGCTGAGCAACAGTCCCGGCCAAGTTGGGACTGAATCACTCCTCCCCAGGTGCATTTAATGAGAGCGGCGGAGGAGCGTCTTACGAACTAGTGTGTACATATACAGTGTGTCCTTCAACGAGTATTATCTATAAGACATCCCCGAGCAGGCAGGCAGTATTACGAAAGCAGTTTTAATCAACCACAGTCAACAGGAAGAGTCCAGGCCACATGCACTATTCATACGCAGGAAAATTAATGAGAAAGTATAACGTGAGGAAATCCCAGCAGCTGTTCACCCAAAAAGCAGTGTTTTCATTGTATATCATTTGAAATTCATTTGGAATTCGTTTTACACAGGGTTATAATCACCGCAAAACCGGCCAAAAGTCAGCAATTATAGAGAACCTTTCGGTTTACAGTATCATTTGGGTTTATTGAAGCTGAAATGTCCGATTGTATATATACAATACACAAACATAAATAATTTAGGCCCTCGTTTGTTTATTTATTCATACCGAAATCAAACACCCTGCACGTTGGGAAGTGAAGTGAAGTGAATAGATGGGGAATGTAGCCCCGGCTATATTTATATAAATATATATATATATATAGATGGTTATTCAGTGTATATGGATAAGTTTTTATCTGGTTGTCAGCCGCAAAATTGTTCTACGTAGTCCATCATCTAGTTACTGTGTAAAATATTCATACTTGATAATTGTACATTTAGAGGTCGGTTTTAAGCGGTCTTGATAAGACTTTTAAGCAGTAAGAGCGAACGGATCGATTCGATAGCGGTTCAACCCAAACCAAATAGCGAAAAGAAAAACTTACACAAATTATTAAAACTAACGAAAAGAAAGGTAAATGAAGCTAGCCTAACCGGAGTCAAGTATGTTTTTCTGTTCAAACAATGCAAAAATAAACGAACAATGTTTCTCCATAATAAATGAAAATATGGATATGGTTAAAAGAAAGAAAATCGAGGCGTGTGCGCTCCGAGCGTTTCTCATTTCATTAAGATGGGGTCATGTGGCAGCTTAACGAGCCGCATAATGGAAAGGTATGGAAAGGGTAAGCGGAAATTGGGGGTGGTACAAGTTTTTATCCTATTATGGCAGCATTTAATTAACGTCCGATTTGGTGGCCCGTATGCGTAGCCAGAATCGCTTCGATCATCTTCATTATGCATACGCCACGTTGGCCCGCAAATCCGACAGCTACTGGCCACATTCGGTGGCAGCCACAATCCATGGCCACTGCCGCAGTGCCAATGTGCCCCCGAAAATGAAAGACTAATTAAGCGGCTTATTTGCGCGTATTAATAGACCGACTTGTGGTCAGCTCAGCATGTGTTGTGTGTGATGTGTGTGTTATGGGTGTCATGTGTGTGTGTGTGCACGTTTGGTTCGACAAAAAGCGAGGTGGCACTGAAAACCCAACTAGCAACTGGCTAAACCAACAAGTATTTATATTTCGATTTAAAAATAGCAAAAAAGCACCCTACACAAACAAGGACACCAGCTACACGCACACACTTACAAACTATGGCCACTGCAGATACATCCGAATGGACTTATAACACTGTACAGAAGCTTACGTGACAGGGATTTGGGTTTTGTGCGGGGGGGTGGGGTGAAAAAGGGTGCAAAAGTCAAAGGAAAATAAATGGTTTTTCAGCTTTTATTTACTTGAGAGACACAGTCCCGAAATGGGGGATAGAAAAAAAATTAGGGGAACGGAATGCAGCCAAGGATGAGGTTGATGATGCGCCAGTGGAATCAATGTAAAGGTCACAATTTATTCAATTGCCTTTTGCCAAGATATTTTTATGGCGTGTTCATGTGCCTGGACACCCGCTCAGACGCTCAGACACTCAGCCGCTCACTGATATTGGCCATGGCCAGTCAGCCATCCAGGAGGAGCAGACCTAATCCCAAATCACAACGGAATTACAAACTGGTAATGGTTATGTGGCGGAAGAAGATGAAGAAGCAGAGGGTCTCGGAAGCCGAGACTTTTGGCCCCCAAACCCCCGGCACATAATGGCCAATTGATAGCCAAAAGGCATTAACACGCCAAAGAAATTCCCCAGGCTAGAACAGAGATGTTGCCAAAAAAGCGAGCAAATTTCCAGCAAACACACACATACCCAAACACATAATCACACACACACACACACACTCACACACACCCACACACACTCACACACACTCACACACACTTGCAGAGGGGAGACGGGGAAAATATTAAGTTCAAATGTAGCAGAAATCCAAAATACGTGCCATGACATAGAAAACAGCACTGCCAAAGGGGCCCATACATGGGGGTGTGGGGCAGTGGGGGTCCTTGGGACATCGTAACCAATCCCTCGGCCACGCCCCCTTTTGATCCACCCCTCTAAATGAAACTAACTCCCCTGTTTAGGTGCGGCGTGCGTGCGTGAAGCTAAAATCACGTCCGATTCGATGCGTTGCGTTGCCACGAGAATTTATTGGGGAAAGGTCGGCAAATTCATACATCGATATTTTTTCAGATACCCCACCTGATGTTAAAGTGTGCGTGAGGGGGCTGCACGGAGAGAAAATGTGCTGTAAACTCAGGAACTGATTGATGTTTCTGGTATATCACATATTCTGGTCCTGCAAAAAAACCGGTAACAACTAAAATATTACCCATATGTATATTCTTTGTTTAATTTAAAATTATTATTTAGTACAACTTCGTAATTTCTTGACATTTCCAATAGAGAATCGACCATATGTAAGTCCTACTCTGTGGCCCTGCTCTACTTTAGTTATAACCTATAGTTAAATGCTAAATGTTATAAGCAATCAAATGAAGCCTTGACATCACTGCAATCGGAAGGAAAAGCCATGATAGCCAACCGTATTTGTCCAAGTGCAAGAGTGTGTTCAGTGAAAAATTCAATATGAAATGCAGGCAGCAAGTGGAAAGACGTAGACAAATGGCCAACCGTCTGGTAAGCGGATGAAAATGACTTACGCACCGAGAGCGTAACAACTTACCTGGCCAGTTCCGAAGGACTCTTAAAAGCGTTAAATATTTTACGATATGTGCAACTTGACTAGCCCCCTCGACTAGCTCCCTCGACTAGCTCCCCTAAGCATCCGCCTCCGCCTCCGCATCCGCATCCGCATCCGCATCCACATTCACTTTGGAGCCCCCTTTGTACCCCGATTCGGGTGCTTTTGGCTCAAAAGCGAACGAGTGGCGTAGTTAATGGCTCAGAAGCGCACGAACGAATGCAGGGCAACAACAACTGGGCCAAGTAATGGTAGCAGCCAGAGGAAGTTGGAGAAAAGTAGCAAATAAATTTATGAAATTTTCATCAACATTTTTGACAACAACAAACGCATTGAAGACGCAGCGGGCGTTGGGCGTTGGGCGTTGTGCGGTGGGCGAAGAAAAAACATTTGTAAATGGAAATTGAAATATACCATGAAAATTGTTTAAATGCATGGAAAGTGCTCAAGTGCGATAGGAAGCCAGAGTGCGTAGAGAAAAACCACCGGAACACAGGAAAAAACAGAGCGATTTTAGCTGACAGACCCTTGTCAAAAGTATCTAGTAAATACATTTCATATTATCTATATTTTATCAAGCGATTAAAGTCCAAATGGGATTATGTTCGTGTATATGCGTTGATATGCAGATGTTATTGTAACGTAACACTATACAAAATAAAAAGTAAATTTGTTAGCTTACCATAACTCTTCTAATCCAAACACTTTTCGCCCCTGAACTATAATTTGGCAAGCAAAAGCACCGGGAAAGCGATGCAAAATGATGGAATTAAATCGTTGAAAAATTTGATTTTTCCCTGTGCTGTGTGTAAGTTGGGAAAATCAAAGAAGGAAAACCAGCCAGGCACGTCATGGCAAATGGAAAGCGACAGCAACAACAGCAGCACAAACAACAACAACAACGAGTGGCTAATGAAATCTCTCAAGTGCATGGAAATTGCTAATCGGATGTGTGGGTGTTTGTGTGTGTGCGTGTGCGTGTGCGTGCGAGCGAGGCGGCGCGGGAAAGAGGAGAGCGAAGTGTCGGAAATGGCGTTTAAGGGAATAAGGGGGGGTGCTGGGAATGGGGGCCCTCAAAGGGGGGTGGGGGGACTAAAAGCCAAGTGAAATTGCTGCAGCCAATTGCATGGAAAGTACGCACAGGATGCACCCGAAAGTTCCGAAAGTTGCCACAGCAGTTAGCAACGGATTAAGCGAATCAAGCACAATCAGATAATCCCAATCCCTTTCCCTTTCCCACAGAAATTACAAATGAATTAAGCACAAAACTTTCGGGGATAATATCTCAATTTCTGCCCACTTCGCCCCCTAATCCTCGTACCCCTTCGATTCACTTCGATGCCGCCTAAGACTTGGATGATTTATGATCCAAATCCGCATTTGCATAGATACATTTATCGATGTGCCCAGGTAAACAAAAGATGGTGGAGCACAGGCCCCCATCTTTTGGGCCCAATCAAATATTTGTTTAGCTCGAAGCGGGTACCAGTGTGTGTGTGTGGGTGCGGCGGCTGTTAACGGGAACGATATCGGCTTAATTCCGTTGGCTTTCCATATTGCTTCTGACAGCAGATCAATCGAGTGGAAAATGTTTCGACTGGCGCTTTGGGGGCAATCGGTTTATCGGATGTCTCCATTATATTTAGCCAATAATTGGCCCACAAGCAGGTATTACTCCAGCCCGTGGATCCACCATCCCCTCCCATCCCCCTCCGCGCTATTGAGATCCAAGGATAACTTTATAAAGTGCTGAAGCACAAGGTGAGATTGCATTAGGAACTGTCAATGAATGGACCGAAGTCAAGACAAAGGAACCACAAAATTGCTGAGACTTTCAAAGCAAAACAAAGGCACCAGTGGCTGCACAGAATGGTGGTGGGGGGAGGGATGGGGATGGGAATGGGGGCTTTCGACCAGCATAGCAAAGCAGCCACTTGTGGAGAGGGGGTGGTCGTTCCGGCGGGTAGTGGGGGAAGTGGGTTTGAGGGAATGCAGGTGGAATGGCCAGCAATGTCTGTTTGTCCCAACAATTGGCCCAAAGCGTTCTATTGTGTTCCGCAGTAGCTCCGCAACCCCCTCCCCCCACCCCTTGGCTCTTCCTTTCTGTGCTTTGGACTGCTCATGTTACCCCCAAGAGCCCAACATTCCCCCACCTCCCCCTCTCACATCTTCCTACACGTTGAGTAAATATTACATAATTTGTTGTACAAATCAGACAGCCCTCGAAGAATTGTTAACTATCAGTACGTAACATATTTATATTTTCATTACAAGCAATTGGTATATGGTAATTTCAACATGATTTGCCTAATGTGCCCGAAATGAAAATGATAACGGTTGAATAATACGATATGTCATTCATTTTTCACATATATATAATTTATCACTATATATGTATATATATTTATACATCACTATTGTTACTTGTGTTATTTGCAATATTGGTTTGAGTGTCATTCCATTTGCCTCTAGTGTCATTCCAGATACATGTAGTCACTCATACTTTTGTTTCAGTGCATAGATACAGAAAGCGAGAGCTAGAGACTTCTCAGCTCAAAACGATAAACAGACTGACAATAGCAGTTGGAGAAGCTCCTTCAGCTTACGGAATTTAATACAAAATACTCGATGCTCCATACCGAAAAATCGTCGTCGCTTATTCCCAGGCCCCAAATCTGGAACCCCCTAGATCCCATCCCATCCCCATCCTCCATGCCAAATCTAGTAACCCAATGAACCCCTTTTCGGTACCGACTCTTTTTCTCTCATTTTGGGGTAGCACGTTTTTATGACTTAATGCTAACAAACGCATCCACGTGCCAAAATAATCGCCCGACTCTTTCTGTTGACTCGGCTCATTGTGCCTCGGCTTTGGACCAATTTTGTTGCCAATACGTTTTAGCCATGTTTGTACAAAACGCAAACGGATTTGCCAATGTTTATGCCATGGATTATTGCGGCATGCGTAAGCCTGTCTACGTGTATTGGCCACCCAAACGCCCAGCGACCGCCCAATTTTCCGGGTTGCAAGTGAGTGTGTGTGTGTGTGTTTGTGTGCGGGAAATCCGTGTGGCCAGAAAAGTGTCCAAGACCATAAAGCCCGAGCTATGACTATGGCCAGGTGCCCGGACCGATAATAATAATAATAATAGGCCACCGGCAATGGAAATGGCAGCATGAGCGTTAGCGGCAGCGGCTAAAAAGCCATCAAGAAATTTATGGCCCAAAACTGTGAGGGTCTTTAAAATTCAACCCATTTCGCCGAATGCCAGATTTGATGCTGATTTGGGTGCTGGTGCTCCACCAGCATCCGGAGATCCTCTCTGCCATCGGTTGCCTTCTACTGCAGCTGCCAATTAGAGAGCTATGTCAAATTGTCTTCCAGAAAGAAAGAGAAAAAACCAAAAGGAACCAAAGTGCTGCGAGTGGAGCATCAGCGTAGTTATAATGCGACATTACAATAAAAAGTGCGCTTGTAAGCTGACATGCAACATTGCTGCAATTTTCAGGAACTACTGCCACTGCAGAAGATGCGATGACGACGACTCTGATGACGAATGGGAGTAAAGAAGCATGAAAGCCGAAGGGAAAATAGTGCGGGGGTTTTCCGCGTGGAGATCCTGCTGACTGGGAGTGGGGGTAAACTCAACAAGAGATTGAGTGGAATGCTGGAAATAACGAAGGTTGTCGCTTAAAGCTTTGACAGCTGCTATTGCGTTGCGTCGCTGGGAGCAATTGAATTTTTGTATCTAGTAGGGGGCTTAACCCCCTAATGCCGACGCAAACAGGATTAGATGCCATGCCAGCTGATTGCCCATTCGAGGACCATCAGGACTCGGTTAATTATTCAAGAATGGCAAACGGAAAGCTGCAAGCTGCAAGCTGCAAGTTGCAAGTTGCATGTGGCCAGTTGGCCAGTTGGCAATGCATTGCCCAATTCCAGTTGAATATGCAAAGGCACGTGGCGCAATCAAGGCAAGACAGTACTAAAACCAACTGACTCAGTCGATTAATTTGACTGGGCTTTACATACACTTTTGGCCAAAAAATTGCTCACTTTAAGTCTCTTGCGATATTCTGCCTCACTTCCTTGCTTTAAATTGGAAATAGCCGGCATTCCATTCACATGGAAAATGTAGCTACCATATGCGCTTTAAATTTCACATATACAGTTTAGTAATTATACATTTTTTAGTCCATTTTAAAAATCCCTTTCGGGATTCCCTTTTGCCATAGTTTTTCACACAGTTGAACACGCATGGAACATCAAATAAATTGGGAACTTTTATGAGTACCCTTTTGCAGCATAACCATTTAATTATCCTTGCCCTCCAGCTGTCCCCCTTACAAATGTGCAGATGTGTGTTGAACATTAAAATGTCCGCACCGGAAGCGAACACTCAAATAAAAACAAGAATACGAAGAATAGACATTTGAATCCACCAAATAAAAAACAATGTAGAAATATGAGCGAACAAGAGGCCAGAAAATCGAGTTATGCAATCGTCATGAAATCAGCAAACATTTTGCATGTACTATGTACTATTGGAAGCAATACAATTTGCGCAAATTGTGAAAAATCGGAGGCCATTTTTGTGCTTTTATACACATGAGCATTTTAAATATGTACAATCGTTATTTACCTTATAAATTGCACTTAAATATGTGCAATCAATGTGTTTACACTTTATTTACATCACTTCATTGGAGCATCCTCGTTTAAGGTTAATTAAACAACTATAAATGGATGTAGACATTGCTTCAAATTGAGTGATTTCTGTAGAAAAGGCTTGAACTTTGTTCTTTTGTGGAAGATTCACTGTTGACTGGGCAACACAAGGGATTCCATACCATTCATGTGGTTGCCATCAACTCAGTTTTTGATGCTCTTTTAACTGCGCCATCTGGCAGTTGTGCCAGTCATAACCGAACACCATTTCCACGTTCTATTTCAATAAGCGAAGGAATCAAAAGGCACTGTATTTGAGCCAAATTTCTATGTAGTTCCCTGCTAGTTTACTGACTTCGCTTGGCTTCGGTTCATTTGGCTTCCACATTGTTCATTTCCTGATGAGCGTGTAAAAAGCCGAATATTACCTGCGGCTGACTCCTTGTGGGTGCATATGTGTGTGTGTGTCTGTGTGTCTGCGTGTCCGTGTGGGTGTGTGGCAGTAACCAGGGCATTATCACAGTTATTCCATTAGAAGAGAGTGTGTCTGGTTGGTGGGTGCTGGGCGGTGGGTGGTGACCTACGCAGTTAAGAGTTGGAGGGTGGAGCTGGAGGTGTCGTCGTTAATGGGTTAACTGGCAGCACGAATCGCTTCATTTCATTCGACACATAAGACAGGCATTTCATTCTGCCCCCAACCCCCTCCCCCCCCAGTGCAACAGAATGTGGAGCAAGATGGTTTCGGGACCAGAATTTGGCCCCAGGATGGTGAGCAGTAATGGGTGGGGGTGCTTAAGGGAGCGGCTGCTTTTTGGTAAATGGCCTGCCGTATGCTCATTTGTATTGGCTACAAATACAATTTGATAGTCCTTGTAGTGTAGCTGCTCGTCCCACCTTTCATTTCCTTCTCGACCATGTCCTGATGCTCTGCTTTTGCCACTCCTGTGGCTGCAGGCGAATCATACACAAACACACAGAAAAAATTCCAATCGTTTTGTACCTCTATGGGTGCAGCAGCTTCAGAAGCAACCATCGGTGAAATTGTTCGGCTCATGGAAGTGGAAGAATTGAAAGTTCGAGTTAAGGCGTCTCAGGTCTGCCACCTTGATGAACCTATTAAATTATAAGCGATTACGTTCGTTAACTTAACCCTGTGCACTAGCGCTATGAGGAGAGTCACTACATAATGGTATCAAATTGCTATCATTACTTGTACCTTATTCGTTATACAGTATTACAGGTCTCTAGTAATTAAAATAATTGGGTCTAATTGGCTACAATTATCATAAGTGACACAGTTATATGAACAACGTGTATTTCACGTAAGGCATATTCGTGGGAATTACATTTTTCCAAGTAACGCTGAAGTGGAACTTCATTAATATGTAAAACCTCTTAAATTTCCAAAACAACTTTGTTGTAATTCCAATTTCTCAAGAAACGCCTCGGAGATTTGAGGTAAATGTGCCAGCTGATGAGGTATGATGGCAAAATATTTGACAGGACAATCGGATTGTAAAAAATAGACCTTCGCATTTTCATGTTTCTATGGTTCGTCCTTTATCTATTCTGTGTGCTCCTTTAAAATATGTTCATTGGCATCAGGTAAAGGCATTGATTTTGGGTTTTCGCAAAGTACTTTGTTTAACAAATCGTAGGCCATAAATTCCTATCGAATTCAATTGTCTGCCGGCTTTTTTTCTTTCTGTGCTACCGACACACACACACACACACACGTATATAGAAAAGCACCCACATTTCGATGTGTACGTGTTCAAGGCAGCAAGCAGAAAACAGTTAGCCAAGGCGGTAACCGAAGCGGTGGGGGCAAGGGGGGCAGGGGCGGAGGGGCGGAGGGGCGGAAGGGTGGCGAACGGAATGGCTGGGCGGTCCACACAAATTGCGCACCACCAACGAATCTCCACCGCTTGCTAGCTGGTACACCTAGGCGAATGCGTTATAATAATACGTATACGTATGCACATAACGATGGCCAGAACAGAACGAAAAGCAGTAGCAAGAGCAAAACAGAAGGAAAAGGAAATGGAAAAGGAGGAGGTGCAGGACAGGACCAGAAATGAGGAACAAGGGTTGCGGGGCAAGATAAAAAGTTGAAAATAAATTTTTATTGTTATGGGGCTTACACACACATACACACATATACACACACACATACACACACACCGGGCTCGTCTCGAATGTCCTTGTATCTGTTTGCGTGTTTGCGACACTCATTTTCTGCAGATGTCTTTTATGTGCGGCTCTGTATGCGTGTTGCTAGCCATCCTTCCTTTTCCATTTCCATTTCCATCCCCACCTCAGCACCCCTTTTCATTTTTCTGTTTCCCTCTGGCTCGGAAAATCCAATGAGAACATGTGTACTTAACATAAATCGCTCACTCATTGAAAACAGTTGCATAAATACTGAACCCAGAGGGGGCGGTGGTGCGGAAGGGTAGTGGGGTTGGTTGGGAAACCCCAGAAGAAAACCAGAAACGGAAACTGAAACCGAATCAGTAACCGAATCAGCTGAAGTTGCAACTGCAATGCAAAACATTTATCGATTGCCACATGGCGAAACTATCTATGCACACTTTTTGCCCCCTCCAAGTCCCCTAGGCCCCAGATGCCCTCCCCAAAAAACCCCACTTACACCCCACCAGTTTCCTTTCTGTATTTCGCACCGCCCAGCCCCGCCCACTTTCCCGGAACTCGCACTCGTTCAGCCGCCCCACGTGTGCAGAAAGTTTTGCCAACAGTTTTAATTTCCCATAATTACACAATTACAAAGCGCAAAGTTTTCAGCACACGCCACGCCCCGCGCCCCACGCCCCACGCCCCACGCCCCACGCCTCCTTGCCGCCCATCTACCGCCCTCATTCGACCACGCCCCTACACAATGCCAACTGCGCGTCATGGAAATGAGCAGTCAAAAAAACAATGAAAAAAAGTATAAGGAAAGCGGAAAACTAAAAAAACAGCAGGAAGCGGATGGCTGATGGCGGATTTATTCCGATGCTAAATCGAAGCTTTAATGCCCTAGAAGCTCGTTGAGGATTAATCGTCTATCCGGCAATTAGTTAATCTCTTGCGAAGGTTGGTTCGCTCGTATCTTCAAGGATAAATCCCCGAAATGGCAGGGTTGCCTTCATTAATATTTAACTAGTGGGGTTAATGGTAGGTGTGTGGGAAGAAATCTTTTTATAGTGCACATATGTTTAAAGTACGAACCACATGTTCGCTTGTTTATGTATGTATTCAAGCATTATAGAATGCTTAATCAATAATCCGATACCTATTGAGTAATGAAAGTATTATGTTACGGATAAGAGTTCAATGTATATATTGCTGCATTGAAACTCTAGCCACACACTGATTGTTTCGTTAAGCTAATCGCGAAATTGTTTGTGACTCTCCGCTTACTTTAATACCGAATATCGAATCAGTCTATAGCGCTTTTCGATCCGATCGTTATCCCCCGATTTGGTGGCAGGGTATAAGCGGAGCATAACAACAGGCAAAGTGAGCAAAAACTTTTGTGCATTGCTCACACTCACACTCACACTCACACTCGCACTCGCGGCAATCCGGCACACATGGATAGTCAGGGAGACAGGAAGAGTGGACGGACACGTAGGCAAAAGTATTTATTGAAAACTGTTACCGTTAGCAGCCAACCTGAGCTCGCCGCCCCACTTTGCAACCTGCCACCACCCACTATCACCCTTTCATCGCCGGTCCGCAATGCCTTTCACACTTTGTGTTCGAATGGGTTTCACTGTGTTCGTTTGGTCACATACACACACACACGCACACACACAGAACAATCAAGAGCCCGTGTGTGAGTGCATTCATTGCAATGGGCGTGGCAGAGGCGGAGGACGGTGGACGGTGGGCGGGGGAACTGATGGAGATACGTTGCCAAATGACAATGCGACAATGCTGCCCGGCAGCGAAGCCACACTACGAAAAATGCCATAAATAAATCAACGTTATTCTCAGCAAATCGAGAACACCCATAGGACCCCGCACTTTAAAGTGGATTCGCTTTTAGATAAAAATAATAGAATTTCCAAAAAATCTTGATCCGAGGATTTCATTTGGAAAATAGAGTGCTTAGATACATTCTCGAGCACAACAACCTCATTACTACGACTACATCAAGTAAAATGCCATATACTTGCATGCTAAGTAGGCGTAACCCCATTGTGAAAGCAATTAACCAGTGCTAATAGTTTTAATTTACTTTAAAACCAATTGAATCCGTTGGTGCTTAACACAAAATAAACAATACAGATGCATATGCCATCGCTTAAAATCTATTTAAATCTGTTTTAGTCCTCTAAAGGCCACATAATCCACATAAAATGTATAAATACATAATAGGCACATTTAGAAGATTATCCTACTTGTCAATAACTAATAACTATTTTAGCGCATCGACTGCAATAATAAATATTGATATTTATTTTCCACTTTCAATGAAAAAAAATTGGGGCTCACATCTACTTTGGATATATTCTTGCAGTGCATTTGCGGCGCCGACTGTTGACAGTGGCTTTTGTTGGAGATTTTAAAATCAATTGTAAATGCAAGTTATACGCGCATATCCTTTAAATCAGGCAGCTGTCCTGTCGCTGTCGCTTTCGCATTTCCCCCTATCTGAGCGGCCAGTATCCTTGCCAGCCGGATACATAATCCCAGGCACTATTTAATTTTCAATTGAAAGGCCAGCAATTTATTGGTCTTCTTGGAAAGTTCTCGCACCTACTTCCCTTCTGCTCTGCTCTGCTCTGCTCTGCTCTGCTCCTCCAGCGAAGACAATCAAAAATTGTGGCACGGGCTTACAAGTTTTCTCGTGTCATAATTTATGCCATGCCAATAAAATAGACGCCTCGGCAGTGGCCATCAATTTCTCAGCTCTAGTCCCAAAAATTTCAATTCGATGTGCGTAGATCCTATGCCCTGCGCCTGCTTTTCATGCGGCATGGAGCACGGAGCACGGAGCATGGAGCATGGAGCATGAGGCATGGGCCACTGACTGGAGGCACGAGCGGATCCGGAGCCGGAGCCGGAGGAGCTGTAAGAGATGTGGCAGGCCAACCAGGGCCACGCCACGTTAATTATGCATGGGGTTAGCTGCCAGAGCTCGGGCCAAAGTAGGCCACATGGTTACGAGGAGCTCTGCATGCTGCGATGGGCGGAAGAGCCGGGCGGCGGGAGGCTGGGTGTCCTGGTGTTTGGGGGCGGTTGGGATGCTTGCCACTGGGCATGGGTTATGTATGTGCGGCATGCAGCGAACTTTTAATCCGCTTTAACTAAAAACATTTAAATTTTCCCGGGCAGCGCCAGGGGGTAGGCGAGGTGGGGTGGTGGCAAAATGCCCAAATACCCACTGCAGCCACCAACCATCAGCCATCCACCATCCAACACCCACCAGCCACCCACCAGCCACCCACCCACTCATCCAGTCATCCACCGAAAAAATGGAAAATAAATAGGAAAAATGTGTAAAGCTTATACTCTGCCGCAGGGAAAAGTAGCTGGAGCTGGACGAAAATGAAAAGTAGATTAATGACAAGCTGATCCTCTGGTGATTTCGGTCCGAGTTCGATACCAACGAGTGCGGATTGTACGCTCTAAGAAATGCTACTTTGCAGATTGTAAGATATTGGTCGAAATACAGAATGAATAGAAAATGGGAACTGTTGCGGATTCTTAGCTTTTCTTAAATTTTCAACCAGATTTTAAGAATTTATTACTAATTATCAGTTGGTAAAGCGGAAATTTAAACCATTTGGAAAAAGTTTCGCATTGGAAGAGTACACCCACATAATGCGATTAAGCTTGTTTGCATAATCAATTTGTTGAAAAATTAATTAATCAAGTGAAGTTAACGGTGTTAGGTGTATAAATTGAAACAATGGAAGGGGCTTAAACACATATGATTACATTTTACATAATGAGAGAGATAATTGTTGTGTTTTCATACTGCTTAACAGGGCAAAGTGGTAATTCAATACTCTTTCCAACTTTAATAACCAAAATGTTTGCTGGATGACACTACAAAATGAAAAATTGGCAAAAGAAACTTATAAACAATTAATGTTGCATTTGTTACAGATTGTACATGGCTCCTAAAGTCTGAAGTGATCCATTGATACCCTACAAACTTGCGATTGAAATAATACCTTTTGCTAGGCCAGAATAAACTTGTTGGCTTTCAACAAAAGCGCACGTTTTTTTATTTCAATTATGTATAAAAAGAAGTCTGGAATTTCTTTACCAAATGGATCACATATATTTCCAATCTAGCTGTAATTAAATCGACCGATTTGCATTCAATGCTTTTGCTACATCCATAGGATTTAAAACGAGATAAATAAAATGAAATCTCCAGCGGATTGATATTGAAAACGTATGCCAATTTTAAGATATTTCAATTTCAATATAGGACTGGATCCGATTTCAGCCACTTTTCACACCCCGTTTTTCATTATGAATTTTCAAAATGAAATCGATTTTGCGGCGGCGGATACCTGACGAATATTTGATTTGCCAACTTTTACCAACTATTTGACGGCGTAGTCGGGCGGAAAACGAACTCAATTAAAAAGGATTGAATGCCGAATATCTGTGAACTATTTAGTATGGAAATGCTTTTAATCCCTGCCAAAAACGCTGCCTGGCAGCACACAAATCTTGCTCTGCTGACTGGGGCAAGAATTCAAAATATTTTATTGATTTGTTAATATATATATTTTCTGATTTCATTTGGCCTTCTTTTCTGCCACAAGCACGCACACACACACACACACACACACACACACACATATTCGTGTCGCACAGCTTGGCAAATTCTTGTTCAATAAGGAATCTCGACGATTCGTTTTCCCTGTCTACCCATCATTCCCTATCACTTTACCCAACCTCAGCCTTTCTCAGTGCATGTGTTGTTCGGTTTTCCGCAAATTCATTTCATTTTCTTAGCTTTTTCGCTGTCGGCAGTGAGTGATTTTTTTCCCCGAACTCCCTGCAAAACCCCCCAAAAAAGTGTTTACTTTTTTCCTCTAATGAAGGACGCGCTTTGAAAGCCGCAAGCTGTGAAGGGGCAAGGAAGGCGAAAGTAGGCGAAATTCTGTGTGCTAATCACAACTTGCAGCTAAGCAGCTTACAGAACTTGTTTCCTACTGTAATTTTTGCCACTTTACTCGGCTCGAATGGCTGAAGTTGGTCGCTGCAGAACAGCTGCGAAGCATTTAAGGAAATTTCATTTTTTCCGACACTTCAGCGCGACGACTTCTATTTGGGCGCCGCTTCGGTGTCAAATATACTTGGACAACAGATTACAATAAACAATTTTTCATGGCAGAAACAGCAGCAGCAGCAGCAGCAGCAACAGCAGCAGAACGAGCAACATTGACAGCAACAAAAACCAGCAACAAAAACCAGAAAGGGAGCCGCAGGACAACCACAGGACCGCAGGACAGGGCGAAGTAGAGACCATAACTTAAAATTTGACAAATGTATGTGACACTTACAATTAGTATAAATTGACTGGCGTGTTGAGTGGCCCCACTCACACACACGCACACACATAGACGAGCTCACACCGACAATGACACCATGACACCAATGACACACGCACACACCTCAACCACCCACCACCCACCACCCACTGCATATTCCATTGCCATTGTCATTCCAAGAGCAGTCCTGCTGGCGAACCGCACAATAGAGCGAGCGGAGAGCGACAACAATGTCACGGCATCTGCTATTGTCAGGGCACAATACGCCGATTTGCATTACTATCTGAGGGGGCGGATACAGGAGTTGCGGGTTATCCTGAAAGAGCGAAAAGGATATTGGCCAGCTTCACTACTAGCTGATAAGTTGGAGAGCTCAAGAAAACGGAGTTGAGTTTGAAATGGGAGTTGAGTAATTAAGTAGGACATAAGATATTGGAAAGTAATATAGGATATACTGGTATACTGGTATATAATGGTACCTTGAATACCACATCTAAGTGATAGAAAACACCTTGCAATTCATTGTCAGGCTCTTCATATGTCTCACACATACACGTATGTATGGAATAGAAGGAACATTCAATATTTTTACGATTTTTTGGTTTCCGCTCAATGCAAAATATAATTCAAATCCATAATTCAGCGTAAGCCAGTAGCAACCCCCTCTACAGCTGAGTAATAATACATTTATTTGCCAACTTTCGACCAGCGAAGTGAACTTCCATCAATTTATGCCAATTTCAGCATGTGCGCTCGACTAAATCGTTTAAAAATGGATGCAAATTAAATTCCCTATTTTGCCAAATGGAGGTGGAAAGTTTTTTTTTTTTCGCAACAGCGGAAACGACCAAACAAAGCATGTCGATGGCCAAACAAAAAACCACGTGGAAATTGGGAAAATTTAGTTTGTGGTCATCCGGCCAGGGATCAAATATTCATTGCAACCCGTACCTTGTTGCAATTCCTCGACCCACCCTCGCTGATCGGTGTGTGTGTGTGGGTGTGTGTGGGTTTGTGTGTGTGTGGGCGTAATGGTGTGGATGTGTGTCGCATGTATTTACTTCATATACAAATATATCATCCAAGTTTAAACTGCCGCAAAGGCTAAGGGCAATTGCTTTTGACAGTTATGCACAAATTTATGAGACAAAGTGCTGAGAATGGCGGCTGTGTGGTGGATGGGGTATCGTGGTATCAGGGTATCAGGGTATCAGGGTATCAGGGATTCCCCGGTGGTTGAGCCCGGACTTTAATTGAGTGAATCTAAGTGTGTGCACACACACACACACAAGCACACTTAACCTGCTTTCCAAGAAGCAGGCCGCCCCATCTACTCCCATTCGCACACGTGGACATCTCGAGGTGAGGTATCAGAAATTACTTACAATTCAAAACAAACTTTTTGGCGCACAGCATCCTAAATTTGTAAGTCAACAATGGGCGTGTGAGAAGCAATCAGGGGCAGGAGTGGCCTAAGCGTTAGCCCAAAATCCGAAAATGTCGCAGTGAAAAACTTGTGGAAGGGACTTGCGGCCAAGAGGCACGACGGCAAGGACTTCACGAACTGCAAAAGTGAAGAAAAATTGTGCAAAACTTTGGCTGATTTCGCCCAGTGCGCTTCATTTATTTCAACGATTTGTTGCCAGGCCAGGTCAGGCCAGGAGCAAAAGCAAAAGCAAAGGCAAAGGCAAAGGCAAGAGCAGAACCAGAACTAGAACCAGGATTGTGTCCAACGAGCAGCTGTTTTACTTCTTGATGGGTCCGCAGAACCCCCAACAGAGAAATCCCCTCCAGAAATTCCCCCCCCCCCCCCCCCCTGCCTCACATTCTGACTTTATCGCTTGAGTAAGTTGCCGCTGCCTTCCGTTTTATAATATTATAACGTGCGTTGTTTGTGCTTGAGCAATTTTTCGGCGTTACCTTCGCCTCTGCTCTTATTGGAAAATTGCAAGTTGTCGCTGGGTGGCAGCAACAACAATGGACCAAACACACACATAGGTGGCAGCAAACTTTTCCCCAGGGGGGGTTTTCCGGACTTTAGAGACTGGCTTCAGCTTCAGTTTCAGCTTCAGTTTCAGTTCCAGTTCGAGATGGAGTTTGAGTTGGAGTTTAGGTAAATACCTTGCAGATTCTTATTTGAGTTGCCCAGTTTGAGTTGTGTTCCAAGTTTGAGCAAACTGTCTCTATGTGAAGGGGTTCCATTAGGGCTTCTGCGAAATGAGTGTTTGAGGCCATTCAGGCAGCAGTGGCAGATACAGCCAGACCTTATCGCCGCAACTATCTGCCAACAAAGATGGCCAAAATGTCGGCCATTTCGCAGAGCCAACAAAAAGCGCACAATTGTAGGGCTTATCTTTGCGAACATCGGCGGCCAGGCAGGCACTTGCTTTTTATTTCGCTCGCATTAATTGCAAACTTTAATCGCCACAGCAGCTGCGGCTATTTTTAGTCTGAAACTTTGAGTGAAAGCCAGAGCTACCAAATAATTCACAGTTTACTGGCTAATTGGCCTAATTCCTTTGGCAAAACACTCACGTCCTTCGTGCTAAGCAGCTTCCTCATTGATTGATTCACATGAATTTCCATTGAAGTGCTTTGGATGCTTAGTAAATGGAAATATTTGAGGGATTTTCTTTCATGCAAATAGTTTTGTCAACTACTTAATTGGATGCTTAAACAGAAGGCAGTTGCTGCGCTTAATAACTATATTTGGAAGAAGCTTGATGTTATTAATCAGAGATTTTATTAGGCCTGTTGGCACTTATGCCCTTTGTTTTGCCAAAAGGTATTAGTTAAGGTATTAAGTGATTTAATTATGCTAAGCGGAATCGATAATCCGAGTGATGCATTGATTTTTAAGTTGCCATTTAGCTTGTTATTAATAACATAATACTGTGTTTTTTGACCATTTTAATTGTTGAGCATATTTCTTAAACAATTGAGTGACTTTTGTCATTTTTTTGCATGTAAAATGTGGTATATATCCCTGAGGATATTAAATATGCAGCTTTTTTGAGCTCTTTCGTGTAATTTTAATTGCTTGAAAAATTAAATTGGCTTTCTGTAATGTATATCCCTATTTAAAACACTTAGTGAGCAACCGGGGCTCAGCAGACTTACATACAATATTGTGTTTCATTGCGAATTCGAGGGTTTTCAATTTCTTTAAGAACCAGTGGACGTGAAACGGCTGCAGTGGTTGAGCGATCATGTAAAGTGGTGCAATTTTCGGCGGTTTGCCCAGTGGAAGTGGTCCATTTGTGGTTCCGTTTATTCAGAGTTCATTCACTCCATTCACCTTCGTGTTGCAGGACACAGAACGAAATAAAAGCAGAAAAGGGGACAAATGCATGCATAGGCTGCAGCATTTTCGTTTACGCTGCTCCTAATTTTAAAGTATCCTTCAAGTGCTGGCCCAACAGCCACGCCCCTTTCCCGCCGCCCCTCCGCTCGACAGTCGCTAATGCCGTTGTTGTTGTAGTTGTTGTTGCTGCTGCTGCTGCTGATGTTGTGTGTGTGTGTGCCGTTTGTGTGTGCTTGTGTGTGTTTGTGTGCGGCAAACATTTGCAAAAAGCGACACACGCTGCAAAACTGCACAATGAAGCTCCCTCCCTCCGCCCACCGTCACAGTCGCCTTCCCCACCGCTGCCCTTTCGCCCCCTTCCCGCCCATCGCACATTGTTGCCGCTGCTCCTTGTTGCTTAACAAAAAGCATTAACACAATGCAGGCGCAGCATGACGGGGCCACGTTTCGGGGCCACATCCACATTCACATCCACATCCACGTACACGTACACAGCCACATCTACAGCCACATCTACAGCCACATCTACAGCCACATCCACATCCACATCCACATCCTCATCGAGATTCACATCCACATGCATACTTGCAGCCAGCGAGTTGCAGTTGCGAGTGAAATCGGGAGCCAGTGGGCAGGAATGGCAAAAGGAGATGCAGTGCAGCAGGAGTGGCAGGATCCTCTACGCGGGTCGTGTTATGTACCGATATTGTCGTACGTAGAGAATATGACACCAGCAGGCCACAAGCAGAAGGAATAAAGTCCTGTTTACCGACTTGCATCTACTTAGTGCCCAGCTTTGTAACTTTCAAAAAGTGTTGCCTACTTACGAGGGCAGCATGTGAAAGACTGAGCTGCATTCATATAAAGCAACTGTTGCATTGATGTATAACCCTCTACATATATTACATACATATTTTTGGTTTTATTTGATGCTCCCCGTTCTATTTACTATCTATAGATTTGTATTTCAAGCGTGCAGCTTGTATGCCAAACGCTTTAAGCATCTTTCAGGTGGTAGATAGCCAAGTAATTTTGTTCAGAATTTTAGTGCTTGTCCGGACTTTGAAATCCAGGAATTTATTCAGCTGCTATCCAGATATACATAGTCCATATTCTTCATTGGCATGCACACATATACCCCTGCACTCCACGACTACCAGGTATTAATGTAATGGCGATGGTGCAAGTGGGGTGTGGGTGGCAGGGGCGAAGTGAGAGTGCAGCTGTTGCCGGTGGCGTTGCGTGGGACTTCCGCTGAAATGTAACCACAGAACAAGGGCCCGAGGGCAAGGGGCACGGGGAGCTGGCTGGGAGAAACGCCGGAGATATAAAGAGTCCCAGCGGACGGACTCGGATAAATTTGCAAGTGCACCGAGAAGAAAAGTGCAAAGTTTGAGTCCACCTCCTGATGGCACTAAAGACTCACGTTGAGTACCTTTTTATATAAAACACTTTTTAAGTCCAACGATTTCAGAAGGTTTATAAAAAGTAGGAAAAGTTATCATACAAAAACACGTCGAGTGCCCAGACGGATATTAAACTTGCAACTACATTTTTTTTGCAGGTTCATGAGTAAAGTGTTCGTCATATCCTTGTATAGCTATTGTAAAATATTATGATGCTAAATTTGTATTTGCCATGGACTTCCGAGACCGAGATACAATCAATAAGATAATCCGTTTAAACAATAAAACAACCAATTAATCCTTGCATCCTCGACGCTCAGTGCCATTTTATTGACCACAATGAAACATGTGGAAAGCGCTCAAGCCGCAAAAATGCTCGCATCGAAATGCACCATCAATATTTGAATCGAACATGATATTTGAATATTGGACTCTAGAGTGCCACTTCAAAAGATAAAGAGCTGTATGCCAGAGTGGTTCACCCAAATCCTAGAAAGGATTTTGTCTCTCTGTATTTTGATGACAGCCAGGAGTTGGAGTCCGAGGAGCTGGGGAGTTAGCGAGTTGGGGAGTTGGGGAGTGGGGCAGTGGGTGCGGTGGGCTGGCTGCTGCAAAGGGTAATTGCTAAGCAATTACCTTCTTGCCAAGATTAATGGTCATGGAGAAACTTGGAAATACTGCCGCAATGCTAACAATGACCCCAACACATGACAGCCTGACTAGGACTCGGGCCAGGATTGGGTTCCCAGCTCGGAGCCCAGCTAAGTCGGGGATTTCACCTTTTTCATTTTCATTTTCATTCCCATTTACTGCTTTTTTGTTTGAGCCATGAGCCATTCCATGGCCATGGGATAAATGAGGGCGGCACGGCATTAATTAGATGCACAGTGGGCGCGGCAGACGCGCGTGTATGTTTTTTCACGCTCCCGCTGCAAAAAACACATCGAATTATGCAAATTGCTGGCGCTCCTCTGCCAATTGGCGGGAAAAGGGACAAGCGCAGCTGGCTTTTTCACTTTGCGGCGATTGTTGTGTTTTGCGTTCTTTAGCTGATTTCCCATTTGTTGTTTTGCTCACCACTCGCTGACCTGCATCCTTTTGGAGGTATTTCATTCGGTTTTTGCTATTTCCACCGGATATATGTACTTTCAGGCATATTAAGCTGCATTCCCGATCGCAATCCAATCCACGACACCGCAATCAACACCGCTGAACCACCGACTACAGTTGCAGTCGACGTCGCAGTCGCAGTTGCAGTTGCAGCAACGGAATCGGAATCTGCGCGGGGATTCCCCCATGGTTGCCCACTGCGCTTTACATAAATTATATTTCCGCCGGAAAAATTAACATTTTTATGAATTTCCTTTCACCAGTCGCGCATTGTGGTGTCGGGCAAAAAATATAAAAAAAGGAGGAGAATATAATAAGAGGGAAATAACCAGGCAGCGAAACGCAGCGCTCCGCAGTGGGCGCAATGTTCAGGGGGGCGTGCCACTGCAGCAGGAAGAGGAAGCAGTAGCAGCCGTACGCACACTGGCGCCAAGTTCTCGATTCTCAGCTCGCAGTTCGCAGTTCACAGTTCTCAGTTCTCAGTTCGCAGTTCTCGAGGCCTTCTCTCAAAGCCAAGCTCCCCAGTGAGTGTTTCTCGCTTTTTTTTTTGGCCAGGAAGAAGGGGGATTGCCATGAAAGCGGCAAAATGGCAAAACTGAGAACTGAAAATGAAATGTTGTTATTGAAATTGGCAAAGTTTTATGTGCGCACTTTTTACATAGAAATGCGGCCATGACTTGCTGCCGAAAAATGCTCCCAAGTCGTTGGCTTTGCCTTTTGCCTATTTATGCGCGCCGAGCCTGCCTGGATATAAAGCGATTTGCCTCACTTTTTTGTGGCTTGTGTTTGCCGTTTTCCATTCAGTATTTCGTACTTAGAATTTCGTATTCCTCCCTTTTTTTTCTAGTGATATCCGCACATTTGTGCCAATGTGCCAGCATTGCGTTGGTGTAAAATGGCACAATACGCCAGCAAGAACAGCAACAACAGCAACGGCGGAATAAAGTGCCAGGAAACACATTTAATATCTACGCATAAAAATAAAAGTCTGGCAGCCGGCAATGGAAGTGACCAAACGAAGCTACGACAGCGGACGCAACAGCAGCAGCAGCAGCAGCAGCAGCAGCAACACGCAGCAGCAGCAACGACAGTAGCAACGCAAAGTAACAGGCAACCGACAATGGACAGCGGGCAGCGGTAGAAAAAGGACATTGAGCCGGCAGAGAGAGAGCAGAAAGGACGATGTCGACGACGTCGGTTGAAGGTCTTGTTTATTACGCTCGCCTAGCCAAATGCATAAATTTACGGACCGATGCGTGCGAACTGTACAAACTTAAAAGGAAAAAATGGAAGCCAGAACGATGAAGGAAAAGCGGCAGGAGCACAAGCAGAAAGCCGGAGAAGCCCGAGCTGCAAATGAAAAAGCGCCGGAGAATCGGAGCTGCAGCAGCAGCAGCAGCAACACCAACACCAACAGCAGCAGCAACAGCAACAGCAACAGCAGCAACATCATCAGGAGCTGGAACAACTTCCAAGCCAAAGCTTACATGCACTGGACAAAAGAGGAGCGCAAAGGTGGCTGCTTGTTGTACACGTGCTCGTATTTAAACAAGTGCGGTCAACATTTTAGCACATGAGGTGCAGAAAGCTCAATGGTAGTTAAATAAAGCAGTGGCCATTATCACTCCGTGGTTTCCATAAGCTGTTAAGAGCCATGTCATGAAGATCCTTTTATTGCTTTGGGCAAACAAGTGGATTTTAAAGGATATTGGCCACCATTTACCATATTTTGCATAAAAGTTGCCTTCATCAAAGTGATATATTAGTCAGTTGAATGGGGTCATTGCCTCATAAATCATTTAATTGATAATTTGTCCTAGATTTTGACACAGCTCATCATGCATTATTACAATTCTCATTAAGGTTAACATTCAATGGCGCACATGGCGTATACGCAACGTATGCATATGCTTAAAAGCCAAACATTTTGTTATTAAATATATAACACACGAATGTTGAAGCTTACAACGCATAAAGCATAAAGCTTTCTAGTCCCAGATAAAAGAGATTGGAATATTGATTAAAAATACTGGACCCATTACACGGGGCTAACGAAATTGGGTTGAAATTCAATTTAAATATTGATCAAAAAGGCGACTTTGCATGCAAACTATTTGCCTGAGCCCAGTTGTACACAAAAATATGAGTGGAATGTGTGCTCGTATACATACTTGCAAGCTGGAAATTCAATTTTAATTTAAATGCGAATCAAATACAATACAATCAAGCAAACACGAGTGTAAGAACCTAAGAACACACACACACATTCACACATAAGCCCTACCAAACTGCACCTAATGGAAGAAGATTAGTCGAAAGCAACAGCTATTGGGGGGTTTGGTAGGGGATATTTGCATAAAGCAGCTCGTATTCAATGTGTAATTCCGATAATTAAGGGAAATCCACATCAGAATACGGGGGTTTCTCTCAGTGCAGCTTGGGGCCAGGCCAAGCGAAAGAAATTACGCAGGGGCGAAAGAGATAAAAGGGCCGAAAGTGTGCAAAACAGGGCAAAAGGCGATCGAGGAAATGCAACAGAAATGAGAATTTATGTTTATGAAAATATTTTTACCCCAGCCGCCAGCCGCCCCAAGCTTATGAATATGCATGTGAATTGCGGGAGAGGAACCGAGAAACAGGATGCGGAAGTGGGTGGCAAGAAGCAGAGCGGCCGGCAGAGCAGCAGGCAGAGCAGCCGGCAGAGCAGCCGGCTGAGAAGTGACGTTGAGGTGTATATTTATTAGCAGGCTGTGCACAGGAAGCTGCTAATGTGCTTGCCGCTTTGACTGGCAGGCGGTGGGGCAATAACTGCCTAATGGTCCGTCATTTGTCTCTCGGCAAATGTGGAGCTGGTGGGGGCGGGGGGATGTGGCTCGCTTGTTTACGGTGTGGGGCTCCATCAGCGGAGGAATGTCACAGCGGCGTCTGACTGGAACTCATTATGCGGCGGCATCACGCAAAGCTTTGATTAGCCGTCAAGGTCTAAATTATTCAAATCCATACTTGACTTTATCCTGAGCTTCGGAGCTTTCCACTTCCATCCACTTTCGAGCTTAAAGCTGTGCAAAGCTCTGCTCGGTTATGGTAACTTTTTATGGCTAAGCTCCGCAGGACCTTTTCTATTTCCCAGTGCTAAAAACATCCCCAGCCAAATGAACCACACCAAATGTCCCTGAAAATCCCTTCGCATTTGAACTCAACGCACGCTAGCACTTCTCCTTGTTCTTCTTTGCTCCATTTTCTGCTCCTGCGGGTCCTTCTTTCACTTCCGCCGCTGATGGAGATTGAGTCTCTGGTTTTGGCGTGGCTGGAAATACATATTTAATAATTCAAAGTTGACTGCTATAAAATCTCAGCGGGTGTCCATATTTCAGGGCGGTAATTTCACATTGTTCGGCTTGCCAGCCGCACGGAGCAGAAGCTGCAACTGGAGGCAACTGGAGGCAACTGGAGGTCTGCCAAGCAGGTGGGCCCGCACAAATTCCGCCTTTTTGTACCCAGTATGCGTAAGTCTTGAGGGTAGACTCGCTATCGTAAATAAGATTACTAATGGTCGGGCTGAAAAGGCCTTTTATGTCAAGAGTTTCGCGCCCAAAAGGTCTGCAAATAGAAAATTCTTCATTGCGTTGAATCTATGTGTATCAAAAGATGCATAAATAATCAGAAAATAGAGTGAGCAAAAACGAAGAAATATAATTAAACTAAATATTTATAGAATTGAACTCTAATTTTTAATTTGTACCTTATTTTAAATGGATCTTTTCAAAAATGTCTCTAAATATAATATAACATAATTAATACTTGGTTAATATATATAGATATTTCTGCTTGCAGTTTCTGTTCTGGTTCATCCATCTTATTTTAAATGAGCTGTTTTCGAGAAGAAAGGAAAAAGAATAGAGCGCCGTCTAAGTACTCGGTATCTGATGGTCTGTTTGCCCGCCGCTTATAGAAGGGCGTCCTAACTGGTTTTTAGTCCAGTTTCGGGATTGGCTTTGTGTTAATGTGAGAGTTTACTTAGCCGGCGCTATTTCTATTCCCGCTTTAAGGCCATTGAGCTGGGGCGCTTCCTGGGGGAAATTAACCTCTTGCCGGGCGGCAATTGTGTAGAGCGAGTGCTCCGTGCAGTTGCTTTTTGGCCCCGCTCTGTCAGCTACAACACGTTTCCACCTCATCTGACCCAAGCCCCCTCCACTGCTCCATCCGCTTTGATGATATGGATCAAACGATTTTGTTTGCAGATTAAGCTACATGGTCCGACACCAGCTACTCCGAAACCAGCTGCCGTGAACCAGAAATGCAGAAAAGCAGAAAAGCAGTTAGCGGGAACAATCGCGTGTCGCATGCAAGGAATGACAGCCCTAGGCCATGTGATTCGATGCCATTCTCTGGCAATTGCCGCAAAATGCCTGGCACTTTGCACTTTGCACTTTTGTGCACTGCCACAGCACAGAACTTAAATTGAGCCGAAAACAAACATTTTTGGGGCTGGCTAAGTCAAATAGAGCCGGGCCAGTGGAACTAGAACTCGACCAGGACCGAGAGGACTGCTAGAACCAGCCGGGCCATTCATTATCCGCACTTTGATTTTAAAGCTAGTCAGCAAATCACTTAAATCTCCCTTGTGCAAAAGTCGTGGCCAACTTAAATCGCATGATAAATGTTTTCTTAGGCCCCAGTGCACACCCTCGATTTGCTGCACAAGGGGGTATACCGATTGGGTGGCCAGCTGGTTACCGGGCAGTCTGCTGGGTATTTGATAATTCAATTACTTGGCTGTTTGCTCTAGTTCCTCTAGCTGCTCACTGTGTGGCTCCAGTCATCAGTTGAATATTTAATAGAATCTTTTGCATTTCTTATGTGTTTCCAAGTGTCAACGGGCTTCTAATTTGATTTATGGCCGACAGAGTTATGCCCCAATAATAATATCGAAAGATAAACTTTATCCCCTTGTTCCTTGTTTATTCCGGGAAGATGCCAAGTCCGGACTAACGATGACTAAGGCCTTTTAAATGCTGTCGAAAGATGTCATTGTTTTGGACAAACTTCGCAGTGTGTGCTTTCGTTTCTCGTTCTCGGTCATAAGTTATGCATGCCAGTTGGATACTTTGGGCCAAGAACAATGTGGCTTGTCAAGCCCTAATACCTGATAATCAATTGCTAAATGCTGGCTAAATAATTGATTGTCGCTTCCCCATTTCGCTTCCCCGCCTAATCAATCAAATTTGGGGCTCTGCTGTTATTTAGCTAATTAGCAAATTAAAAATCCCTAGTTCCGTGCCACTTTTCGCCACGTTTTTAAAGAGTTCTCCTCTGCGAGCTTCTGCATGGAAAACTCATTAGTAATTAAATGTTTTCCGGCGCGTCTACGCCCCGTAGTTTCTCAACACTCTGTCCTTGTCGCTCCAGCAGCTCTCTCGCTCCCTCCTGCGCCCTTTCCGCCTGTCCCTGTTGTCGTTGTCGTTGTCGTCGTCGTGTTCGCACAGCCAGCACTTCCGCACTTCCGCCCGCTGACGATTCTGGTTCCGAATCTGCTCCTGCTGTTGATTCTAGGCTCCTGCCCGCCCCTCACTATTCCTCTCCCTCATTGCTTCTGCTTCTGATGACGCATTCACACACACGCATACGCACCAATACCAACACCACGGCAGACAAGACGAACACAGGGCGTATACGCACTTTTCCTACCTGCTACCTCGCCACATAAGGCGGCTTACTGTTTTCGGCACTTCCAGGGATATATATTATACTCAGCCTCGAGAACCGAAATTAATTATGATTGATCAATTGATTTTCTTTATTCAAGACAACTCTAAAAATACTTTCAGCCTAATTAGATCCACGATAGTTTCCATAGTCATAGTTTCCAACTTTCAAGAACATCGGAAGCCATACAATTTGGCCTAATTGGATTCGCAAAGAAAATGGAAGGTGGCAGACTGCAAGGCAACAATGCATTAAAGGAATTTGTCACGAGAAAACTATGTATGTTGTGTCTTTAGTATGACAAGTCGGTGACAAGGTCCTGGATCTTGATTGATTCAGTACTGTAGACGTATTTCTATTGGCCTGTACAGTGATTGATTCAGTGGTAAAAATGTATGTTTGACCTGTCCCAGTTAGAGTAGTTCTTCACAGGTGAGAAGTATGTGTGCTTTTTGTTTAAGCTTACCTTTATACTTACCTTGTGCCTGAACGTTTTATAATAGATTTTCATCGGAAATAAATAAGCCTATTCTTTGGCACACGGCCATACCAATTCAGCCAGAGGCAGTACCTCGGAAGTCCAACTGAAAAATCGCAAGAGATGGGTATCCGGTAGTCGCAATGCTACCCTGCGGCTAGCCTTTAGCCCGGCAGTGCCGTTGTTGCCCAACGCAGCGTATTAAGCCCGTAAACAAGTCTACAAGCAATGACTCCGGTTAAGGCAGCGCCAAGAGCTACGGATACTCGGATACGGCTCCGAAAACGACTACGGGCCTGCCAGAGGCGGTGGCTCCTACTGGGCTGCAGCCCTGAGCATGATTTGTTACTGACAGCGTCTCAGGCAGCAGGAGCAGCAGCATCGTCCGGAGTCGAGGCTGGGTTTGATTTATTTCTCGTTGTACAATTTATGAGTGAAGGTGAAGCGGCAGCAGCAACAGCACCACAACAACCGGCCCAAGGATCCCAAGGATCCCTCCATCGACCGGACGCTCGGCCGGGCTCAGCTCTTGCAATTCATTGGGCTGAACCCGAGAAGCCTCCTACCGAAGGGGTCATGTTCCGGAATCCGATGAAGGGCATGGGCTGAGTCCTGGCACTGGGACTGTGACTGTCAGGCTGCGCGTGTTTTAGATACGTAAGATTCCCCAAAGATTTGCGAAATGCCGGGGGGAAAAGAAAGGCGGGCACCACGACATGCTCACGCCCATGTACCCAGCTACTCCGCCCCCTCTTTCCCCCGTTTTTAAACCCTCTCCTGTTCGCCGGATTGTGATGGATGCTAGCCTACTTTCGGCTTTGGGCTCCAGGCTGTGCGGTTGCGAAGATGTGCCATCTCCTCGCCGGAGCCACCAGCAGTCCTTGCGTGCAGACCCATTAGCGGCTGGGAACGTCTTTTATTTCAATTACCACCACCTTATGCAAAATTCAGCGAACACTTGGCAATAAGGAGATGCGTTATGCGGCGTGTTCCATCCTTGCGAGTCCTCCTTACCCAGCCTGCTTGGCGGCGCCTTTGAAGCACTTGGAATTGTCACGGGAGTCCCTGCATTCAGGTACTTATTGCCAAGATATCCCATTGTGGCAACAAACTTTGTCCGAGAACTTCAGCTGTAATTGCCGTCGTGGAGTGTGAATTATGCACGCCTCAAATGTTTCAATTACCCTGCTCCAGGCACACCTGTCATCGCACTTTCCCTTCGCTACCCAAAAAAAGTGAAAGTGTTCCGGCTTTGATGTCGTTCCCGGAAGAGGGGGGGGGGGGACAAAGTATTTACTGATGACCCAACCTGACCTTATCGTATTTCAATTACCGCTGGCACTCTCAACGCACCGCCCCGGCAATTAAGCGCCATAATCCGGGTCGCAGGATGTCAGAGGCGGAATTGAATTCGCCGTAGGCAGACGTCCGCATTCATATCGCCATCAATCATTGGACGGTAAAATTAAATTGCAGCCGATTTATCATAATTAATCTAGATCTCGCCTATCTATTATTAAGATTAAACATTTATTTACATTCGTTACGGATTCGATTCAGATTCGGATTCGATTGCTCGATTTTGGTATCTCTAGGTATGCGATCGTGTGTGAGCATAGTGTATCTGTCTTATTCGCCACATAGCCAAGATGACTATATAGCCAGCACATATGCACTCCCGACCCATTTACTTAATTACGTATAAAAATACTTAGAGACTGAGCCACAAAACGCAAACACAAACGTAAACAAAAAGTCGATTTACATATTTACAAGACAACGCGACATCGACGTCGTTAACCTCCGCATCCAGCAAAATTTCTCCCGGACTCCTCCAATGTGGGCGTGGACTGTGACGGAGGGGCGTGGCCTGTAACGAGATGATGACTACGACTCCTGAGCTGATGGCGGCATTAAAAATCACCAACTTACCCGGCTCCCAGGGCTCCAGACATCGAACATAAGTTGCCGCTCGTCTTTGGCTCGGCTCGGCTTAGCGGGTTGAGGGAGGTGGGCGGGGCTGGAGGTTGGCGGGGGCCAGCAGGACGACCAGCAGGACCGCCAGGAGCAGCAGGGGCAGGGGGGGCAGGACCAGCCTCGAGCCCAGCTCGTGCTGCATGGCCGCGTGCTGCTCACTTTTAATGATATGCACAAAGACGCTGTCAGAATCTGTTGGGAAAAGGTGGCAAACGGGGGTTAGAAAATTGTAAAATAAATATTTTAAGTCGTTGCTTATTAAAGGGTGACTTTAAATATTCAAGCTGTCTTACGCGGCACGAAAACAAGCTAAAACAATTATTTGAATGCATAGAGGGAGTTCCTCTTGCAAAAGACTTAATAACATAGTCGCTAGCTATCACATATTTTTATAAAATGTTATCTCATTGAATAACAAACAATAATAAATGTACACTCCTATATTTAAATAAAATTTCGTAATTGAGTTTAAGCCACTTTACATACGTTTATGCAGTAGGCCACTATTAACTTTATGCCTTGTAGCCATGGATAAACCGAAGTCTGTATATGTTACATTGCAACTGATCACATTGTATACACATAAATAAATAAGCAATTGAATTAATTTGATTTTCAATATTTGATGGTTAATCTACGATATTTATATGTGAAACAAGTTTTCGTTAGTCATGTGCACGCGTAAATATTTAATACGAGTCAGTTGGTGGCATGTTTCAAATGTAATTAAGTATTTAATGAAATCGAACTTGTGTTGTAAAACTGACAGTTTCATCTTCGGCTAATTGGATTTCAATTTAATTTCCGACATGCACTTTAATCACATACCTAGTGTCCTTAACCTAACAGGGCATTCTAGACGCATTCTATGGACTCACTCGAGTTGTCCGCGGAGCAGGTGTAGTTGCCTGAGTCCGTGTGCAGGACTCGCGATATCACCAGGTTGCTGGTCTTCATCTGCTGCTCGGACACCACGCGGATGCCCCCCCGCGCGGAGTCGCTAACCAGCTCCGTGTCCTTGTGCCACAGCATGTGCGTGTAGGGTCCTGGAGCCTGGGGTGCGATGCACGTCAGATTGATGTCGCTGCCACTCTGGATGAACAGCTCGCGGTTGGCCAGGATCTGGGCCTTGGAGGCTGTCAAAGAGCGGCGCCGATTTCGATTAATGGGTATGTCAACAAGTTGCCTATTGGGTGGATTCATGCCCCATGCCCCATGCACCATTCTTATTCCCAGCTCCATACCCATCCCCGTTTGATGGGGTGTTTGATAAACTAATTTGTCAAAGTAATCCCAGCTCTTTGCGCCCTCGGGCCGCTGTCTAAAGGGAGATGTAAGCAACGTTTACATGGTCCTACAAGACCGCCAATCGATTGAGATTCAAAGGGGAGCAATAAAACTGGCACTCGGGGCTGAATTTCGATTGAATAATTATGATGGGTCATGAAAGGGTGCGCCAATTGTACAATTTTAAGCGGATTCTAATGGATTTGAAGCGCTTAGCGGTATGTACATACCAACACAGAATTATTTTGAGCCCTTCGATTCGTTATGAACATAAGGATATTATCAGCAAGTATGGAAATATTCATTTTGGGTGGTTTTAGGGTAAAAGCACAAATTCCGTAGTTCAAGAGGCATTACTTTTTCTACAAAAGTTCAGGTAGCAATCTGTAGTGAAGGATACTTACTCACGACGACCAGCTTGTAGGCCAGACTGATCTTGGGCTCCGTGGACACCTGGCACTCGTAGACGCCCGCATCCCTCTGCTGCACCGAGACGATCTTGAGCACCCACTCGTCGGAGTTGTCAATGTGCCGCGCCAGGAAGCGCTGATCGTTTGTGTAGGTCATGATGCCGATGGTCAGGATGTGGAGATCCCGTTGCCGGATCCAGGACACCGCCCGGTCGCCCAGGTGGCGCACCCGGCAGTGGAGACGGGCTGTGGTGCCCAAGGCGGCAATAATCTCCCGATCGGTGGAGTTGTCGAACACGGGATCGATGGCATCGTAATTATCCGGTATCAGGTTGGACAATTCCTCGGCGGCGGCCAGGTGACCTGTAGAAAAGTTGAAGGATTATAATTATGTACATAAATGCGGTACACAACGGTATAAAGAAGCCAAAGATTTATGAATAACCTAGTAAACGGTCAAAGTTACCCCAGCGGATTCAGAATCTATGCAAATACCTTGTTAGTACATAAAAGCTTGCTATTACAATCTGCCCATTAAACATCCCCTGGGTAGTTCATTCCACCAGATGTATCTGACGTCAATCTAAACGTATTCAAGTGCATTCCAAGTGCCTGAGCCCAGAAGGCAGGCATACAGATGAACAGAGGAGGCGTCGGATAGATAGACAGCCAGACACTCAGACTGGCAGATAGATAGATGAACGGATAGATATGCAGACGGACGGATAGACGGACGGACAGACGGATGGACAGATGGACGGACAGACGGACGGACAGATGGATGGTCGATTGGGCGGCTCAATCAGCTGGCGGGAATGCCTCAGCTGGCAATCCGCATTCATTTGATTAACGAGTATTTGTGCTTAATTTATGCCGGAGCTTAAGCATGTACCCCTTCGAAGCCCTTTCCACGCTTATGATACATCGCTGGGCGGCCAAGTGATTTACGTGTATGTGGGTGGTGGTGCTATTGGTGCTATGGTGCTATTGGTGCTATTGGTGCTGCAGCTCCGCCGCCCAAATGGCGATGTATTAGCCAACTAATGCGCTAATAATCCATGAGTGCCTAAACAAATACAAACACAAATACAGCTCTGCGTGAACTGTGGATGGACTGGTACTACTCGATTGGTTATGTGGATATGTGAATGCGGATGTGGATATGGATGTGGATGTGGATGTGGAGTGGATAAACACACATTGATTTATAGGCCAGGATCCATATTGTTTGCGAGTGTGGTTGTGCAAATTTGGCTATCAAATATCAAGCAATAAAATGACGTTAAACACTTAATTGAAACTGTTGCTCCCCAGCCGCGGGCTATGACTATGTCGATGCTTTAGCTTTCGCTTTCGCATTTGCTTTTCCTGTTGGCCAGGCCAAGGCACTTGAGCTGAAATTGCTTTTTATGCTGGCCACAAAATAAAAAAAAAACCTCCTTACCCACACACACACACACTTATGTTCGCGCACAACGGCAGGAAATATGTAACAACATAAAAATTTTTAATAAAAGTTGCGTATTTACATACAAAGTGCGGCGGGGTGGTAAGTTGGAAAATTGCCGGGTCGAACCGCAACCGCAGCTTCAGTGGCCATGGCTAACGCCTCTACAGGACCTCAGCCAGGACCTCAACTTCCTACTCCTCCTCATCCTTCTCCTCTTCTATCTCCATACACCCATCATCCCGAGCTGCAGTTCCCCAAGCGGGCCCTAAACTGAGTTCAGGTGCCATAAATTACAAATGAGCAATTGCAGCTGCTCCTGGTCCCGCTTCAAACTCACTCGCAGTGGAGAGATGCGAAATAGATGGGATCATAAACAATTCCTGACAGCTGGGAGTGCAGATTACCAAATTCGGATCCCTTTTGGAGATCAGTTATCCATTAGGGACCGTGCTCCCTGCCGCTGCAAAAGCGAAGCGGAATTTAACTTTTTGCTGAACCACATTAAAAGTTTGCAGTGTTTAAGTGAATAAACCATGTACCCATGTAACTTTTTAATGAAAAACATATGTGTGAAAAAATAGCTAACCGGAAAAGTTACTTTCCATAAGTGTAATTTAATAGCCAAATATGTGTGGGGATTTGAGAAACATGAAATAATGCTACTACGAATTCACGAAGTAATAATGCTATGAAAATTAAAAAGGAACCCTTTTTTTCAACATTATTCATTTGGCAAATGATTCTGTGAGCTTTTCTTTGTAAAGCACTTAAGATTATTGTGAAGCAAAAAGCATTACTTTTTTTTATCTAATATTGCGAAAAGGCGAAAGGGAAGAAAAAGGAAAGAGCCCTTTTGGTTTTTTAATTTCATTAATTGCGCTAAAAATAAATGGTGACTTAAGCCCGCTTTAAAGGTGGAGTATTAAGAGCCTCCACTGCGAGATCAGTGGCCCATTGTAATCCCCGCCATATCCTTCAATCTAATTGGAATTGCTTCGCGCTCCACGATTCCCCACTTTCGAATCAGATTCCTATTCCGATACCCAATACCATCCGCTTTGCCATTCTCATTTATTATGCCATTTCTGATGCGAGTGCCCAGTCCCCGTTTGGCTTAACCCTTTGAGTGTTGGCTGATTAGATTTAAATCCGTACTCACCGAAGTATTGGCTGCTGCGCCGGCTCTGCTTGTCGACTGGAGCGGTTAATCCCATGATCACGAGCAGCGCCATAAAGTATTCCACCAACATTTCATGCGCAATTTGTGGGGCTCTCGAATTACTTATAACTGCAGCCAGGACGAAGGACGAAGGACCAACGGCGAAGAGCAGGAGCAAAATGGGTAGAGCGACAACAGAAAAGTAATTAAAATAAATGATGGCAATCGCGGAACTCGACTCGTCTCGACTCGACTCGACTCAATTCAACTCGAACCGACTCGAGTCGAAAGGCAACAAACAAAAGATGAAGATGAAGGATACTCGCCACCAGCCCCGCCCACTTTGTGGCCCACAATTGTGCAGAAACAATAACTGAAAGGGATTAGGCTCTGGGCTCCGTCTTATCGGTGCTCCGGAAACCGCAGCACATTCATTTAAACTGATGACAAGACCGCAGTGCGGTCGAGTTTTCAATCACCATGACGCCCACAGGACGAAGCACGAGATGAAGATGTCCTTGCGAGTGCTTGGCAGGGGGATGGGGAATGGGGGCTGTTGGTTCGTTAGAAGGATCCTGGAAGTGGGGTGGTCGAATTCGAGCTTTTGGTAATTTCTTCATTACACACTAAGCTGTCCATTCAATTGCTCCTGGCCAGCGGTTGAGGAAGAGCAGGAGCCTTTGCATCGCCCGCAGGCAGCAATTTCGCTCTGGTCACGTTCCGATAATACACTTAATTATATTCGACAGGGACGTGGTGCTAAATGGGGAAACGGAAACTGGGTACTGGGGCAAATGAGAAGCTACCTTTCGCTAGGAGCGGACTAGATTCGGTGGCCGTGGTCGGAGTAAATGTAGCGCGAACTGCGTGCCGCCATCTCATGCGCAACGTAACGCATTCGAGCGCGTTGCGTTTGTGTCCTTTTCCGCGGGGGGGCAGGTCCGTGGCTTACGTAACAGTCCTTACGCTACGTAAGTAGCACTCATTCCCACACTCCGTCACACCAGCGCCAGCAATTCGCAAAATCAGTCACTCCAATGACGCGATTTCAATTCCAATTCCGATTCCGATTGAGACGCCAGATACGAGATACGAGATACGAGAGCCAGCCGAGCAGGCCGAGCACGAGTCACGGATTGCGATTCCCAGAGTCACGGTTAGCGATTCCCAGAGTCACGGGTAGCAGTTCACGGGTTCCCCGAGTTTCCGGCTTGTCAGCGCTCGTTGCGTGTGTGTGGCTTGAGGCGCGGTAAACAACTGAACGGAGCTGCTCCTGCGAAACCTCCAACAATATGCAAATCTCCAGGAGCAGCGGGAGCAACAGTGTCCTTGCGCCGGCGCAGCATCAACATGTTGCAGCAACATTTATTGGATCCAAATTGAATGGTAAGCCATCGTGATGGGGGGGGGGCATCGGCGGGTTAAGGCCTGCTCCTGCATGTCCTTTAAGTTCATTGGAGGTGCGTGGCCGAATGTGCTTATGAAATATTTAGTAGGGTGCGTTTGATTTGTGTCACGCAACCGGCAGACAGCAGCAGATCGGCGACAAAAAAAGGAGCAACAATGGAGCAGCAACAGCAATGATGACACAAAACACTAAACAACATCAATAATAGAAGGCGGAAAACTCATGCATGACAAGACGCCTTTTTAAGCCAGCTTTTTGCAATTGAAAGTGGCAGTGGGAGGAACAGGCAACCACACACACACACTTCCACACACCCACACACCCACACACAGCACTCGAGTACCACGCATTGTGCGCCCATTGTGTCAAAGCGGAAACGGATATGAAGCGGCCATGGTGCTGCTGCTGCTGCTGCTGCTCCCCACTGCTGCCCCGCCCCATGTTGCTGCGCTGCCGTTGGGCGACTTATCAAAATCGATGAGGCAACATATGGTCGATTTTAATTTTCTAACATATCTCTCTGCACGCACACAGACAGGCGACACACGAGCCATTGACACGAGACAAGCCACTGGAATATACACACACACATGCAGACACTGGCATCCTCACCTCGGAAAGTCCTTCTTCCTTTCGCACACCCTCGGCGACTGCAGTACCCCCTCAAATCCGTTTAGCATATTTTCTTTGGAAATTGAATTTCCAAGTTATTATAAATATTTCTCCAATAAATGCAATTTGAGTGGAATTCTTACTCCGTCGCGTCGTGTGCTCCGACTGCCTCACCTACTCCTGTCTTAGCATGTCCTGGCGAATCAAATAGACAACAGGACGAGCGGGTGAGTGTGAGTGCCTGACTTGGGATAGACCACCCACGTCGCTCATATTATTTTACACTAACAAGCCAAACATTCCTTAAATTTAACAAGCGGCGACAGTTTGCCAGCCCCTCCATCCATCTCTTTTGGCCCTAAGTGAATTTTGTTTTCATCGCTGGTTTTCGGTGAATAGGGGTGCAAAATTATGAAAAATGTTTACTATACGTATTTAGGGGTAAGGTCGCCAGAAATTGTTGCAAGAATGTAAGGCGCTTAAAGTGTGGTTGTGGGCCACGCCACGATAACTTTTGATCCGATGCCGGATGGCTCGAAAAGAATGCTTTAATATGTTAAATTCAATATTTCAAAGCAGGCCGTTGAAAGGATCACTTTCGCTGAAACTTCTGGAGTGGAACGACAAGTACCACTCTGTGTAGTCTTCTTTTCACAGTGATAACTCACTCAACAGCTTTTACATGCTGTCTGCTTTGGGGACTATAAAGTTTGAAATGCGTTTTTTATGATGGTGTTATTCCAACTTTTCTACTACTCCTCAGTCAAGAGGACAAGAACTTTCTATGATGGTTGGAAACGAATGCAACAGAACGCTAATTTCATGTTTGAATAGAACTCCAGGCTCGTGCGCTATAGGGAATCCTCGCTGTATTTGTTATGACTGTGGGGTTTCGCCGCTTTGCGTCTTCGATTTGGACATTGATTGCATACAGAATTGATGGAAACGCTGCCATTCGCTGCTCCTTCCTGGCTGCTCCTTATCCCAACCACTTTGGGAAGCCCTTCCGCTGGGAAACGCCGTGCTGGGGAAACGGGTATGGGTACGGGTATGGGTATGGGTATGCGTATGGGTGTGGGTGCGGAAGGGAAAGGGGGAGGGGTGTGGGCGACTGTCGTGTGTAAAATTGATAACTTTGTTTGTGTAAACAGCGACGCGACATATCGCCCTCCAAGGGAGCTTCCTCTCCATCCCGCATCCTGTGGCCCCGCACCTTTCCCACCCCACCCCACCCCGTCCGCCATGCCAGACCGACAAATTTTCCGACATGATGTATGTTTTCGGGGCGTGTGCGTGTTTATATCGCGTATACGTACCGCTGACTACACACTGGCACTGCGACTCGAATTATCGGTGTCAATTTTTATGCTGCTACGTGTGCGAAATTTAACAGAGCGCCAACTGATGAGTGAACCTGTAGACACATCGCTTTCCCTGGTCCACGTAGCCGAGAAGCAAAAACAAAGCATAAAACGATGTCGCCCAATTTGGCATTACATGGCGATTGCCAAGGACTCGATAACGAAATGGAAGCCAAACCAAACGTAGAGCTACAGATACAGATACAGATACAAATTTAGCTTCGCAGCAAGGCGGAGCCAGAGGATAAAGAATGTCGGGCGAAAGCTAGGTGAAAGCCGGCTAAATATGCCAAAAGTAGTTGCAGGCAAGAGGAGAGCCAGGACAATAAGAATCCGAATCACCAGTAGAATCAACAATGGCCATGGTCATACTCATCGGAGGAGTAACAAGCGTTACGGGAGTAGCAATACAGCAAAATCTACAGCAACAGCAACAGCAGGCGGGACAGACGATGCTTAAGTTTTGCTCAACTGTTCATCAGAATTACAAATTGTATTCGATTTCCGGCATTTGTGACGCTTGAGTTAACAGGCGAAGTAAGCAGCCAAATGGGATGGGATATGATGGGATGGGAATGGGGATGGGGATGGATATGGAGATGTGGATGGGTGGGGATTTGGAGCAGATGCTATGGAAAAAAGGGGTGGCGAATGAGGGTGATAACCCAGCGCACAGGAGCGATTTAAAGGCCATATAAAGTTTTATGCATATTGCGTACTTGTTGTGTCCCAGATAGTTTATTCGTCGGGACAAAAGACACAAAACCTAGGACAAGCCCCAAAACGCTCCATTTGAGGCCGTTGGGCTGTCAAAACGTTTGATTCGATTAGACCGATTGATTGTATTAGCATAAAAATCGCATTGATTCGGCTTAGCCAAGCACTCAACGCTTGTAGGGATGCGCAATTCGGCGGAGGACATGGACATAACGAGGTGACTTTACCCCTAGCCAGGTTCTCATTTTCAATTTTCAATTTTCAATTTTCCATTTAGCATTTGCCCATTTCCATGGAAAACAAATCGAAATCCTCTAAAGTTTGCTCAATTCTTGCTAATTTATTTGAGGCGTCTCTCTTGTTGTTCTTCGCTCGAAACTTGCGCTTCGAAACTTTTCTATCTAGATCTCTTTCAGTCGGTGACTTTCGTTTGATTTATAGGATTCGGCGCGCTTTGGTGAAAAGTATTATTTAAATATTATTTTCGCGGAGGGGAGCGATTATCCCATAACTCATGATAGCAGTTCCCAACTCTTTAATGCTAACACCATATACATGCATACATATATAAATGGCTGCTTTAACCATATCCGCATCCGCATCTGGTATAATATCTGGTCTGGAAACTGAAGCTGAGCTCATCCGCCAGGCGCCGGAACTCATTTCCCCGGCAAGATCCGATGCCAATTCCGATTCAGTGCAGAAAGTTTAAGCCATCACATAAACCCATGATTGACCAGCCATCGTGTGGCGATTTCTCTTCAGCCATCGGGGGTTTAATTATAGCCACCATAATGCGCACAAATAGCAGGTTACATTCAATTTGACATGTAATTTTATCGCCTGAAAGAAAAACTTTGCGAGTGTGTGCGAGTGTATGTGTGAGTGTGTGTGCGTGTGTGTGTGGGGACGCGTCGGTTACAATTCAAATACATATATTTTATTATTTTATTATCTACTGTTTTATAACTTTTTGCCAGCAGCTCCTAAGCTGGCACTCAAACTTTCTGCACGTTTTCCGTATAAAAAGCACTGTGGGCCAACCGGAGCTTCCGTCAGCAGATTTGTGTCGACTGTTCCGCACCCGCCCCTTTGATTCCATGCCATTCTCTATTCGCCATACAGCCAGCATGGGTGAATCTATAGCTATTTCAATGGGGTTCGTTCGGATGTTCGGATGCCCCCACCATCTGGAAGACGCGGCACAAATGGCGCAATTGTGTGAAAGTTGAAAAACGTTTTTTGGCGAAATGTGCGGCACTAAACAATGCCATAAAGCGTCAAACTTGTCGATACTTTTTCGTTCTGGCTGCCATCATCCAATCTCATCGTACACATTGCTCTTGCTCTTTCGTATCTCGGCGAACGTATCTCTTTCATTCGGTGGCTGTCAGTCGCAGTTGCTGTTTTTCTTGTTATTCAGCTACTACTTTGATTATAACAATGGCAACTGGCGAACTGTTGGGCTGGTGACACAAGCGGGGGCGCAAGGGGGGCACAAGGGGGGTGTGGGAAGCTAGACAATCGCTTACAATCTTGGCAGACAAAAGTTTTCAATTTGTAACTATTTGTTGTTCTGGGTTATGTAAATTGGCTCATGTCGCTCCTGGTTGGCAACTTGAGCAGCAGCATTGCATTCATATCGATTCTAATTTTGACCAGAAACACAGGATCCCAGGCTCCAAGGATCCCAGGATCCCAGGAACCCAGCAATCCTTTCTTTCCGGTACCTATCTCCTTTACACTTCATTTGCAGTGGCAGTTGGTTGGACTGTTTGGAGAGCTGGCAGCCAAAAATGGTTATAAATGGCCATTAATGTGCATTTGAAATGGGGAAGCCTGCGGACGCGGATGCATCTCGACCGAAAAGAGCTGACTAATTTCGAACGCTTGAAATTATGAAAAGTGTTTGGGCCATCAAAATGCGAATTCAACTTTGGCCATTAATCATTTATGGGCTTTCGTTTTTCAGCCTTCGGCAACTTTGCAACTTTCTGCCATCAGTTCGACCCCCTCGGGCAAGCCCCTCTCCACCCCCTTCGCCTGTGGATAATAGCAGCACTAGCTAACGGGCCAATCCTTTTTTCCGACTCATCATATTTGTATATTATTCATATTTCATATACATACATATATACAGCCATACATCTGCATTCCGATTGCGTGACAAATCAAACAAAAACTGAGGCATGCTTTACTCAAAAAGAAAATGTTTCCAAGAACTTTTTATAACAATTTCTCTGGTGTGTGTGTTGATATGCGGAAAACTATCAAATCTGTTGCATTAAAAGTTTATTTGGTGGGGTGCAAAAGCAATTTGTATCTGCACTCATTTTTAAAACAATTTGTATTCTATTAATAAATGAAATTGCTTCTGCATATTGTATTTAATGGATTTTTCAGATAATATTCGTATTATTTTGTAATTAATCTTTGAATATTAGGTCTATGCATGTTCGATATTAGTACACATACTCGTACTCCTGTGTTGCCTAGTGTAATCGGCGAGCTGACAGTGCAGCACTCGATGGCCTTGGTAGTTGCAACTGCAACTGCGGCAAAAGCATCTACGATTGTTTGCCCCCGGCGGCCTTTCAATGGGCAATTTAACCCAGCGCCGACAAACACAGATATCCAATTGTTGATACTAACCCTCAGCCCCTATGACTTTACCCATTCGCTTTCTCCTCCGTTGCGGAGCAACTATCGTGATGGGCTTCTCTCAATACTATTCAGCTTAATAAATATGCTCAGGCGATGGCAGTGAAAGCAGTGAAAGGCCCTACAAAAGCAGCAGAAAGGCAGAAAGGCAAAGGGGCGGCGAAATGCGGCAGAAGACAGCACAAACATGTAATAAAATGCTTCAATAATTTAATTTAATTTTTTATAGCTCCTCAAACTGCGAGACAGCAGTGCTGAGGCTGCGAATCCGGATGCGGATGCGGATGCGGATCCGGAGGCGGATGCAGATGCAGATGCAGATGCAGATGCTGATACGGATGAAGACGTAGTGGAGCACACACTGAAAGGGAATGCAGAATGCGCCGTAATCCAGCCGGAGAGGGATTAACATTAACCCTGACCTCGAAGCCAGCTGCAGCAGATGGAGTGGAGCCTGAGATGGATCCGAAGTTGGGGCTGCGGATTCAATGATTCACTTTGTGGAGCTACAAAGGCAGTTAAGCGCCGTCTGGAAAGGAGAAGCTGACGCCGGATCTGCGAGTAACTGATATAAAATTAAAAGCTTCTGCATATACACACGAGCCATACAAGCTGGAAATGCGCAAACAAATACGGTTTTATTATGAAAATCTGAAATTTAACACAATCAATCAGAGACCATATAAGGTATTGAAAAGCTGAAAAGAAACTTGCAGTTTTGCCCATCCTAAGCTGCAAACTCAGAAATGGGAACAATGCAAGAACAGTACATTCAATATAAACAAAAGGCGTTGAAGTTAGAAACCAATTTAAAACAGGGAAACTGATGTTTAAAAATGAATATTTTGAGAGGCTCTGCTAAGGCTTCACCATAATTTTCACTTAAGTTTAGAGTATTCGAACGGTCACGATTCGAAGCCACAGGGATCTGCACATTCAGTTTTAAGTACCTCTCGTTGCAGAATCTCAAATGCTAACAGCGCACCAATCTAATGATGCTCGACTTTCAGCAAATGGCCGATTGTAGGAGCGGAGGAAACTTTGGCAACAACAACCGGACAGGGGAAAACCAGGAGCGGCGACAGCAATAGCAACAAAGTAAACATATGTCAATTTTCCACTCGAATTGCGATGCAAAGCTGAAGTGAAAAACGTAGTTGGAAAAGCTGGGAAAAATACAAGTAAAAATAGAAAGCACACACAAAGCGAGCTCACCGAGCACCAGAAAACCGACCCAAGAATGTAAACGTTGACAACTTTCGCATTTATACATTATATAATGTGTATGGTTTAGGTATTGGTCACATCGGTCTATATATATAAATACGTACATATATATATATAAATATATATATAGGGACATGTATGAATAAGCGGCAGTACTTTCATTTTGGCTGCCAACAAACAAAATAAAAAAGTCAATTTTATTGCTAGGAATTGCGCTTGATTTTGCCAGCACAATTTTTATTTTCCCCATCACACTTTGTTCAGTTTTTCCGCTTTATTTGTGTTTTATTTGATTTTTTCTATAATTCTGCACCGGCAATCGAAGCAACCGACTAGCGGCAAAAAACAGTTTTAAGAAGTTTGTCCGTGAGCCGAACACGAACGTTACGTTGTTGATAAATATCGGTTGTGCCACATCCTCGATTTTCCCACCCACATTTTCCCACCCATTTCATATTTGACCTGACCCCATCCGCTGGACATCCCATCCCATCTGAACACAGCCCAACTGAACTCGACTCGGCTTGGTTCAACTCAAAGGACAAACATCACAGAACAACGATGGGTTCCTGCTGGGTTTTCGGGTTGGGCAAGAAATGGGTAAAATGGGAAAACGGGGAAACGGGGAAATGGGGGTTTTTAGGGGGCAGAAGGTCATATGCAGACGTCAGACGAAGGATGTCAAAATGCCAAATTGCTGGGAAACATGTAATTTTCATGGTTAGTTACATTTTTATTGTGACATTAAGTGGTCGGCATCAGGCCCCATGTTCGTGTTGTTTTCAGCCATTTTGTGGGGTCCATGAATTGATTGAAATGCCATTTCAGGGACCAGATGAAAGGTCATTTGGGTAATATCTCACAACGTTTCAGCGGCGGTCTGGAGGAGATGGTGTGAAATGGATTTCTCTGCCAGATTCCCGGCATGAAACGCAGTAAAATGGATGGGAGTGCGGCTAGACGGGAATGGATGTGCGAATGCGTTAACGGAGCTCCGCAGATTGGCTCGCAAACTTCTACGCCTGACTGCACCACTTAACGCGCGTGTACCGCCGCGACCCCTTCTTCGCATTTTCCCGGCCTTTCGCCTTTCCTCTTTCCTCTATCCTAGTTTTTCCCATCTTTTCCCGTCTTTTCCGACTGCAGGCAGGCGGTGCAATTCGTCAGGGCCGCAACTCAACCTCGAAATGCGGAAACGGAGCCGCAGTTCGAGTTTGTTTTGCCATTTGGCGTAGTCATGGCTCCGCCCCGACATCCGCACCCGTATCCGTATCCGCATCCACATCCGCATCCGGCACGGTCACGTCATGTGTTGTTTGTCTGTCTCCGTCTCCGTCTCTGGTTCTCTGGATTAGATCAACATTTGTGCTAAGCCCCGAGTAGCGAACGGAGCTGGAGGGGATCGCTGCGGAGCAGAAGCGGGAGCGGGAGTGGGAACAGGAGCAGGAGCAGGAGCAGGAGTAGGAGCCGAAACCGTGACCTCAAAGCGGCGGCAACACGCGGCTGCTAACGTCAAACAATAAATCGCAACTCGCTGTGCTTGCCAGCATAATAAGTGCCTACTTTTACGTAATCCAAAATGCTTGGCTTCTACCCGCACCTCAGTGGCAAAGGATGATTCAATTTTGAGGGGGTTTTCATTGGAAAAACAGAGTTCCTATAGAATTGTAATCTGTATAAGGGATGTCTGCATGTTTGAGACTATTTCTGGCAAAAGCCCTTAACATGATGTATTTTTAGATGGCCCTGCTGCAAAGCAATCAGATATTAATTGTATTCAACAAAATAGACAAAGAATTTACTCAGAAAAGAAGAGTCTTCTGGGCTTTTATTGAATTTATTGTGCTTTTGTAAGCCTTATGTAAGTACATAGCTCTATTATCATATTTCGTGAGCAAAGCAGCAATAGAAATGCTGGCGAAAACAATTAAGTATTTCAACTGTGATAATAAGGCCTTAAATGAAAAGTAATTCCCCCAGTAATCGGCAAAATGAGTGCGTTAAGTATTGTTGCTGTGGGTGGCTTTATCCCCGGGAATCCCCACTGCGCCAGCCTCTGGCCCATCCCCCCATCCCCCCAACCCCCTGCCATCGCTCGCTATTAACCCGCTCCGCTCCGCTCAGCTCGCGCTGATGAAGGCCACAGGCGCAGACACTACAAAACAGACAGCATCAGGTTGGGATTACCTCTCCAGTGGCGCCAAAGGGGGTGGTAGATGGGTGGCTGGGTGGCTGGGGGGCTGGGGGCTGCGTTTGTGGGCGGCTGGCTCTTTTGCATTTTATTGTCGTTGCTCTCTCATTGCCGCTGCTCCACGGCCGTTGTTGTTGCGCCATTGTTGTTTATGTGCGGGTATCAAAACGCTATTAGGCCATGACTATGACGGCACGCATACCTCGATATCAACTTGTGCTTAGGCATACTTATCTGCACCGCAGAGCCAACCCAGAAAGTCCATCGGGTACACTCGAATCGCGGTGTACCCTATAGCCCACTTCCAATTATGAGCCCACATATCATATCATATTCATTAAAGTCGACTTAATGAGAGTTTGCTTATTCTTCTCCAAGTCAATTAACTTGTTTTCATAATTAATATTTGGTTCTAAACGTGTTCGTAAATGTTGCATTTAAATCAACACGAGAAATTGAGAATTTGCAACTGCTCGAATAGCAACGCACCTTCAGGTGGAATGCTTTTCAAATCAGGACACCATGGCTGGGCATACTGCGCTGCATGCCCCACTTCCCCGATCCATCCATCCCATTGTCCAACTGGAGACGACTCATTAAGAGAATACAAACTTGGGATCCTTGCATATTTGCTCAAGTGCAAGAACTAATCTCTTGATACCCTGCGGCTGCAGAGGATTCAAAGCGTTTTGCCCACTTCCACCGCCCACTATGATCCACGCCCCTTGTCCTTATCCAAATACATATACACAGAGAACAGAAATCGCATTAAATATCGCATATCTTTAGAATGTTTTCCTTAACACATTCCTTAATAACCTTATCACGGCATCTTCATAAGCAACGCTAGAGCAAAAGACATTATAAGTCGATAAATTTCGTTTGAAACACATGCCCATTTTTGCCAGTGCATCTGTCTGTGTGTCTTTATCTAGCCGTGTTGTAGTTGGAAATAAACGGCAAGTTTTGTCTCTGGCGCTTGTTAACGCCCCCGTTTCGGTGGCTTTGAAAAGCTTTTGGCATCGTTGGCATTGCCGTAGCCATTGCCGTAGCCGTAGCCGTAGCCGTTGCCATTGCCGTTGGTATTGGCCAGAAATTAAAGACTTTCGTCGCCGCCGTCAAGAGAGAGGGGGTTGTGGGGGGGGGGGGGGGCGACAGGCTGGGTCTCACGTACCCCGGCAACAAATGGGCTCTGCAAATAAGTAAACAATGCGGAGGCGTTGGCCCTGAGCTGGAAAGGATTCCTCGGCGGCGTTGGGTTTTTTGGGGGATGGAGTTCAAGACGGGCTCTAAGCCTGGACAGCCTGCAAATTATATTAAACAAACTTCATTCTTCAGTTTATACAACTCGTTGGCCAGGAGGTGTGGAAAGGTGGGGGGGAAGCCTCAGTCTTGCCTTGTTTTTCAATCATTATTCAGGCAAGGCTTTGCCGGGCTTTCCTTGGAAAACATTGTGTACGACTTGCTGTATAAGTGTGTGAGTGTGTGTGAGTGTGTGTGTGTGAGTGTGTGTGAGTGTGTGCGAGAGAGTGCGCTTGTGTGTGAATGAAGCAGGGTATCGTGTTTTGCACGCTTTTAATTAAAATTGGGGCTACGATTTTTCACTTTGGCCGGCTTAGAGCCGTGATTTATGAAACTTGCTTGCATGTTATAGTTTTAAACAAAAGTAAAGGCTAAGTAAATGCCACAAAAAGCCCACCAGGCCCTGTGTTCTACGCCCAGCGTTCAGTGTCCTGCATCCTGCAATCTTCAGCGCCCCTCCCCCGTTGTCTCCACTTTTAATTGAAATCTAGTTCATAGGTCAGTTGAATGGGGGCTGTGGGGTGTGAATAGTGCGAGGCCGGAAGAGTTTAGCACCAGGCAAAGGCCTGGCAAATACCAGGCCATAAATGCCTGAAATATGTGAAACATGAAGACACCGAGCAAATACGCACATCGGGGCACATCCTGTCTGTCTTATCAGGACTACTCCCGGCTCCCATCTGGCCAGCTCTCCATCATGCGATTAACAAAGTGCCGGGACACTAAGTGCGCACCACCGAACTAAGCACAATTAATAGCCCAGGCAGTCATAACAATGCACGGAGCATGTGGCTCGACCCACACCACTTTGATTGCCATTGGCGAACCCATCATATCGGGCGAATTTATTTATATGCGAGGACACATATATAAGTATAATGAGATTATGTCGTGAAGGAGATTTCGTATCATTAGCAGGAGGCAGTTAATGACAGTTGCTACGTCGACACGGGCGTACACATGCGTGTAAGTTTCGCATTTCCCCAGTGCCACACGGCGTATGCGTGATGCTGCCAAAAGGCAACTGCTGCCCGCTTCGGCCGGGTAAACATCTTTCCTGTCTGTCATGTTTCGGTTATTTTGACTTAATTTTGATTACCCGATGCTCGGCTCTTCCAGTCACCTTGCGCTTGTCATTGGCTTGTCCTTTTTCTTTCCATGGAATTGGTTCACCCTTGCTTCCACCCTTCCAACAGATTTCGCTTTGCCGTCTGCTCGCCGGCATTTTCCATTTAACAATAACAGTTAGCCAATTACACTGCCAACAGCTCGTGGCTTTCAAAGTCGCACAACCCCTTCGACACTGCCCCCCTCAGTTCAATTAGAGCTCGTTAGGGCTTCGAAGCCATAAAAGCGAGCACTGGCAAACTTGGGACTCCCGGCTTTGGATTGCATTTAGGCACATGAGCATAAAAATTAAACGCTGCCGTTGCAGCTAATGAAGTCCTGCCCCCCACTCGACTGCCGCTTCGAATTGATCCGATCCGATCCGATCCTATCCGGCTGGCCATCAACGTTGACATTAGACCGGGCATACGGAACGTGACAGGGTTTGGGCAATTGGCAATCCACTGACATTTGAAGTGTGCCTGTGTCGGCGGCGATTATCCCACCATTATGTTGTATGGCTATCGCTCCGCCTGAATACTACAGACAGAAAAAGGAATGATTGCAATAAAGATGTGGGACCAGCAAAGCGTTTACAGCTCGTATATTCCTTGCGATTAGGCGGAAGAAAGTTTCGCAGTCTACTGGTCTGTTAGACACTACAAACTCTAAAAGAAAATTTAACAAAATTTCCCTTTATTCCTTGGCAAATTTCGGTCGCAATTACTTTTACTACTGATTATGTTTCGGCTATTTACTATGATATATATAGTTTATTACCTTTAGTTAGGTATTATTTTCACCTGGTTTCCAGAGAAGATCAATGCGATTTTATTTCCAATTAGCAATTCGTAAATGTTTTGGCAATAGCCAAACTCCACTGCAAAGTGCTGCATTTCGAAATAAATATTTTTATTCCGTACTAAAAACTTTATGGGTTTTTTCTGCTGTGCAGTGGCTGCCACATGCTGCGCCAGTTTGTCTGGCCGTGAGTGTGTTTGTGCGGCATCTTGCCTGGACGGGCATCTATTTTACATTTCCACATCATTTGTTCTGGCCATGAATTGAATGTATTATAAAGCCCCAAGCCTTGGCCCTTCCATTTACTCTGGCACGGTCGCATGTGTAAGCGATGTAGCGCATAATGATAACGTGTCCCAGTCCCAGTCCCAGTCGCAATCCCAATCCCCAACCTGGACCTAAAACCCTAAAACCGTGCTAAGACCGAAACTGAGTCCCTGTTAACCGACTTTTTATTGGCATATGATTATGGCGGGCCATTCTTTATGCCTTCTTTATGCGGAGTGCGGTGTGCGGTGTGCAGGCCAGCTAGACTAGATGCACATAAAAGATACCCACTCGGTGGTTCTGGGCGGCATTAAATAAATTGAAATATTTACAAGCGAGCGTAAATGTTTTCACAATGTTATATAATATGTCATTTGAATACTCGGCGCGAACAATGGAGAGTGCCTGCTGTATAGCCCTATAAGTGTACATAAAGGCCTCGGCTGCGGCCATCCATCTGCACGTGAAAGCATCAATTTGCCCAACAATAACTCCGGCTCAGTGCCCCACCCAAGTGCCCCGCATTCCCTGCCTCATTCCCGGATAACGATTTCTCCTTGTTATCGCCGCACTTAATCAAAGCCAGCAATGGAACTTGACCCGCTCAGGGAGCTGGAAGCTGGAAGCTGGGATCTGGAATCTGGGATCTGGGATGGTGGCAGAAACCTATTTGCAGGTGGTTGTCCGATTGCGTGAGGAATGGCCTCGTGGTTTGGGCGCCTCATATCCGTTTCGGAGCTGTCTCAATATCTGGCCTAGTTAATGTCAGCGTCTTGTCGGTTTCACTAGTTCCAACTCCACCTCCTCTGGCAATTTATGGCCTCTCACAAGGCTTAACTTGACAGTTTACCTGGGCAGCTTGTGATGGTGGAGATGGTAAGGCGATGGTGGAAGATGGTGGGAGATGTTGGGAGATCGTGGGTGCGTGTGTATCCCTTCACTATTTGCGGTGGCTGGCGGCTCATGCAAAATTCCATGGCACACAACTCAGGGTCCTTTGTCATGGATGAGTCCTTAGAAGCCTCCATCGTCTATGCCTATGCCTCCGCATCCGCCTCCGACTCCTGCATCCTCTCGTTTTGCCAGCAAGTGTGTGTGCCTTGGTACTTAGGGCAACTTTCGGCGGCCTACAGCAAGAGCCAACTTTGAACTTCGACGTTGTTTTGCGCCGCTGCTGCTGTTTACATTGTTTCAAAAGCTAAATGTCATTATAGCCAGAACCCTTGCCGCCTTCAACGGCCCCGCCCCCGCCCCCGCCCCCTACGTCCTTTGACGTCGAAGCGAGGGACTGTTTGCGTTTGTGCATGGCGCTGTGTTTTCGGAGCACACATCTATGCTATCTGCTGCTATCTGCTGGCATCTCAGTACGTTCGACTGTGTGTAACAGTGCGTATGCGTGATGCGCATAAAATGCCAAGCGAAAATAAAAGCTTATCCGCCTCATACTCACGCTCACACTCACACACACGCACATGCACACACTCGCACTTACACACTTGCGCTCCATCGCGAAGCGGGACATGTATACAATTCATTTGTGTACCCCAACCATTGCCGCTTCTCTTGATGTTTGCCGCCTGATTTCTGTTTGTCCTTCAGAACAGCAGCACCCAGGCACCTCCATCTCCACCGTCATCTCGATCCGCCCGACGCCCTCAGCTACCCCTTTTCTGCATCCGCTGGGCCATCCTCGCGCATCCTCGACGTCCACTGTGCTCCGTGGAGGCGTTGTCACTTTATCTTAATGTGTTGCCACCTACAACTTGGCAGCAGTCTCGGGATCCCCAGCACCCGGAAAAATCACGTGCTGCTTTCAGATTTTGTGGTGTTATATGAGTATAAGACAAGCTTTAATAAATCTTATTCGCTGTGAATGGTTGGATTTGTAACACATTGAAACCAAGTGCCAATTAATATTTATGAATAACAGCTTATTTCTCATACATTCAAAGCGGCATAGCATGTGATATATATATATATATCTTAATTTATTCATTTAAAACTCCCTTTGTTCTTGAATTAAACGCATTGTTTCACTATTTTTTCTCACTGTAAATGTCTCTGTGGCAGTGTGGCAGCTGAATGTGTCCCTGCGGTAGCATAATATCATCATTTATTGATCCGATTTATGTGACAGGCAGAACTATCCTCGCCTTTACTTTATCTCCGCTCCGATGGAACAGTTTAAGGACATAAAAGGGTATTTTTAGCGAAGGGAGGGACAGGCCACGTTCGCTGCAAAATTTAAAATCGAAAATTAGCAGTTGGCTTTAAATGTCCGCCACCAGGCAGTCGATTAATCATCGAACCTGCTGTCCAGACCCCAACCCTATACCAACTCAACTCACTTCACATCACGGCTATCCGTATCGAGTTGCCCGTTGAGGCCAATCACATGCATAATTTATATGTTAATAAATATCTATTTTGCTTTTGTGGTTTTTGCCAGCGAATAAATTACAGATGTGCGTCAAAGCCAGAACCATGGGCCAGGAACCAGCAACCAGCAACCAGCTACCAGCTACCAGGAATCGATCCCTCGAACCTTTTTGAGCTGCTGAATGAACTTTAATTTACTGACTTTGGGCAATCAGCTGCCAGTCGCCAGCTCAACTGAGCGTACTGCGAAGGCAAATCTGCCAAAGGCAGCGCAACACGAACACGAACACAACTGCGGATGCGGATGCGGATGTGAGTATGGAGGGGCATGCGGACTTCACAGGCTATGTACGGGGTCTACGTGAACCGGACACGCTCATAAATCAATGCTGAAATCAAATAGCAATTCGAGTGAGCCAGCGAGTCGAACGGAAGCCGTGGAAATGGTCAGCCAAGGGCCGGGACTCCGGCTCCCCGTTGTTCCCGCCCATGTCCCAGGATTCGCAAACTTCCACTTTCCATTCCCCACGGACCAGAACTCCGACCTCTGACAAGGGGCTTCGCTGTAATGGCAGTTGGGTAAAGCGTGAGAATTAAAATTAAGTTTGCAGCCGGGAAAACCTATCCATAACCAGTAGGCTTCCAAAAATTCACTCGGGGCATTTGCGAATGCCGAAAATGAGAGTCCAATTCAATTGGGCTAATGGTTGGGGCTGAAAATTCGATATTTCAGATCTGTTTAAAAGCCTATAAGCCATAATTGCAACGGGTATTAAAATCCACTGAATATGTTATGTTTCCCAGCAGAGTGGCTATGCGATATGAGGCATTTTTATGCAATTAAAAGCCAAGCTTCAGAGTTTTCCAGCATTTCCCAGCATTTCACAGCATTTCACAGCATTTCTTGATGTCTGATGCTCTCAACGACCCTTGTCAAATGTCCTGACGCAGTTCACCCATCATCCTCCACCCACAAATCAGGACTCCCCCATCCGTTCCCGACTATCAGGTCACAACTCACGCAAACACTTTATGCTCCATTTGCAGCGACATCTTCGAGCTGTAAAATTTATGACTCCCAGACACACCGTGTAGAAGTTGGGCCCCGCAGAACTGGCAATTAAGTAATCAGGTTGTTGGCTTACCAATTTTGCATGAAATTCTCTTATCAGCTCATTTTTCTGCTCGTCTGGCCAGGGGATTTGACATTTTTGGATCTTTCTGGGTGCGTCTTGGACTTGTTGGATGTCCCCTTTTATTTTTTGGGCTTTGACATTGGCTCTTTTGGGTTGGAATTCCTCAAGTTGGCTGGCTGGCTGGCTGGTGATGTCGTCAATTCCCATTTTCACTGGGGGTTAAGTGCCTCGGGTAAAAGTTTTAAGGGCCTATTCAATTTCTTCGCTTGATTAAATAATGTGCCACGTTGTTCTTGGTTTTGTTGCCGGCAGACGCTTTTAGCATTTCCATGCACACACCCCGGCTCAGATTATGTTTATTTTGGGTGTCCTTGCCGAGGGGGGTGTGACTGAAAATGAGTTTGAAGGCGCAGTTGTGGAGGGGGGAGGAGAGTGCTCGATGAGGCATGAGGCGAAAACTTCAAAAAACCGAGAAGAGCTGAGCTGAGTTGAGCTAAGCAGAGCAGAGCGGAGCGGAGACGAGACGCGAAGAAAAGCGGAAAAGCAGAGACAGAGACGAGTCCTTGGCCCGCCACGTAAATGCCGCAATTTCCTCGCCCACTTGCCACTCGCATCCATACATCTATAGGTGGTCGCACGCTCGCATATTCCATATATTTCCCATCAGCAGCAGCATTTACATATTTTCCTAACCTATTTGAATGGCGCACACACATGTGCAGTGAGGTGTGTGTGCTTGCCCGTGTGTGTCTGCGTGTGTGTGTGTGTGAGCCACTGTTCATTATTTTAATTTTCTATCGCATAGATAATTGAAAGGGCCGGCAACATGTTGCCAACTTACTTAAATGTTGCAGGCACTTTCTCCCACATCGGAAAAAGGACACTCGCTCTCTTAGCGCGCTCTCTTAGCCAGCGCTCTCTCTCGCTCTCTCGATATACCGCTCTCTTGGCCAAGCCAAGTCACTGGGCCAACAGGGAACTTTGTCACCGAGTCACCGAGTCAGTGGGTCACCAAAAACAGGCGAAGATGTTGTCTGATGATTATGTGTTTCGGTGGTGCGGCGGTGGCTTAGCCCGGCTCATTGAAACTTTGTAGGCATAGAAAATATGGCGAGTTAATTAGCTCGTGCCACGTAAATTGCTTACAAATTGCCGAGTTGATACACGGTAACAAAAGGCATAAAGCGGCTCGGTATACTCGCAGTCAGTCGCTTGACTGGTTGACTGCTCTTGGTTGCCTTGACTGCTGCCTCTTGGCCACGTTATATGCGTCGTCTGCATAATTGGCTAATGTGAGGCACACACACATACTGGCACACATCACAAACACACATGCACAGGAAGAAAACATGCTGGTTTTTTAATTAGGAAATAGAACAAGAACGATATAGGGGTAATTCGGTAACCACCGCATTTGCAGCAAAGGGAATATGTGAAACATTGCATGAAAACCATAAATATACATATGTATATATATGTATTTATGTTTAATAGCCTGCATTGATTTAATTAAAATTGAGAACTGATTTAATTAGAATAGATGGTCATCGATATGTTTAGTGTTGGCTTTTGTTCAACATTTCAAGGCAAAAGTATTGATAAGCGAAAGATCTTATGCAAAAAGGGTTTGATTTCATTGATTTAAAGTTAAACAAGCACTTGTTTTCCTTTCCATGCTGAATACGTTGCTTAAGGTGAAAGGGGCAACCAAGAGATATTTATCTCTTTACAGAGACAAACTGAATATTAAGTTACTTAGTTTTGTAAGCTACTAGAATTTCGCTCTGTGCGCTGCTGCCATGCCGAACACCGTGTTTGTGTACTGCTAATTTTTGTTACAGTTCACAGTTGACAGGCTCCAGTTCTCCGACTTTAGCTAAGGATATGGCTTTGGCTTTGGCCGAGCGAAAACGATAACAATAACATGAACCGCAGCAAAGGGGAAGACCAAACAAAGCGCATGTAAATCACGCATACGCAACGTTTAACCTGCACCGAACGGCAACAATAACAATGGCATCTGAGGAGTGGCAGAGGGGTCCAGTGATAGGAGGAGCCGGGTCTTGGAATGGTTTGGATGCGATGACATGGCGGTCTGAGCTGAAGTAGAGCATTTGACGCATAATTCCGAAGCACATCCGTGGTGAACGAAGGAGCGGAGCAGGTGACGAGATGCCTCCACTCGAGATGAGTTAAGTCGACTGGCTTGGAAAACAAAGCCAGGGCTGGATAATTCACGGCAAACAATGCAGCAGGAGGTTCAAAAAGGAGGTTGCTACAAAAGGAGTAGGCGATGTGCAAATGGGAGCTCTTCCTTGGCCAGGACAAGAATGACCAAAATGGATAATCAATCCGGGCTCGAGTGAAAGACTTTGCCAAAGGCAATCGGTCACATAAGAAGATTGAGGTTGCTTGCTTTATCCGGATTAGTGCCCAAATATTTAGTGGCCTTAAAGGTATGGGTATACATATATAAACAGAAATATCATTACATGGGTGCGAAACTGAGGTTAAAAGTGTATATACCTCAAACCTGTAATAGTTATTACTATAAATAGTAAGTTTCCGCGCTTTCACTTTTATAGCTTTTAGAATCATAGCACAGGTTGTCCCATACTAGCCATCATAATTTTCTTTCATAAAATGATTCACTTCATTAAAATTGCGAAATCATAGCACACGTTCAGGAGCTGCCATGGCATCCACCTTGCAAGGGTTATATTCAGAAGGCCCAAGAATAAATAGAATTCCATCCCTGAGGATGCTGCTCCTTTTATTTTATGGGGTACTGCACTTTTGCCCGCCTTGGCCCATACAAATTTCATACATTTCTTTTGAGATTGCTCCTGTCGTCCCCATTAACCGCCAAGTGCGCGCAATTACATGGAGGCTGTGGGGCTTGGCTGCCTCCTACTGGGTGGCATGCCCCCACTTGGCAATGGGCAATTCCCCCCACGCCCTTTAGCGTTGCCCGCCTTACCGCTGATTTGCATTTTCGGCTCTGCGCTGCAGGGGGCGTGGTAAAGGACACAAAGGCGGCGAACAGAAGCTTGGCTTCGGCGTTGCCAGGATGCCAGCTTTTCCCCTTCACGTGCTGGCAGTGGGGCACTTGTGGCATCCGTCTGGGATTCCGCAGGAGCACCATGACCAACCCAACCAGCCCACCCTCAGCCACCAACACAAAGAATCAACCATTGCTGCTCCACAGAAGCTGTCACATTTCCTTTATGCCTGAACCGTCTGCTGAGTGTTTCGCTTAATGCAGGTAAACGAGTTTTTTATGTTGCCCTTCTGCGGGATGGCCACTTAATGAGGCGGCGGCAGCGGCGGCGGGATCGTGATCGGGAGCGGGAGCGGCAAGTGCAGTTTATTGTATTGCCATTGGCAAGGACCTTCAATTGTCCAGCGCCGGGCCATAAATCAGGCTGTGTGCGGCATTAAAATTAACCAGCTAGCAGGCCAATAAACATTATCTGCAGCCAGGATGGATGATGGGATGATGGGATGCTGTGGGGCTGGGGATGCTGGTGATGCTGAGCTGGCTGGGATGCTGAGCTGGATGCCGGATGATGGCGGATAGTGACGACCAAGTACCAGGATGCCGGCCAAGACGGCAATGACAGCCAAGTGATGGATTGAGCGCACGTTTGTCCCTCGAAGAGCGGCAAAGCTGTGTGGAGCAGCCAAAGACGGATGTTGATGGTGAAAATGGGGGCTGGTGATGGCGTTGCTGATGCCGATGGTCATGTGTGGACGCCACATATACACCTACTCGGCAGCTCCTTGCTGCTTGTTGTTTTTTTCGCTTGCAAAAGCCTTTTGGTTGCAGCTACCATAACTCATCGCACCGAAAAACACTCGAGTCCCGGGGTCAGAGCGATAAAAACTATCATTTGCCAAAAGGTGAAGCGAGATGGACCGGGACGACGCAGGATGTCAGTCCCGAGATGAGAAAGAGGCTGCGGATGAGGATGAGGATGAGGATGGGTATGGCAATGGGAATGGGAATGAGGTTACGGCCTTTGCCAAATGCCTTTTCACACGTTTTTATCGCGCTGCGACCTGAGACCATTTGTTTGCTGTTCGGAGGCGCCTGATGGCTAGATGACTAGATGACTTGCTAACTGTGAGGACGCCGAGGACTCCGAGGACTCCAAGGACTCCAAGGACTCAGTCCTCCACCCGATGACGCAATTGATGCCCCACGCCACCCACCCACACCGCCACTTGTCACTCCGTCTGTCAACTCTATTTGAATACGCTGCTCCTAGGCGAAAACTCTTTGCATATGTTTTTGCCCATTTGTTTATTGTTTAGCCCGCTGGGCGGGAGGATGTGGCTGGGCATGGGCATGGGATTGGGGATGGGAATGGGAATGGGGATCCCCGGGTCGAGGGATCAGGGTGCAGGATGGGGGCAAAGGGCCCTCGGGATGCCGACGCTGTGGCGCAAATTATTCATGAAGCGAATGAGCTCAACAAATCTGAGCCCCGCCCTCGAGTGGCAGCCGCAGCCAAGTGGCCTAATACATATTTTTGGGCCCACTCGGAATGGCGTAGTTCGAGCATATTTTACATATTTCAGCTGCTCGTTGTCTGCGGCCTCTGAGCCGGTTAAATCGTATTAACTTTTACCGCCATCGCTGTAGCTGTAGCTTCCTATTGACTGTCTGCCCCCGATTTGCCGCTTTGCCGATTTGCCCCCCCCCCCGTCTCCCCGCCGCAAGGCACAAGGCACAATGTCGCCAACCAACTAAGTATATTAAAAATATATTGAGCCGCTTACTCGTACAATGCCAGCATACTAAGCCGGAGTCTATTCCAATTTTAGCTTGGCAGGCAGTCAAAAAAATGGCACAGAGGTGGGGAAATGCATTCACATGTGGCATGCAACATTGGCAGCGCTTGCAGCCCATTTCATTTAACCAGCTCTACGCTTAAAAAAATAGTTAGCTTAGGGATTTGGGGCGATTGGTTGGAGCTTAAAAAAATTGATTCTTAATAAGCCTTTAAAACTTTTATCAAATAATCACGTTTTGCATTATTCATATTGAACGTACATCTAAGTTAATTACTCAAAATCGAATATTGGCTAGTCAAAATGATTTAGGCCAATTAATTGCACAAATTAATTTTGTTTAGAACAACAGCGCATTTAATATTAATATCACAATTTTGAACGGTAGCACAATTAGGCGCATATATGAATGTACTGAATTTTTTAAACCACACTGCACAAAACTTGTTTGTCGGAACAATTGCCAATTAAAAATTGATTTTGCGCTCTTTTTGCAGAGTGCAGGGAGTGAACTCCGTGCCCCTGGAAACATTCCTTTTGCTGACTGCGCCCAAAATGTTTATGGCAATCGTGGACCCAGTCTCGGTTCGGGGTTTGGACCCATTCTGCAGTTGGTGGCACTTGGGGGTGGGGCCAGCACATGCATGTAAGTAGGTTTAAACTGCAATTTATCTAACACAAGGGGACCGGGCCAAGAACCGCCCGCACTCCGTTTGCCGGAAAAGTGGCAGTGGAAGTGGCATACGGATCAGCATAAGTCGCACACCATTTGCCTTCGGCTTGAGTTGTGCGAGTGTGCTGGTGTGCGAGTGTGCTGGTGTGCGAGTGTGCTGGTGTGCGAGTGTGCTGGTGTGCTGGTGTGCGAGTGTGAAATGGATTCGGAATGCAGGAAAAACTTTGCATGTGTACATCTGTGCCTCCAGTGGGTTGGCAACAATGGTAAAATGTGAATGTGGTGCGGTGGCGGCTTCGAATCTATTATTTATGCTGGGACATATGTGTTATGGCATCGCTTCCATCAATAGAACTAATTGTTGTTGGTCTGGCTGTTTGTTATAAGTGCTGTGTGTGTGTCCTTGCGAGGAAGGACACTGGGTGGGGGGAAGGTACGACAATATGCCATGAATGCATGAATTAGGCTATCATCTTGTATTGATTTTGTGCGAGCACACACACACACACACACACGTACATATTGCATTTTCCCTACCAAAGGCACTCCGGCAGAGATTAAAGCTCCTGGCTAAAGGGAAACGGACTGCACGATGGCGAAATCCCCTTGACATCCTCTTGAATGGGAAACAAGATGGCTGCTACTGATTGGCTAAATCGATATGTTGGCGACACTCGAATGGGCGAGCTGCAGTTGCACCCACTCGGACTCGTGGGTGGTGCGGATGCCACTGATTACTTTGACAGCCCTTAAAGGGAGCTAATACTCGCCGGCATTCAGAGGAGAGCAGTAATTTTCCACTTTTGAAATTGAAAACTAGTTTCACCTACATCTATCGAAATGAAACGCACACTAAGAGGGCGGCGGCATTACTAGTTTTCGTCAACTGGCGAATCACATACACTCAAATTACGTGAGCATTGGTTGGCAACCAACACCGTAATTACCAATTCAATTGCACTTTGGCGCTTCGAGTGCTTGAGGTTTAGTGGGGCGTCTCGGATGTCCCGGGAGCATTAGACCCCATCAATGGCCACTGAGCTGCCCCCCTCCCCGCGGCGGTGGTCATTGTAAACACAGCTCCGTGCCCCGACCACCTGGCCAATTTGGCCTTGCCGCCTGGCGAGGCACAAACATGCGTAAATTAATTTAATGTGCCTTATAAATATGTAAGCTGGTCCCAGCTCAATAAATTCTTTTTTGCCGCTGTTTGTTTTTTGCCTTCTGCCAGGACGTTCGGTTCCGGCCAGGAGCACGTGGGCGCTGGCTTCAATCCTAGTTACTGACCCACCCCCCCTTTCCCCCACCCATCGCCTACCCCGCCCCGCGGCTGTTGTTGTTTTTCTGGCTGTTGTTGCTTCCCGACAAAGTTTGCTTTAGAATTTTTGAGCCCCAACTAATTGCTGCAAATTACGAATGATAATAGCCACAACACACGCTCAAGGTTAGATGCCATGCCGGCAATTTATTTCGTTCTCAACGAGCCTGGAGCGTTTGCCCAGCGGTTCAGTGGGTGCTTGGGTGGTTGGGTGGTTGGCTGAAGTGGGTGGTTGAGTAAGGAGTGGCGGAGCTGCGTAAGAATTATTGGCTATTTATCAAGCGACGCATTGGTGCCTCCTGACCACCTCCAACAGTCCCATGCGTCCCTTTTCCAGTTAACCTTCTTTGAGCACTGAGCGTTGACTTCCCCAATTAAATATGCATGTGTGTGCGGATGTGTTTACAGTGTGTGCCAGCCAGTCGATCTGTGTGTGTGTGTGTGTGTGTGTGTGTGAGTGGGCCAACTGATTGCGATGCCGGCCAAAGTTGCCATTAAAGGCGCGTTAATTGCGCTCGATTAATGGCAGCAGGTTAAACGTTAAGTGAAATTAAACAGGCGCCAGGGAGTCCGACGTGTTTTGTATACTTTTCATACCCGTTACGAGCTGTGTCCTTGGGTATATATGGTATGGTATATGGCATTCATAATGGCGCATGTAACTGGCAGCCACATTAACATAATATATTACGGATATGAATAAAACAATTGTGTTTTACATTTCCAATATCGAAATTTCGGTAATTGAACTGGTCGATGGGCTGCATTCGAGTTTATGTTCATTATAATGAGCAAACTAAGATTAAATGAGATCAAATGTTTAAATCAAATGTTTTAATGAGGTTCTTAATGTTACATACATCTTTTTAAATTTAATATAACTTAAATTAATTCTCTTGGGGCAAAACAAGTTATTGGATTTAAGAAGGTATTCTCAAGTCGCCATACAAAAGTCCTTCTGACTTGTTCAGCTCTTAATGCTGCTTCTTTGCTCCAATAAATCCTGGCCAAGGGAGAGGCTGGACCAGAGAGAGAGAGCTTTGGCTTTAGTCAACTTGGCCAGGAGGGATGGTGAATTTATTTGGCTAATTAAAATATGCTGCATGCTAATGGAGCATTGTCTGCGGCAGTCGGTAGCAGCCAGCAGTAGCCATAAGGACACGGAACAGGACGTGGAGCAGGACCACAGGCAGAGGCCCGCATGGCAAGTACACTTACACCTACAGTGCAGCACAGCTCAGCTCAGCACAGCACAGCACAGCACAGCATAGCACACCCAAGTACAGTACAGTGAAGCTAACGAGCCGGAAATGCTCTACATTCGCAGACACAGGAGAGCCACAGAGCGGAATGCAGCCAGCCAAGCAACTGATGATAAAACCGATTAAAGCCGGCTAAATGCAGCTGCCATAATGAGTTATTATGCAAGGTGCCGCGGGTGGGGCATTAAGATAGATTCTAATGAAATCATAACTCAGACGGCAAGTGTTCTCAACGAGCGTCTGCGGAGGGGCAGCTCATCAATGAGCTCTTAGCACGATAATGAAATAGCCAGCCAGAATAGCCAGCCATCCAGCTAGCCAGGCAAGTTTCGTTTGTAATCAGTTCAGCAAACTTGTTCAACCCCAGGAACTCGGGGAGCCGTGTAACTCCGGGCAAGTGGTAAGTGTTCTGGCCATGGCCAGGGATAACCACTAACGCAGAGCCCCACTAATTCATTAATTACGAAATCACTTCGAGCGAGCTTCCGATCGGAGTTGGCCTGGCCCCGCAAATAGGGTAGTAATGGAGGGCAGTATTTGGATGGATGAGCAGGATGAGTTGGTGGGGGCCAAGCCATCAGCAACTTCAATTAAGTTAAGTCAGTTTCCTCATTTCGAGACAGCGTTTCCCCCCCAAAGCGGCTGTCGTTTGTTTCAGCTTTGGCAAAGCTTTTTACATCATTAGCATTTCAGTCTGCGACTCAGTCAGTGACAGTCTTGTAGTCGAAAGCTGACTTCGATCCAGCCGGCAAGCCAGCCATCGTCTTTGCCTGGCGCAAATTCGCAAATTTTCCCATCATTAGCATTCAGGGCAAATGAAACAAATACACTTAGAGTGGAGGGGGGCGACACTCGGCACTTGCCACGCCCACCCGCAGGCTGTTATATCAAGCGAGAGTTGTTCCAAAGTTAACACAATATTTTTATTCATCCTAAGCACTGCCAGGCGTTCCGAGCTCCGAGCTCCGAGCTCCGAGCTCCGAGTTCCGGGCTGCTGCAGAGGATTCAAGCTCACCCAGACACAAACACTGGCGCACACATAAGCCTTAATACGTTCACACAAGTTCAATTAGTGGCAGAGACAGAGGCGAAAACCAAGTCCCCGTCCGGTTTGCTCGGGGTCTCTTGGTCTCCGGATTCTTCGAACTCAACGCCCCGCCCCCTCCCAAAAATCGTATCTGTATCTTGATTTTATTATGCTTGCGCACTTCTAGTGTCGGCTAAAACGAACTGGGCCACAGCAAATGGAAGGGAGTCCTTCGAGAAACCGCAGCGAGGTCAGCACAGGACATCAAATAGAAATAGCCAGTGGGCATCGAAACAAACACACCCACACACCCACACCCACACACACACACACACACACACATACACACACACACACAGAGAGATACTGGCAAATAGAAGGACCTCCCGGCAGGCAGCTAATCAGAAATGTTTTACTTACAAATCCTTTGGTATGCGAACTACGTATCTCATTTTGCGTCTCGCACAATTTACGATATAGACTCTCGTCTGGCCCCTCCCGCGCCCCATATTGGTTTGCCATTTAATGGGGCACAAAGTCGGGGAATTGCTGTTTAGCATTTGCTCTGATTTCGGCACGAGCGGAAACTTTTTCCGCCTCAGCTGCGAAACTTTTAATACCTTTTGTCAATTGATTCGGCGTGCGAAAATCCCTCTTCCGGCTTGGGCTTTTTTCTTTCGGAGCTGACGGAACTAATTGTTCTGGGAATTGGATTCAAATCCGGCCGATTGATAGGGATTTAGCCAGGTCAAGGGTTCGAAAGAAAGGTTGAGATTCGATTTGGCATCTAGGTTTCGTTCCAACTTTGGGGCTAGCATTTATCGGGGCAATCAGCTGGATTTTTATTGTTTTATTTATGGCCAGCATTCGCTTTATATATTTAATTAGTGATACACAAGACTGGCGACCCTTCGCTGGGATTTGTCACGTATGCGTTGTCAGGCGGCTTTGCGCTGCTTATGTAATAAGCCATAAAAAGTTAATAACAATGACATTGCCAACAAAAGCAACGACCAAACTGATATGGCCAACAATGGACTTGCCATGGCCGCGTCAAGGGGGCGGGAGTAGTGCTCGTTTAGCTTCGATTCGGTTATGGTTAAACGTGCAGGATTTATACGCACCATCCGCCCCGTTGGCCCAGTTGGCTAACGAAGCTCGTTTGCCAGCGGCTGCTGCTTCTGCTGCTGCTGCTGCTTCTGCTTCTGCTGCCGTTTCCTCAATTCTTCCACTGCCACATCACGCATACGCCCGGTAGGCGTTGATGAACTGACAATTTGTGTCAACTGCCGCTGCCACTGCCGCTGCCACAGCCGCAGAGCAAAGGGCATGCCCACACCCGTTGCCACTGCCACTCCCACTGCCGCCCCTCGTAATCCCTGGCAACGCCCTCAAATAAATGTATTTTCGAACACAAACACCATTATTCGTTCGTTCCGAGAGGGATTCCATGCGGATGCGGGTTTCTGGCTGCTCAATTTGGTATGGCGAATTCTGGATGGGCCCGGGCCCGGGCCCGGATGGATGAAAGCCCGTTTCACCCAGCAGATGGACGAGGAAACTGTCCTTCCGCGGGCGTGGGAATAATAAAAATTATTCGTTTCATGTTGCGCCTGGCCAAGGGGCAAAATATTTCAGCACCACGACGAATGTGTGGCATATGCCACCAGCTTGGTCGTGGCCCCGCCGCCATGAATGTGCGTGTGCGAACATCTCGACAGATCGGCACGGGAATTATTAACTTGTAATGTGCTCTGCATAGCGTTTTTAATAAAAGCTCGGCCAAACAGGACGTGACCAGGCGGGGCATCCACGCATCCACGCATCCACGCATCCACGCATCCACATCCACGACAGGCTCCCGGGACTGCTTCCGTGGAGCAACCTGATGACGAAGACACCACGTGTGCGAGCCGCAGGGCAGCCAGCGCAAACTTATACATTTGTGTGTCGGCGATGAAGTGATGGAGTAAAATTTTTTGTTTTGCATTGATTGCCTCGTCCGGTTAAGGGGAAAATCACACGAGTTGGGACTGAAGGACGTGTGCCCTGAACCAGGACACGTAGAGAAATGGGAGGAGCTAGTAAGAGAGGGACTACAAATAAATAGGTAATAAGTTAGTACGTAACTTGATATTCAACTTGAAAGTTATCAGAATCAATATCAGAAAGAATACAAATATTAGTTTAGTACTCTAATATTAGTAGTAACATGTTTTAACTTAACCCCCACCCATTTTATTCAAACTACTAAACATTCCTAATATTTATATACATTTATAAATTACTAAATATGACTTATATAAATACATGCAGATCAAACAATTCTCTGATTATTTTCGCCCAGCATGCACAGCCATATGGGCCCAGAAAGTAGTTGGCTGCGATTGAGCAAACGAGCGACGAGGGAATCAGTACGCGGCCAGAGCAAAGGACATGCGACAGGATACACACGTAAACGCTTAAAGTTGAAGCTGAACAAACAGATTTTTTCCCAACGCAGCTGTGAGGTCTTTCCCCTTAGCCCCCGACCTCAAAAAGGACAACGTGGCTTAATGCGGCGTCATGGCACCGACCGAGAAACTTTATCAATTAAACTTGGCCATTTTTTATGCAGGACCACGCACCCGCAGACCATCCTTGTACAGTCCCGTACAGCTCAAAGCCATGCCCAGTGACAACTATCCAGGCCCATGAAAAACAATGACGAGAGATGCGACTAAATGATAGAGCTCGAGCTCCCCCGGCCCTCCGGGCATCCGGCCATCCGGCCACAGGGCTTAACCCCCAGGCTAAATGCTGCCATAACTTGTGCGAACCCCAGCCGAATGTCTCCCATGGAGATCTGGCTTTCGCATCCAGATATGCATCTTCGAATGGAGTGGCAAGAGCCGGGCAGCTGATCATCATCTAGCCGGAACCAGGTGTTCAGGTGGCTCCCTTGGCGGCACTCTGTGAAATTGGGCCACCGAGACCAGGATTCTGATTTAGCAAATGAGCGATGGCATGCCAGCTGCTCTTTGCTGTTGCCATTTCATCCTGCTTTAGTTCTAGTTTCTGTGTGTCACCCGGCACTCGTCTTCTGCTGCGAATGCATCCGCCTACTGCGGCCAGGCCAACCCGCTAAGATGCCTCCAAGAACAGCGAGTCACTGGCAACCACGACCGCATTTAGGACCCTCTTTCATCTCTGCCGCCTTCCGCCGACCCAGCGCCTATTACAAATGCACTGCACTCGGAGAAAATCGATATCGAAAGGAAAAACCCGGGTTCTGATTAAAGCAGTGTGGTATGCAACCAAGGTTAAATGATATCTCAAGGTTATTGTGAGTAATACTCATATACTCATAGGGTATAGTAATTAACTTAGCGCATAATAGACAAATGAAATGTTTAGATATTTAATTTAAAATGCAACCTGCGCTTAAGAGAATCTGTGCCATTTATACCCATTGTACCCTGCTGGAATTTGTAGCACTTGAGCAACGTTTTAGTTTTGAGTGTGGAGAGTGCGACTTGCCGCAACCCACTTGGCAAACGGCGACCCCAGGACCAAAAAACTATTGTGCGCTCCTCCAAGCTTTGTTTGCCCCTTCTGGAGTCCCTTCGGGGCAGGCCCGCCTCCCCCCGCCGCTCCAGCTCCTCCTCCTCCTGCTCCTCCTGCTCCATGAGCTCTGTCCTTTTGTTGGCGAGTAACTATGAGGCAGCTGCTGGCCCCGTCAGCCGCCGCCGCCGCCTTCGTCGTCGCCACTGCTGCAGCTGCAGCTTTTTGCATGAGTGCATTGTTGTCGCCACAGCTCTGCCGCCGCTCTGTCGCTCCACTGCTGCTGCTGCTGCTGCAGCTGCTGCTGCTGCTGCTGCTACTGCTGCTACTGCTGCTGCTGCTACTGCTGCTGCTGCAGTGCGATGCTTTTAATTACAAAAGTTACGTATACGTCCTGTGCACCGCGTCCTTCGGCGCTGTCGTTTGTCTGCAGGTGTTGCAGCTGCGACTGGCATGCCACTGCCAATGGACTGCGACTCTGAGGCGTGGAGGTATAGGGGCGTGCGGCGTGGGGGCGTGGCACCTGTGTCAGAGCAACGCTTCAAGTCGTCGGTTCCGTTCGAGAACGTTAATTACCGTTGCAGGTGAGGTTCCAGAGGTGAGGGAGCCAGAGGTGAGGGAGCCAGAGGTTCCCAGCCGGGTTCAGATGGAATGGCGATGGCGATGGCGATGGCGACACTATAGACGTGGCTGCAGGATGCCGGGTGGCAGATAATGGCAAGCAGGAAGCGTGGCCAAAAATGTGGCAACCCAGCGGCGCTTCAAGCCGCATATAACTGTATAACTGTATAATTAGTGCCATTTTCTGAATGCGAAATAACCGAATGAGAGGTCCATATATACGTTTGTGTGAGTGTGTGTGTGTGTGTTTGCGTTTGTGTGTGTGTGTGTGTGTGTGTGTGTGCTGTTGTGTTTGCAGTCGCATTTGTTGCTGGGCAGTTTTATGTACTTTATGGTCTCAGTTCGGTTGTGTGTTTGCTCACCACTTGCCCGGCCATTTCGAGTGCTGCGTCCCTGCAAATGAATTCTAATTTTTTGCACAAACTTTAAAGCTGTAGTGTGGCGACAGTGGAGCCAGCCTAAATGCAAACTCAGCCATGAGCGCGCAGATTAGTGCAAAGTGGCGAACGGCTCCACTTACAAGCCGCAGTCAGTGAGCAGGACTCTAATCAAAATGACTACACTTAGTTAATGGACCTTGTCCATTCGCCTGAACATTCGCCATTCGGTTTCCTGATAAAAAGGTATACAAAAAAAAATGGTATATTTATTTGCCTCATCCACTTTCATCAAAAAGTGCATTAGCGAGTGGAAATCTGTGGATATTATTTAGATTTCGGCTTCATTACCCAAAACAAATCATGCATACTAATTGTTCTTCAATTTGGAAATGCACACATTGACCCAACGCATTTTATCTACATAAATAAATATTTAAATTCAGCTCAATAGTTTTTGTGTACCAGTCAATAAAGATTACTTTGTTTGCGAATATTTTTTTGTACTTTTTTCATAATTTTGGGTTTTGAGGTCTCTATTCGTCCTTCGATTCCAAAGCCTACGAGTATATGGGAAAACAAATGAGTGCTAGATAATACCTGTGCTGTTAAATATTTGAGTACAACTCAATAAAGATTACGGCATTTGGGTTTTCATTTCACATGGTTCCCAGGGCCTTTACCAAATGATTTAATCGCCCTTCATGTCTAATCACGTGTGACTAATACGAATGTGAGCGTGTTCTTTGTCAGCGGCCAAGTCATTCATTTTCACTGAGAGAAATGGCATCAAAATGAAGATTTTCTGTGTGTATGTAGGTAATTTCAGAATCGCCATGGCCGAAACTGAAAGGTTGCCATTGTTAGTGCTGCACTCTCGTTGGCCTTTTGTGGCTGCAGGGAAGTTTGGCCGCAGAACAAACTTGCGACCTCTTTGCACGCGCATGAGCTGCCTTTCGAGGGCTTTTCATTTAGCTAATCTCCACTGTAGCCGCTCAGTCGACGCTTCTGATTATCCCAGCATTGCCATGCTGCCTCTTCATCCTCACTGTTTGTTTTGCTGTGGGCGCTCGACTACACGGCGAAAACTAAAAAATGTAACGTAGTTTCGGAAGCTGTAATATAAGGCTAATAATTTGCTAGATATTGTCTACACTCGGAAAAAGTTCGCAATTGAAAAAGTGAAAATAGGTACTATTTAAATTTGTTATAAACAAACAAAACACAACAGGCCCATTGAAATTACCACTCGCATTTGAAGAATGTGATTCGAGAGTTAAAATTGGCAATTCCACATTCATCGAACTTCATCCCAACTGTTTTGCTCAGTGTGCTTGAGTGGGTGGTTTTATGGCTGGGTGCATGGGTGGTTGGCGCGTGGATTGCTTTGGTTTTGGGATCGCTCACTCAGTGGCTCACTCAGCTGTGGGATTCCGTAGTTTGGGGGCGGGGCGGTGTGTACACAATTTTGTTTTATGGTTTTTTAGTTATGAAACTGAAACTGAATTACACATGTAGATGTGTGTAATGGCAAGTATGTTACACCAGCACCATAAAGAGCAAAAACATCCGATTTGAGTTGCTGTTGCTGTTGCTGTTGCTGCTGCGGTTCACACGAACACCGCTGCTGCCGCTGCCGCTGCTATTGTTGTGGCTGCCGCTGTTGTTTTTCCTTTTTTTGTTTTAATTTTTTTGCTGGCATATTTACGCAGCATTTTTTGCGTGCTTAAAAACAGGGAAATCCCATGGACGGGTACAGCGGAGCAGTGGAAGTGGAAATGAAAAGTTGGGTGGGAGTGTAGAGTAATGAAGCAAACTGTTGGCGGTTGGGATTGGGATCGGGAGTGGCATTGAAGTGTGCCAGCCATGGCAACAACTGGCATCCAACAACCGACTACCGAGTGCCGAACAGATAATACAAACGTTTTTTAAACTTTAAACGCAATCCCCAACCACTGCCATAAAGTGATACATGAAACGATGCCGGAGCTTGGCCATGGGTGAAATTGAACATTCCAGAGTTCCTGAGTTGCCGCCTGAGAGCTGAAAGCTGAAAGCCAAAAGCCCTGCATATGTAAACGGGGGCCAGGAAAGCGCATTTTCCAACCATTTTCCCAGAGCCACCTCGCCCATCCCAGAGCCCATTCGACGTTTTTCCCACACTGCGCGGTCTCTCTCCCTCTCTTCTTGTGTCGGTCGCTTATTTGAATGCAATTGACTGAAGGCTTAGCCAACATTATGTGTGGCCTGGCCGGGCTTAGTCTGTTGGCGACATGTTGGCTTTTGGCCCCGGCCATCACTCGCACGGTGGTACAAATGGACAGGCAGGCGGGCAGACAAATGACTGGCAGCAGGCAGCAAATACAACAAGTTGCAGCTCTAGCAACATCACACACACACACATGCATGCATGCATATATACATGTATTTCCGCATCCGCTTCCGTTTCCGCTTTGTGCATTTCAAAGTAGCGAGAGCAGCAGGAGGTTTGCGAGGGAGGTGAGCCGGCATTTTGGTGTTAAGGACAGCGACTATGGCAGTGAAAACTGTCATGCTTTTATGGCCACATTTGCCAATTGTTTGCTGAATTGTTGACGTAAATGTCGCCCGGATGAAAAGGCCCTGTGCGTCTGAGCCCGAGTCTCTCTGTCTGAGTCCTGAATCCTGAGTCGCCGGTTTGTGTGGATCTGAATGTGGATGTGGGATGTGTCAGACGTTGGCACGCGTCGACTTCATCGCATTATTGCTTCTTTGCGGCCCAATTGCTCCTTGCCATCGTCATCGTCATCGCCATCCTCATCCTCATCCGCATCCGCACTCGCATCCGCTTTCGGATCCGCTGTTAATCTTGTTTAAAGGACAGTTGGCTGACAGATTATGCCACCCAAGAGAGAGGATGTAAGAGTATGTATGTTGCCCATTCCCAGTCAATCCGCACCTGTTGTAATCAGTCCGTAATCCGTTGACGGCAACACGTTGCCAGAAAGCCAGCGCACGCAAACTCTTTGATGCGGAAATTTCCCCCGAATTTCCACGTACATTTCCACGTGCGGCCCTGTGGCAGTCGCTGAAAAGCCAGCTAGTTGCCTAGTCCACATACTCGTACACTCTGCTGCCAAAGCAAATAACTTGATTGTGCGAATTTAGATACTGTTGCTATGACAACCTGACTGACAGCACAACTGAATGACTGACTGACTGGCGGTCTAACTGACTGACTGATAGTTTGGCAATGCAAATAATGAAATTAATAAATACCGGAATTTTGGCTTATTTATTTATGTTATGATGGCCAAGGATCGTTTATTATGTTATGATAATTGCTGCAATGAGTTCACCACATAAGAGGGAAGCGCACTCAGTTTACATGAAACAAATTAAATAGTAAAGAATTTAATTATTAATCCTCAATTAGTATCCATTTATTTAGAAAGAAAAAATTGTTTTTAGTTGAAAGCATATATTTGCTTACTGGATTCCAGACATTCTTTATTTCGATGACTGTCTAATTACTTAAGAGGGCACAAATAAGCTTTATAATTTAGCAAATTAAAGTGTAATAGTTAACTTTATGGAACACAATTAAAATGTGGCCGGAATAAATATGATATTTACATTGCAAATCAAAATATATATTCATTTTAATTGGTCTTTAACTAATAATCCCCATGGGTCAATCAAGTCATTATTCAACCAATAATTATACAACATTAATACTTTAAGCTTATGCGGTTCCCCACAGTCCTTTTGACTTTGTGTAAAAATCGTCATGGCAATCTTGACTTTAAAAACTTCAAAGTGATTGCTTTCCCTGGATACAATTTAATTATACCCGTTACTCGTAGAGTAAAAGGGTATACTAGATTCGTTGAAAAGTATGTAACAGGCAGAAGGAAGCGTTTCCAACCATATACAGTATATATATTCTTGATTAGGATCAATAACCGAGTCGAACTGGCCATGTTCATCTGTCCGTCCGTCTGTCCGTCTGTCAGTCCGTCCGTCTGTCCGTATGAACGCATCGATCTCAGGAACTACAAAAGGCTGAGGTTCTAAACTCCGTAACTCAACTTATCTTAATCGGATTTTGAAGTGGCATACCTATAAATGTTTCTGTCGCAATTCTCTAAAAATCTGCATTCAAATTTAGAAATTTATTTTTTTTTAATTTTTTTGTCATTTTTATGATGTATGATGTTGTAGGAACTCCAAAAAATTAATAAATGCCCTAAAGCTGAAGTTCAAAATTCCATAACTCAACTTATCTTACTCGGATTTTGAGGTGGCATACCTCTAAATGTTTCTGGCGCAATTCTCTAAAAATCTGCATTCAAATTTAGAAATTTATTTTTTTTTAATTTTTTTCATTTTTATGATGTATGATGTTGTAGGAATTCCAAAAAATTAATAAATGCCCTAAAGCTGAAGTTCAAAATTCCACAACTCAGCTTATCTTACTCGGATTTTGAGGTGGCATACCTCTAAATGTTTCTGGCGCAATTCTCTAAAAATCTGCATTCAAATTTAGAAGATTATTTTTTTTTAATTTTTTTGTCATTTTTATGATGTATGATGTTGTAGGAACTCCAAAAAATTAATAAATGCCCTAAAGCTGAAGTTCAAAATTCCATAACTCAACTTATCTTAATCGGATTTTGAAGTGGCATACCTCTAAATGTTTCTGGCGCAATTCTCTAAAAATCTGCATTCAAATTTAGAAAGTTATTTTTTTTTAATTTTTTTGTCATTTTTATGATGTTTGATGTTGTAGGAATTCCAAAAAATTAATAAATGCCCTAAAGCTGAAGTTCAAAATTCCATAACTCAACTTTTCTTAATCGGATTTTGAAGTGGCATACCTCTAAATGTTTCTGGCGCAATTCTCTAAAAATCTGCATTCAAATTTAGAAATTTTTTTTTTTTAATTTTTTTGTCATTTTTATGATGTATGATGTTATAGGAATTCCAAAAAATTAAGAAAGGCCCTAAAGCTGAAATTCGAAACTCCATAACTCAACTTATCTTAATCGGATTTTGAAGTGGCATACCTATAAATGTTTCTGTCGCAATTCTCTAAAAATCTGCATTCAAATTTAGAAATTTATTTTTTTTTAATTTTTTTGTCATTTTTATGATGTATGATGTTGTAGGAATTCCAAAAAATTAATAAATGCCCTAAAGCTGAAGTTCAAAATTCCATAACTCAGCTTATCTTACTCGGATTTTGAGGTGGCATACCTCTAAATGTTTCTGGCGCAATTCTCTAAAAATCTGCATTCAAATTTAGAAATTTATTTTTTTTAAATTTTTTTGTCATTTTTATGATGTATGATGTTGTAGGAACTCCAAAAAATTAATAAATGCCCTAAAGCTGAAGTTCAAAATTCCATAACTCAACTTATCTTACTCGGATTTTGAGGTGGCATACCTCTAAATGTTTCTGTCGCAATTCTCTAAAAATCTGCATTCAAATTTAGAAATTTATTTTTTTTAAATTTATTGTCATTTTTATGATGTATGATGTTGTAGGAATTCCAAGAAATTAATAAATGCCCTAAAGCTGAAGTTCAAAATTCCATAACTCAACTTATCTTACTCGGATTTTGAAGTGGCATACCTCTAAATGTTTCTGGCGCAATTCTCTAAAAATCTGCATTCAAATTTAGAAATTTATTTTTTTTAAATTTTTTTGTCAGTTTTCTGATGTATGATGTTGTAGGAATTCCAAAAAATTAAGAAATGCCCTAAAGCTGAAGTTCGAAACTCCATAACTCAACTTATCTTAATCGGATTTTGAAGTGGCATACCTATAAATGTTTCTGTCGCAATTCTCTAAAAATCTGCATTCAAATTTAGAAATTTATTTTTTTTTAATTTTTTTGTCAGTTTTCTGATGTATGATGTTGTAGGAATTCCAAAAAATTAAGAAATGCCCTAAAGCTGAAGTTCGAAACTCCATAACTCAACTTATCTTAATCGGATTTTGAAGTGGCATACCTATAAATGTTTCTGGCGCAATTCTCTAAAAAACTGCATTCAAATTTAGAAATTTATTTTTTTTTAATTTTTTTGTCATTTTTATGATGTTGTAGGAATTCCAAAAAATTAATAAATGCCCTAAAGCTGAAGTTTAAAATACCATAACTCAACTTATCTTAATCGGATTTTGAAGTGGCATACCTCTAAATGTTTCTGGCGCAATTCTCTAAAAATCTGCATTCAAATTTAGAAATTTATTTTTTTTTAATTTTTTGTCATTTTTATGATGTATGATGATGTTGTAGGAACTCCAAAAAATTAATAAATGCCCTAAAGCTGAAGTTCAAAATTCCATAACTCAACTTATCTTACTCGGATTTTGAGGTGGCATACCTCTAAATGTTTCTGGCGCAATTCTCTAAAAACCTGCATTCAAATTTAGAAATTTATTTTTTTTTAACTTTTTTGTCATTTTTATGATGTATGAAATTCCAAAAAATTAAGAAATGCCCTAAAGCTGAAATTCGAAACTCCATAACTCAACTTATCTTAATCGGATTTTGAAGTGGCATACCCTAAATGTTTCTGGCGCAATTCTCTAAAAATCTGCATTCAAATTTAGAAATTTATTTTTTTTGTCATTTTTATGATGTTTGATGTTGTAGGAATTCCAAAAAATTAATAAATGCCCTAAAGCTGAAGTTCAAAATTCCATAACTCAACTTTTCTTAATCGGATTTTGAAGTGGCATACCTCTAAATGTTTCTGGCGCAATTCTCTAAAAATCTGCATTCAAATTTAGAAATTTTTTTTTTTTTTAATTTTTTTGTCATTTTTATGATGTATGATGTTATAGAAATTCCAAAAAATTAAGAAATGCCCTAAAGCTGAAATTCGAAACTCCATAACTCAACTTATCTTAATCGGATTTTGAAGTGGCATACCTATAAATGTTTCTGTCGCAATTCTCTAAAAATCTGCATTCAAATTTAGAAATTTATTTTTTTTTAATTTTTTTGTCATTTTTATGATGTATGATGTTGTAGGAACTCCAAAAAATTAATAAATGCCCTAAAGCTGAAGTTCAAAATTCCATAACTCAACTTATCTTACTCGGATTTTGAGGTGGCATACCTCTAAATGTTTCTGGCGCAATTCTCTAAAAATCTGCATTCAAATTTAGAAATTTATTTTTTTTTAATTTTTTTCATTTTTATGATGTATGATGTTGTAGGAATTCCAAAAAATTAATAAATGCCCTAAAGCTGAAGTTCAAAATTCCACAACTCAGCTTATCTTACTCGGATTTTGAGGTGGCATACCTCTAAATGTTTCTGGCGCAATTCTCTAAAAATCTGCATTCAAATTTAGAAGATTATTTTTTTTTAATTTTTTTGTCATTTTTATGATGTATGATGTTGTAGGAACTCCAAAAAATTAATAAATGCCCTAAAGCTGAAGTTCAAAATTCCATAACTCAACTTATCTTAATCGGATTTTGAAGTGGCATACCTCTAAATGTTTCTGGCGCAATTCTCTAAAAATCTGCATTCAAATTTAGAAAGTTATTTTTTTTTAATTTTTTTGTCATTTTTATGATGTTTGATGTTGTAGGAATTCCAAAAAATTAATAAATGCCCTAAAGCTGAAGTTCAAAATTCCATAACTCAACTTTTCTTAATCGGATTTTGAAGTGGCATACCTCTAAATGTTTCTGGCGCAATTCTCTAAAAATCTGCATTCAAATTTAGAAATTTTTTTTTTTTAATTTTTTTGTCATTTTTATGATGTATGATGTTATAGGAATTCCAAAAAATTAAGAAAGGCCCTAAAGCTGAAATTCGAAACTCCATAACTCAACTTATCTTAATCGGATTTTGAAGTGGCATACCTATAAATGTTTCTGTCGCAATTCTCTAAAAATCTGCATTCAAATTTAGAAATTTATTTTTTTTTAATTTTTTTGTCATTTTTATGATGTATGATGTTGTAGGAATTCCAAAAAATTAATAAATGCCCTAAAGCTGAAGTTCAAAATTCCATAACTCAGCTTATCTTACTCGGATTTTGAGGTGGCATACCTCTAAATGTTTCTGGCGCAATTCTCTAAAAATCTGCATTCAAATATAGAAATTTATTTTTTTTAAATTTTTTTGTCAACTTATCTTAATCGGATTTTGAAGTGGCATACCTATAAATGTTTCTGGCGCAATTCTCTAAAAATCTGCATTCAAATTTGGATTTTTTTAAATTTAATTTTTTTTTTAATTATACCCGTTGAGTAAAAGCGTAGACTTAATTCTAGAGACATGTACGCAGTGCAATTTTGTTTCCAAATGTTGCCACGGCCACAAATATTTTTAAGGTTTTTTTGAGTAACGGGTATCTGATAGTCGGGGAACTCGACTAAGCATTCCATCTTGTTTTGAACTTGGTTGTTACCCCCTTGAAAGGCTCCGGCGAAAAATAATAGTTTCGGTTCTTTTTCCCATCCGACAAACATTGTAATCTTTTGTGGGCTTCTTGGTTGATGGGTGGATGGGTGGGTGGTTGGCAGAACAAGCCTTCAAATTCCGTTTATTGCTTGAACAAACCTTGTGCAGATGGCCCAAAGAGTTGGTAATGGCCACCGTGGCAGTAACACCATTAAAGAAGGTGAAGGCTTTTTGCTGCTGCTTCTTCTGCTTCTGCTTCGGAGCGGCATGCAATTCTTCGCATCATGATATACCTTCCGCTTGGCCGCCGCTGGCGGCAAACAGCCACCCACTGCACCACCCACTGCAACACGACGGACCACCACCCACCAGCCACCACCCACCGCTCCCGCTGCGCTGTTGGTTTTAATTCAATTTAACAATCTTTTTTCGCTCGTTTTGTTGTTTTTTCGCTCTCCTTTGCAGTTTTTTGCCCAGCTTGCCCGCTGCTGCGGCGCTGCATTGTTGCTGGCAGCGGAAGTGCAGCCGACAGAGGCAGCGACGCCAGCCATTAGTGCAAATGAAATTGCATTTTGTGTGCCCCAAACACTCAAAGAAATTTAATCAAAGGCGCTGCGATGCGCTTCGCATATTTTCCTCCATCTACATATATGTATGTATGCACGAGTATGCACATGCAAAACCCCTTTATGCACGTGGCCTCATCTTGTTATACCTGGCTTTTATAGCCATTAAATCGAGTGAAGCGCCTTTCAATGACATGACTTTGGCCGAAAACAAATGCAGATATCAATTACCAATATTTCATGAGCGAACAGACCCCCTTGAAAACTGACTCAGGCAGTAATCAAATGATATTGAAATATCGTTCTTAGTTATACCCCAGAATATTACGGCCACTACTATCGATTCCCATTTAGATTCAGATTCAGATTCAGATTCCGACTCCGACTCCGACTCTGCTTCTGATGATGGAGAGTTCGAGTGGAGTAATTGAAACGTATTCATCATCATTTGCGAGCATTTTGGCCATTAGGAGCAGCTTACGGCTGATGGAATGAAGATTGGGCGAGTGTCGGCAATCTATTGAAATAGATGATGAATAACATGCATTAAATAATGTGTATGTGTACCTTATTACTTCACCTCGTGTTCTGCAAGTGCCTTTCCACCGGAAACTGTCCGGAGACTTGCCTGAATCTACAAATATTAATTTCGATTGAATGCTAATCGCATCTGGAGCGAGGGAGTTGTGTATGCCATAATTGGACAATTTGAAATCCGAACACCCTGCACTTGATACGCCCATCACATGTACTTCCTGGACTAGATGAATTGCACTAAGCGGCTTGTTATTTTGGCTTATTGTCTACCCAGTCTCTCCCAATTCTTTCGAACCGCAATATTTGTACTTACCCGATGAATTTGTTATTTGAGTTAGCACAGTATAAGCAAAACCACATATGTGGTAGCTACCCGCTGGCTGGAAAAGCCTTTCCTGGGCCCGCTTTACACTTGACAATAATTAAAGCCTTACTTCCTGCTGGGCCACAAATTGAGTGATTTATTGCCCCCATCTCGGGGGGAGCGCCTATCTATCAGCCTTATCAACTACAAGTGCACAGAGTGGTGTTCGCTTGGGTGGAGTGGTATTCATCGGGCTGGAGTGTATTGAAATGAAGTGGATTGTAGGTAAAGTGTGCGGGGGTTACACAAGAAGTTAAACTATTGCTAAACTGGGACTAAACTAGCAATACGTCTAATAATACCATTGAAATTTAAACTGGAACGACGACGATGATGATATAGGCTGGAAACGTTAGGTCCAGGCCACACGCTTGCGTGCGAACTTCGGAGGAGCGGCTGTCTGCGAGGTGACCACGCTGAGGGAGCGGGTTTTATTCAGGCGCTGCATGTCGACCTCGCTGCGAGCTGGGGGCAGATCCTTCCACACATCCAGATTCAGGTTGGAGAAGGAATCGCTCACCTTGGGCAGCAGATTCTCCTCCACGGAAGCCTCGGAAACTGAAGATCGTGATTCCACCTCCTTGAGATTGGTTAGCGATGGTACAGCCACCTGGTCCGCCTGCTCCTGGCTGAGTTGCTCCAGCTGCTTGTTGGCCTGCTCGATCCCAGTCAAATGCTGACTCCGCAGTTCCACCAATGTCTGCTGCTGGCTCACATTCTCCTGGAGCAAGGCGCCCAGGCAATCCTTCTCCTGGTCAATGAACTTGCTTAGCTCCCCGTAGCGCTGCAAGTGCTGTTCCCGCCAGTTCTCCTCACAGCGCTGTAGGTTGTACTTGGCCTCCGACTCGTACATGGCCTCTATCTGGGTGCAGGCTAGTTCCTCGTTCTCCAACTGAGAGCGGTACTTGTCCAGCAGGGTCTTTAGCTCCTCCGCCTTGACCACATACTTGGACATGCGTTGCAACATGTTGATGCACAGGGAGATTTGCTTGCGACTGGTCTCACTACGCTGCCGGATGAACACCTTAATCTTCTTGAGGTTGTACGCGTGTCCGGAATCGACCTGTTTGAGCACCAGAGCACTGCTCTCCTCCAGCAGTTCCCGCTCTTTGTCCAGTTCCCCCAAGAAGAGCTGGAAGTGGTGTTCCTCCTCCTTCAACTTATCCGCCTCCTGCTGTCGCAGACGAAGCTCCGACATGTGGGATTCCTGCAGAGCGCGCAGTTCTCGCAACTGTTGCTCCTGGATCTGTTGACGCTCCTTTTGAGCCTGCTCCGTTCGACTGATCTCCTGCTGCAACAGCAGCTGCCTCTCGGCGGCCAGAGCCTGCTGCTCCTCGCGCTGCTGCTGACTCTCGATCTGGCGGTCCAACCAGTTGAGCTTGGCCAGAACCTCGTTGTCCGACTTGGACTGGTAGAGCAGCTTTTCGTCGTCCACGCCATGCCGCCAGCGGCCATACAATTTGGCCTCCATTTCGAGTTTGCGACGTAGTTGCTCCTGCTCCTTGAGCGACTGGTTAACCCGACCAAGCATCTGGAGGTCTCCACCACCCGGTTCCCGCGGGCGGCGACGTCGCTCCATCTCGTTGTTGTACTCCTCGCTCTCCGAGGCCAAAAGCTGGCGAAGTCTGGACTGACGCTCACTAAGGGCCGTCTGCTTCTCCTGCTGATCGCGACGGGACTGCAGCTTTTGGTCCGCCTTCTCGTAGTACTCCTTGTTGGTCCAGTTCTCGAAGCGCGAAGTGACCTTACCCCAATGACTGTAGTAACTGTTCACCGCCTGTGTGGCCTGCACTCGGTTGTGCTCCTGCTCCATGCGTTGCGCATACGCCGCGTGCTGCTGGTTGAGGCGCCCCGACATCCTTGGCCCTTGGTCCTCCTCCTTCCTCCTGCCGAAACACAATAAAGAGAACGAAAAGAGAGGGATGAGCGACTGAGTGGAGGCGCCAGTTGGCTGACAAGTTCATAAACTTTTAAATTGGGGCCAAGGCGAGCCAGGCAATAAGATTGGAACAGGGTACAGGGAACAGTGAACAGGGAACAAGTGACGGCGGGAGTGGAAACCTCCATTTGCGATTTCTCTTCCGCAAGGGGAAGAATCTCAGCTGGACACACACTTCATGGGGCAACTTCATTCAATTAGCTGGAGGATGTTGAACTCTGAACTTACCTTTGTAAAGAAGATATATGTATGTAGTGCCACCACGCCGCAGATACTGGAATCTGAAGGCTGGAAGTTTACTGTACGAGTGGCATTTTCTCTTTCTTGTTGACTTATATTTTTTGTGAGCTGCCTACTCCGTCCATCGGATATCAGATATTCGGGCAAATAGCGCCAAAGAAATACCATTCTTCGGTCAGTCAAATGCCTGCTACCCCATTCTCATCGCGTTGCTGGGAAATGCATGGCTGCCAACCGAACAAGCGTTATGGTTTTCCCGGCTCTCCATTTCTGGTTTCTTTTTTTTCCTCCAAACTGCTGCCATCACCGCAGCTGTCACTAACTGCCAAAGCAGCAGCAGCAGCAGCAGCAGCAGCAGCAGCAGCAGCAGTAGAAGCCAGCAGCAGCATAGCAGCAGCAGCCAGTGGAGCAGCCAAAACGCAGAAATATGGCAAAATCAGTTGGGAACCGCCCCCTGTCCACACTCCCAACTAGCTGGGCCTGCTGCCATGACCCCGCTGCTCCCGGAATATTTCCAGGCCAGAGCCAGCCGCCAATCCATCAAGAGGGCGGCCCAGCAATCTGTCAGGGGGGCGGGATTGCAAATGACCACACTCGCAAAATGTACTTTGAAAATCGCAGCGAAATATGTGGCTCTTGTGGTTCAAAATACAGCGAAGAAATAACAATTTAAAACTGGTGGAGTCCTTGCCCACAACGATCCCAAAGTGTATTCAACATGCCATAAAGCTTAGTTTCAAAATATATACTAAATATACTTGGCCTTGTTAACTTGCTACAATCATTTGGCAAGGACTTCAAGGCATAAACGCTCTACTAAATACTATCTTCTGATTAGCTATGCATAGTGTCTAAATGGTAGATAGCTGCCATGTATATTTTTTAGCGAAACAGCCCTGGTGATTTATGGCCACTTTTAAAATGTCTCAACCAGCAAAGCCACTAAACTTTATTCACGCGAAACACTAGCTTGCAATATTTTTAAGTGCAAAAGTTCGCGGCGGCAGGGGCAGAGTGACTGAGCTAATTTCCCAAAGATTTATGGCCAGCACGAAGCGCATTGATATATGCCAAATTGTTTACAAATTGATTGCATTATTAATAATGCCCACAGAGGCCCGATCAAAGCCTCTTTCGTTCTCATTTCGAATTCAATCGAAAATGTCAGCAGACAAGGTGCGTGGCTAAGGGGGGGAGGGGATGGGGTAGCTGGGGTAGCTGGGGGAGCTGGGGGCGCGTAAAATGTAAAATATTCCAACAAAGTACTCCTTATGTCATATGACAGACGACAAACTTTGGCAATAAATCAAACAACAGGCGACGACGTTGTTTGTAGGCGGTACAGCTTCAGCTGTATGGGATCTGTTCACTGTGGTTCAACTCAGTTCAGTTCGGTTTTCGGGAGTGGGCGTTTGGAGGGGGCGTGGCAGGAGAGGCACACGTGGAATACAGAAGCAGTGAAATGCCAAGATGCCACCGCTGGCTGTATAGACTTAATACACTTTCGGCACACACAAATTCACTTCCTTAATTGAAATTTTAATTTGAATACTTTGGCAAAGTTTTGGCCGACAGCCAGCAAGCGAGTGAGACAGCTCAGGCAGCAATAACAAACAGCCAAAAAGTCGCCGAAATCCAAATTCCCCGCCACCCATTTAAGACCCCCCGAGCCCCCCAAGCCCCCCAATACCCCCAATACCCCAAATTCAACCAGTCGCCCATCCCCGCAGGACCCTTTCCACTGGCAATCTCGCACAGGCTCAGCGAGTTTTCAATTTACGCGCCTCGCGAGTCGTTTGTCATTTTATGCGTCCTAATATATGGCATGTGCGTGCCGCTACAAGGATACCAGCACCAGTATCCTTCGCCCGCTCCCCACCCCATGGTATCCCCCATTTTCGGGGGACGCATTTTCCTGCCAACCAGCAAGGCGTAACTAATCAGCACAGGCAATGATATGGCGACATCTGATGAATTGTTCGCACAGCCGAAGATTTCAATTGGGGGTGTTGGCATATACACGTACACATCCAAATGAGTGTGTGCACTCAGAAAAAAGCCACGTAGTATATGCAATCACGATCAAAAGTCACACCAGTAAGTTCGAATCTGGTGTCAAAATTAAATAAGGTCAGTTCTCGCGGCTAGGCAAATGTAAAGTAAAAAACCCCCCATGTTATCGCGAATGACAAGGAAAAAAAGAACCCGTCCCTTGAATTCGTATCATTAAATTACTACTTCTCATTATTGCCTGATATTCAGTTGGCCTGGGAGCCATTTATTACGATTGCGATTATGGCGATAGTGAAAATGAAATATTGAAAACAGATAGGGCCAGTATCCGAGTGGAAATTATAGTGTTTTACTTTGCGCGTCGTGTAGATAGACTCTTGCATGGCTAACCCATCAAAGAGTTTTCATTGTGGCCCCGGGGATTCCCAAGCGAGTGCAATTACTTTTGTTAATTGTAATACACACAAGCGCAGAGACACCCGTTTATTTGTCTAATGTGCGAGAGTGTAAAGCTTCTGGCCCGATAATGTTTACCTGGGTGAATACCCCACCACCTGGTGATGGGCTGATGGGGTGATGGGGTGATGGGGGGTGGGGGCAAATAAAAGAAGCCCTGTGATTTTGCGTGTGATTTTTGCCCCCCGGCATTTTTCAGTGGGTGAGCGTGCCAAGGCGTAGTTAGTGAGCGGCACTTAATACCCTGATAAGATGTGCGATTAGCGAGCAGCCAGTCGAATGGTAAGTTATGAGCCCGCTGGTCAGCACTTCCAGCTGCCGAAAGTCGAATGCGCCATGCTCTATCCGGGGGTTTTCAAGTCGTTTTCAAACACATTTCATTTGATTTTTATCGCACTTCAATTATATTCCCGATTTATTTGGGGGATTTTTGTAGGTGATGCATTTCAATACATTTTCTAAACAAATGCCTCGTACTAATGATTTTCTTAAATACGCTCTAAGATACAAGATACGAAAATAATCATTTCTCGCTGTGTGTTTATCTGATTTGCACACCTGGCTCGTAAAAATATCTTTATTAGCGATGTATCCGCCTGGATGGGCTCATGAAATTGACGGCCATGCACTTGAAAATAAATGTTGTACCCCCAAGAAGTACGAATGCCTTGATTTTAACTGCGGGATTATGAAGTTCCAAGCGGTGGACCTCTTAAAAAGGAAGAGCAACTCAAGATTACCAGACCTAATCAAAGGTCGCCGTTGGCAGCGGACATAGAAAACTTCTGAGCTGTATGTCCATTGAAACTTCGGACTTCATTTCAGTTAGCGTCAAAGACATTGGCACACAACATGGGCGACAAGGTGTCTGGATCCGTATCCACTTCTGGCTCAACTATCCCGGCAATCCTTACGGACGCGGAGCATTTGCAGCAGCAACAGCAGCAACACCAGCAACAGCTGGCCACAAGTTGTGGTAAGTAGCGCCACAACTATTTGGCTGCTCGAACTATCCAACAATTTGCAAGAGCGTTTGAGAAATTTCCCCTTTTTGAAGTGTAATAAATATCGAATGCTTAGGGGGGCGGTGGTGTGGTGCGAACATCGCAGGTCTGCGTGTTTACCTTGCCGCCAGTATAAACAGCAAATAAAATAAGACAACAGAGGTGGAGAAAATGAGACCGGTGATTTGGACTTCCTTTGGACGAGGCGCCAGAACGCATCTGGCGGTTATCCCCCGAGATTTTCGACTTGAAAAACCTGTGTGCACGCTCTCACAACATGAAACGCAAAACACAAAAACAAAATAAAAAACCAAAACTAATTCAGATTAAGATCGAGATAAAGATGAAGATGAAGATGAAGATGGAATGTGCTTGTGCGCCATAAATCGACGACGGAAAATAAAACGCTGTTAATTTGTCTATCCATCCGATCTCGGCACTCCGACTAAAGCAATTTAGTACCAGCCGCATTTGCAGCGGGCTTCCCCCAAAAAATTCAAAGCGATCCCACCGAGGGGCATCCCCGATTCGAAAATACAACAAAAAAGTAAATCACACGAATACAAATTATAAAAGAGTATGTCCGGTGGCGGTGGTCAAAGAAAGCAAATGACACGGAGAACGACGGTGGCTGTGATGCTGTCACAAAAAGTCACAGAAAAGTCACGGTTTCCAGTTCAGAAACCGAAATAACTGAAATCATACCTAATATAGTGAAAATTAAGTAAAACAAAGTAAGCCCAAACCATTGAAACGATTCAAAAATGGCTTTATTTGGTATTTTTCCTATAAGAACAAAAATATTCACAATTTGCACTATTAAACATTCTTAAAAAACATTCAAAAACTATTTCATTAAGAGAACACCAACTGTAATGATATACAGTGTGAATTTAATTTACATTTCAAATAACGAATTTCGGAAGAAGAAATATCACATCTGCGAACTATCCGCCTTTGTTTCAACTCTATTTTGTGACTTTGCTTTTTTAGATGGCATCAACCAAATTTCCTGACTGCGAAAAATATTTAACAATACACTGCCACCTCCAGCTATGGAAATTGTTCATTCATTTATCAAAGCACAAGAAGTAAAACCCCAGATGTGTGCTCAAAAACAAAATATTACCATTTTAAAAAAGAGATGGTTAAAAACGCGAATGACTCATAGATTCCATTTTTGGCAAATAACAGTGACAATAAAAAATCGCCACAGGGAGTTTCAGCAATAACCTAACCTTTGCCATTGGCAAATGCTAAGATCAGTTTTCAGCTGATCGAATATTTGTAGAACTATAGTTTTCAGAGTTGGTCAAAAAAAAGTTCCCCATGGCTGATTTATGCCCTCGATAGAGGGTTCTTATCAGCGGCGACCTTCGAGAATGACCGATATTGAACTGCTTAAAAGTGTATGGATGTATGGATGTATAGATGTATGGATGTATGGATGTATGGAGTGCCATTCAGATCCGTCTGATCAGCGATCCGTATCACGGTCATCTAACAGTTGAAATTGGTAATCACTCACGCTTGTCGGAAGTTTTGATTGCGAGGCGTGAGTTGTGCCCTATAGTCTATGCAACGTTTTCAGTGATTAACCCTAATTGGTTATCTAAGTGTTGGGCCAAAGTGTAGTCATTTCGTGCACGCGTAGAGAAGTAATGATTTTAAAATAAGTTCACACATGAATAATGCACAGTAATCACTAAATGCAAACTAATCAGACCCAAATGCGCTTAGTTTAAGTGAAAACGTTTGACTGAATAAAACGAATACTTGTTGTGCTGTTTGTCTAGTGCAAATATTTTCTCTCTCTGCACTCGTATCTGTAATTTGAAGTGACACGTGTGATAGCCCGCGTAGCCACAGAGCTTGAAAAAGAACCCTTCGGATTGGAAAAAGTACCGGCGATCGGCGGAGGTGAAATGCGCTTGAATGGGGCCAATGGATTCGCGGAGCATGGGTAATTCACCGCGCACGAAGCGCTAGTTCGATCGCCGTATTGAATTTCCCTAAGGGCGGCAGCGTGACCTTAGCGCAACTCGGCGCCTGATAACAGCTTTATCAAACTCAGCTGCGACGTCGACGTCGACGGCGGCAGCGGCGGTAAGCGCGGCAGCGACGGCCGGCAGAGGCGGCCAAAAGCTCACTCCGAGCGCAAGCGAAATCAAAGAGCGAACGGCGAGAGCGTTGGGGCCATAAGTTCGATGCGATTAGCCATTTGTTTGGCATTGCTCCAACGGCAGCGGCAGCGTCAGCGGCCACAGTAACAGCAACGGAAGCAGCGACGTCGGCAGCAGCAGCGGCAGCAGCAGCAGCAGCAGCGGTGCGAATTCGGTGTATGAAATTTTCTATAAACTCTGGCCCGCCCTTATGCTGGCCAACATTCGCGCTTTATACGCTTGATACGAAGCATAACGCCGCTATGTGAGCGCTGCCGCACCAAAGTCTGACCTTCACACACTGTCGAAATTTCGCAAAACTCTTGCCACAAAGCGAACGGTAGCAGCCAGCAAACAAACCAAACCAACAAGCCAACAAACCAGCAAACCAACAAACCAACAAGCAAACAAACAAAGAAAAAAACAAGCAAACAAGCCAAGCAAGCAACAAACAGCAATCGAGCGACGGCGACTAGCAGTCGACACAAAAGTTCCTAAATCCAAGTCACAGTTCCTAAGCAGCTGAATTGCAGCAGCAACTTCGCAACAACAGCAGCAACATCTTCGCAACAGCAGCAGCAGCAGCAGCAACTTCGCAACAGCAGCAACATCGCGCAACAGCAGCAACAGCAACTTCGCAAAATTCGCAACTAAAAGCAGCAACATGACAGCACTGGGATTAGTTCTGCTATCGATGATGGGTGAGTGCGGGTGTTAGGGAGTCTTTTCCTTATCGCCATGCCCCTGAAAACACTAATTGTGCAGATAGTACCCGGAATTCGGAATGTGGGGCTATTAGAACGGTTTCTTTGGATTCCTGAGCGCCAAGCAACTGCAATCTGCGTCAGCTGAGCTCTGATAGCCCAGAGATAATATATGCAGCGAATACACATATGCAGTGATAGGTGCTCCATATACAATGTACGCCCGCTGTCAGATATGTGATTTTTTGTTTCAATTAATTACTGACATTTAACAAAATTGTCATTTACGGCCTGACAGCCAGCGAGCGAGTGAAATGGTTTTTTGATTTTAATATTCATAATTATAAGCGCACCCTAACCAACCAACAACGAGAGTCGCTTATCAAGTTCGTCGGCTTAGTGTCGCTATTTAGCAAAAACAAAAAAAAAAAATTGTCAGCTTTCATGCTATCACAAACAATATCAATGAGAGCCAAAATCACATGAGTAGCAATAATAAACAATTTTAAAAATTAAAAAAACAAATTCAAAGTATTCCCTGCGTTCATGTCCAAAGCGAAAAGTAAGCACGTAACGTGCTAATTTTTCGAAGGTGAATGAAAATACGTCATGGAGTTTTGAGTTATAGAATAATATAATAATCATATAATACTATAATAACAATACAATCAAAAGCCATTTGATTTTAAAATAGCTGCATTCCATGTGTATTGCAATACTTAAAATCTGGCACATCAGATAAAAATGGTTAGCAAACATGTGGAGACTAAATACTAAGTACATTAATGAAAAGGGAATTAGGTATTCGGTTTTTTTGTAGCCAGAACCTGTGCTTTCTTTTCTGGTTTTGTTGCTTTTTCGCTCTTTTCTGGTTTTATTGTGCAATTTTTTCTGTTTGTTGCTCCGGGTACTTTTTGTTTTCACGTTGTACGGGTAGTAGTATCGGTCGCTTTTTTGCCTCTTGATTTTTCAATTTTGTTGTAATCGAGCGTGACTTAATTTCGCACATTCCCCGAAACAATGTACACTGTATGTATGGCTGCACGGATATTTGTTTAATGGCAGACTGACGGCCTCTTCGGCATCGTCAACATAATAATATTGAAATGTCTCTATTATGTGCTTTGCCTGATTAAAAACAAACAATTACCCAAGGGACCACTGCATTCCACCAGTCGGTGTGAGTGCGAGTGTGAGTGTGAGTGTGGGTGTGAGTTTGAGTGCTAATGCGAGTGTGAGTGTGAGTGCAAGTAATTCCTGCCACTCTAATTATTCTCTGGTAATTTAAATACTTCAATTATGCGAGAATTTAATCAGCAGCGCAACGAGCCCGATAAACCGTCGCCGGGATTAATCGAATATTATCAAAGAACTTTGCGCCTTCGCCAGCGAAATTACTTTTTGAGGCGATAGTTTGGCTTTCTGGTGGGCCGGGGGGGGGGGGGGGGGGGGGGGGGGGGGGGGGTGGGGGGGGGGGGGGGGTGGTGGTGTGAATGTGGCCCAAATTGGTGCCACAAAGTTTGCAACATTGATTAGGCCAACGGGTTTAGTGTGTTTACTTTATTAGGCCGCGTAATTAGGACAACAATTAGGGGAGCGGGCTGATTTCGAGCTCATCGTGCTCGGCTGTAAATATTAATTAACATGTTACACACACACACTAAAAACTAAGCAGCATAAATTAAACAGCCGACGATTTGAAAGTCCCCTCACATCCCGCGTTTCAGTACTCCTGCTCTGTTTATTATTCAAGCACGTGCCGCCAATGAAGTCCAGGACCCAGGAGCCAGGACTCGGCATCCCGGATCCAGGACCTCCGATAGGTGCCAAGCTGCGGGCGCGACACGCCACTCACACTCACACTCACACTCACACTCACACCTAGAACAGCACACTCGATATCCCCACAATTGTTGCTAAGGAAATGTAAATTTCAATTGAGAGTTTTCAAACCATAAAATGTTTTTTTTTTTTTTAGTAAGTGCCCAGCTATTGTTATTAATATTTACTTCGGCACCTGAGGAAACTTGCTCATGTTTAAACTTATTTACTGTAATAGCCAAACATTTATTGGCAACATGCTAATTTGATGAACCCATTTGATGTCTGCAAAAGCCCAAGCTAATAGTAACCAATCCAATTTGTTGATTGTGGATTATATCTTTGAAATAACCCACATATAAACGGTTGATGCAGTCGTAGCATCAAAATTAAGCTTGCAACACTTATGGTAGATCCTTTCGTCACACAACCATTAGTGTAATTCAACCGGATGCTATTATGTTGACGACAACTGTGTGCCCACGCAGCTTTCGCTGCCCGTAAATTTTAATTAGAAACTGCCGCTATTAACTTAGTCAAGTGCTGCGCCTCCTGTTTCCGTCGCCTTCGCTTTTCCGCCGTTTCCAGCGGCCCACTCACTCACACTTTCTCCGCCAAGTTTTCCGGAGTTTTCCGTATGCATATAAATGCTGTGGGCGTTTGGCCGCTGTGGGCGTGGCCGGAGAAGTTTTGGCAGACGCCGGCAAACATGGCAGTCCTCGAACTTTGCTTCCTCGTTTGCTTGCCCATGTTTGCCAGCTCAGGCAGCTCAGGCAGCTCAGGCAGCATGCATGCAGTCAGACTTGAATGAAATAGTTTTCGGATTGGAGTCTGAATTTGCATTTATGACTCACGATGGACGGAATCAGGGGGAATCAGGGCCAAACGGAACTGGGTTCCAACCTTTTCTACATCCCGCAGTGTCAACGGCCACAAGCTCATGCCATTGATAGATGATACCCATAGACTGGTAGCACCTGTTGCCATTCGGCGACTCGACCACTTCCTCTGCCATTTGGCTTTCAAGCATTTCACATTGAGCGCTTCTAGCTGAGTCACGGTGATGTGGCGCCGGCCAACACGAATCGAGAATGCCCTACCGCCAAATAGACACATTTATCTGCATATCATCAGCGTTTTTTGTAAACAAACACGGCGCACAGTTTTGCGTTGGCCTGCGTAAATATTTACTTTTGCTACCAAAGCGTTGGTAAATATTTACACAAATTTTAAAATAAAATGCACTTTTTTTTGACACTAGTTGGGCGCCCATATTTATATTTGAAAAGGTAAAATATCTACCATACATATGATAGAAGTATAGTTTTTTCCACTAGAAGCCGATATGCCCAGCTTTTGCCAGGGAATGTCAATCAAATATAACATGCATATGTATGGATGAGAAATCAAATAAAAATCACCTATCACAGCAGCAGTTTAGCATATTTGGTTCGCGCTCAGCGACAACTGATGACGATCGCTATTGGCAATCGGAGCCGATCGGCGACTTGTTTTTCAGCCCGTAACGGGGATTTTCAGCGGCATTGGGGAGCTGTGGAGCCGGCTGGCGTCAGTTGAGAATCGTGGGTCGTCGGAACCGCAGCCACCGCAGTTACCGCCGCCGAAATCCGCAGACAGCAGCGCCTCGTGGGGAATCCGAATCCGAATCCGCATCCGAATCCGCATCCGAGTACGCGTCCCAGTCTTACTATCATTTATCAATGGAATGTGAGCGATGTATGGTAGCGGAGCCGCAGACCACACGACTGCCTGCCCCTCCCCAGTACACACGCCCCCCCCCCCCCTCCCCCTTTTGCAATTAGGGCCGACAAATGCCGACTGTCTTGGAAGTGGCAGAGTTTTCGGGGCCAGATATAAACCATGGCAAAAGTTCAAATTGAACTTGTTTGCGCCATGCTAAGAAATGCACGAGAATAAATGTAAACAAACAGCTCACACGCAAAACACAATTTAAAAACCAAATTTTCCATGTGGGATGTACCCAAGCGCTCCTCAAAATTACAGTGAATTGACTGACCGTGTGTTTTTGCCAACGAACATATTGTTTTTGTGCCAAGCAGTGACAACCCAACTAATCCGAGCTGACTGACTGTATCTTCCTTTTCAGGCTATAGTCAGCACATGCAGCAGGCGAATCTGGGCGACGGTGTGGGCACAGCCCGGCTTCTGTCCCGATCCGACTGGGGTGCCCGCCTGCCCAAGTCCGTGGAGCACTTTAAGGGACCCGCGCCCTACGTGATCATCCACCACTCGTACATGCCAGCCGTGTGCTACTCCACTCCGGACTGCATGAAGAGCATGCGGGACATGCAGGACTTCCACCAGCTGGAGCGCGGTTGGAACGATATCGGTTATAGCTTTGGCATCGGCGGCGATGGCATGATCTACGCAGGCAGGGGATTCAATGTCATCGGAGCTCATGCGCCGAAGTACAATGACAGGAGCGTGGGCATCGTGCTGATTGGAGATTGGAGAAGTAAGTTATATAAGCTCCTAACTTTTAGTAGCGGTTAAGAAGTTTAAGAAGTTTAAGTCTTGGCAACTTTAAGAATTGGAGTTTCCTCATTAGGCTTTTAATGAATCTTGTTTGTCCTGTTCCCTAACTCTGTACTAATTACTTCTCCATCTCCATTTTCCTTTTAGCTGAACTGCCGCCCAAGCAGATGCTGGATGCGGCCAAGAACCTGATCGCCTTCGGGGTGTTCAAGGGCTACATTGACCCCGCCTACAAGCTGCTGGGCCACCGACAGGTGCGGGATACCGAGTGTCCTGGAGGCCGCCTGTTTGCCGAGATCTCCAGCTGGCCGCACTTTACCCACCTAAACGACACCGAAGCCGTTAGCAGTACGAAGGCACCCGTCGAGCCCCACGTCCATCCACAGGCGGCAACACAACAAACGCCGCCCAAATCCCCGCCAGCTGCGCCCAAGGTCTAGTGGGCCAGCGGTGGGTGGGTGGAGACGCTCATCGCCCTCGCAAAGCTTAAGAGTTTAAGAGAAGCCACAACGAGCTCGGCTCCCCGCACAACGCCAAGGAGTTCATTCAGTATTCATTAGATGTCTCTTCTAACATTTCACAAATAAAGCAATTTCTAGATGATAACACTTAAACATAACCCCCGCTGTCGCTCTTTGTGTCCGTACAGTCGACCCCCCGCCCGCGTTCGCACTTGTCAAATCAAATAGCAATTAATTTGTGTCAAATTCGATTTCGATGGCAGAAGTTTTTGGTCGACACGCGGCGCTGAAAATGTCGGATGTCGGCGACCTCGTCATGGCGAAATGTTTTTTCCAGCCATTTGACATTGACTCGCCACGCGGTTTATGCGGACTGGTTAGGGGTCCAAAAGCCCCCATCCTCACATGCCACATGACGAACCCACCAATCTAGGAGCAACTGATGAATTAATAAGGCCCCAGGGGATGTCGCATATTGGCATTCCAACCCAGTGCGCAGAGCGCAGAGCGCATTTAAAGCCGCTTTTTAAAGTCCCCCAACATATGCGATGTATTTTGCGAAATAAATAAATATATAATTAATATTGCCGAAATGCTGTTAGATGGACGGAAAAAAAGTGGACAGCGAAAAAACGCAATGGCCCGTTTAAGCGAAAATTTCTCGGCTATTTTGTGTGCGCCGGAATGTGGCATACTTTTCGGCTGATGCTGACAAGGCAAAACAATTAGTGGCGTGCTTTCGCGCAGATGTGTATAAAAAATTTGAAAACATGCCATTGATAACCTACATTGCACGTTAAATAAATATTTGCGGCAGTGGTATAAGCTTTAATCATTTGTTTTCGCTCCGCTGGAGCTATTTGATTGATTTCGGCGGCAGTAACTCAGTAAATCTTTTCATTGATGGCGCTTCCACTGCTATGCAAATGCAATTTGTTAGCCCGACCACTTCTTTTGAAACTGCAATGCATTTTATACCGTTGATAAGATGCTTACTCACAGACTATCAGTTCACTATCAACCATTACTTAGTCTAGCCCTAGTACCATCGATATGCGACCAAGTGGTTCAAGCACACAGATACGCACCGATCAAACGATCGATCGATCGATCGATTGCACTGCTCCCCCAAAATGTCAAGCACACACGAGTGAAAGGGGGAAGCAACCACTTGGCAGACAATGTAAATATTGAAAGCGATACGGAGAGAAGTTACGCACTTGGGACTGAACGGACCATCGAACAGAAGCACTAATGGGTTTGGACTTTCTAGACGAGTGGTTTTTATCACAGGGTAAGACGCACCACCCACCCACTCCCCCTGAAATTAGCTGCGACGCCCACGCCGCCCGAGAAACTTGCGTAATTGTGGTCCATTGAATGCGCGGAGCCTGATAAGAGGCGCCTAATGAGCGGATATCCATGGGGTTGTAGGCCGTGAGGTATCCTTGGGGCATGGGCCGCATAGCCGGCTATTAATAATTCCATTGAACTGCACCTGCCATAAGGTCAATCGAATCCGCCAAGGCACCCACATGCCCCCCCATACCCGCACCCCCATATCCCGTGCCGAAATCGGAAAAAAGATGCTAAAAATATGCCTCTGTCGGTCAACAAAATTTTCATTTCACTTCATTTTGTGCTCACCGAAACGAAGAGATAATGAGCGAAATCCCGCGAGAGCGGAATTCGAAGAGCGAGCGGGAAAATTTTCAAATTTTTCACCCATCGCCGTGCCGTTGGAAAATGTATGAATTTAGTTTTTGAAACGCCGTCATAGGCACAGTTGCCTTCGCTGCTGAAAATTCACTCCCAGAGTTCGTGGCAGTGTGTGTACGGCTGTGTGTGTGTGTGTGTGTGAGTGTGTGTGCGTGTGTGTGCTTGCGGTTGTGGTAGTGTGCGGGTGTCTGACCCAACCAGCACACACGTACAGTTCAAAGAGATATACAACATCGAAAGATATACATATATCTGTGCAATATATAGTAGAACGACGCGAACGCGCCACGCAAACTGCAGCGAGCGAATGAACCAATTAATACACATAATAAAAATGTGAAAAAATTTTAAAAATCCGTGAAATATCCAAAAATATATAGCAACGCCACAGATTCGTGTACATTTGGGCGGCGAAATGCGCAGAGCTTGCGAAAGCGCGTTGCCCAGCTCTTGTCACTGGCCAATCGATCTAATAAATCTCTCTGGAGGGCGTTATGAATGGCCAGTTCCCAAAATATCCGGCCCGATATTTTGTAGCGCTTTTGTTGACAGGCAATCTTAGGATGAAATATGGCCGGGAATTAGCTGTTAGTTGCCATTCCGAGCACAGTTCCGCGCAACTTTTTAGTCCGCGTCAAATTAGCCAGTCTCATTAACAATTTTAATTGAAATTGCATTTTTGTTTCGCCCTCTTCTCTACTGGATTTTTCTCTTCTGGAATCCTCTGCCATTTTTTGAGATACAGTCGTACATCCCTATAACTTCCCTTGGTTCGTGCGCATTTCAATGGTTAATGGATCTGATTACATTGCCAACCATTCCTAATTAGTTATCGAAAAGCATCACCAGTGCGGCAAGTGGAAACCCCCTGAAATGCATTTAAAGCAAAATGAAACTGGCAGATAGGCATCAAGGAAACGGTAAATTTACCGGTTATTCTTGCAATGCTTCCACTGGGAAGGTTGACTGTATTTCTAAGTATAATTTTTATTTGCATGTCATGTTTAATTAACGCCTCCATGCAGGAAAGACCGAGAAAGTGTTCGTCGCTCTGGCCGAAAAATTTGCAATCGCCCCAAACGAGTGGAATGGAAATGAATATGTGGAATGGTGGGGGAGGGATGCTTTTCGCCGCAGGGGGGTGTTGGCTGATTTTGGACCAGGCCATGGAATGGCAATGGAATGAAACGTATTCGGATTTCATTCTGACCCCCGAGAGCCCCTTCTATCCCAAATTGTTGGCCTTTTTTTTTCTCCGTACAGCCAGTTTTGTGTACGTTTTTCTGTCTACTTTGTGAAACGAGCCAGTTGAATAAAAACAAAACAAAGTGAATGGAAAAAAGAGGCGAAAGACGAAAGCGCCAGAGATATGTATGTTTCCTTTTATTCTTTCGATTTGGTTCCGTTTTGTCTCTCCCAATTGGGCGCTCCTCTCACCGCCAGAATCTTTCACTTTTTTTTCCACTTTTTCCACTCTCGGCGGGCACAAAGAACCTAAAATTAAATATTTTCGCCTTTTACATATCGCAGCCAGTGGCAGAGCAAATCGTTTCTGTTATTGTTTTTGTTGCTCTATTCCCATCCACCGCCGTTGCTGTTGCTATTGCTGTTGTTGTTCTAGTTCTTGTTCTTGTTTGTGCTGTTTATTGGAGTGCATATGTACGGACGGACGGACGGACGGACGGAAGAACGGACACACACATACGCAGGCGTTTAGCTGGACATTCACGCAGCACAGTGGCGGCCAACACAAAAGTGGTCACGGAAAGTTGCAGAGGCAAACGAGAGGAATGTTTTGCTATCCTTTTGCCCAATTAGAACAGGAAAAGTTTCAAATTGTTGTTTACAATTTTCACAGGAATGAGGTCATTATATATACATAGTGAAACGGTAGGAGAAAATCGCGAAGCAAAGAAAACTTAGCAAGAGGGAATAGTTTCCATCTTCTGCACTTTACTTTATCAGCATAAAGTCAAGGTTTAACTTTTCTCGACCATGAGTAATTGATTTAAAATTCACTTTATATGTACACATTTTTCATTCTATCATAATTGGTTTTCATATGAAATAAATATTTGAAATCGCCAGCAAATGGTACAATATGCTTGTTGAATAGTTCGTATATTATACTTTTCTGGAAAGTAAACATTCCCCAAACCATTTACATATCAATGTTCTTGCTTAAAAATTGTATATACATATGTATATAATTTGACAAGTTGAAAGCCCATAAGAAAGCCTTAGTATCTTTAGGTTTAGGATCGTATTTATAATAATCCTAGTATGTAGACATTTGGCTGCAACTGTAGGCGTTTTTGCGAGAGCCTGCAAAAGCATTCCACTCAGTTGGGATTTGTTGATGCATTTGTCCCGGTCCCCGATGCCGATCTCCCCGCATCCTCTCGGCATTCCTATTTCCATCTCATTCGGCATCCATGAATGTCCCTGTCCATGACTATGACACAAAGGCCTACATTCTGTCTCTTAGTAGAAACAGCGACATAAACAAGAACAAGAGCTAGCCAAGCTAATGAGCGCATTCAGTTAAAAATAAAATTCGAAATGAAACATACCCAAATATACACGAATTGAAATGAATTGAATCGGATTGAAAGTATCTCAAACAGCTGTTGCTCATCGTCGGCAGCGGACCACGAATAAAATTCCCAGCAACAAATTCGCGACGAAAAAAATACATAAAAATCTATTAGAAAAGAAATACGCGTAAAATAGAATTATCAAGGCGAAGAAAAAAAAAAATCCCAAAAAAATAGAAAAATAAACGGAAAAAAAACACGGAAAATCTGAATGAAAGAACTTTTTCGAACAACTTCCCCCGACGGTGCTAATGTGCAAAGTTTTGTGTTTTCATCAGCAGCAACGCCAAGAGAAGCGAGAAAACAAGCAAAGAATCCACGGCAAATTATTTAAAAAAGAGTGTGCGAATAGACGGGCGACGACATCGGACCCTGGAGAATTTAACAGCAATAACACCGGAAAAAAATAAACCACCAGAGGGAATAGTCTAGAATAGTCCGGAGGACCGCAAGCAGTTCAAGCGACTACCATGCCGTTTGTGACGCCCCGTGCGGGGACAAGCAGTGCAAGCAGTGCGCCCGGCGGACGCACCACATTCCGTCCGCCATGGGTGAAGGACGACGGCGGCACCACTGCCACCAGCAGCACCACAAAGCCCACTGCCACACCGTGGGCGAAGAAAACAGCGACGACAACGAGCGCCGCTCCGGCGACCAAGGAAAATGGAGAAAAGTCCACTGCAACCAAGCCAAAAGCAACTGCTACCACCACGGCAGCCGCGAAGAAGGCGACCACGACCCCTGAACCGGCCAAGAAGGCGACAGAGCCTGTAAAGAAATCTTCACTGGCCACAAGCACAACGGTGGCCAAGAAGACACCGGAACCTGTAAATACCAAGAAAGCACCGGAGCCAGTCAAGAAGGTGGCGCCCACCGTGGGGACCAAGAAGCCAGTAGCCACCACTTCAGTGCTTAAAAAGAAGAAGGAGCCGACACCACCACCCGAATCCTCCTCCGAGGAAGAAGAGAGCGAAGAGGAGGAAGAGACCGAAGAGGAGACCGAGTCTGAGGAGGAGGAGAGCGAAGAGGAGAGCGAGTCCGAAGAGGAGGAGAGCGAGGAGGAAGAGGACACAACCGTGGACGAGAAGGTGCCCGAGCACGTGAAGAAGGCGGCCCAACTGCGACCCACCACCGTCAACAAGAAACCGGAGCCGGAAAGTGAGTTGAGCCAACGTTTTACCGTGGAGAAACCCAAATTACGCAGCGTGGTGGTCAAGCGGGATAAGTCATTGAAAAAGATGGCCACCGAGGACGACGACGAGGCCGAGGAGGGCGAAACGGAGGAGGATCGCGACCGGCGGCGCCGTTTTAAATTGGAGAAGCCCAAGCTGCGGCATGTCAAGCGCGAGGAGAAGCCCTTGCCCAGCAAGAGCACCGACGACCTGGCCAAAATCCGGCCCGTGCTCAAGAAGGTACCCAAGATCGATGAGCTCCTCAAGGAGCCGAAAGAGGAGCCCAAGCCCGAGTTCACGACCAAGACCCTACGCAAAGCGTCCATTAAGCGCGAGCCGAGCATCAAGAGCGGTAAGTTGTCCGATCCGATTCGATCCGATCCGGAGCCAGCTCCAGTGATGGAACCTAACCCGATGCCCGACTGGATTAACCCGATTAACCTCTGCGAATGGATCGACTCAACAAGCGCTGTAAATTTCTGCCCCTGCTTCTTTAATGTCTAATTTCTAACCAGAAATGTTTAATTTACATTGCGGTGATATATATGGGGTGATATATATTTTATATTTTTTCGCTTGCTGCTGCCTCCTTTTCGATTTTCGTCGGCCCTGGCCAAAAGGCAAGGCCACTAGGGGAGCAGCAAACAAAACAAATAATGCGTCACCACGGCGGATGAGCGATATGTGCGAAAAAAAATTCGCATTGGGGATGGGAACGTGAGAATATTTCTAAAAGATTAGATGTATCACAGTTACATTTTCTGCTGGCAAATATTTTGCATAAGGGTAAAATTCAGGATAACAATAATAGATGTGTTATACGGGGCGTATGAGTTATACATCTTAATTTTATTTCACATTCACGGCCTATAAAAGTACTATGAACCAAATATCTCATTTACATTTTGTCAAAAATGTGTTTTTTTTTTAATTACACAAAAGATACCGCTGGCATTCGAGTTATCTTTTGTTTTATAAATACAATTCAGTAAAAAAATTACGTATACGCCATGAAAGCCCACGCACTTCAATATAATAACTTTTTTGCTGAAAGTGAGATGCTTTTTAAAGGGGATAGCTTTCGAGCAATGTTTTTATGGCAAGCGGCGAGCACTTAAGCAAAAACAGTGGAACTAGTTTGATCAAGATATCCATGTCCATTGTAAGATTTAATTTCCAACGGGCGATACAGCTTCACGCTGCCATCAATGTCTGTAACCTGTCGCTCACAACCATTGCTGTCCGCTCATTTATAAAAACGCAGGAAAATATACGATATGCAAGTGTCTGTATGCAGGAGGCACGTACTCGTATAGGAATATGCGAATTTATATACTTGAAATGAATGTGTAAAAAATATTTCATCAAAATGTTTCGCCCCAAACAAAAACCACAAAGCGCACACAGACAAGGGACGAGCACAACGGAGGAACAGTGGGAAAAACAAGGCTATAAAGCAATATAAATATCATTTTTTATTTATTAAATTTTAGTGAGTGTTGTGCATTGAGCCGAAAGAGGCGCAAAGTGTTTCCCTGCCTGACTGCAGTTCCGAGTGGGTTTTATTTGGGCAACCATCTCGTTTTCCGGGCAGGATCCTCCATCCGCTCGTTCGAAAGGGCGTTCAACGGAACAGCACAAAGGTATGCCGGAGCAAATGTTCTCTAATTCCGTATTTATTGCCACACACTCAACTCGAGAAGGTTGTAATTCTGTAATGGACTTTCCTGCCGCGAGGCTGGGCTCAATTGGCGGCAAAGCGGCAGGGGCAAGACATTCAAAAAACAAAGCAACCAAATGTTGCATAAGCGTGCTGTCACCTGGCCTCAAAATTGAATTGCAGAAAGCCTGTCCGTGGGCCAGGCCTCCAGTTCTCCCCTGGGGCAGGCAACTAAAATGAAGTGAAAAGCTCGTTAGGATCTGGGGGAACTGGGTTGGGCGAAAGGGCTATGGCCAACGCTACGGCAACGGCTACGGCAACGGCTACGTGTGAGGCAGTTAACTTGCCTTTGTCCCCGACCTAATCAGTGGGCAATAACGTGACCGCAAATGCCTCCTAATCTTGACCGACAAACAAAAGGATCGAAGAGGCGGAGACTGGCCAAAGAGGTCACTAAATAAAATGACCAAAAAACGATGTCCGCCAAAAATAAAACAGAGCATCGTTCGTCCTTTTTAAAGCTGTCACCCTATCAAACAGAAAAAAATAACAAAAAAGGGAGCAGCACAGAAGGACACAAGGAAAGGAGGGCGAAACATTTATTTAATGTGTTCGGGCGAAGTCTTGGGAGGAAGGGTCCCAAGTGGAGTGGGTTCCTTTTTATGGTCTAAGACAAAATTCATGATTATTGCTCATTCTGTCAAAACTACAACATAAAATGGAATGTTTTAAAGCCAGATGAGGAATGGTGAGCAGGCGCAAGGACACGGCCGGCCAGCGTGCTGCTCCCTTAAGATTCCTGCCTCAAAAAAACTCGCAACTATCGAATGATAAAAGGCAACTCGGACTCGAATTGGAAGTGAGTCCTGGAGAGCAGTAAGTGGGGGACGAGCCGAAAGCAGCCAAAGATATATGGGAATGAGCTTGATAGAGTCTAACTAAATGCGCCATTTATATTCAAATATCCGCCACTAAAAAACAAAACGAAATAAAAGACGGCGCTGGCCGCAAGTTCCCCTCTTAAGGGCCTCGGATGTCTTCAAAGGACAAAAAGCGGCAGGACGAGAAATATTTTCTTTTATTTAAATGAGCCTCATCTCTATGTATCCCTCTGTAGATGCGAGACATGTAACGGCTGCGCCCCATATTTCCTTCTTCTTTTTTGTTTTCGGAAAACTCTTAGCCCTCTTTTTTGTTTCTCAGTCGCGTGGTTTTCCAGGGTCAAGCGATGGGTGATAAAGTGGGTGGGTGGTTGATGGTTGCTGGTTGGTGGTGGTGGTGGTGGTGCAGACTAGGGTCTGCTTGTCATTAGAAACGTCGACATTCAATAGGTGAGGGTGATTTTCATTTTGGGTTTTCTGTGTGTGGCCCACCCAGCGAAGCATAAAAGATGATTAGGCTCTTTCAAATTTAGATATAGCGTGGTCAAAATGACGTAAAAGGAAATGGTTCAAAGCTCTGTGCCACACACACACACACACACACACACACTCACACTTGCTAATATTGGCCAATTGCTGTTGGCCATAATTATACTGGGCGACAATGAAATGGTTGACTGCATAATTGGATTAGTGTCCCCCAAACGACGCCACAACAAATCCAAATTGAAATTGAATTTTCTAATTGGACTTAAGGCTCGTCTCCGGAGGCACAAGGGAAATTAAATGAAGATTACCGCCTAGCGGAAACAGCAAAAGTATTCGATAAACAAAAGCAAGCTCTAAGATAATATGATATCTAATTTAGATACAAATAGAATAGAAATACAAAATATCCTTGGATTAGGAATCCTTAGAAGTGAAACTACGTTTTAAAATCGAAATCAACAAACTTGAGCAGATTATATTTTAGGAAAACCTTACAGAGTTCGAAACCTAAGCGGGCTCCAAAATTCTATAAGTAAAATCCACATCGGAAAGAGGAAAATGTTCTTGGCTTCGAGGTAAAATCATAGAGAAACGCTTAGAATTTTACGGTGAAACAACAGCATCATTTCCGAGCTAATCGGGTTCCTAGTAGTTTACAAAAAGCCCCATGTAATCCCTGTCAGCCCCTTCGCACAGCGTTCTGGCCAAGGCAGAAACGCTAATCATACGGAGGAGCTTTAGGGGAACGACTCCCTACCATTCTGCGCCATGAAATATATGAGCTGGCTGAGCGGTGCTTCATCATGCCCCGGCAGACAATGAATGAGCACAGCCTGGAAACTGGGAAACTGGGAAGCTGGGAAGCTGGGAAGTCACTCATCGGGCGGCTGGCAGCAGTCCATGACCAGGACTCCACTTCTCAGTAACCAGCACCAGCAAGCAGTAACCAGTAACCAGTAACCAGTACCCTGGAGCAGCAGATTTCCTTCTCCCACTCCAGTGAGCTGGGGCTTGCCAGTTTTTGAAGACTCGGCACTCCACACTCCGGGTTGATTCAATGACAACGGCAACATTTGTGCATGCATAGAATATTCCGCTGATGATAACACAATGAGCCAGGACGGGGGCTTTATGAGGAGGGTGCCACACTGCCATGCCACACCGAGAGTGAGCTCGCAAAATTTATGTTTACATACCCCGCTATTCATTCTGCGACGTCGTAAGTGCGGGCTTTGCGGTATATTAAGTGGGTAGCCTCAACTCGGAGCTCCGAGAACCAGGACCTCCTGCTCTTCATCTTCAGTCGTGGCAGTGCTTGCTTTTTATTTAAATAAGAAATAATTTTGTCGACATGAATGAATGAAGACTTTTATCTGCCCAGCACCCTTCCCTCGTTTCACTTGGCGTGATGTTGTTGTGCTTTCTTTTGTTTCTTGCCCGCTTCCACTTTTGTTTGCCACTGATTTAGGATAACTGCCAGGGGTTCGAAGGCGGGTTTAGTGGTTAAGGGGAGAGCTTTTGTCCATAAATTACTAAACCGAATTGAGCGCTACTCACTAAACGCGTCCTCAATTGGCTGTCCAAAAGTTGACCACGTATTTTAATCAGAGCCCCCCAGAAGCAGTTCATTAACATGCAGACATGGGGGAAATGGAATTGGGGAAAATTCATGAGCAGCAGCAGGATCGGTAGCTCGGGGGTAAAGCACCTCTAGACAATAATCAAGTTGGTCCTTTGCTCTGATTTTATTCAGCAAAGTAACACGAGTTCGGATTAGTTTCATTACCTCTCTCCAGTTTTGCCAAGTTATCCACCTCTTTTTCACTCAGGTTGAGGGGGTTTCGGAAAGTATTTCGGATACTAATGCACCGCAAAAGGCAGCCAACCACTTAAAGATTAAGTGCAGATCCAGCCAGGCGCAACCGAGAAACCGAAAAACCGAAAAAGGAGAAGGCAGACTGAACCGTAGCTCAGACAAAGGATAAAGCACGGGGTGGCCTTGGTAACACACCCAACCCACCCAGCCAAAAGCATCCAATCTCCTGCCCCTGCTTCCTGCCAGGACTCACTCAAACAAAGCTAATTAACAGATTTGTCAGCTTTTCATCACTTGGTGGTGCCTTCATTGTTTTCCTCATCTTTTTGTTGTTTGACTTTTACACTTTTGAACAACAAGCCGAAAGGAAAAAGCACGAAGGAATGCAAAGCATTTGATAAAAAAAATTATGAAAGAAAATCATTTTGATGCACGCCTGTGTGTGAGTGTGAGTCAGAAAGTAATCGAAACTGGCCAACTTTTCCAATTGTTAATTACGAGGCCAAGTAGCGAGGACGTCCTCCACTTGCGAGCGGTTGGAGGTCGCCGGATCAGAGGAAATGCCTCGCCAAGTGAAGATTGTTAGGCCAACAATTTAAGCGGAAATTTATTAGAAACAGCTGGCTGCAAGGGGTCTCGCACACACTGCCAATCCTAATTGGCCTCGTTAACAGAACACCAAGACGAACACGAATAAGCAATAAAGTGAAGGCGGAAAAAGGTCCCAGCCAGAAGAGTTTAAACTAACTTAAAACCCAGGCTAGTGAGTGCGGCAGCCAGTCGAGCGAAACCCGACAAAGTAAAAAATGCAATCAAAGTTTTTGTGCCGCCCGCCTTGGTGCCACCACTGTCCGCCCCCAGTGAGCCGAATTGAATGGTGTTAAGGCAATAAAACACCATCAAAGCCAGGTCCACGTTCCAGGAGAAGACAGTGTCGGGGGAGGAGCACTAGGACCGGGACCAGGACCAGGACGAGAACGAGGCGGAGGCGGAGGCGGAGGCCGAAGCGGAGGCAGGCACTAACTTTTCAATCTCTGCTGCAACTTCCGACAGAGACAGCCATGTGTCTAGGCTCCCACCCTATTAGGTGCCCCCGTACACCAGGCGAAACTTCAGATAAACAGACTATAAGCCTTTTCTTTTCATATTGTGTTTAGCTGAAAGCGGAAATGATAAACTGACATTTTCCAAAACACTAAGCAATTCCTAAAATATATTCTTTTAAATGCACGAGTATAATCCAGTAGACAAAATAGCAGGAGTCATTGGTATTGTCAAAAAAATGTTAGAAATGCCTAAGACTGGCATTCAAGTGATTCAATGTCTCCTATTTTTCTAAAAGAGTAGCTGAAAACTTGAAAATAGATTTTAACCAATACAGTTGGGGAGTTGGTAGAGACAGAACCCTTTAGGAAACCCGAAAAGGAATAAATAACCATTAATGTTTGGAGTGTAACCCCATTCATTCTCCTTGCCCTGTATTGATATGTATGGAGCAACTTTGCTCGCAAAGCACTGCTAAATACTGGGGTAGCTCCCCGCGGGAGCCGAAAGTACAACAAACAACTGACACAAATTGCAAACTCATTAAATTAAAATTATATTTAATAACCGCGAGTGCACGCAGCGCCCGGCGATTTGCTCTAATGCCCAACGACCAAACCTCGCGCCCACTTGCACCACTTGCAGCGAGTGCCCCACCCATCATCCGGCAGAGAATAACCGCCACCCACTTGGGTGCATTCCGTGTTTTATTGTTGCAGTTCCCGCCCCGCCGCCGCTGCCCTCGCTGGTGCCCAAGGCTCCGCCACCGCCGCCCCCGCCCCTAGCCCCCGGTGAGAAGAGAGTGCTCAGCAGCACACAGAAGGAGACCCTCGAGAAGCTCAGGTGAGTGGAAGGCCCGACGACTGACCCCTGACCTCCTGCAGCCCCTGCTGCCCCTGCAGCTCCAAATATCCTGCATCGGGATAGCTTTTCCCTTTAAGGCACAGGATGGCCATAATTCCGATTCGCTTCGATTCGCAGGACTCGACCCCGAAGGCGCCCCGACTGGTCCGAGATGATGAAGGAGGTGGAAAGCGGCAAGAAGCTGCGCCATGTGGCCTGCAACGATAGGTGAGTGGTGTCCGCATGCTGTGCAGTAATTACCGATTGCAATACTTCCGATAATTAAAAATGGAACGAAAACTGAAGTTATTTAAAACCACAGAAGTACCTTGAGCAATTTACTGTGCTAACGCCACTTCATCCGTCGAATCTTAATGACTTTTACTTAATGACAATTAAAGACAACTGGGTGGGTTCTTAAATATTTGTGCAGAAGTTTTAGCAACCAAATAACAGGATAGTACATGGATCTCTGCTCTGCACAAAAATGCAAACAAAAATCGTTAGACATTTTCTAAATTTATAACCATTCAAATCTCCTATAGATCTCAGCCCGTCCTGACGTGCAAGTCGATAACCAAATTGGACGACAAGTTCATCTACGAGACGGAGAAGGGCAACTCGCACAACAAGCTGCTCAAGCAGATCCAGGGCGGCATCAAGTTAAAGCCAACCAAGACCAACGATCGCAGCAAGCCGGTGCTGGACGGTCTGCGCAAGTTCCGCCGACAGATGACCATCGAGGAGCAGCTGCAGAAGTCGCAGTCCAAGATCAACATGCTCAGCGAGGCGCCCAGCAGCCATGCGCTCGGACCGGGCAGTGCCACGGCCTTGGGAGCCGGAGGATCACGGCCCAGCATCGTATCGGCCATGTCCATCGACGAGGAGAGTCCCGACGAGCTGGACGACATCGACAAGATCCGCGACGATCTGCAGAGCACCAAGCAAATGCTGGCTCTGGAATTGCGCAACCGCGAGGCACAGGATCGCGAGAACAAGAAGCTGCTGGCCAAAATCCGCACCCTAGAGACCGAACTGGAGCGCGAGAAATCACGCGAAAAGAATCTCGAGTACGGATCCAATGTGATTGTGGCCACCATGGATCCCACGCCCACCGCCGAACAGACATACGTAAACTCCCTAAAGCGCGAAGTGGAGGACGCACGCAAGGTGTCCAAGGAGGTGGAGCAAAACTATCAGAGCACCGCCGAGCAGCTGGTGGAGGCCAAGACGGAGATCGAGGAGCAGCGCCGCCAGATTCAGTTGCTCGAGCGCAAGTTGGCAGCAGCTCTACAGGTAAGTCCGCTTGGAGATCGGGTTTGGCACTATGGTTTTGGGATGCTGCTCAAAGTGTTGTCAGTTGAGACTAGGATATCGGATTACAACCATTTAAGTTCAATGTTCGTGTACAGTTTAACATAAGGGTATGCCAAGCATCGGACTCGGAAGCTAGTCCTTCTTTCTTGTTTTTAGTGTCGCCGGCGTCGGCTCGCTGCGTCCGCTGAGGGCGGCAAGTAGACGGGAGCAGCTAACGAAGCCACCGCAATCCGTAGACTCCGCCTTAGATCCCTTGTTAGTTGTCCCTAGTAGCCACAGTAGCCAGAGAAACAGATCAGCTGACAACACTTGACACAAACGTGGGATGGGTCTGGGAATGCATTACCTGGGCGCACACCTGGTTTTTCCCCCAAAAACGTACTTCTTTGTGCGTAAACACCTGCTTAAATATAGTTTGCATACGAATCCTAAAATCCAATTTATAAAACCCAGAAATCTGATTGAATTCAGCATGGCTTAACGAAGGAATCAGACAAGTTAAATATTAAAATTATTGACAAAGGCAACCGAAAATTTGTATTTCATTTCGGAAGCCATAGGGTAAATCCCTTACCTATGCTAACTGTTTGCTGACAACATTTCCAGACAAAAGAAAATCAACTTTCTGGGAAAAAGTTAGTGGACCTGGCTATGCCATGTTAAACATTCAAATATGTAATCTAATTCAAAAACAAAAATAAGAATTTCTAAAGAAAAGAAAAGGTTTCGTGTGTAGGCGACCTTAAACTGCCAACTGCCGGACGCATGCTGCATGAAAGACTCCCGCTTCTCGCTTCCGCCCAGACCCAAGCGGTGTTATGACCCGTCTAGGACACGTCCGGTCCCAAGCCCCTCCCTCTGGAAGCTTTGCTCTTGCACTCCGCAGCAACTAACCGATTAACCCGTTCACGCTCTCTTGCAAAGGCGACACCAAGCACTAACAGACCGCACATTAGTAATTGCTTTGCTTACGACGACGACTACGACGATTGCTTCCACTACGACCACTACCATGCAGCACGGCACCAGGTAAAGTCAGGCCCCGCTCGAGGATGCCCTCACTAATCCAATCTGTGTATGTACGATCTTCTTTCCCGCTCTCCCGTTTTCCGTTTTGGCTTAACTGCGAATGCAGGGAGGTGGATCGTTGGACGGATCGCGTCGACCCAGCGATGCCAACTTTGGAAGGGATAGCTCGCCGGAACTGGAGCCTGAGGTCAGCGAAAGCGATCCTGATGAGCCGGAGGAGAAGAAGGTGGAGCGCAGGGAGCGTCGCTCCGGCAAGGAGCTGAAGATCCTGCGCAGCAAGCTCACCAAACTGAAGGTCAAGGAGGAGGCGGCCAAGAAGGAGAAGGACGCCCTCAAGCAAGCCATGAAGAAGAACCAGGGGATCCTCAAGTGAGTACAAGGCGTGGCAAATTGAAATATAGGATTGGTTTTAAGCTGGGAACCACTCTAAATGCCAGGGAGGAGAACAAGAAGTTCAAGAAGCTGGAGAAGGAGGTGCAGAAGATGGCTGCCTCCATGAAGCTGGACGAAGACGATGTGGACGGTGAGGAGAAGGACGAGGACGAGGAGGAGGCCGAGGAGGAACACGCCAGCGAAGAGGAGGAGGAATCCGACGACGAGTCCGAGGAGTCGGAATCGGAGGAAAGTGAAGCGGAGACGGGCAGCGAGTCCGAGCCAGAGGTGAGTTAGCACCGGGTATTGTAAACTATTCAGCCAGCTCACCTGTTCTATATCCCGCAGGACTCCCCCAACTCCGCGAAGAAGGCGAATGTGGAGCCGCGTGTGAAGAAGCACGAGAGCCGGTTCGCGGCGATGAAGAAGTGCAATGTGCTGCTCCAGGCGAACGTGGACAATTTGCAGGATCAAATTGTGCAGGTGCGATCGCGGGCCACCAATCTGCAGGACGAACTGGACGCGGTTATTGCCGATTTGGGCTTCTAGTCATTCAGCTTGTCTTCCGTTTCTGTTTCCGTTCCTTGCTCTGTTTTTTTCGAGTGTGTGTGCTTCGAGAATATAAACATAAACAATAATAAACAAACAAGCGAAAAACTAGTGGTGGCAGTAAAATTGATTTTGCAATCGATGAATCGATTTCCCGCCGTCTGCATTCTACATGTCCCTGATTATTTACAATGTAATGTATGATGTGGTCCTGCAGTAGATTTCAAATTTTGATAAACCATTTTTAATTTAATTAATAATTATTTATGAAATATAAACATAAATTCTGTCAAAATTGCCGTGTATAAAGCGCGTAGAATGTAGAAGCCTGTAACGGCAGAAATAATTACACAGAAAAGCGCGGAGTTGAAATTCAAATTATAACTGGTTTCTATTTTACTCATAAGTTGTATTTATTATCGTATTTTAAGCATGTATAACAATGTACAAAACAACAAATCGGCGAAATTGGCTAAACTAAACACGCACTACGAGTATTTACTTATGAGTGGAGTGGATATCACGCGTCCCTTCTTATATATTTTGATTAATCTACGATCTGAGCCTTGATATAAGTAGAGTCTACGATGAATGAACTGGGTTGTTTGCCGGCCTCTGATGCTGGCCGGGATTGGGTGAGAACGATGACAAGACGGGGAGAAACCGCGAACTTCTTCAGTTAAAAACACTCTGGGACCACTTTATTCCAGCAGGATGAGCCTGAATCGCTTCCTCAGCGAGGACTCGCGTGGCAGGGTACCTGCCCACTTTTTCAGGGCCGTCAGAACTACGGATCCCATCACCATCACGGCACCCACCAGCGAGTACGCGGTGGGAGTCTCTCCGAAGAAGAGCATCTGCCAGACGAAGGCGAAGACGATGTCGGCGCAGCGAGCAATGGCCACTGGTCCGGCCTGCTCGATCTGCAGGGATAGAGTGAGCAGGATCTGGCCCAGGAAGCTGAACATGCCCAGTACAACGACCAGCCAGCGATCCCGTCCGCAGCTTGGCCAGCACACAGCTCCAATGGATCCGCAAACGATAAGTGTGTAGACCAGAGCGATAGCACCGAAATTCGTCATAATTACGGAGAAGTGCAGGTTCTTGAGCGCCCGCAGCAGGATGTACACATTGGCTCCGAAGAGTGTGGATGATATGGCGGCCACAGGTCCCCAGATGTCGTACGTCTTCCCAGCGACATCCTCACTCTCCGCGGTGTCGCCGAATACAAAGGGTGGCCGCGTGATCAGGACCACACCGAGCAATGTCATGTTGATGGTCAGCACATTGAACAGCGTGCACGGCTCCTTGAGGAAGGCTCGCGCAAAAATGGCCACGAAAACGGGCGTGGAGAAGATGATGACACTCGCATCCGCCAGGGGCATGTGTCGGAAGGCATAGAAGCTGAGCATCAGGCCCGTGGTGCCCATGAAGCAGCGCAGCAACAGTATCACCCGTTTGCCCTCCGGAAACACCGGCTGTCGGGTGTATATCAGGATGGGCAGTGTCGGCAACAGGACTCCAACGAATCGAAACGAGGCCAGCTCCATGGGGTTCACGTCCACCAGTCCCTTCACAATCACCGAGCACAGGGAGAAAAACAGCGAGGAAAGCGTGGCCAGCAAGATGCCCAAGTAAGGACAGTCGGCGCCCAATCGACGCTGCAGGCGCTCCAGCCAACGGGGGGCGGGATCTGGGGGCGGGGCGCCCTCCTGGAACTGCTGCAGCTCCAGGTTTTCCGGCATTCTGGGGGTGTCTTCTCTACAGTTTCTGAATTCCTTCAAAGTTTCAGCATCCTGCAAAATGATTTGCATTAATATGTATGAAGTGTGTGTATGAGTGTAGGGTGTCTATCGGTGGCCCACCTGCACTGAAAAATCGATTCTTTTCGCCTGCCTTCCTTATTTACGCGCTGTATCGCTGTCTGCTGCCTTCTTTAGCGCAGTTTTCACTTGCACATTGTTTCCCCGCCGCCCGTTTCACTGAGTTTTATTCATCATTATTCACGTTCAGACTGCGTTTAATTAAACATTTTAAATCTTTTTGCGAACGGAGATTTCGGAAAACCCTGTGGACCAGAGTTGCCAGCCCGAACTTCCTTAGCGCAGCCAATAATGCCACCCTTTTAAACGGTAGGACAGCTGTAACGGTTTTATTTCGATTTATTATACCAACTTTTAAAAGGCTTACAAAATTGTTGTGCTAAAAGTTTAATAAAACTTAAATGTAAATATTTTATTAATTGGGGCGTAGCACATTCAAATTACTGTTATAAATAGTCCAGCTACTTTTTTAGACCGGATTTATAAGTTGTGAAAAAATTAAGTTGGCAGGGCTGTCAATCAGCTGCTGAACTCCGAAAGGAAAACAATGACTCGGGAATCGGCAGTCGCCACCAACACAAAATGGGCGATTCTGGCCGCAGGAGTGGGCTTGGTATACGTCCTGGTGCGGCACAGGCAGAGGCTGCTGGGTCCACTGCGCCGCGTGTGGTCCTCCGGCAGTCTGATTCCCCAGCGACACATAGAAGTGGTGAACTCCGTCCAGGATCCTGCTATGCAATGGGTTATGAATGAACTGAAGAAGTACGTAGAAGACACTTTTATTTCACAACAATGGGAATTCACATTCTGCCCTTTAGTCACTGCCAGACTTTTAAAGTCCTTGGATTCGACTGCGAGTGGATCACCGTGGGCGGCAGCCGCAGGCCAGTGGCCCTGCTCCAATTGAGCTCCCATCGGGGTCTATGTGCCTTATTTCGCCTTTGCCATATGAAACAAATACCCAAGGACCTGCGGGACCTTCTCGAAGACGATGACGTGATCAAAGTGGGCGTGGCACCACAAGAGGATGCCGTCAAACTTTCTCATGACTATGGAGTGGGCGTGGCCAGCACATTGGATCTGCGCTTCCTTTGTGTAATGGCAGGCCACAAGCCCGAGGGACTGGGAAAGCTTTCCAAGACTCATCTGAACTATACACTGGACAAGCACTGGCGCCTGGCCTGCTCCAATTGGGAGGCCAAGAATTTGGAGCCAAAGCAGCTTGATTATGCTGCCAACGATGCACTTATGGCGGTGGCCATTTATCAGAAGCTGTGCAGGGATCTGCAGCCAAAATACTTCTGGCAACGGGGCCATAGCTTCCGCAACAAATTCGAACCCTTCCTCGACGTGGACTTTACGAAAGGTTTCTCACTCAGCCCGACAAGCGGTGGAGTGACGCGTTCAAAGGGTTCATCCGAATCAAAAAGCAGTAAATGGCTGCCCAAGAAGCAACCGTACCGGCAAATGGCTACCAGAACCAAGGATTTCTACGACAACTGCCTGCTGCAAGCGCCCGACGGCGAACTCCTGTGCACCATTGACAGGCGCAAGGCGTCCTGGTGTCTCAGTCAAAATCTGGGCACGCGTATAAGCGAAGAGCCCTTTACCGTGCGCCTTAATTTCGAACCAGCAGGTCGAGCGGTGGGAGATGTGGGCCGCTACTACCAGACCCCCAAGGAAAACCAGTGTGTGGTGTGCGGTGACCGGGATGCCTACATCCGGAAGAACGTAGTACCGCGTGAATACAGGAAGCACTTCCCGATAGTCATGAAATCTCATACCTCCCACGATGTGCTGCTCCTGTGCCCCACATGCCACCAGCTGAGCAACATCTCGGATCTACGTGTTCGTAGCAAACTGGCCGCCGAGTGCGAAGCTCCTTTTAAGCATGAAGACGGATCCGTCAAGTACAACGATGATCCGCAGCTCAAGTAAGTATTTTTCCTACCCTTATCAGTATTTCTGCTCTTTAACTTAGTTAAAAGCATTGAAACTAAAAGCATGTAGAATGTTTTATCAGACATATTTTGTATCACTTTACTTCCCAGACATTTCTGATAATGAAACGAGCATTATTATTTGTATAAGTGCTCAATGAGCTAATGATAATGTTCCTCTTAGTCTGAACTCTATTTTATTAGTTTCCTTCACTTACAGACGCGTCCAGTCCGCTGGCAAGGCCCTACTTATCCATGGCGCAAAAATACCCGCTGCTAAGAAGGCTGAGATGCAGCAAACTCTCCTCGACTATTATACCGATCAAACGGTTATCACAGAAGAGCTCTTGCGGCAAGCAGCCAATGTGGAATACCGTGTGGAGAACACCGACTACTGTCAGCACGGCGAGCGGGTGGTACAGCAATATCGCGATAATTTCGGCGGCCTTGTGGAGCTGGAGCTCTTGTGGCGGGAGCACTTTTTGCACACCATGCAACCCCGCTTCCTTCCCGAACTCTGGAATGTCAACCACAACGCCGATCGACTTGAGGTTCGCGCCAGCGAAGGACGCGTCGATAAAGCAGATCTTGTAGTGGCCGGTTTGGATGCAAAGGTTAAGGAAATATGATGCAGGACATTTCTGAGTTTGCCACCGGCTTTGTACGTTTTTTATTTCAACTTCAATAAAAATAAACTAAAATTTGATTTGTGCTATGGTACAAGACGGGTTAAGGAGTCACGGTTCATGAGGCAGATGAGCATCGCTGGACTAACCTAGGTGACTATAAATATAAAGCTTACCATATGGGACAATAATACATTATGTACACGCTTAAAACTGAAGCACCTGGATTGAAGTAGAGTGGAGTGTGGGGTCGTGGAATGGCGAGCTAAATAAACTCGAATCCCTCATACTTGTAATCCGTCTCGATCCGCATCTCGGGCAGCAGCGTCTTGCCCGTAATATCAAAGGCTGTGATGAAGGTGGCCGTCTTGCCATTCAGCTCCTCCGACTTAAGAGCCACTATTATTGAGTCATCGGTGCCGGGCAAGAACTTAAAGCTGGAGAAGCCGTGCGTGGGCGTTGTGTTTTCAGGATCGAGCCGTACAGTCTCAACGTTGGTGAAGTTTTCGTCGGCGGAGACCAGAACGTTGCAACCCATATGCTCGTCCTTGGTTTCGTTGTATCTTTTAAAAATAGATAGATAAGTGAGGGATTTGAAGGCTGTCACTCATACCTACTTCTCTTTAGAACATCGTCTAGGCAGGAAAAACCAGCGCTGCCTTTCATCTGACCAGGTTCCACTTTCGTGGATCATGTAGCCCGGCCAGGATATTTGCATCGACTGCAGACGCAACTGCTTGAAGTTGTCCACCCAGCTCAGCGATCTCACCTCTCCGGACGCAGTAATGGCCTTTACGTACATAGGGTTGTTGTTCTCGAAATCGCCCGCACTTGTCGTCCACTCCTTACCCATGGAGCCCACATATAGCGTTTGCTGTTTCACTGTTGCCCATTCGGCCTTGAATCCCTTGGCACTGTGTCCGTCTCCATCCAGCAGGATCACCCAAGGGATGGGCTTGTCATTTACAATCTCGTATACCAAACCCGTGCGGTCGTCGAAGCTGAGTAGGCGCCCGTTGAAGGTGACAAGCTCTGAGAGCTCCATTCCGCGACCCTTAAGGGCAAATGCTGATTCCAGGGCTGTAGGCGCACCGTCGTCCCAGCTAATCTGGATCTCCGACCTGGCCATCGTGTAGGTAAGGTAGCCCTTCTTCAGGTAGCTCCGCCACGTACTGCTCCCATCGCTTTTGGTCACCTTGGAGTTGGTGTCCAGGTCGGCAATCATGGCTATCCGGTAGTTTATGACACCGCCACGCAGCCCCATAGGCGGTGTAAGCGGATATGTGGCATTGTAGGCATGGATCACCGGTCCATTGTCCAGACTCCGGGCATCCGTAGAGCTCCGCCGCAGCCAGTAACCATCATAGGAGGAGTGCGATCCCTGGCGCGCAAAGTAGAAGAGCAGGACGAGTACGACGGCACAAACGATCAGCAGGGCGAAGTGATAGTTGAAGCGTACCGTCCGATTCCCGATCCGGTACGTGGGCGTCCGCAGGGCCGACCGCCAGTCGCGCATGTACATGGCGCGCGGCGAGTGTTCTGCTTGTTCCCGGTACGCGAAGGCAGGGCTCTGCATCTGGTCGCACGTCAGCAAGATCTCGTTCTCGGTGATGTGTCCAATTTTCTGGGTCTGCTCGGTTTGTTTGGATGCTAGCAGTGTGACCAGCGCAGCAGCGGGAGATCAGCTGGTGCAACAGCTGATGCGAACTGGAGGGTTAGCAGGTGCAACGATTTCGTTTAAATTAATGTAAACATATTGGGAACAACAAAATTTTGACAAAGACCGACTGTAGTTCTTATACTTTAAACGAACTATTCACTATTTCTTGTTAAGAATCTGGGATATTTCAATTTTCGTCCACCTCTAGCTATTTTCTATGTTGCCTAGTGGTATCGATAAACAGTGACTCTCTGGTAACACTGCTGGCTACCGATATATTTTCATCTTTCTTCTTCTTCAGCAGCACACGTGCTAGCTGTTTGCGCCTTTGTTTTTTTCGCAAATTTTTCGTCGTAATTTGCGAAAATGCGCATTGAAACGTGCTTTTTTTGCTCCAGCAAGATATACCCAGGCCACGGGGTAAATTTCGTGCGAAATGACTGCAAGGTAGGACCGATCAACTTTCCTGTTTACTCTGCTCCGATGTTTATATTGTTTCACCTTCACCGTCGTAGATCTTCAAATTCTGTCGAGGCAAGTGCCACAAGGCCTTTAAGCGAAAGAAGAATCCCCGCAAGGTTGGATGGACGAAGGCGCACCGCAAAGCCGCCGGCAAGGAGCTGGCCATCGATCCCAGTTTCGAGTTCGAGAAGCGCCGCAACGTGCCCATCAAATACAGCCGCGAGACCTGGCAGAAGGCGCTGGAGGCTATCAAGAGGGTGACGGAGATTAAGGAGAAACGCACCAGCCACTTCGTCATGGAGCGTCTGCGCAAGGGTCGCCAGATCGAGATACAGATGGACGTCAAGGATGTGCAGCGCAACATGTCCCTGATTCGCTCTCCAGCCGCCGGGCTCAAGGAACGACGAGCCAAGGAGGCGGCGGAAGAGGCCGCCCTCATGGAAGAGGATCTGCCCGAGGAGAAAATCACCTACGTGGATGCACGCGAACTCGAGAAGAAGCTCGAGGAGGGAATGGGAATCGAGGACCTGGAGATGTTAGAAGCCTAAGGACGAGTACGCTGATTTTTTTTAGGTTTAAGTTGCTGCTAAAAAATACACTACATAAAAACCCCGTGGTACATAAATGTTGTCTATAGTCGTATATTTCCGAATCACTTGTCCACTTCCCTGTCAGTATCCTTTTGCTCAGGGGACTCCAAATTAATGGTCACAGGTCCGTCGTTTTCTATATGCACCTGCATGTATGCTCCGAACTTGCCATCTGTTAAAGTAAGCGAGATTAACTATTGACCAGCTTCTAATTGCTTCTAAGACCCACCTTTAATCTTGCTGCTATTATAGGATTGACCCAATCGATCCAAGAAAAGATTGTACAGCTGCTGCGCCTCATCGCCCTTCATGGCAGCCGAGAAGTCCGGTTTGTTGCCCTTAAGACGGTGATACAGTGTAAACTGCGAGACGCACAGCAGTTCTAGGTTTAGATCCTTGACGGACTTTTGCCAACGCTTGCCCTCCTCCTCGAACAACCGGAGCGCCAAGATTTTCCGGACACTTAAACGGTGAGCGGTGTTAGGTGGTCTAGAACTAGGCTGGTTATCACCAGAGTGGAATTTACCTACAGATACTCAACATCCTTGGCGGTATCGGTGGCCTTGATCCCCACCAGCACGCACAGACCTGGTCCAATGGAGGACACCAGCTCATCCAGCACTAGGGAAGCAGTGTAAGTCTATAGCAAATATAGAAACTACTTGATCCTGCATACCCGTCACTTTGGCTGCCTTAACCCTTTGTATAACCGCCCGCATTGCTTGATTTTTATATTTATTTACAACCTAATTCGGTCTATCGCAGTGCTGGTAAATTTATCACATGTAGTGTTGATAGTCGCCCACAGAATTCAAAAATAACGCGCGCCTTTCTGCGAGATAAACATATAACAGTATAATATAAAAAATAACATAATAAATATAAAATATAGTACAATCAATAATATAATTTGGTTACTTGCTGGGAGAGTCTTTTTGAGCTGTAGGGTGGAATACTTGCTGGCCCTTTGGAAAGATTAAAATTGATCTACATATATGTTAAATTCTAAAAACAAATTATCTATGCTAGACCAGTTACAAAACAACTTGGGTCCTCACTAGGTGAATACTCAAATGATGAATCCTAATTCTGAATAAAGTATTTTATTTAATTCCCAATTAAATTGATCTTGAATTCGCGTATATATGTATGTATGTAACGGTCTTTTAGAATGCAGGAGGTTTCAAAGATAGGAATTCATCATTTGGTGTTTATCACAGCTAGTGAACCCCCGAAACTATGGGTTAATAATATGTTATTGCAGGGGGGTTAGGATATCACAGAGGCGTTGGAGGGGCGCTGAGCTGGAGCTTCATCTCGCACAGTTTCTTGATGTGAACCTGACCGGTAAGCTCGGCCTGCCGCAGGATTCTCCGGATATCCGCCAATCGCTCGTGCTTGTTGGCCAGCAGATAGGCGGATTTAAGCTGCCCAATGTAGATGTAGGAGGAGACCCGCAGCTCCACGTTGCCGATGCGTTTGATCAACCGATCCAGCATCTGCTTTGTCTCAGGAGCACTGCTGTGCACAGCAGCATTTATGGCAATCGACAGTATTTCATCGGACTCCGTAAAAATGCCTCCGCCGTTGTTGCTTCCTATGCAGTCCAGCAGGCGCTCTACCTCACCCAAGCGCTGATTTCTCGACAGGTACTTAGCAGTGGCTCCAAACACCTTTATTGCAGCCAGCTTGTAGTCCTGCATGATGCTAAGCATTTCGGAAATTTAAAACAATTTTAACTAGGATTGTGGACTTATTTTTCTTTTCAATATGCTTACCCGTAAGCAAGGCCAAAGCCTTCGTCTATGTTCTTGCCGCACATGAGGATCAGTATGCATATTTGTATGCGATCTGCGGCGCCTTCAAACAGAGTCGGCAGAGTTCCTCGACTGGACTCTAGTCGAATCTTTGTGGAGGTGAAGCTTGGTATTAGTAAACGTTGTGTAACCACACATAATTCAAGACAGTACCTGCTTAAGAGTTTGTATAGTTTTTAGTGGCTCATCTTGCGCTTGCTCTCGCTCACACTTGTCCAAGAACTTTGCCACTTCCAACTGTCGCCGGATGGTATTGATGTGTCCATTGAGAGCTCTGGCATCCATTTGCATGGCAAAGCAGGCACCTCGAATGCTTGTTGCGCTACTTACACTGTTTCTGCGACCCTGCTGTCGTTGCAGGTGCTCCCACTCCGACATATCCAGCTCTCCCTGAAGATGCCTAAGGGCCGCGAGCAAGTGCTGGGCGTTGGCATGCAGCTTCTGAAAGTTCTCGCACTGTAAGGCGTAGAACTTCACACACGTCATGCTGGCCCGGATGGGATCCTTTAGCAGCAGCTGCAGTTGGTACAGCGAACTGAGTTGCTGCTGCTGCTCCAAATGGCGACAGGTCTGCAGCAACGGCAGGCGCCAGGCAGTGAATTGAGCGTCGTCAAGCTGTTGCAGTTCGTCCATCAAAACGTTTAGACCGCCGTTGGCCAATTGCGGCGAGAAAATGTGATGGATGAAGAGATCCGCGTCCAACTGCTGGTGCTGCCAGTAGCGAAGTGCTGCCCGCAGCTCTTCACGACGCATCAGAAAGGTGAGAATATCGCCGTGACTGCCATAGGTAAGCACATAGTGCAGTGATTCCTCAAATCCACGCTCCTGCCGACGACTTTCTTCGCTAACTGGCATTTGGCCACCATAGTGCCCCTTTGCTAAGCTCTTAAGTCCAGCCAGCGCGTTCATGATGTTTAAAGCCGGTTCCTGGAGCGGACGTTGCTGAACGTAGGGCTCTCGACGTCGTGTGAAGAGTGAGGCCAGCGAAGAATTGGAACTACGAATAAGCGAGGCCCGGTGAAGGGTTTCCGGTTGTGGTTGAACCTGGGGAATTGCGGCTATCAACTGTAGGATTTCTTGAAGAAGCGCTGGCCCGCGCTGTGGACGCTTTCTGGGCAAGAGCACTGCCTCCGTATAAGCTACTCCAAACATGTTCTTACAGATGCTGCTATTCAGCTGCTCACTTGAGAGGCGAGTCATGCAGTGAGCAAACTTTTCGCGGGCTATAAACGAGTTAAATTTATTTGGGGTGTTAGAACTGTAATGGCATGATTTTACCTGCATCATAGCAACCGGCACGAAGGCATGCCAGTCCGTGGGCCGCCATTACGCCGGTGGTGGCGAAACCACACTTCAGATGTACCTCCAGTGCTAGAGTCCAGTGTTCCGCTTCCACCAAAGCGTCTGCCAGCTTGCGCAAATTGTGGTTGTCGAGTGGTCCGGTTGGGATCAGCGACTCACAGCCCTGCTGCACCACTGCCATAATAATTTCCGAGTGCTCGCGAATGTTTTCCAGCTCTCCTGGTGCGCCACGAATCTAGCATATGTACATAAATATAATCACAATTTATTTAGTTACGGACGGATAACCAACCTTTGCGGCGAAAGCCAGACAGTTTATCATCTTGGCTAACAAACCGTAGTCCACTTCTGGATTGGGCACGATTAGTTTTTCCAGTTTGCGGCAGTGGAAGAGCAGCAAATCAACACAGCTGCGCTGCTCGACATGATTGCGAAGTATGGACAAACTGAGGGCCACACTGGGAGCGTGTTCATAGGAGAACTCCTCGCGCAGCAATTTATCGTGTGTAATATTCCCACTTAGCTGCCATTTACAGGAATCACTCCGTCCAGAAGACTTTGACCCTAGTCCGGAGGTAGCACTTCGCTCACTAGAAGTGCCATCTCCTTGATCTTTAGCAGTCGTGCTGCTCGCACAATCGTTGCAGATGCGCACCTCCAACTCGTCGTAAAGCTCTGGGATGCGTATTCGATGGGTGGAGCAGGCATAGCACACCACCCGCCCACACCTACGGCAATGATGTCGCCGCATCAACATGGTGAAGGCTGCTCGCCGACAGCACATGCAGTGGCTGGCCTCCTCGTCCCGCGTCCACTGCTGCCGGTTGGGTGCTTGCTTGGGCATCACGAACGCACCACAAAGCGAGTCTAGTGAGTTATGCACATCTGTGCCAAGAGAACTCGGCTCAGATGCAGCACGCACATTTGCCACATTGTAGTCCAGGGCTTTGCTGGCATAAATTCGTAGTAACAGATCCAAGCAATCCTGGCCTACAAAGTGATCCTGCTGGTAGGAGTTAAAGTTTAGCAGAATAAAAGCTTCCGATGTTGTTTGTCCCAGTTGAAATCGTAACTTTGCGGGTGTTTCTCCTGCTCCACTTCCTGAACCTGCACTGGACTGGACATCGTAGACATGCCCCGTTTTCTCAAAACAATACGGACATGGACCTAATGGTCTCTTCTTCAGCAATTTGGAGCGAGCCGCGTCTAGTAGCTTTCCCAGCAATTCAAAGCGGGCATTCATTACTAACTGCTCTACGATGAGCAAGGGATGTCGGAGTAATTTCCAAAACTGAGACCGCTCAGTGCTATTCATTTGTCGTAGGAACTCAAGCGATAGCTGATAGTTCCTGTAGAGACGTGGTTCACGGGCGTGACCCTCCAGGTAGTCAATTACCCACTGCAGAAGCGGCAGCGACCTAAACTTATCTTTATGTGTATCCAGGAAATTCACCAATGGGTTGGGTGGAAACATCTCCACAATTCCCAGAAGGGACTCATCCAGCTCCTCGCCATCCCTCAGTTCCAAAAGAGCATCCAACAGGGTTAGCAAGCACACCCGCTGCTGCCCCGCGGATCCAGCAAGATAAACCACCCGACTCCACTCCAAGCAGAGGCCAAATCGCCGTCTCTGCAGCAACTGCTCGAAGATCACATTCGGCGTCTGACGTCCAAAGTCATAGGCCTGCGGCCAGCTCTCGAATTTCAGCAGAGCCGACACTCTGGCGTATATGGTGATGTCAGACAGCGTGTGCTCCAGTTCACTGCGCAGGGCGGAGGGTATTGCCTTAGCCGCCGAGCGGTGCTGGAGGGTTCGTTCTATTAGCTCTTTAGCCTGCTGACTGCTGGGAATGCGCGTAAAGTGCTCCTTAAGCAGCTGTGCTCGCAGTCCGATATTGCCCATGTGGACTACAAGATGTATATTTCGCGGATCCTTTTCAATAAGATCACCAATAAGTTGGTCAATCCGTGACATAAGCCGCTTTGGGGAATCTAAAAGAAACGAAAAGTTAAAGAAGTGGAAAGAAAATATACTTTGGACAGAGCTACCTGATTGGCCACCTATTCCAAGGAGAAGAATCTGCAAGAGTTGTAACTGATCCGTCACCAACTGGTCCAGATGTGCACTTTCCAGCTTGTATGCGTTCAATGCGGCTAGCACACGGTTTCCGTCGTGCATGGTGGCCAAAACCTCCACCTCAGGCAGATGAATTAGCTGATCCAGAAAGGAGAAGTTTAGTCCCGCTTCGCCATCGGGAAGACTTCCTAGCTGTATGGCCAGCAGTACTTGAGCCAACAACTGATTGTGTTGCGATATATAGTTGTGAATAGATTCCTGCTTTTGCGGAGCCACAACGCGAGGTAATCTATTTGTGGGTTCCTCGCTCAGTTGGGGGCAAATGTTTAGCGCAATCACGTGAACAAGATTAAGGTGTAGTGCCGAAACACTTGCCTCAATCTCCAAGGGTGTTATGCCACACTCGTAGATCAGTTCGCCAATGACTTCGTAGGGATCGTTGCGAAGCAGCTGGGTAGTGTGATACTCCAGGTTGGGATCCCTGAGCTGCAAGAGGCGGGCTAGTTGTTGGACATATGTGCAGAAGCGGGCGTAGTAGTTGTGGCGCGATCGGAGCTGTTGAAACTGACTGGCGTTGGAGCGCAGCTCCTGTCCATGCGAGTATTCGGATGGATCCTTTTGGTAGAGCGTTTGAAACGCAGCCTCCCGTTGCAGTTGCAGAGCCAAGACTGCCGGCCTCAGTGGATAACTCTTTAGAGAGAGCAACTCATTAAGCGCAGCCTGCTGACTAGATCGCTCCAGCAAACGCATGCACTCACAGAGATTCTGCAGGAGATTCATGGCTCCGAGCTCGGACGAACCAGGCGAGCTAGACGCCTCATCGCTGCCCTTCTTCTGCTGCTGTTGGCGTCGAATGACCAATAACAGGTTGCTTGTGATTTCCCGATTAAAGCCAAGGTTCACAATAAGATCGCATATGATTAGGGCGTTCAGATTGCGCTCCTCGAACTGCTGTAGGAATCCCTGTTGTGCGCTTGAATTGTGTCGCTGGATGAGCGCTTTTAGCTCTGAGCTTTGCTGAATACGCTGAGCCTGCGCAAAGTTGTCCACAACGCTGATGATCTTGGACAACTCAAAACCCTTGGCCGCCACGCCTTTGATTTGCTCCACGGTGGTCTCCCCAGAGTTGGCCTGCTGCCCCTCTAAAATCTGATAATTGGCGTAGATGGCAGACAGCTTCTGCTTCACCAGCTGCTGCTGTTCCATGAAATGTAGCTCACGGTTTAATTGGCTCTGCTCCAGATGAAACGTCTGGAAAACAAATATTTTTGTATTTTGTTTTATTCGTTGATTAATCCAATAATCAATAATCAAGTCTCAATATGTCTCAATATTTTTTACAAGATTTCTAGCCACTCACCTCGATAATCTGCTTGACATCGTTAAAATTCTTCAGGGCCAGCGCCATGATGGCCAATTGTTCTGGTGTGCTGAGCATTTTGGGGATGATGGACCGCTCACATGGCGAGGTTACACAAGAATTTTTCCTGCTGCCACTGCCGCTACGTAACTGTGCTTGTGCCCGCAGCTGCTCCATTGTGAGGCCTCCATCCACGGATGCTTTACCAGCTACCCCTCCACTAAAGCTGACCGCACGGCGCTGCCTTCGAGCCTTTCTCCGGTTAAGGCTGGATGCGTGGTTGCTGCGTTCCCGGCTTTCATCATCGCTGGAGGCCTTCTCCTTGGCTGTGCTATGTAGTTGAACCAACTGGAGCAGCTGATCAGGCTCTAGTAGGCAACTGATCGATGGCGCCGACTTCAGCAGTGACTGCTCTATCTTTTGCAAAACTCCCAGCTTCCAAAGAGCTTCGCTAATAGCATCCACCAGACGCTGAAATCTGCCTTGATGCTCTGGGGCGCACTTATAATCTTGTGAATGAAGTTTTTTGGTGACAAACGCTTTGAGGAAGGTAAACAGTGCGTGCAGCGAAGCCGAGCGGCAGATGAATCCATAGCGGGTGCGCTGGCTGTGAACAGCGGTTGGTCGCGGTGTCACGGAAACGTCATCATCGACGTACTGTTCATCATCTTCCTCGTCATTCTCGTCATCTTCCCTTTTCCTCGGAGTGTTCGGCTCAAGCTGTTCCCAACGTAAAAAAACCAATAGGAAGATGTCCTCCAGCAGGGAGCATAAGGCGCCCAACTGATGCAGTTTCCTTAACTGCATGGAGAGCTGTACCAGCTTGGTCTTCGTCGTTTGTTCGCCTTGGTCGAGAACGACATTGTACACATGACAGAGAGCGGTGTAGTAGCTTAGAATCTCGACTTCCTGCTGGTGGTGACACTTTAGTGCAGGGGTCAGCTGCTGCCATTTGTAAGTATCCTCGAGTAAACGGTGTAGCTCTTGGTGCTCGAAAGTAATTCCATTTTCATGGATCAAAGGCAGCACGCCAGGAGCCCGGAGAAGCGCATCCACTCTTAGCGTTTTGCTTACCTCCTGCGGACGCAGGAAATTGAGCAAAGTCGACAAGCGTTGAAAGTCAGCATAGAAAAACCGGTGCACTTCCTGCAATTCCTCAGGAACAGCGCTGACATCAAATTCCGCTAGGAATTTTTCCAGGCATCCAAGCTCGTCCAAAGTTTGTGGGCCCAGAGCAAACTCATTGGCGAGTCGCAGGATAAGCAGGTTGTTCCTCAAAGTGGCATCCTGGAAGCACTGAAAGTCCTTCAGATGTTGGCACACGTTGGCCACAAAGTGCTCCCTTTGGTTGAGAACCAGCCACAGCACCAAAAGTTTAGTGGGCGCCGCCTCACTACACTGCGCCTGCATGGTCCGTTGCTGTTCATGCAACAGATCATCCAAAAGTTGTCCATCGCTTCGCGCTAACATTGCCAGCATTAAGTGCTCACTGGTTACGGAATCAACCACAAGACAAGTCATTAATTTCTGACGAAGTGTAGCCGCCTCCAAAACGCCGGCTGGAAAATTTGCCAGCACACAAAGGGAACGCGGCGATGAAACATCGCTATCTAGAAGCTTACGAAGCAAGGTGGAAATTATCTGGCCAATGTGCAGCTTGGACTGTTCGTGGAGCAACTGCAGCAGTTGCAGAGCGGGATAGGGCGACGCCTGAAGCACAGTTAGCAGGGCGTTCTGATGGGATTGAATGGGCCCGGATGATTTGCCATGGAGCCACTGGATAAAGATCTGTAAAAAGTTCATATCAAAGTAAGTGGGTGTCTGCTGGTTTTCTCAGCTTACCTCAAAGATCTGCCGCTGATCCTTGGGCAACAAATTTAGAAGCTGCTGCATATTCTCCTCCTGCTGGTCATCCATTGCGGGACACCTGTTGCTTCTCTGGAGTGCAAATTTCTTCTGAGCTCGGCTGTTTTACTCGTACTAATGCGAGTTCATTGTTCGGACTTCGCTGTTCTGATTTGGGTCTCTCTGCCAAGTGATCTTCCGCTGCTGATTATCTGGATCTATTGTTACAGCTCGCCTTTTGTTTCCACTGCTGACCGACTAGCAGCTGTTCTGGCTTCAGGCTTCCACTGGTGACTGATACTGGAGGCCTGCATATTATCTCGCAGAGCTTGAAGTCGATCAATTAATCCGACTCCGTCGATCTTCGGAGCAGCCGAATGCAAAAACAAAGAATTTCGGTGGCTTACGGTTGCCTAGCCAGTGATGAGAACAAATCGATAGCATTCCGAAAATCGAAGTGCAGTTGGCTAGATTTGGCGGAAGAAAGGCTAAAAAGGCTGGTGGAAAAAATCATATTAAAAATAAAATAAATAAATACAATTTTTGCGTAAAATAGTTGCAATTTGGTGTTGTTTTTTAATTCATTTGCTAATATGATTTTGTTAAAAACTTTAATTATACTGAACAAAATCAAGCTTAAGTCAATGAAATAAAGTATTCTAGAAATGCAGTACGTAAAAACAAATAATTTAGAATCCATATAGATACGGAAAAGATTCACTTAAATTTCACGTTAGTCAATTTGTTTTCAGCCATTCAAAGATACGCATCACTGAGCGACCATCTTTCGCCAACAGCTCATCTCTATCCGATTTGCACTGTGTTCAAATTTGGCGCCAAACAAAATCTCACCCCCTAAAGGCTTTAATTGGATTAGACCAAGTCCACGGCAGTCGGTTCTCGCATTCTAACTAGTTAGATTTCGTCATCGCAGGGAACAGCATGGGCCTGAAATTCCAAAGTAAGCTTTCAAGTATTGTAAGCAACTGCATCTTGAGGGCTTGTCCTTGCAGAGATCCTGTTTTTGGCGGGGATTGTAATAGGATTTCTCTCCATCATCGTTGTCCTGGCCGGCACTCTGCTGAAGAACTCCATACCGAATGTCTTGGCACCAGAGGAGCGGCACTTTGCATTTGACTATGTGATTGGTGAGTGGTTGGTGTGGTGTATCTAGAAGTTACATTATTATCATAACTTACTTATGTGGTATAAATTGTGTACTGATACCACCATTTGCATCTCATGCAGTGGGTGCTGGAACTGGAGGAAGCACACTCACCTCGCTGCTGGCCAAGAACAGCAATGGGAGTGTTCTGCTCATCGAGGCCGGTGGTCAGTTCGGCCTCCTAAGTCGGATTCCGTTGCTGACCACCTTTCAGCAGAAAGGCATTAATGACTGGTCGTTCCTTTCTGTGCCCCAAAAACACTCCTCCAAAGGTCTCATCGAACAGAGGCAGTGCCTCCCGAGGGGCAAAGGACTGGGTGGATCCGCCAATCTAAACTACATGCTGCACTTCGATGGTCACGGACCGGATTTTGAGTCCTGGCAGGATCTTCACAATCTAAGCGATTGGAGCTGGAACCGAATGAGATCCTTCATGTCTGCCGCCAAGCCCCAGAACCCAGATATGCTCGAAATTCCCCGTCGCTACTCCAAGTTAACTGAAGCATTGGACGAAGCCCAGGCGCAGTTAGCCCACAAGGATTGGATCTTTCGACGCTCTTTGTATAATATAAGGAATGGCATGCGACATTCAGTGGTACAGCAGTTCCTTAACCGGGTTATCCATCACTCCAATCTGCGCCTGCTGCCCGATGCTTTGGTGAAACGGATTCAAATTTCCCCAAGCCCGTTCCTCCAAGCCACCTCGATTCTCGTGGGGATTAAGGACGAGGAGAACAGGGAGAAAGAATTCACCATAGAGGTTAGAAGAGAGTTAATCCTGTGTGCTGGAGCTTACCAAACTCCTCAGCTCCTAATGGCATCTGGAATCGGAGACGTATCCACCCTGAAGAAAATGGGTATTCCCGTTCAGCATAGTTTGCCTTTGGTGGGCCAAAACCTGCACGACCATTTCAATCTACCACTTTTCGTATCGATGGGAGTCATTGGACCCACACTAAACCAGAATACCCTCTTGAATCCCATGACCTTGATTAACTATCTGAGCTCCGGCTCTGGACCCTTGGGAAACTTTGGAGTACTGGGAAATGTGGCTAGCTATGGAGGATCACAGCCGTACGGCATCACCTTTTTTGGAGCCGGTGCCATCGACGAGTCTGCTCTGATGTCAATATCAAATTTCAAGGGCCCAGCATTCCGGGCGCTATTTCCACGCTATTACAATGCCTCCCAGGAGGGATTCGTGGTAATTTCCAGTTGCCTGCAGCCAAAGTCGCGCGGATCTGTGGGACTCCTTAACCGGCACATGCGGAGAAATCCCCTGATAGATCCCAACTATCTTAGCAGCGAAGAGGATGTGGCCTGCACCATTTCCGCCATTCGAAGTGCGGTCGAGGTAAGTTGTTAAATAATTCTTTAAACCCGTTGTTAAGTTAAGTTCCATTTCAGCTGGTCAACTCGACCGCCTTTGCTCCACTGCATCCCCGCATCCATTGGCCGCGCGTGCAGGAGTGCTCCAACTTCGGTCCCTTCGAGCGGGATTTCTTTAGCAACCGTCCATCGGATCACTACCTGGAGTGTCTGATGCGGCACGTTGGCTTGGGATCCCATCATCCGGGTGGAACGTGCGCCCTCGGCACCGTCGTGGACTCGCAGTTGAGGTAAAAGTAATCCCGATTGCAAATAAATGTAAGCATTGATAAAATAAAACATTTTCTTCGCAGGTTACAAGGGGTATCCAATGTGCGGGTGGTGGATGCTAGCGGTAAGTATTTATTATTTCCACTTTACAATTTGCACCCACAATTTAAATTTAATCAAATTCACCAGTAATAAAAGTTAGTGATTCACATGCAAATTGTCTAAACTTATTAATAATTACATTTTTGGACTATTTTTACAAGTTCTGCCTCGTCCGATCTCGGGAAACCCCAACTCGGTGGTGGTGGCCATCGCATTGAGAGCCGCCTCTTGGATTCTGAAGAGCGAACTGCAGGCCGGCGATTCGAAATGAATGAAATTCTCTGGGAGATTGATGCAAATGCGTTCAAGTTGAGGGACAACCGCACTGAGCGAAACCAGGAGGTAACATTAACAGTATCAATGTAGCTAAGAACTTTTTAAAAATGTTTTAAAGTATTCAATAATACTTTACTAACATGTTTTAGAATAAATTTCATACTTTAAGATATTATATGTGTTGTACTAACAAACTTAAGAAATTGCTGTTTTATATAATCTTTAATTTCATCGCCCTAAAATGCATGGTGGTCGGATGTTCTGGTTTTTTTTAGTGCTCCGATAATAGCTCCCATCGATTTGCCGGTGATCTTGCACTTGATCCCACATCCCACTCCGAACCCCACGGCCGATCTCCTGGCTCTCTGCCAGGTGGTTCTGTGAATGACTATATACGTGGTAAGCCTCGTGTGGGCGCATGGCTCCCAATCAGTTCTTGTGCAACATCAGTATAATTTAGGCGTTACACTTCCGGCTCCGGCGGTGGGCAATGCCGATCCGTGGTGCAACCTCCGGGATGTGGCTGTGATTGGTGCCGAGATTGAGATTAAGGTGCGGCGCCAATGCTCTTAGCGATTTTTTGAAAGATCAGTTTGCGTACTGGGTGACAGTGACATAATTGTCTACAAGGGGATCTGTGACGATCCCAGTGGGAATTGTGCCAGTGTCCGCCAAGTGGAGCGATGATCAATGGAACGTTCCCGGAACTGAGAGACGGAGGTGTAGTAATTCTCCCGCCCGCCGACTTAACTAAAGATAGTCGCAGCCCCTTGCCCCTCAAAAACTAAATTACCCCACAATTGATAATTGAGCGGAATTGAATTGAATCACAGCCGCCTAAGCAGAGGCACCCAAATCTGGGCTCAGTGAGCCACCGACCGACCTGAGAGTCGGACATCCATCCATCCATCCTCCAATCCAGCTGCCGCTACAGACCACAAACGTAGCTGGAAACCATGTCGAACATCGAGGAGGTGCTGGGCGAGCTGCAGCGCTTCGCCTGGCCGGATTATGTGGCCTTCGTTTCGATGTTCCTGCTCTGCATCGGTATCGGCATATACTTTGGGTTCATGAACAAGTCCGTATCCGAGGACGATTACATGTTGGGAGGGCGTAAGATGTTGGTCATTCCAATCGCCTTCTCATTGGTGGCCAGCTTTGTGTCCGGCATCACGCTCCTCGGCCTTCCCACGGAGGTGTACTCCTATGGCATCCAGTACCTTTACGTATCCTGCGGCGTCATCGGCATGGGCGTGGTTATGGGTGTCTTCTATCTCCCCGTATTTCACGATCTAAACATCACCTCCACATACGAGGTGAGTTTCATTTGAAGACACTATGACAATTGCCAAGTTACTTTTTGGATTATATCTTGACAGTATCTGGAGGTTCGCTTCGATCGGAGGTTACGTCTTTACGGATCCGTGATGTTTGCCATAATGAACGTAAGTATATGCCAGAGATGGTGAGTCCGCTTTCCACTTATCTGCGCTTTTGTTCACGGATAAATTATTTACCTAAATAGTTTCTATACACTTGAACTTTATTGATTGAACCTTCACTGATGACCCATTAATCCTATAGGTGGCCTATCTGCCCATCGTTATCTATGTTCCGGCGTTAGCCTTCAACCAGGTGACGGGAATTGGAGTACACACGATCACGCCGATCGTGTGCATCATCTGCGTCTTTTACACGAGCCTGGGCGGATTGAAGGCAGTGGTCTGGACGGATGTGGTGCAAGCCATATCCATGCTGGGTGCACTATGCCTGGTGGCAATAAAGGGCACCCGCGACATTGGAGGAGCCGGAGTGGTTCTGGAGCGGGCTTGGAACAGTGATCGCCTGGAGGTACCAGAGTAAGTCTATAATAGTTCATGTTGTCAAATTGGGAATCCTTGTTTTTTTTCATACCTATAGCCTCAGCATCGATCCAACTGTGCGGCACACGTTCTGGTGCCTGTTTTTTGGAGGGATCGTCTACTGGACGCAGACCAACGCTGTATCACAAAATATGATCCAAAGGTATCTGTCACTTCCGTCGCTCGGCGATGCCAGGAAGGCGCTCTGCATCTTCTGCGCTGGTGTGCTCATCCTAATGGCGCTCTGTGGTTACAATGGTCTGCTGATCTACGCCACCTACCAGAACTGTGATCCCCTGACCACCAAGGTAAAGTCAGTCATCAGTCTACTGCCTGATCTAATGGAATATCCGTTCCATTCCAGCTGGCAAAGGCCCGAGATCAGCTCCTGCCTCTCTTTGTGATGAAGACTCTGGGTGAGCTTCCGGGCATGACTGGCCTCTTCATTGCCGGCGTCTTCAGTGCCGCTCTGAGTTCCCTCTCCACCTGCCTCAACTCCATGTCCGCCGTGGTGCTGGAGGACTTCGTCAAGCCGTACGTGAAGAAGCCGCTCTCCAGTTCCGCGATCAACTGGATCATGCGTCTGGTGGTCGTCGGAGTAGGGGTTCTCTGCGTGTGCCTGGTCTACGTGGTGGAGCACATGGGCACTGTCCTCCAGCTGACCATGAGTCTGGAGGCGATCACGAACGGTCCACTGTTTGGCATCTTTACTATCGGTCTCTTCCTGCCTTGGATCAATGGAAATGTGATATATAACCCAATGCATTTTGCGGATCTATAATATCTCATTCATCTTTTTTCAGAGCGCCTTGTTGGGCGGAATTATGGGAGTAATAGCAATGTCCTGGGTGAGTCTCAATGCACAGTGGGCCATCGCCTCTGGAGCCATTACTTACAACACGAAGCCGCTAAACGTGGAGCAGTGCGACTACAGCTTTAACATGACCACCAGTCTGGCCAACACAACTCATCTGGGAGCATCTGCAGAGTAAGAACGAAATATCCACATACTAGAGCAGTTCCTACGACTCTCCAAATTTACAGGGACATTTTTCCGCTCTATCGGATCTCGTACATGTGGTACACCACTTTTGGTGCCTCTATTACGATAATCGTGGCACTGCTGGGCACCTTTGTATTTGGCAAAAACAATCCCAACAAAGTGGATCCTGTGCTACTCACGCCCTGCATACGAAAGTTCTTTGCCTTTAGCTCAGAGAAGCACATGGTGAGTTATATGGAACTGGCCGAATAGTTCACTCATTTCATATCAAATCACACAGGATGCCTTCAGGCCCGACATTCCACTGCAGCACAAGCTCCGTAACGACGAGGTGGCCTTATGATCAAGCGAACTTAATCCTAGCTGGCTGCACCTGAATCTAAAGCTGGGTAAATGTTTCCATTTTAACCCAACCGATTTTTATCCATATTGCTATGTTAGAAGTTCAAAATATATAACTAAATTTTTTGATTTTTTATAAGCAAGCCCTTGGATCTCTTAATGATCGTTTTAAAGTTAGGCAAACAGGTTTAATGTCTTAAAGCCTCATAAACTACCCACTAATAATTTCATGTTTTCGTATTAACTTTCTTCTTCACTCAAAACTGGCTTCTTGATAAAATATATAAATGTATATCCATTTCAAAAGTTAGCAACAATACATAAATATGAATAACACGATTTTACGTACAATACACAAAAAGAGAGGTTTCCGAACTGCATCCTACTTCTGCTGGACCTTGTTGAGCAGGATTAGACGTTCACCCTCAGTGAGGTGTTCATAAAAAGTGGGAAAGTGTTCGTTTTGCGTGAAGGTAGTAAGGAACTTCTGCAGGTTGTCGGCTATGTCGCCCTGGTAGTTTGTCTCCTTAAGCAGCTCCTGCAACAGTTGTTCGTCATCGGCATTATCCTCGTCCGCCTCGAACAGATCGGAGATGTAACGCGGATTGGACGCATTCGCATCCTCATCATCGCCGTCTTCTTCGCTGTCCGTAAGAGGTTCGTCGGTCTTGCTCTCTTGGAAGTGCTGGTATTCAGAGATCAAAACCTTAAAGATCTTGACGAGCGCCGGAATTGTTACACACTTCTGAGTTGTAGCCGCCACGGAGCGAGTACGTCTGCGCGTATCGGCGGGGTCGTCCACCAATTCTTTGAATGTTATTGTGGTCAAACGGTTGTCCTGAGTGGCCACACCATATTCAAACAGCTTGCACAGAGCCATGGTGGTGACCTGTAAAAACAAAAGGTAATAAAATAAAGGATAGTTTGGAATTTCAAGTTCACTTACCTTCCGCTCATAGTTTCCGAAAAAGGAGTTCTGGCGGGACAGCCAGTTGGTGAGAACAAACTGCATCGCTGGCTCTCCGTTGGGTCCGGGAACGGTGGAAAGAAAGTTGAGCACGGCATCCATTTGTGTTAGGAACAAATGGGCGAAGATTAAAACAAGATTCATGATCACTTTTAGGCACTCGAGGTTCTGCATTTTGCTTATCACAGCCTTCAGGAGCATGTCCACATTCTGGCCGAGCATGCTTCCCATCTTGGTGATAATAGTGATGACGAGGCGTCCAATTTGGCCAGCCGCCGTCATTTCGCTGTTCATCGGATTCAGTAGTACAGTGGCCACAACCTGCATGATGCAGTTGATGCCTTCGCCGTTCTTGTAGCTGCAGATTTGCTCTGGGGAGACATTAATAAAGCTGCGCAGGCACTCTCCGCCGGCTACCATGACAGCATGGTCGTCCGTGTGTAAAACGCAGTTAATTATCGCAGGAAAGGCTGTCTCTAGCAGGGTATTGTTCAGCGGCGGCTCCGTGTAGCGGACGATTGTGTTGAGGACGTCTAAGGCAATATCTTGCTTTTCCGTGGAAGCCGCCCCTGTCAACCCCAGGATGCTTACGATAGTTGGAATAAACTTCTCCTGTAGCGGTTCTAGGCACTCCTTGCGCTGACAAAGAGATTTGATAAGATCCTGGACAGTTTCAAGCACATAAGGATCTTCAGTGTATTTTAAGAATACAGCAATGGCCAAGGGCGTGATCTTTGCCTGGCTTGCAAAGGCAAACTCAGCATCGAACTGGAGTTAAAGATAATTTGGTTACATATGCAGACAATTAATGCATTTTAATCACTTACTTTAACCATGGAAGTCAGGGCTTCCATAAGCAGGGCTAAAACTGTTGCCCTGCAGCCCGGCACTAAAGCCAAAATTCCCTCTAGGAAACCCGGCAGTATTGAAACCAACAAGGTTCGCTTCTCTCCATCGATTGTTTCGTTCGCCTGCAGGAATCCATTTAGGGTGCGCACTGCGCTGATTCTTAGGATATCTGACTTCTCCGGAGAGAGGCTGCATAGCGTAACATCAAGAATCTCGGTCAACATTTGTGGATTGTATAGGTCGGACTTAGAGTAGATGCTCAAGGTCCAAAGGGCACGACCAACAAGTGGCGGAGATTCTTGGTGCACAAGCAAGTTTCGAACAATGGTCAAGTAGTTGAGGAGGTCAAACGTAGATTCGCCGCCGAGGATGACATCGCGGAAAGCGTGAACGGCATCCATGCAGGCCTCCTGTATCTTCCACCAGTTGGGATTGTTGGCCGCTTTTTCTGCCTCGGCCACACTAAAGTGCCTGCCCAATGCCTCCTGCAATGGCTGAATCGCGTTGGCTCCGAATTCGTCATTAATTGCCTAGAAAGATATGTTATTCTGATTATGAGGTCTTCAGGAAATGTTTTCCCACTCACCAGGAGGACATCGCGGCCGCACATGCGCACCGTGAGCTCTACACCGCCATCATCCTCATCATCCACAAACTTCTCCGGATCATCTTGCCAGTCCTCCAACTGCTCCTCGCTCAGCTGAATATAAACAATGGTTATGTATATGAGGTCGGCCAGCACATTTTTGATGCTTCCACGTAGTTTGTTGCGCGTCAGTATGCAATTGATGAAGTCAAGAATCTGAATGATCAACGTTTGGAAATTGGTCTGCTCGTCATCCTCCTCACTGTCGCCGCTGGCCAGGGGGTTTGTCTCAGTCTGGTTCACTGACACCTTCACGTAAGTCTCGGCTATTTGGGTGAGTAGCTGCCAAACTATGGGCAGAACGCGGTCCATAAAGGGGTTGATGTACTTTGGCATCTCGTTGACCAAATGGGTGAACACTAAAGTGAGATAATCAAGTTTAGTTCACGTTCAGGAAAGTCGTAATAAAACCCACCCTTTATGATTTCCGAGCGAAGAAGAAAACTGGAACCGGCTCCGCTGTTCATGCTCAGGTAATGCATAAGCTTGTCCATGAAATTTGTCAAAATGGAGGTCATCATAATGCTCTGCTCATCTTTATTGGTGATCAGCGTTGCAATGGAAGCGAAAAGTGGCTTCAGGATGCGGATAGCCGATACTCTTGTTTTGATGGAGTAGTTCTGCTCCGAGTCAAAGATGCGATAGACTTCGGGTATGACTACTGGACCAAGTTCCTTGATCTGCTCCACGTCGTAGCTGAAATCCTGCAATACCTGCATGGCACCGTGTATGGAGTCCTCGTTGCCGCCCAGACATTTGACAATAATATCGAACAGCTCCGCCCAACCATGTGGATAATCCGTGGCAGCTATGGTGGAGATGGTATGCGCGACCGAGGAGCGTATTTTCGAGTTGGGATCGTACAGTCCGTTGGGCAGAATGTTACGTATGGTTCGCTTTGCCTGCTCGCTGGCCATGCAGCCGTTGGCTTTTCCTTTGACATCGTCGTCCGTCCAGTGGTTCTCCACGTAGCGAGTGAGCATCACGATCGCGATTTGACGGAGTGGCAGCTCGTGAGCCTGGTTCATAATGATCTCGGACAGGTAGACGCCATAGCCTGCAAATGAATAAGATGGATAAAATGTGGCTTCATGTGAACCGCGCCCAAGCCACGCCAATCTGGCTGCCCGCCAAATTACCTTCTGTGTACTCCAGCTGCTTAGTCCTTTTCTCCGCCTGTTGCAGGATTCCTGTGTCCGAGCTGAGGAGGTTCTGCAGCTCCTCGATGATAGCTTGCTTCACGGAGTCCCCGCAGTCGTTTTGGAATTGAAGCGACATTCTGCAGTGGCTCGAAATAAATTAATTCGCAATGTCAAATTTCGCACAAAAGAAGCCGGCGCGGCGCTATCACATGTAGTCAACAGGCGTTTCGCAACACTGTTCGTGCAAATCTAGTGACGACAATTTTTGAGTAATCGATTTTTAAACAGTGTTCTTAGCCATTTTCAAAAAGTGATAAGCCTGCCAAGTAGAAACATTTTTAGGAATTTTTCTCTTTCAACTGGAATTATGTAATGATTTCAAATCTTTTTCCATAAACAACATTTTATTTATTTTATAAATATTTGTATGTTGGTATGAATTTAAATAACAATTCGTCCAACAAAAAATTCTTAACTGATAGCAATCCTATGTTTACTAATGGTATGTACAAGAAGATTGGTATAGACTTATCACTTTATAGCATGGAATCACTTAACTACATTTGAAGTTCTTCGATTTTGGCCACCAGTTTTGGCTTCGTTGACGACTTGGGCATTGTAACATCGTAGTGGTGCTGCAGGATAAACTGAAGCTGGGCGGCCGTGCAACTCGCCAGAGCTTTATCCTTGATTATGTCCTTTACGAAATCGTATTCCTTGAGGCTCTCAACGTCGATCTTGGCCGTTTTAGGAGCGCTCGCTCCTGTTGTTGTGGACTTTGCTGCTCGCTTCTTGGGAGGTTCCGCTTCCGCAGCGAACATCTCATAATCTGGCAGAAGCTTTTCTATGCGCTTGTCCTGCTGTGAGGTGTCTAGCAGATTATCAAGGCCTTTGGTATCCGTCGAAAAGTCCAGGGAAAGGGCCAGAAGATTTGCCTGCAGGGCGTCCAGACTTGGGTCGTTGATGAGATTGGGCTGGTAGTCAACGCGCAGCTTCTTGATGATCTTTTGGAAAAACTCGACTTTCTTTTCGTCAGCAGTGTTTTCCGTATTGTTCCAGTCCTGCATGTCTATGTGTCGGATGTGCTTGGACTCCGGCAAGTAGACAATCTTGAATCCATCACCGCAGAGCAGCGAGCGATAGCTCTTCTCCTCCTCATTGTCCGGGGCCTCTACTGGCACAAGGGCCACATAGCGAGGTATGGACTTGCGCTTACACATGAACAGGCATATGACAATCTTGTCCCGCGCCAAGCATCTCTCCCACAAAGCCCGGAATAAACGCTTCGATCCGATGATACTCTGATCATCGGGATACATGAAGTTCGAGGGCTTGCTGTAGCTCACTTCCGGAAGAGAGGATCGGTGCTTGAAGCCCAGCAGCATCATTTGAGGCTTGTGCAGATTGCGCACCCTGTTCAATAGATCCGTGCTGATGCGCAGGTTCTTCTCGCCCACGGTGCAACTGTACCAACCGCCCGTTACCTTAATCTGATACTCGTGCTCGATATCCTGCGACCCATCGTCCTTCTGCTTTTGCACCGTAATCACCCGTTTGGTGCGCACCACACTGTTGTCCCTTCGCAGAATTTGCACTTTGCGCGGATAGGCACGTCGCTGAAAGTAATTGTAGTACTGTACGGACATGGATAGGTTGGGGCCCAGGTAAAAACTGAAGTGGCCCAGGCATCGGCGAAGGAAGTCCTGCTTCAGCTTGCGATCGGCCAGGATCTCGCGCAGCATCTGGGCATCTGGCACCTGAAAGGCGTCCAGTTCGATGGCTGTAAAAATATGTCTCATTAAATATTAACTAATGTTGCTATATTTTTATCCCCGTTTCCACTAGCTGAGTAACGGGTATCTGATAGTCGGGGAACTCGACTATAGCATTCTATCTTGTTATTTTTTGAAGGTAAGAATCTTGTAAGCTAATCCAAAACCACGAACCAATTGAGCTTCACTTGGATGCGGGTGAATGATTGCTTATATTTGATCTGCGGAGTCTTAAAACCTTAAAGGCGAAAGTTGAACGCCAATGAGGGGAACAGACTTCGCACATTGAAACCTTAAGAAATTACTAAACAATTGAAGATCGAGGACTTACCTCTTGACAGCGTGATGAACTCCTTGTAAAACGGCTCGTAGTCAAAGTCATCGACCATGGGAATGACATGAAACTCGAACTCCTTGCCCTCCAGATCGCTGGCCTTTTGCAGGGCAGCCTGGAAGTGATTGCTGCTAGATGGATAAGGAGTACTAATGTCCGTGAGGTAGGCAATCTTGGCGTTGTTTAGCTTCTTGCCACACTTCTCCAGCATCTCAATGCAGAGCCGGATCATAAGGTCAAACCGTCCGCATCCATTGGGCTCCGCCAGGCCATATACATCGGCAAACTGTGTCTCCACTCCGCCCATGAACTCCAGATAGTGCTCTACAATGGGTTTGGTGAGCTGCCGCAGGGGCAGGAACACCGCGCAGTTATCCGGCATTACGATGTTGTCCAAGGCACTGGATTCCAACGGCGGCGGACTGTGCTTGGTGTTGGCGAAGATGAGTCCGATAAGGTCCTTGTCGTTGACAAGCATTCCGGATATAAAGGCCGTTCGGATGATGTTCAGTGCCTCCAACAGGCGCTCCACGCCGGCTGTTTGTAGATTGGAGTCCACCACGAAGAGAATGGCATCGCGCCCATGGTAGTCCCTCTTCATGGATACTTCCTCTTCGTCCTCCGAACCGGACAGCAGGTCCACATCGTTCTCTGGATTCCAGGTGCTCATTCTGCGTTAATTTCAGATGGCTGAAGATCTGATTTTCCGCTAATTTCACAAGCAGGCGCGTTTATCGACGCTGCTAGTGATTTTGTTGTTATCGATTAAGCTAGGGTGACCTTAACGAGCGGATTTTAAAATTATTTAAACTTATTTAGCCAATATAAAATGTTTATCCTGGTCAAAGTCGAAACATTGTATTTTATAAGCAGTTTATTTAATATAGCTTAATTTAGTTTTTTGTAAGTTGTCGATTCTAATCTATCGATTAGAGCTGCTCAATCGATTGTTCCATCGCAATTTTGACTCATCGACTTTTACAGCGGCAGGCTGACCTCCTGGAAATTAAATTGCAATTGCAGACGGCACGGCTAAAGGCATCAGGATGACTGGCATAATGGACTCGGTGGAAATGCCCAAATTACCGGAAAACCAGAAAACCTTCGCCGGCATCCCGGAGGCAGTGTTCCTGGTGAGTGGTCCTAACCTACAAGCGTGCACCTGCAGCTGGACACTGGAGGCTAATTCATTTTCCTTTGGCAATTGCAGGAGGAGATCGACTCGTTCATGGCGCAGCCGGAGAACGAAAACTGCGAGAAGGTTCTCCAGCGTCTGGATGAGCAACACGGCAAGTACCGATTCATGGCTTACAACCTGGAGGCGCGGCGGCGTAAGCTGAAGTCCCAAATTCCGGACCTGGAGCGCTCCCTGGAAATGGTCAACGTGCTTCGCAAGGAGGACGAAGAGCGCGAGACGCAATTCCTGCTCAGCGACCAGGTGTTCATCAAGACACTGGTGCCGCCCACGAAAACAGTCTACCTCTGGCTGGGGGCCAGCGTGATGCTTGAGTATCCACTGGACGAGGCGGAGGCTCTGCTTCGCCAGAACATCACATCGGCCGTGGGCAACCTAAAGTCCGTGGAGCACGATCAGGATTTTCTGAGGTTAGTTCGAGTGCTGTTATCCTATTTAACTGTTCTATTTACTTATCGTCTATGTTGATCTTACAGAGATCAAACCACAACTACGGAGGTAAACATGGCGCGGGTATACAACTGGGGCGTGAAAAAGCGGCAGGCCGCTGCCAAGACCACCGCGACTACCCCATCCTAAAAAGCCAATCCCGTACCCTGTCCCAAGATCAACATTGGTAGCAGCCACTGCCACATCTCTCGCGTATTATTTATTTCGACAGTACACCGCAAGGGCTCCGCAGGCAATTCCAACTGGCTTATTCTTGCTCTCCACTTATAACACATCGCATTAAGTTGACTTCAAAAGAGGTGCCTATTCCGGAGGAATCTAATATTTGAATTTGGCTACAGCCGCCCCAAATGTTATTGACTTTTTCGCTTTTTTTGGGGAAAATACCATTAAGGTTATTCTGAAAAGGCATTTAACTGCATCTAAACTGAATAAACGGCGAATTCATTTCATTGAGAGTGAAGGTGTATTAACAAAATATTGGATATAGATTTGTTTATTTCAAATCTTTAACATCCGGCACTCGCACACCTCACTTGACCTCCCACTTCATGGATTGGTGCAGGTAGTCGCCATCGGGACTAACGTAATCCTTAATAGGGGGCGTGGCAACGGGTCCTTTCATAGCGACGGGCAGCAGCTGGGGATCGATTTCGATGGCCGCCTGGTAGAGCTCCTCGGACTCACGTCGGAGTTCCGCCAGTGCCTTGTTTTGTGCCTGGACCAGCCGGTCGATGATCTGGAAGTCTGATACGCGCTCGTCGTGCTTGTAGTGCGCCCACTGTTTCTTGAGAAGGGCACGTTCCACCAACTGAGCGCTGGAGAGTGGGGCCAGCTTCCTCTGCCGTTTGCTGGAGGAAATGATAGCATTACATCTCAGTCTAAAGAGGGTAACCCATATGAAAACCTACTCCTTTTCATCGATGAGCTCCAGGGGAACTTCTAATTCCTCCACGGGTTTCAGTTGGCGAGCATTCTTCTCCAGCCGGCGAATCTGCTTTTCGATCTTCTTCTTCTTGCGATCCTCGCGCTGTTTGACAATCTGCGGATCCAACTTCTTCTTTTTCTTCAGGGGCTCCGCGCAGAGAACAGCAGTCGTGTGGAGGCAGCGTGCAACAGCGACACCGGCGACGCCGCCACTTTTCTGCAGACCCAATCTGAGACAGAAGGCAGGCGGAGAGTAAGCGATTGCGTACCCAGGGACCATGGTACATGCACTTACCTGGCAAAGGCGCCCAGAAGCGACATTTTTAATAAACAAATGTGAAAAAAACCTTTGCGTAATGTACGAACAGCTGTTTCTGTTGCTATTCAATACGCTAGCGACGGTTCTTCCTCGATTGACCAGTCCAATTGGAAAATCAATAAGGTCCAATGTAGAATGTAGAAATCGGTTTGGCAAGTATGAAAATACTGAAAAATACCACAGATTTGTGAGATTGTTTGAATTAAGTTACCAGGCGATCAGGAATTCCAGAAGGTGACCAACGATCAATTGGTTACTTGGTTTTCAGTAGAAACCTACTAGTGATTGTGATCGCCTGGTGCCAAATATCGAATAAATCCACAAATTTGCCATAAAAATGCTCATTTTATAGTCAAAATTGTGAGATTTTTTGGTTTAAGTTACCAATCGAACAGGAATTACAGAAGGTGACCAACGATCAATTGGTTTTCAGTAGAAACCTGCTACTGATTGTGATCGCCTGGTGCCAAATATCGAAAAAATCCACAAATTTGCAATAAAAATGTGCATTTTGTAGTCAAAATTGTGAGATTCTTTGGTTTAAGTTACCAGGCGAACAGGAATTCCAAAAGGTGACCAACGATCAATTGGTTTTCAGTAGAAACCTGCTACTGATTATGATCACCTGGTGCCAAATATCGAAAAAATCCACAAATTTGCAATAAAAATGTGCATTTTGTAGTCAAAATTGTGAGATTTTTTGGTTTAAGTTACCAGGCGAACAGGAATTCCAGAAGGTGACCAACGATCTATTGGTTTTCAGTATAAACCTGCTACTGATTATGATCACCTGGTGCCAAATATGGAAAAAATCCACAAATTTGCCATAAAAATGCGCATTTTAAAGACAAAATTGGGAGATTTTTTGGTTTAAGTTACCAGGCGAACAGGAATTCCAGAAGGTGACCAACGATCTATTGGTTTTCAGTAGAAACCTGCTACTGATTATGATCACCTGGTGCCAAATATCGAAAAAATCCACAAATTTGCCATAAAAATGCGCATTTTAAAGACAAAATTGGGAGATTTTTTGGTTTAAGTTACCAGGCGAACAGGAATTCCAGAAGGTGACCAACGATCTATTGGTTTTCAGTAGAAACCTGCTACTGATTATGATCACCTGGTGCCAAATATCGAAAAAATCCACAAATTTGCCATAAAAATGCGCATTTTAAAGACAAAATTGTGAGATTTTTTGGCTTAAGTTACCAGGAGAACAGGAATTCCAGAAGGTGACCAACGATCAATTGGTTTTTAGTAGAAACCTGCTACTGATTATGATCACCTGGTGCCAAATATCGAAAAAATCCACAAATTTGCCATAAAAATGCGCATTTTAAAGACAAAATTGGGAGATTTTTTGGTTTAAGTTACCAGGCGAACAGGAATTCCAGAAGGTGACCAACGATCTATTGGTTTTCAGTAGAAACCTGCTACTGATTATGATCACCTGGTGCCAAATATCAAAAAAATCCACAAATTTGCCATAAAAATGCGCATTTTAAAGACAAAATTGTGAGATTTTTTGGCTTAAGTTACCAGGAGAACAGGAATTCCAGAAGGTGACCAACGATCAATTGGTTTTTAGTAGAAACCTGCTACTGATTATGATCACCTGGTGCCAAAAATCGAAAAAATCCACAAATTTGCCATAAAAATGTGCATTTTGTAGTCAAAATTGTGAGATTTTTTGGTTTAAGTTACCAAGCGAACAGGAATTCCAGAAGGTGACCATCGATCAATTGGTTACTTGGTTTTCAGTAGAAACCTGCTACTGATTATGATCACCTGGTGCCAAAAATCGAAAAAATCCACAAATTTGCCATAAAAATGTGCATTTTGTAGTCAAAATTGTGAAATTTTTTCGTTTAAGTTACCAGGCAAACAGGAATTCCAGAAGGTGACCAACGATCAATTGGTTACTTGGTTTTCAGTAGAAACCTGCTACTGATTATGATCGATTTTATATGCCATTTTTTTAATTTTTTGTAAGGGGTACCATCATCATTTTTTGCAAAAATGGGCTAAAATTTTTTTTTCCTAAATTTGAGTTTGTGTGGAAAGGGAATTTAATTACGAGTCCAAAAAGGTATGGCAATCCATATTTTGGCAAATATTTCTCGAGTTTTGGCCGAAAAAACAATATTTTTGGTGATTTCTGCGATTTTTTATCCATTTTTTTAATTTTTTGTAAGGGGTACCATCATCATTTTTTGCAAAAATGGGCTAAAATTTTTTTTTCCTAAATTTGAGTTTGTGGGGAAAGGGAATTTAATTACGAGTCCAACAAGGTATGGCAATCCATATTTTGGAAAATATTTCTCGAGTTTTGGCCGAAAAAACAATATTTTTGGTGATTTCTGCGATTTTATATGCCATTTTTTTAATTTTTTGTAAGGGGTACCATCATCATTTTTTTCAAAAATGGGCTCAAATTTTTTTTTTCCTAAATTTGAGTTTGTGTGGAAAGGGAATTTAATTACGAGTCCAACAAGGTATGGCAATCCATATTTTAGCAAATATTTCTCGAGTTTAGGCCGAAAAAACAATATTTTTGGTGATTTCTGCGATTTTATATGCCATTTTTTTAATTTTTTGTAAGGGGTACCATCATCATTTTTTGCAAAAATGGGCTAAAATTTTTTTTTTCCTAAATTTGAGTTTGTGTGGAAAGGGAATTTAATTACGAGTCCAACAAGGTATGGCAATCCATATTTTGGCAAATATTTCTCGAGTTTTGGCCGAAAAAACAATATTTTTGGTGATTTCTGCGATTTTATATGCCATTTTTTTAATTTTTTGTAAGGGGTACCATCATCATTTTTTTCAAAAATGGGCTCAAATTTTTTTTTTCCTAAATTTGAGTTTGTGTGGAAAGGGAATTTAATTACGAGTCCAACAAGGTATGGCAATCCATATTTTAGCAAATATATCTCGAGTTTAGGCCGAAAAAACAATATTTTTGGTGATTTCTGCGATTTTATATGCCATTTTTTTAATTTTTTGTAAGGGGTACCATCATCATTTTTTGCAAAAATGGGCTTAAATTTTTTTTTTCCTAAATTTGAGTTTGTGTGGAAAGGGAATTTAATTACGAGTCCAACAAGGTATGGCAATCCATATTTTGGCAAATATTTCTCGAGTTTTGGCCGAAAAAACAATATTTTTGGTGATTTCTGCGATTTTATATGCCATTTTTTTAATTTTTTGTAAGGGGTACCATCATCATTTTTTGCAAAAATGGGCTTAAATTTTTTTTTTCCTAAATTTGAGTTTGTGTGGAAAGGGAATTTAATTACGAGTCCAACAAGGTATGGCAATCCATATTTTGGCAAATATTTCTCGAGTTTTGGCCGAAAAAACAATATTTTTGGTGATTTCTGCGATTTTATATGCCATTTTTTTAATTTTTTGTAAGGGGTACCATCATCATTTTTTGCAAAAATGGGATAAAATTTCTTTTTCCTAAATTTGAGTTCGTGTGGATAGGGAATTTAATTACGAGTCCAAAAAGGTATGGCAATCCATATTTTGGAAAATATTTCTCAAGTTTTGGCCGAAAAAACAATATTTTTGGTGATTTCTGCGATTTTATATGCCATTTTTTTAATTTTTTGTAAGGGGTACCATCATCATTTTTTGCAAAAATGGGCTCAAAATTTTTTTTTCCTAAATTTGAGTTTGTGTGGAAAGGGAATTTAATTATGAGTCCAACAAGGTATGGCAATCCATATTTTGGCAAATATTTCTCGAGTTTTGGCCGAAAAAACAATATTTTTGGTGATTTCTGCGATTTTATATGCCATTTTTTTAATTTTTTGTAAGGGGTACCATCATCATTTTTTGCAAAAATGGGATAAAATTTCTTTTTCCTAAATTTGAGTTCGTGTGGATAGGGAATTTAATTACGAGTCCAAAAAGGTATGGCAATCCATATTTTGGAAAATATTTCTCAAGTTTTGGCCGAAAAAACAATATTTTTGGTGATTTCTGCGATTTTATATGCCATTTTTTTAATTTTTTGTAAGGGGTACCATCATCATTTTTTGCAAAAATGGGCTCAAATTTTTTTTTTCCTAAATTTGAGTTTGTGTGGAAAGGGAATTTAATTACGAGTCCAACAAGGTATGGCAATCCATATTTTAGCAAATATTTCTCGAGTTTAGGCCGAAAAAACAATATTTTTGGTGATTTCTGCGATTTTATATGCCATTTTTTTAATTTTTTGTAAGGGGTACCATCATCATTTTTTGCAAAAATGGGCTAAAATTTTTTTTTTCCTAAATTTGAGTTTGTGTGGAAAGGGAATTTAATTACGAGTCCAACAAGGTATGGCAATCCATATTTTGGCAAATATTTCTCGAGTTTTGGCCGAAAAAACAATATTTTTGGTGATTTCTGCGATTTTATATGCCATTTTTTTAATTTTTTGTAAGGGGTACCATCATCATTTTTTTCAAAAATGGGCTCAAATTTTTTTTTTCCTAAATTTGAGTTTGTGTGGAAAGGGAATTTAATTACGAGTCCAACAAGGTATGGCAATCCATATTTTAGCAAATATTTCTCGAGTTTAGGCCAAAAAAACAATATTTTTGGTGATTTCTGCGATTTTATATGCCATTTTTTTAATTTTTTGTAAGGGGTACCATCATCATTTTTTGCAAAAATGGGCTTAAATTTTTTTTTTCCTAAATTTGAGTTTGTGTGGAAAGGGAATTTAATTACGAGTCCAACAAGGTATGGCAATCCATATTTTGGCAAATATTTCTCGAGTTTTGGCCGAAAAAACAATATTTTTGGTGATTTCTGCGATTTTATATGCCATTTTTTTAATTTTTTGTAAGGGGTACCATCATCATTTTTTGCAAAAATGGGATAAAATTTCTTTTTCCTAAATTTGAGTTCGTGTGGATAGGGAATTTAATTACGAGTCCAAAAAGGTATGGCAATCCATATTTTGGAAAATATTTCTCAAGTTTTGGCCGAAAAAACAATATTTTTGGTGATTTCTGCGATTTTATATGCCATTTTTTTAATTTTTTGTAAGGGGTACCATCATCATTTTTTGCAAAAATGGGCTAAAATTTTTTTTTTCCTAAATTTGAGTTTGTGTGGAAAGGGAATTTAATTACGAGGCCAACAAGGTATGGCAATCCATATTTTGGCAAATATTTCTCGAGTTTTGGCCGAAAAAACAATATTTTGGGTGATTTCTGCGATTTTTTATCCATTTTTTTAATTTTTTGTAAGGGGTACCATCATTATTTTTTGCAAAAATGGGCTAAAATTTTTTTTTCCTAAATTTGAGTTTGTGGGGAAAGGGAATTTAATTACGAGTCCAACAAGGTATGGCAATCCATATTTTGGAAAATATTTCTCGAGTTTTGGCCGAAAAAACAATATTTTTGGTGATTTCTGCGATTTTATATGCCATTTTTTTAATTTTTTGTAAGGGGTACCATCATCATTTTTTGCAAAAATGGGCTCAAATTTTTTTTTTCCTAAATTTGAGTTTGTGTGGAAAGGGAATTTAATTACGAGGCCAACAAGGTATGGCAATCCATATTTTGGCAAATATTTCTCGAGTTTTGGCCGAAAAAACAATATTTTTGGTGATTTCTGCGATTTTTTATCCATTTTTTTAATTTTTTGTAAGGGGTACCATCATCATTTTTTGCAAAAATGGGCTAAAATTTTTTTTTCCTAAATTTGAGTTTGTGGGGAAAGGGAATTTAATTACGAGTCCAACAAGGTATGGCAATCCATATTTTGGAAAATATTTCTCGAGTTTTGGCCGAAAAAACAATATTTTTGGTGATTTCTGCGATTTTATATGCCATTTTTTTAATTTTTTGTAAGGGGTACCATCATCATTTTTTGCAAAAATGGGCTCAAATTTTTTTTTTCCTAAATTTGAGTTTGTGTGGAAAGGGAATTTAATTACGAGGCCAACAAGGTATGGCAATCCATATTTTGGCAAATATTTCTCGAGTTTTGGCCGAAAAAACAATATTTTTGGTGATTTCTGCGATTTTTTATCCATTTTTTTAATTTTTTGTAAGGGGTACCATCATCATTTTTTGCAAAAATGGGCTAAAATTTTTTTTTCCTAAATTTGAGTTTGTGGGGAAAGGGAATTTAATTACGAGTCCAACAAGGTATGGCAATCCATATTTTGGAAAATATTTCTCGAGTTTTGGCCGAAAAAACAATATTTTTGGTGATTTCTGCGATTTTATATGCCATTTTTTTAATTTTTTGTAAGGGGTACCATCATTATTTTTTGCAAAAATGGGCTAAAATTTTTTTTTCCTAAATTTGAGTTCGTGTGGATAGGGAATTTAATTACGAGTCCAAAAAGGTATGGCAATCCATATTTTGGAAAATATTTCTCAAGTTTTGGCCGAAAAAACAATATTTTTGGTGATTTCTGCGATTTTATATGCCATTTTTTTAATTTTTTGTAAGGGGTACCATCATCATTTTTTGCAAAAATGGGCTAAAATTTTTTTTTCCTAAATTTGAGTTTGTGGGGAAAGGGAATTTAATTACGAGTCCAACAAGGTATGGCAATCCATATTTTGGAAAATATTTCTCGAGTTTTGGCCGAAAAAACAATATTTTTGGTGATTTCTGCGATTTTATATGCCATTTTTTTAATTTTTTGTAAGGGGTACCATCATTATTTTTTGCAAAAATGGGCTAAAATTTTTTTTTCCTAAATTTGAGTTCGTGTGGAAAGGGAATTTAATTACGAGTCCAAAAAGGTATGGCAATCCATATTTTGGAAAATATTTCTCAAGTTTTGGCCGAAAAAACAATATTTTTGGTGATTTCTGCGATTTTATATGCCATTTTTTTAATTTTTTGTAAGGGGTACCATCATCATTTTTTTCAAAAATGGGCTCAAATTTTTTTTTTTCTAAATTTGAGTTTGTGTGGAAAGGGAATTTAATTACGAGTCCAACAAGGTATGGCAATCCATATTTTAGCAAATATTTCTCGAGTTTAGGCCGAAAAAACAATATTTTTGGTGATTTCTGCGATTTTATATGCCATTTTTTTAATTTTTTGTAAGGGGTACCATCATCATTTTTTGCAAAAATGGGCTCAAATTTTTTTTTTCCTAAATTTGAGTTTGTGTGGAAAGGGAATTTAATTACGAGGCCAACAAGGTATGGCAATCCATATTTTGGCAAATATTTCTCGAGTCTTGGCCGAAAAAAACAATATTTTTGGTGATTTCTGCGATTTTTTATCCATTTTTTTAATTTTTTGTAAGGGGTACCATCATCATTTTTTGCAAAAATGGGCTAAAATTTTTTTTTTCCTAAATTTGAGTTTGTGTGGAAAGGGAATTTAATTACGAGTCCAACAAGGTATGGCAATCCATATTTTGGCAAATATTTCTCGAGTTTTGGCCGAAAAAACAATATTTTTGGTGATTTCTGCGATTTTATATGCCATTTTTTTAATTTTTTGTAAGGGGTACCATCATCATTTTTTTCAAAAATGGGCTCAAATTTTTTTTTTCCTAAATTTGAGTTTGTGTGGAAAGGGAATTTAATTACGAGTCCAACAAGGTATGGCAATCCATATTTTAGCAAATATTTCTCGAGTTTAGGCCGAAAAAACAATATTTTTGGTGATTTCTGCGATTTTATATGCCATTTTTTTAATTTTTTGTAAGGGGTACCATCATCATTTTTTGCAAAAATGGGCTTAAATTTTTTTTTTCCTAAATTTGAGTTTGTGTGGAAAGGGAATTTAATTACGAGTCCAACAAGGTATGGCAATCCATATTTTGGCAAATATTTCTCGAGTTTTGGCCGAAAAAACAATATTTTTGGTGATTTCTGCGATTTTATATGCCATTTTTTTAATTTTTTGTAAGGGGTACCATCATCATTTTTTGCAAAAATGGGATAAAATTTCTTTTTCCTAAATTTGAGTTCGTGTGGATAGGGAATTTAATTACGAGTCCAAAAAGGTATGGCAATCCATATTTTGGAAAATATTTCTCAAGTTTTGGCCGAAAAAACAATATTTTTGGTGATTTCTGCGATTTTATATGCCATTTTTTTAATTTTTTGTAAGGGGTACCATCATCATTTTTTGCAAATATGGGCTAAAATTTTTTTTTTCCTAAATTTGAGTTTGTGTGGAAAGGGAATTTAATTACGAGGCCAACAAGGTATGGCAATCCATATTTTGGCAAATATTTCTCGAGTTTTGGCCGAAAAAACAATATTTTGCGTGATTTCTGCGATTTTTTATCCATTTTTTTAATTTTTTGTAAGGGGTACCATCATTATTTTTTGCAAAAATGGGCTAAAATTTTTTTTTCCTAAATTTGAGTTTGTGGGGAAAGGGAATTTAATTACGAGTCCAACAAGGTATGGCAATCCATATTTTGGCAAATATTTCTCGAGTTTTGGCCGAAAAAACAATATTTTTGGTGATTTCTGCGATTTTATATGCCATTTTTTTAATTTTTTGTAAGGGGTACCATCATCATTTTTTGCAAAAATGGGATAAAATTTCTTTTTCCTAAATTTGAGTTCGTGTGGATAGGGAATTTAATTACGAGTCCAAAAAGGTATGGCAATCCATATTTTGGAAAATATTTCTCAAGTTTTGGCCGAAAAAACAATATTTTTGGTGATTTCTGCGATTTTATATGCCATTTTTTTAATTTTTTGTAAGGGGTACCATCATCATTTTTTGCAAAAATGGGCTAAAATTTTTTTTTCCTAAATTTGAGTTTGTGGGGAAAGGGAATTTAATTACGAGTCCAACAAGGTATGGCAATCCATATTTTGGAAAATATTTCTCGAGTTTTGGCCGAAAAAACAATATTTTTGGTGATTTCTGCGATTTTATATGCCATTTTTTTAATTTTTTGTAAGGGGTACCATCATCATTTTTTGCAAAAATGGGCTCAAATTTTTTTTTTCCTAAATTTGAGTTTGTGTGGAAAGGGAATTTAATTACGAGGCCAACAAGGTATGGCAATCCATATTTTGGCAAATATTTCTCGAGTTTTGGCCGAAAAAACAATATTTTTGGTGATTTCTGCGATTTTTTATCCATTTTTTTAATTTTTTGTAAGGGGTACCATCATCATTTTTTGCAAAAATGGGCTAAAATTTTTTTTCCTAAATTTGAGTTTGTGGGGAAAGGGAATTTAATTACGAGTCCAACAAGGTATGGCAATCCATATTTTGGAAAATATTTCTCGAGTTTTGGCCGAAAAAACAATATTTTTGGTGATTTCTGCGATTTTATATGCCATTTTTTTAATTTTTTGTAAGGGGTACCATCATTATTTTTTGCAAAAATGGGCTAAAATTTTTTTTTCCTAAATTTGAGTTCGTGTGGATAGGGAATTTAATTACGAGTCCAAAAAGGTATGGCAATCCATATTTTGGAAAATATTTCTCAAGTTTTGGCCGAAAAAACAATATTTTTGGTGATTTCTGCGATTTTATATGCCATTTTTTTAATTTTTTGTAAGGGGTACCATCATCATTTTTTGCAAAAATGGGCTAAAATTTTTTTTTCCTAAATTTGAGTTTGTGGGGAAAGGGAATTTAATTACGAGTCCAACAAGGTATGGCAATCCATATTTTGGAAAATATTTCTCGAGTTTTGGCCGAAAAAACAATATTTTTGGTGATTTCTGCGATTTTATATGCCATTTTTTTAATTTTTTGTAAGGGGTACCATCATTATTTTTTGCAAAAATGGGCTAAAATTTTTTTTTCCTAAATTTGAGTTCGTGTGGAAAGGGAATTTAATTACGAGTCCAAAAAGGTATGGCAATCCATATTTTGGAAAATATTTCTCAAGTTTTGGCCGAAAAAACAATATTTTTGGTGATTTCTGCGATTTTATATGCCATTTTTTTAATTTTTTGTAAGGGGTACCATCATCATTTTTTTCAAAAATGGGCTCAAATTTTTTTTTTTCTAAATTTGAGTTTGTGTGGAAAGGGAATTTAATTACGAGTCCAACAAGGTATGGCAATCCATATTTTAGCAAATATTTCTCGAGTTTAGGCCGAAAAAACAATATTTTTGGTGATTTCTGCGATTTTATATGCCATTTTTTTAATTTTTTGTAAGGGGTACCATCATCATTTTTTGCAAAAATGGGCTCAAATTTTTTTTTTCCTAAATTTGAGTTTGTGTGGAAAGGGAATTTAATTACGAGGCCAACAAGGTATGGCAATCCATATTTTGGCAAATATTTCTCGAGTTTTGGCCGAAAAAACAATATTTTTGGTGATTTCTGCGATTTTTTATCCATTTTTTTAATTTTTTGTAAGGGGTACCATCATCATTTTTTGCAAAAATGGGCTAAAATTTTTTTTTCCTAAATTTGAGTTTGTGGGGAAAGGGAATTTAATTACGAGTCCAACAAGGTATGGCAATCCATATTTTGGAAAATATTTCTCGAGTTTTGGCCGAAAAAACAATATTTTTGGTGATTTCTGCGATTTTATATGCCATTTTTTTAATTTTTTGTAAGGGGTACCATCATCATTTTTTGCAAAAATGGGCTAAAATTTTTTTTTCCTAAATTTGAGTTCGTGTGGAAAGGGAATTTAATTACGAGTCCAAAAAGGTATGGCAATCCATATTTTGGAAAATATTTCTCAAGTTTTGGCCGAAAAAACAATATTTTTGGTGATTTCTGCGATTTTATATGCCATTTTTTTAATTTTTTGTAAGGGGTACCATCATCATTTTTTTCAAAAATGGGCTCAAATTTTTTTTTTCCTAAATGTGAGTTTGTGTGGAAAGGGAATTTAATTACGAGTCCAACAAGGTATGGCAATCCATATTTTAGCAAATATTTCTCGAGTTTAGGCCGAAAAAACAATATTTTTGGTGATTTTTGCGATTTTATATGCCATTTTTTTAATTTTTTGTAAGGGGTACCATCATCATTTTTTGCAAAAATGGGCTCAAATTTTTTTTTTCCTAAATTTGAGTTTGTGTGGAAAGGGAATTTAATTACGAGGCCAACAAGGTATGGCAATCCATATTTTGGCAAATATTTCTCGAGTTTTGGCCGAAAAAACAATATTTTTTGTGATTTCTGCGATTTTTTATCCATTTTTTTAATTTTTTGTAAGGGGTACCATCATCATTTTTTGCAAAAATGGGCTAAAATTTTTTTTTCCTAAATTTGAGTTTGTGGGGAAAGGAAATTTAATTACGAGTCCAACAAGGTATGGCAATCCATATTTTGGAAAATATTTCTCGAGTTTTGGCCGAAAAAACAATATTTTTGGTGATTTCTGCGATTTTATATGCCATTTTTTTAATTTTTTGTAAGGGGTACCATCATCATTTTTTTCAAAAATGGGCTCAAATTTTTTTTTTCCTAAATTTGAGTTTGTGTGGAAAGGGAATTTAATTACGAGTCCAAAAAGGTATGGCAATCCATATTTTGGAAAATATTTCTCAAGTTTTGGCCGAAAAAACAATATTTTTGGTGATTTCTGCGATTTTATATGCCATTTTTTTAATTTTTTGTAAGGGGTACCATCATCATTTTTTGCAAAAATGGGCTAAAATTTTTTTTTTCCTAAATTTGAGCTTGTGGGGAAAGGGAATTTAATTACGAGTCCAACAAGGTATGGCAATCCATATTTTGGAAAATATTTCTCGAGTTTTGGCCGAAAAAACAATATTTTTGGTGATTTCTGCGATTTTATATGCCATTTTTTTAATTTTTTGTAAGGGGTACCATCATCATTTTTTTCAAAAATGGGCGCAAATTTTTTTTTTCCTAAATTTGAGTTTGTGTGGAAAGGGAATTTAATTACGAGTCCAACAAGGTATGGCAATCCATATTTTAGCAAATATTTCTCGAGTTTAGGCCGAAAAAACAATATTTTTGGTGATTTCTGCGATTTTATATGCCATTTTTTTAATTTTTTGTAAGGGGTACCATCATCATTTTTTGCAAAAATGGGCTCAAATTTTTTTTTTCCTAAATTTGAGTTTGTGTGGAAAGGGAATTTAATTACGAGGCCAACAAGGTATGGCAATCCATATTTTGGCAAATATTTCTCGAGTTTTGGTCGAAAAAACAATATTTTTGGTGATTTCTGCGATTTTTTATCCATTTTTTTAATTTTTTGTAAGGGGTACCATCATCATTTTTTGCAAAAATGGGCTAAAATTTTTTTTTCCTAAATTTGAGTTTGTGGGGAAAGGGAATTTAATTACGAGTCCAACAAGGTATGGCAATCCATATTTTGGAAAATATTTCTCGAGTTTTGGCCGAAAAAACAATATTTTTGGTGATTTCTGCGATTTTATATGCCATTTTTTTAATTTTTTGTAAGGGGTACCATCATTATTTTTTGCAAAAATGGGCTAAAATTTTTTTTCCCTAAATTTGAGTTCGTGTGGAAAGGGAATTTAATTACGAGTCCAAAAAGGTATGGCAATCCATATTTTGGAAAATATTTCTCAAGTTTTGGCCGAAAAAACAATATTTTTGGTGATTTCTGCGATTTTATATGCCATTTTTTTAATTTTTTGTAAGGGGTACCATCATCATTTTTTTCAAAAATGGGCTCAAATTTTTTTTTTCCTAAATTTGAGTTTGTGTGGAAAGGGAATTTAATTACGAGTCCAACAAGGTATGGCAATCCATATTTTAGCAAATATTTCTCGAGTTTAGGCCGAAAAACCAATATTTTTGGTGATTTCTGCGATTTTATATGCCATTTTTTTAATTTTTTGTAAGGGGTACCATCATCATTTTTTGCAAAAATGGGCTCAAATTTTTTTTTTCCTAAATTTGAGTTTGTGTGGAAAGGGAATTTAATTACGAGTCCAACAAGGTATGGCAATCCATATTTTAGCAAATATTTCTCGAGTTTAGGCCGAAAAAACAATATTTTTGGTGATTTCTGCGATTTTATATGCCATTTTTTTAATTTTTTGTAAGGGGTACCATCATCATTTTTTGCAAAAATGGGATAAAATTTCTTTTTCCTAAATTTGAGTTCGTGTGGATAGGGAATTTAATTACGAGTCCAAAAAGGTATGGCAATCCATATTTTGGAAAATATTTCTCAAGTTTTGGCCGAAAAAACAATATTTTTGGTGATTTCTGCGATTTTATATGCCATTTTTTTAATTTTTTGTAAGGGGTACCATCATCATTTTTTGCAAAAATGGGCTAAAATTTTTTTTTCCTAAATTTGAGTTTGTGGGGAAAGGGAATTTAATTCCGAGTCCAACAAGGTATGGCAATCCATATTTTGGAAAATATTTCTCGAGTTTTGGCCGAAAAAACAATATTTTTGGTGATTTCTGCGATTTTATATGCCATTTTTTTAATTTTTTGTAAGGGGTACCATCATTATTTTTTGCAAAAATGGGCTAAAATTTTTTTTTCCTAAATTTGAGTTCGTGTGGAAAGGGAATTTAATTACGAGTCCAAAAAGGTATGGCAATCCATATTTTGGAAAATATTTCTCAAGTTTTGGCCGAAAAAACAATATTTTTGGTGATTTCTGCGATTTTATATGCCATTTTTTTAATTTTTTGTAAGGGGTACCATCATCATTTTTTTCAAAAATGGGCTCAAATTTTTTTTTTCATAAATTTGAGTTTGTGTGGAAAGGGAATTTAATTACGAGTCCAACAAGGTATGGCAATCCATATTTTAGCAAATATTTCTCGAGTTTAGGCCGAAAAAACAATATTTTTGGTGATTTCTGCGATTTTATATGCCATTTTTTTAATTTTTTGTAAGGGGTACCATCATCATTTTTTGCAAAAATGGGCTCAAATTTTTTTTTTCCTAAATTTGAGTTTGTGTGGAAAGGGAATTTAATTACGAGGCCAACAAGGTATGGCAATCCATATTTTGGCAAATATTTCTCGAGTTTTGGCCGAAAAAACAATATTTTTGGTGATTGCTGCGATTTTATATGCCATTTTTTTAATTTTTTGTAAGGGGTACCATCATCATTTTTTGCAAAAATGGGATAAAATTTCTTTTTCCTAAATTTGAGTTCGTGTGGATAGGGAATTTAATTACGAGTCCAAAAAGGTATGGCAATCCATATTTTGGAAAATATTTCTCAAGTTTTGGCCGAAAAAACAATATTTTTGGTGATTTCTGCGATTTTATATGCCACTTTTTTAATTTTTTGTAAGGGGTACCATCATCATTTTTTGCAAAAATGGGCTAAAATTTTTTTTTCCTAAATTTGAGTTTGTGGGGAAAGGGAATTTAATTACGAGTCCAACAAGGTATGGCAATCCATATTTTGGAAAATATTTCTCGAGTTTTGGCCGAAAAAACAATATTTTTGGTGATTTCTGCGATTTTATATGCCATTTTTTTAATTTTTTGTAAGGGGTACCATCATTATTTTTTGCAAAAATGGGCTAAAATTTTGTTTTCCTAAATTTGAGTTCGTGTGGAAAGGGAATTTAATTACGAGTCCAAAAAGGTATGGCAATCCATATTTTGGAAAATATTTCTCAAGTTTTGGCCGAAAAAACAATATTTTTGGTGATTTCTGCGATTTTATATGCCATTTTTTTAATTTTTTGTAAGGGGTACCATCATCATTTTTTTCAAAAATGGGCTCAAATTTTTTTTTTCCTAAATTTGAGTTTGTGTGGAAAGGGAATTTAATTACGAGTCCAACAAGGTATGGCAATCCATATTTTAGCAAATATTTCTCGAGTTTAGGCCGAAAAAACAATATTTTTGGTGATTTCTGCGATTTTATATGCCATTTTTTTATCTTTATCATCATTTTTTGCAAAAATGGGCTCAAGTTTTTTTTTTCCTAAATTTGAGTTTGTGTGGAAAGGGAATTTAATTACGAGTCCAACAAGGTATGGCAATCCATATTTTGGCAAATATTTCTCGAGTTTTGGCCGAAAAAACAATATTTTTGGTGATTTCTGCGATTTTATATGCCATTTTTTTAATTTTTTGTAATGGGTACCATCATCATTTTTTGCAAAAATGGGATAAAATTTCTTTTTCCTAAATTTGAGTTTGTGTGGAAAGGGAATTTAATTACGAGTCCAACAAGGTATGGCAATCCATATTTTAGCAAATATTTCTCGAGTTTTGGCCGAAAAAACAATATTTTTGGTGATTTCTGCGATTTTATATGCCATTTTTTTAATTTTTTGTAAGGGGTACCATCATCATTTTTTGCAAAAATGGGCTCAAATTTTTTTTTTCCTAAATTTGAGTTTGTGTGGAAAGGGAATTTAATTATGAGTCCAACAAGGTATGGCAATACATATTTTGGCAAATATTTCTCGAGTTTTGGCCGAAAAAACAATATTTTTGGTGATTTCTGCGATTTTATATGCCATTTTTTTAATTTTTTGTAAGGGGTACCATCATCATTTTTTGCAAAAATGGGCTAAAATTTTTTTTTTCCTAAATTTGAGTTTGTGTGGAAAGGGAATTTAATTACGAGTCCAACAAGGTATGGCAATCCATATTTTGGCAAATATTTCTCGAGTTTTGGCCGAAAAAACAATATTTTTGGTGATTTCTGCGATTTTATATGCCATTTTTTTAATTTTTTGTAAGGGGTACCATCATCATTTTTTTCAAAAATGGGCTCAAATTTTTTTTTTCCTAAATTTGAGTTTGTGTGGAAAGGGAATTTAATTACGAGTCCAACAAGGTATGGCAATCCATATTTTAGCAAATATTTCTCGAGTTTAGGCCGAAAAAACAATATTTTTGGTGATTTCTGCGATTTTATATGCCATTTTTTTAATTTTTTGTAAGGGGTACCATCATCATTTTTTGCAAAAATGGGCTTAAATTTTTTTTTTCCTAAATTTGAGTTTGTGTGGAAAGGGAATTTAATTACGAGTCCAACAAGGTATGGCAATCCATATTTTGGCAAATATTTCTCGAGTTTTGGCCGAAAAAACAATATTTTTGGTGATTTCTGCGATTTTATATGCCATTTTTTTAATTTTTTGTAAGGGGTACCATCATCATTTTTTGCAAAAATGGGATAAAATTTCTTTTTCCTAAATTTGAGTTCGTGTGGATAGGGAATTTAATTACGAGTCCAAAAAGGTATGGCAATCCATATTTTGGAAAATATTTCTCAAGTTTTGGCCGAAAAAACAATATTTTTGGTGATTTCTGCGATTTTATATGCCATTTTTTTAATTTTTTGTAAGGGGTACCATCATCATTTTTTGCAAAAATGGGCTCAAATTTTTTTTTTCCTAAATTTGAGTTTGTGTGGAAAGGGAATTTAATTATGAGTCCAACAAGGTATGGCAATCCATATTTTGGCAAATATTTCTCGAGTTTTGGCCGAAAAAACAATATTTTTGGTGATTTCTGCGATTTTATATGCCATTTTTTTAATTTTTTGTAAGGGGTACCATCATTATTTTTTGCAAAAATGGGCTAAAATTTTTTTTCCCTAAATTTGAGTTCGTGTGGAAAGGGAATTTAATTACGAGTCCAAAAAGGTATGGCAATCCATATTTTGGAAAATATTTCTCAAGTTTTGGCCGAAAAAACAATATTTTTGGTGATTTCTGCGATTTTATATGCCATTTTTTTAATTTTTTGTAAGGGGTACCATCATCATTTTTTTCAAAAATGGGCTCAAATTTTTTTTTTCCTAAATTTGAGTTTGTGTGGAAAGGGAATTTAATTACGAGTCCAACAAGGTATGGCAATCCATATTTTAGCAAATATTTCTCGAGTTTAGGCCGAAAAACCAATATTTTTGGTGATTTCTGCGATTTTATATGCCATTTTTTTAATTTTTTGTAAGGGGTACCATCATCATTTTTTGCAAAAATGGGCTCAAATTTTTTTTTTCCTAAATTTGAGTTTGTGTGGAAAGGGAATTTAATTACGAGTCCAACAAGGTATGGCAATCCATATTTTAGCAAATATTTCTCGAGTTTAGGCCGAAAAAACAATATTTTTGGTGATTTCTGCGATTTTATATGCCATTTTTTTAATTTTTTGTAAGGGGTACCATCATCATTTTTTGCAAAAATGGGATAAAATTTCTTTTTCCTAAATTTGAGTTCGTGTGGATAGGGAATTTAATTACGAGTCCAAAAAGGTATGGCAATCCATATTTTGGAAAATATTTCTCAAGTTTTGGCCGAAAAAACAATATTTTTGGTGATTTCTGCGATTTTATATGCCATTTTTTTAATTTTTTGTAAGGGGTACCATCATCATTTTTTGCAAAAATGGGCTAAAATTTTTTTTTCCTAAATTTGAGTTTGTGGGGAAAGGGAATTTAATTCCGAGTCCAACAAGGTATGGCAATCCATATTTTGGAAAATATTTCTCGAGTTTTGGCCGAAAAAACAATATTTTTGGTGATTTCTGCGATTTTATATGCCATTTTTTTAATTTTTTGTAAGGGGTACCATCATTATTTTTTGCAAAAAAGGGCTAAAATTTTTTTTTCCTAAATTTGAGTTCGTGTGGAAAGGGAATTTAATTACGAGTCCAAAAAGGTATGGCAATCCATATTTTGGAAAATATTTCTCAAGTTTTGGCCGAAAAAACAATATTTTTGGTGATTTCTGCGATTTTATATGCCATTTTTTTAATTTTTTGTAAGGGGTACCATCATCATTTTTTTCAAAAATGGGCTCAAATTTTTTTTTTCATAAATTTGAGTTTGTGTGGAAAGGGAATTTAATTACGAGTCCAACAAGGTATGGCAATCCATATTTTAGCAAATATTTCTCGAGTTTAGGCCGAAAAAACAATATTTTTGGTGATTTCTGCGATTTTATATGCCATTTTTTTAATTTTTTGTAAGGGGTACCATCATCATTTTTTGCAAAAATGGGCTCAAATTTTTTTTTTCCTAAATTTGAGTTTGTGTGGAAAGGGAATTTAATTACGAGGCCAACAAGGTATGGCAATCCATATTTTGGCAAATATTTCTCGAGTTTTGGCCGAAAAAACAATATTTTTGGTGATTGCTGCGATTTTATATGCCATTTTTTTAATTTTTTGTAAGGGGTACCATCATCATTTTTTGCAAAAATGGGATAAAATTTCTTTTTCCTAAATTTGAGTTCGTGTGGATAGGGAATTTAATTACGAGTCCAAAAAGGTATGGCAATCCATATTTTGGAAAATATTTCTCAAGTTTTGGCCGAAAAAACAATATTTTTGGTGATTTCTGCGATTTTATATGCCATTTTTTTAATTTTTTGTAAGGGGTACCATCATCATTTTTTGCAAAAATGGGCTAAAATTTTTTTTTCCTAAATTTGAGTTTGTGGGGAAAGGGAATTTAATTACGAGTCCAACAAGGTATGGCAATCCATATTTTGGAAAATATTTCTCGAGTTTTGGCCGAAAAAACAATATTTTTGGTGATTTCTGCGATTTTATATGCCATTTTTTTAATTTTTTGTAAGGGGTACCATCATTATTTTTTGCAAAAATGGGCTAAAATTTTGTTTTCCTAAATTTGAGTTCGTGTGGAAAGGGAATTTAATTACGAGTCCAAAAAGGTATGGCAATCCATATTTTGGAAAATATTTCTCAAGTTTTGGCCGAAAAAACAATATTTTTGGTGATTTCTGCGATTTTATATGCCATTTTTTTAATTTTTTGTAAGGGGTACCATCATCATTTTTTTCAAAAATGGGCTCAAATTTTTTTTTTCCTAAATTTGAGTTTGTGTGGAAAGGGAATTTAATTACGAGTCCAACAAGGTATGGCAATCCATATTTTAGCAAATATTTCTCGAGTTTAGGCCGAAAAAACAATATTTTTGGTGATTTCTGCGATTTTATATGCCATTTTTTTATCTTTATCATCATTTTTTGCAAAAATGGGCTCAAGTTTTTTTTTTCCTAAATTTGAGTTTGTGTGGAAAGGGAATTTAATTACGAGTCCAACAAGGTATGGCAATCCATATTTTGGAAAATATTTCTCGAGTTTTGGCCGAAAAAACAATATTTTTGGTGATTTCTGCGATTTTATATGCCATTTTTTTAATTTTTTGTAAGGGGTACCATCATCATTTTTTTCAAAAATGGGCTCAAATTTTTTTTTTCCTAAATTTGAGTTTGTGTGGAAAGGGAATTTAATTACGAGTCCAACAAGGTATGGCAATCCATATTTTAGCAAATATTTCTCGAGTTTAGGCCGAAAAAACAATATTTTTGGTGATTTCTGCGATTTTATATGCCATTTTTTTAATTTTTTGTAAGGGGTACCATCATCATTTTTTGCAAAAATGGGCTTAAATTTTTTTTTTCCTAAATTTGAGTTTGTGTGGAAAGGGAATTTAATTACGAGTCCAACAAGGTATGGCAATCCATATTTTGGCAAATATTTCTCGAGTTTTGGCCGAAAAAACAATATTTTTGGTGATTTCTGCGATTTTATATGCCATTTTTTTAATTTTTTGTAATGGGTACCATCATCATTTTTTGCAAAAATGGGATAAAATTTCTTTTTCCTAAATTTGAGTTCGTGTGGATAGGGAATTTAATTACGAGTCCAAAAAGGTATGGCAATCCATATTTTGGAAAATATTTCTCAAGTTTTGGCCGAAAAAACAATATTTTTGGTGATTTCTGCGATTTTATATGCCATTTTTTTAATTTTTTGTAAGGGGTACCATCATCATTTTTTGCAAAAATGGGCTCAAATTTTTTTTTTCCTAAATTTGAGTTTGTGTGGAAAGGGAATTTAATTATGAGTCCAACAAGGTATGGCAATACATATTTTGGCAAATATTTCTCGAGTTTTGGCCGAAAAAACAATATTTTTGGTGATTTCTGCGATTTTATATGCCATTTTTTTAATTTTTTGTAAGGGGTACCATCATCATTTTTTGCAAAAATGGGCTAAAATTTTTTTTTTCCTAAATTTGAGTTTGTGTGGAAAGGGAATTTAATTACGAGTCCAACAAGGTATGGCAATCCATATTTTGGCAAATATTTCTCGAGTTTTGGCCGAAAAAACAATATTTTTGGTGATTTCTGCGATTTTATATGCCATTTTTTTAATTTTTTGTAAGGGGTACCATCATCATTTTTTTCAAAAATGGGCTCAAATTTTTTTTTTCCTAAATTTGAGTTTGTGTGGAAAGGGAATTTAATTACGAGTCCAACAAGGTATGGCAATCCATATTTTAGCAAATATTTCTCGAGTTTAGGCCGAAAAAACAATATTTTTGGTGATTTCTGCGATTTTATATGCCATTTTTTTAATTTTTTGTAAGGGGTACCATCATCATTTTTTGCAAAAATGGGCTTAAATTTTTTTTTTCCTAAATTTGAGTTTGTGTGGAAAGGGAATTTAATTATGAGTCCAACAAGGTATGGCAATCCATATTTTGGCAAATATTTCTCGAGTTTTGGCCGAAAAAACAATATTTTTGGTGATTTCTGCGATTTTATATGCCATTTTTTTAATTTTTTGTAAGGGGTACCATCATCATTTTTTTCAAAAATGGGCTAAAATTTTTTTTTCCTAAATTTGAGTTTGTGTGGAAAGGGAATTTAATTACGAGTCCAAAAAGGTATGGCAATCCATATTTTGGAAAATATTTCTCAAGTTTTGGCCGAAAAAACAATATTTTTGGTGATTTCTGCGATTTTATATGCCATTTTTTTAATTTTTTGTAAGGGGTACCATCATCATTTTTTTCAAAAATGGGCTCAAATTTTTTTTTTCCTAAATTTGAGTTTGTGTGGAAAGGGAATTTAATTACGAGTCCAACAAGGTATGGCAATCCATATTTTAGCAAATATTTCTCGAGTTTAGGCCGAAAAAACAATATTTTTGGTGATTTCTGCGATTTTATATGCCATTTTTTTAATTTTTTGTAAGGGGTACCATCATCATTTTTTTCAAAAATGGGCTCAAATTTTTTTTTTTCATAAATTTGAGTTTGTGTGGAAAGGGAATTTAATTACGAGTCCAAAAAGGTATGGCAATCCATATTTTGGCAAATATTTCTCGAGTTTAGGCCGAAAAAACAATATTTTTGGTGATTTCTGCGATTTTATATGCCATTTTTTTAATTTTTTGTAAGGGCAAAAATGGGCTAAAATTTTTTTTTCCTAAATTTGAGTTCGTGTGGATAGGGAATTTAATTACGAGTCCAACAAGGTATGGCAATCCATATTTTGGCAAATATTTCTCGACTTTTGGCCGAAAAAACAATATTTTTGGTGATTTCTGTAGTCAAAATTGTGAGATTTTTTGGCTTAAGTTACCAGGAGAACAGGAATTCCAGAAGGTGACCAACGATCAATTGGTTTTTAGTAGAAACCTGCTACTGATTATGATCACCTGGTGCCAAAAATCGAAAAAATCCACAAATTTGCCATAAAAATGTGCATTTTGTAGTCAAAATTGTGAGATTTTTTGGTTTAAGTTACCAAGCGAACAGGAATTCCAGAAGGTGACCATCGATCAATTGGTTACTTGGTTTTCAGTAGAAACCTGCTACTGATTATGTTCACCTGGTGCCAAATATCGAAAAAATCCACAAATTTTCCATAAAAATGTGCATTTTGTAGTCAAAATTGTGAAATTTTTTTTCGTTTAAGTTACCAGGCGAACAGGAATTCCAGAAGCTGACCAACGATCAATTGGTTACTTGGTTTTCAGTAGAAACCTGCTACTGATTATGATCACCTGGTGCCAAATATCGAAAAAATCCACAAATTTGCAATAAAAATGTGTATTTTGTAGTCAAAATTGTGAGATTTTTTGGCTTAAGTTACCAGGCGAACAGGAATTCCAGAAGGTGACCAACGATCAATTGGTTACTTGGTTTTCAGTAGAAACCTGCTACTGATTATGATCACCTGGTGCCAAATATCGAAAAAATCCACAAATTTTCCATAAAAATGTGCATTTTGTAGTCAAAATTGTGAGATTTTTTGGCTTAAGTTACCAGGAGAACAGGAATTCCAGAAGGTGACCAACGATCAATTGGTTTTTAGTAGAAACCTGCTACTGATTATGATCACCTGGTGCCAAAAATCGAAAAAATCCACAAATTTGCCATAAAAATGTGCATTTTGTAGTCAAAATTGTGAGATTTTTTGGTTTAAGTTACCAAGCGAACAGGAATTCCAGAAGGTGACCATCGATCAATTGGTTACTTGGTTTTCAGTAGAAACCTGCTACTGATTATGTTCACCTGGTGCCAAATATCGAAAAAATCCACAAATTTTCCATAAAAATGTGCATTTTGTAGTCAAAATTGTGAAATTTTTTTTCGTTTAAGTTACCAGGCGAACAGGAATTCCAGAAGCTGACCAACGATCAATTGGTTACTTGGTTTTCAGTAGAAACCTGCTACTGATTATGATCACCTGGTGCCAAATATCGAAAAAATCCACAAATTTGCAATAAAAATGTGTATTTTGTAGTCAAAATTGTGAGATTTTTTGGCTTAAGTTACCAGGCGAACAGGAATTCCAGAAGGTGACCAACGATCAATTGGTTACTTGGTTTTCAGTAGAAACCTGCTACTGATTATGATCACCTGGTGCCAAATATCGAAAAAATCCACAAATTTTCCATAAAAATGTGCATTTTGTAGTCAAAATTGTGAGATTTTTTGGTTTAAGTTACCAGGAGAACAGGAATTCCAGAAGGTGACCAACGATCAATTGGTTTTCAGTAGAAACCTGCTACTGATTATGATCACCTGGTGCCAAAAATCGAAAAAATCCACAAATTTGCCATAAAAATGTGCATTTTGTAGTCAAAATTGTGAGATTTTTTGGTTTAAGTTACCAAGCGAACAGGAATTCCAGAAGGTGACCATCGATCAATTGGTTACTTGGTTTTCAGTAGAAACCTGCTACTGATTATGTTCACCTGGTGCCAAATATCGAAAAAATCCACAAATTTTCCATAAAAATGTGCATTTTGTAGTCAAAATTGTGAGATTTTTTTGTTTAAGTTACCAGGCGAACAGGAATTCCAGAAGGTGACCAACGATCAATTGGTTACTTGGTTTTCAGTAGAAACCTGCTACTGATTATGATCACCTGGTGCCAAATATCGAAAAAATCCACAAATTTGCAATAAAAATGTGCATTTTGTAGTCAAAATTGTGAAATTTTTTCGTTTAAGTTACCAGACAAACAGGAATTCCAGAAGGTGACCAATGATCAATTGGTTACTTGGTTTTCAGTAGAAACCTGCTACTGATTGTGATCGCCTGGTGCCCACATATCGAAAAAATCCACAAATTTGCCATAAAAATGCGCATTTTGGAGTCAAAATTGTGAGAATTTTTGGTTAAAGTTACCAGGCGAACAGGAATTCCAGAAGGTGACCAACGATCATTTGGTTACTTGGTTTTCAGTAGAAACCTGCTACTGATTGTGATCGCCTGGTGCCAAATATCGAAAAAATCCACAAATTTGCCATAAAAATGCGCATTTTAAAGACAAAATTGGGAGATTTTTTGGTTTAAGTTACCAGGCGAACAGGAATTACAGAAGGTGACCAACGATCAATTGTTTACTTGGTTTTCAGTAGAAACCTGCTACTGATTGTGATCACCTGGTGCCAAATATCGAAAAAAAAAAATTACTCATACGACATGTTGCACAAAGCCTTTCTTTACTTTACTTTACAGTTAGTACTTGTTAAGTACTACTATATAATTGGCACAATTCTTGCAATACTTACCATTCACTTTGCCAAGATAAAACAATGCATTTACTATTTTTATACGATTTTAAAACTTTATTTTTAAAGATGAAAATAAACAATATAGTTTTATTGTGTGTTTTTTTGTATTTTTTCTTAGTAAATTTTACATAATTTTTCAATAAAATAAGTTTTGTTTTTTTCGATTAAAAATGTCATATTGTAGTTTAGTGTTTTCCTCTTGTTTTACAATTTCCTTTCCATTACACATTTTTAGTATGATGTCTTTCGATTTTTTTCGATTTTTTCGCTTGCATAAATATAAATTTGTATGTTATTATATTCGCTTATATCCGAAATATTGAATTTATCTCATACATATTTTCATTCATTTTGTGTGGTGATGGTGTTGTGTGTTGTGGTGTCGTTTGCTTTTGCTTTGCGCTAAATGCATTCTCTAAATGTAAATCCAAATTTCGATTTTCCTTTTTTCGGGTCTTTAATCATTTAATTGCAATTTTTGTTTTGCGCTTAATGTACAATTTTGATCGATTTATCCGATTTAGCGGGAACAAAACTGGTCAAAAATGGTTATTTTATTTTCAATTTGTTGGCCTGAAATGCGTTTCCGAAGTTTCCAAAAGTGTACACCAAACCAAAGTATAAAACGGAACTGAAATCGAAACCGAAACCAAAACGTGGCTTATACATATATCGCTATGGTTCATTCGAAATGAGTTAGTTAATCATATAAAGTTAGTATATCGTACTATCGTAAGTGTATACGCGACATAGTCGATTGTGAAATTTTCTCGTTTCCCAACTTTGTATGTTTCGACCGCGTATTACATTCATATATGTTTGCTTTGTTTGCTTTACTTGATTTTATTTTTCCATTACTTTTGGTTTTCTTTTCATTGCATTCTTTTCATATTGTGGTAAATAGTAGTGTGAGTTTTGGGGCAAGGGGACACTGGGGGTGTTGGAAGTGGGGAAATCGGTAAATTGGAAAATTGGGAGACGTTTCCTATTGATAGTACATATTCTTATAAATTTAAACTGCGTGTGAAGTGACTTGATTCAATCGTTTTACTTGACCTCCAGCTTCTGGGGAAGGGAAGGTCCTGCGGCATTGCATGCTCGTATGTCAAGTTGGAATTTCGAAAATGTCATCGGCTTCTGATGGCCTTCAATTTCGCTTACTTCGCACTAATCAAATTTGAAATCAATGTGTGTTAAAATTTTAACTGAGTATAAATTAGGGTAAATCGTATATGCATTCGCGGGGTTTTCCTCCCATTTAATTCTCACATCGCTCCAGATTTTTTCAGATTTCCGAGGATTACTATAGTTTGGCATTTATCCCCGCCTTTTTCATTTTCCGGAGCTCGCCTTCCACCACTTAGTTTACAATTACATTATAAAAGTTATCTCTAAAGTTGTTTGTACTATTGCTTGGAAATCATTCCGGTCTATTGTTGTATTTTAACTGAAAGATTTTATTTTTCTATATTTCACAATTTTCGCTTGATGTTTTTGCTTGCTTAATTGAACATAAATCAATTTCTTGGCTCGATTTGCTTTCACTTGGCCTTTGGGCCAATACATTTTTGATCGTTTGCATCCATCAACCGAAACGATGCATTCTCCCGCCCCCCGCTCATTGAATTTCGGAGCAGAGTGGGCGGGGCTGTGTTCCTCAAGTCGATCTTTTGTCAATCCTAAAGGTTGGCCGAAACGGTTTAATTCGTTTGAAAAGTTGTAAGCAAAGAACCCTTTACACACCTCGGTGTGTCCTTGTTTTCTGATGATTTAGGTTTTGGTTTTTCCATGTGTGTGTGTGGTATCGTAATCGTTTGGTTATACAATGTTCAGCTCAAAGGAATATACATACTTATATACATGGAGTATCTGGGCGAGTGTGTGTGGGGGTGTGCGTGCGTGCGTGTGTGTGTGTGTGAGTGAGTGGGAGGTGTGTTGTGTGCTGTGTGATACATAATCAATTTTAAATTTTGCTAATTTTTGCTAGTTCGTTCCCATCGTCGACTAAAGAAACGATTACGATGCTGCCAACTCAAGATCTCCTGTGTGTGTGTCTGCAGTGTGTTAGGGGTAGGAAAAAGCACAAAAGTGGGAAACGGCAGGTTTTCCCCTTCGCTTCTGGAAAGTCTTATAGTTTATCTGCGATCCTGTGTCGCTGCGCACTCGCGTTTTCTTTTTTTCTGGGAGTCGCTAGTTCCGAGTCCTTAAATATAGTTCGCTCTATACCTAATTGCCACCTCATCAGTATGCCGTTCCCAGTTCATCTCGCATCGTTCTTCGCTTAACTTTGAGTTGAATACTTAGTTATTCGCATCTAAATCTAAATTAAATGTAGCATAGTACATGCATGTGTCAGTGTGGCTGTGTTCATGTGGTTTTAAGTACATTGATAGATGAGCAACTCAGCGCTATAGGCGTATGTATGGGGTATAGGGGGTATACTCGTGGTGTCTATATCCAAACCTTTGTTGCTGCTTTCGCTAGTCTAAATCATTAATTTTCCCATACATAATGTTCGTCTAAATCGAGTTTTATGTGAATTTCCATTCGCTTACATACTAAAACTAAATACATACATATTTTTTCGCTTAATTAGGTAGTCAATTACAACTTTTTGCTAGGGAAGGATGCGAAAGTAAATGTTTAAGATGGGTTTTATGAGATTTGCTATCGATTTTCCTCGGCTTTCTTCAACCAATATGCGTGAGTTCCTTCGGGGAGACAGTGTGACCAGGCCAAAGAATGGAGCAGTTTTGGTTTTTGCTTGCTTTCCGGTCTATTTGGAGCCCTTTCTCTTCGTTTACGCTTTCGTTTCCGCTTTCGCGTTCACCATCGTCATCGCTTAGTTTTTGTTTAAATTTTTTATACTTTTTACACGATTAATTTCTTTATACAATTTTTTTTTGTTATAATTTCTTCCTCCGCGTTGGTTTTAGTTACATAAAAAATTAACAGTTTTTAGTTTTGGTATTTTCTTTTTGTTTTCTTTTGTTTTCATTGTTACTTGAAGGCACTTTAGATCGGACGTTGTGGCCCCATTTCAAAAATTGCTTTTCACTTGCTCAACTCGTGTATCACGTTGCCGCTTGCTGCTTGCTGCCTGTGTTGTGTGTTGCTGTTGCATGTTGCTGTTGCATGTTGCTGTTGCATATTGCATGTTGCTCGAGTGCTATGGAGACGTGGTCGCAAAAAAACAAATTAACAACAAAAGCCTAATCCAAAGTTGTTCGAAACTCTGCCGAAAGTTGCGTTCGAAATGTTACCGAAATCCTTGGTTCGAAACTTGTCCTTTGCCTTGTCTTCTGCTTTTCTTTTCATTTTGCTTCTCTCTAGCCGCTGTTTGTTTGTATTGCCTTGAGTGCTATGGTGCGAAACGGATCTGGATGTCCTGGAGTTGCCCGACCCGCCGAATGCCGATGTTCTGGCTACTGGGCCGGGCAGTTTGGGTTTATTTTCGAGGCTTGAGAACTGGCCACTCCTTGGCCCGGTCCACAAATCACAACGGATCTGTCTGAATGTGGTTCTTTGGGGAAGGAACTCTGGAGCGTAGAAGGATTCATACTCGATCGATCTTTGGCAAATCTCAAAACCAATGAAATGGGAGTTACATACACGAATGTAAGCTGGTGGATTGTGGACAAGGTATAGATACATATCAAGTTCTAAAACTAAATCTCGGGCAATTGGGTTAGGATTCATAGCGTTACCTTTATAGTATTCATTTTAGTTTTTTTTTACATACACATCTTATTTTGAAGTCGGTCTCAGCCCCACCAAAACCTAACTCAAGTAGTGTCCTCGACTGGTTTTCTTTCATACATCTAAACATTTACAGAGATTTGGGGAACACAAAAGTTTACGTTTTCTTTCAATCTTCGCTTTAGCTTTTTGGATTTTTATTTTTATCATACCTTTCATACACTTTTCCTATGTGCTCCGAACCGCAGTTATGAATTTTGTTAATTTGGTTGGCTTTTTTATTTATCTTTTTATAATTTTGAAGTCTGCTGCTGCAATGTTTTGGAATTTTGTTTGTTGTTTATTCGGTTTCAATTGTCAGCTAGGACCGGAACTGATTTTTCCAATGAGTTCCTGCCACTGCCTTGGTTGTCGACTAGTCATGTTCTTTTCAGCTTTTTCATCTACTGCTTTCTCGTATAATCCTTTCCTTGCTTGTGTATACAATTTAGGACTGGTTTTTCATAAAACCCGAACTGAGGGGAAACTAAAGGTGCTTTCTGCAGTATCCGAGCCCGAATTTAGCCGGATCGAATCGAACTTAAGCTTAGATAAGGTTAACTACCCGGAGATGTATCGAAACTTTGCTCAATTTTGCTCGTATTTTCTAAATGTACAATGTTTTCGTATTAAATTTATGTTAATTTAAGTTTGTGTTTTGTTATCGCTTTGTTTGGTTACTTTTTCTCATTTTGCATCGATTTATTTACGTTCTTAAAGATAAGGCGCGAAGGTGCTTAAAATAAGCTTGTACTTTTTCTGATATTTTTCCAACACGTTTTCAAAATTTCTTTCAAAGTTTTCCGTTTTCCATTTTCCCGTTCTGGCTGCTTTAGGCTGCTTTCTCTACTGCTTACTTCCCTGCTTCGTCTACTGTTTCGTCTACTGCTTTCCGAAATGCAACTCTATGCTGCTTTCCCTTACATGTTAAGTTTTTGTTACGTAATTTTGTGTTCCAAAATGCAGTAATTTTGCGTATAATTTTTGGATTTTGAATTCGTATTTTTCCCTTTTTTTTAATCCTAAAGTTTTTCTTTTCTTTTTGGTTTTTGTTTTTTTTTTGTGTTTTTTTTTTGTAAATTTGTCCTGAATGTTTACACCGAGAGAGAATTATCCAAACATGGCCGAGAGGTTTTTAATTTAGTTCATTTCGTGATTTGTTTCGTACTTGCATGATTTCATTATTCGATTTTGGGCTTTTGAACGCGTTGTCATTGATTGAAAAGCACTGATGTTGTTCACTTTTCAACGGGAAATAAGATTATCCAACTGATCTGAATGTAATCTTCTCATAGAATGCTGCCTGTAAACAATTAAGGTAATTTCATTTTACATCTAATGTTCCTGCAAGCAGCCCAGTCTTTTATAGTTTTTGCCAGCTAAATCTAGCTTGCAGACCAATTTTTGTTTCCTAGTTTTTGTTATACCCGCTAATTTACTTGCCAAACTGTTAAATGCTGAATTTTTACTGTGTGGCCGAAACTGCAATTTATCCGCACATATATCCTTTCTGCATATGCATATATGCGCACACGTCTGTCTGTGAGCGAATGTGTGTCATATGTTTATTAGGAACATTACCGAAATACGTTTATATATAATTTTACACTTACACCTAAACATGATTTTTTTGTGGGTCTGCGAGTTTTGAATGTATCTGGAAAACTACTGGGCCACTTGCAACGCGTCTTTGGTCACATTTGGTTTTACATACATATATCGTTTTGATGTCGCAATCTGAATCTACGTCTGTATCAACGTTCGTCTGAGTTTTTCCTCATTTATTTTCCGAAATTCACGCCAAAGTCTTAGCCGAGAGTGGTTTACTTCATTTAGGTGTTCGTTTGGTCTTGCGTATTTGCAAGAATTCTCATTCTTGTTGGTTTTCTTTTGCAAAATGCAGCGCGTTGCTTTTGAGCCGAAAGTTTTAATTTTTCTCTACATATTTCTAAGCCGAAATGTTAAAACGTTCTTCGAAATGCTACCACTTGATTGAAATGTTTCCTCATCCTCCTCATTCCTCCTCTGATCCTCTGATCCTGCTCTGAAATCTGTACCTGTGCTGCTTTTGATTGTGGTCTGGAGTTCCTTTATTTTTTTGGGCTGGGCTTGGCTATAAGTATGTATGTATCGTTATCTTTATTATCCTGAAAAACTATAAGTAAGCTGCTGCATCTGTGAACTGATCCTCCTCGATTGGTGTTGCTGCTGTTGTTGTTGTTGTTGTTGGTGGTGGTGGTGGTGGCTGAACGGCATTAAGTTGTTGTAGTTACTGTGATTGTTGTTCTGTTTTAGGTGGCTGCTGATGAGTTCTATTTAATGTATCTTTTGGATATTCTTTGTATCTGTATTCGTATCTGTATCTGTATCTGTATCTAGCTTAGTTGAGTTCGTCTCGTCTGTCGGTTTGATTCTGCTTCGTGTGGCTGACAAAATATAAATCAATTACGGCGACTGCTAAACTATGAGTATAATTTTTAGTTGATTCTCGTTACGATTATACCTATGCTGACATTCAATTTCGTAGTATCTCTGTTTTTTTGCTCTTTTTCGAGTGTGTTCTGTGTCTGCGTGTATCTGAGTGCGTAAACTAAACCTAAAGGCGGCGGAGTATCCTGGCGAATAGGTCCGGCCGATCTGTCCCAATTTCCACTTGGCTTATATGGTGTGAGTAAAAAAGCATACAAATATCATATAGTTTCTCGTACTGTTTTTGGCTTGGAACAAACTGCGTATATATATTAAGGTAATATATAGGTGTGTCTGACTGATTTGCTGTTGCTTTTGCTTTGCTTTTGCTTCTGAATCGGTTTCTGCTGCTGCTGTTGTTGCTTAGGTTGGCTTTTGGTTCCTGCTTAACATTTACTAGAGACTTTTGCTGCTTGCGCTGAAGATCATTTTATTTCGACTGACATTCGGTTTTATTTAGTTTGGTTTTCTTTGTATTTTTTTTTGTATTTTTGTTGGTTTTGTAATACATATTTAAAATAGCAACTACCATTATCTTGTATTTGTATTTTATTATTATTTTGTTTTGCTTGCTTTGAGTTTATTTCCTTATATAAGTAATAAGTTATATATATTTATAAGGTTGTGGATCGTAATGTGGTTGAGTGTGGTTCGTGTGCTGGGGGCGGGGCTACTTGGGTGTTTTTGGGGGTTTTGTGGGGTCACTCGGCCAATACCAGGTAATATTCGATCTGCATGTTCCGCTCGGAAAATGCTGCGCAGGCGAATACCCTCTACCTTTCTCACTCACTCGATTTCTCTTCATTTATTCATTTATTTTTTTGGTTGTTGCTTGGGTTCCGGTTTTTCATTACTCAGTGTACATTTAGAACATTTGTTAGCTATGCTGAAATACGGATTACGACGTCTAGAGTATGTATTTTATATATATGTCTATTTATATAGTTTCACTTATCGTATAAATGTTACCGGCACTATTGTTCAGAACTCAAGTATTGTTCAATTTCCCATAACGCTTGAATCGCTGAACTCAGGCTGAAAATGCTGCCAAACTTTGTTGATCCAACTGAAGAACTCGACTCACTAAATCGAAACAAATTGGTCACATATATATGATTGCTTTATACATGTGTTTTGCTGTATACTACTGGTTACCCCATCCTAAGACATCTTTTTCGACGCTTCACTTCCATCGACGCTTCCATTGCTCCTCGCTCCTTGCTCCTCCTCTACTTTCCTCCACTCCTTCCGAAAACTAAGTATAATCTTTGTATTTACCGTGAACTTAAGAACTTTGCTCTACCCTCTTCCTTTGTTGTTGTTGTACTCGAACGAACTGAGGAAATGCTCAACTGAAAACTGGCTGGAAAAACTGGCGGCGCCACGCCCCCTTTGCTGGGTTTATCGGGGGGCGCGATCGCCGTTTTGGCTTGTCTATTTCACTATTGGTAACTTAATCGGTAAATTGTTTCTGTGAAAGGCAACTGTTGCGCGTGGAGGCCGCAGCTTCGACCTTCGGGACATCCGGGATAAACGCGGCTTAAAGGGATTACAGGGTATGGGTTAAGGGCTGGGGCCTCAGGGTACTTTCGATAGCTGCGGCTCCCGCTCGGTTTGTTTGTCGTTTTGCTATATTTAGTTGTATATGCTATTGTAAAAAATATCATTATAAATACTTTTTTGTTTATCGGTTGCTTACGTTTACGGCTCTCGTTTCGTTACGGTTAGGGTTACGGTTAGCTAACGGTTACCTTAACGCCTACTGTGGTTGCTGTTGCTGTGTTTGTAGCTATCGCTGTTCTTCGCTTTTGATTTGATCGGTAGCATCGGCTATAGCTAGCTAGTCGATAATGCCCGTCGATTGCTCTGTAAACTTATATATTATAAAATATCTGATCACATTTGTTTGCAGTCTCTGTATAAATATTGTTGTTTCATTTGTTCGCTTATCGCCTTCGTTTACATGGTTTACGTTTTAATTACTTTACATATTGTACACATGCCACGCCCCGTGGCACGCCTTTACCTCGATAAATTATAGGATGGGCGATCGATCGAAACCTGGATCGATGGCCGAGAAGGAAAAACTTGAAACTGAAAATCGTTTATTTAGCTCTTTCGTTGGCTCGTTGGAATTGCGTTTTTCGTTTGCTCCTACAGTTGTTTTACATAAAATTTCGTGTAGAATTTTGACAAACGTCTGGCCCCTTTCCTGGTAACTTACTTAATTATTTTTTGTGCTTATCTTTGTGGGGACTAATGCAGCGGCTGCTTGCTTCTTGGTGGTGCCAATGGGTGCGATTTCGTTTTGGTTGTACTTCAGTTGACGACGGCTGGTGGCGCACCTTTAATCCTCGAAGGATTACAAAGGACGCCGAGTGGGAAATAATAATAATATTGCTGGGCTATTGTCTGGGGGCCATGTCCGACCCCCGTCTCGAGTTGCGATTTGTCAATTTTCACCTGTTTATTGCTGCTGCATCTGCAAGTGCATCTGTATCTGTAACTGTTTGCTTTATTGTGTGAGAGTAAACCAAAGGAGTTTTGCAGTTCGTTTCGCAGCGCGTTGCACGTCCCCCAGATAGGCGATATACAATTGTACTTGTATATACTTTTGATTTAGTTTTGTGTTACCAGGAACGGTACCAGTTAAACGCACGCAAAGTTTTCTGACCCATTTGGGCCTGGTCGTAAGAGAATTGTGAAACAAAGGGTTTTTATCACTTATTCTTGTTGTCTATGTGAGTCCTGATCTGAGTGTGGCTCCCGCTTGGCTGATTGACCCGCCGGCAGCTGAGATATATCCTGATCCTGGACGGGCCAAGCACGATTTGCATAAAGTTTTGATTGTGGCTACTCCTCTGGTCTCGGTTCCCTCGGGTTCAGCAGGCAGGCATCTTCTTCGGGGCTTCGTCTTGAAATATTTTCAGTGGCAGTACCTGGACTGCACTTTTATTGGCAATTTCTTGTGTGGCGTGCTCGGCTGCACCAGGGATCGGATATATCACATCCGGGATGGGATCTAATGGGACACTCAGATCGGGTCGATTGCTGATTCGTAAATGAAAACATAATTGTTGCTGTTGTCGGTAATTGCTAACTGAAAATCTCGGTGAACGAACTAAAAGTTTTGGCTTATTTGGCTAATTGGCTATTGCTGCGGTTGTTGTTGATTGATTTCGTTTGAGTATAAAAATATAAATCGTTTTATAAAAAGTTATTGGTTGCTGTTGCTTAATTGTTTATTTGTTTGTTTGTCTGCTTGTTGCATTGTATTGTACTATAAATTATCCCGGTTCGTGCGTGGCACGCTCGACTATTGCAAATGAAACTGTGGCATAAAATCTGATTCTCCCGCTGATTCTCTCCTGTCAAAATTCAACTATAAACACTTATGGATTAGTTTTGGTATTGGTTTATATGTATATATATTTATATTTGTATTCGATCATGGGTAAATATTCAGTTATATTCAGTGTAAAATTTGAACTCAGGATGGCTTAAGGACTCAACAAAAAGAAATATCTCTCTCCTATCGCTCCATATGTATATATAGCGTATTTATCTTTGATATGTGTAGGCAACCCAAAAAAAGTTGCTGCTGGAAGTGCTTTGTGCTGTTGTTAATACCAATCTTTATTTCTTATGTATTGTCGCTTCTAATTGGGCTTGTTGTTGTCTCCTTCATATTCCGATTTTTGTTTGCTTTTTTGTTTTCTATGCTTTTTCGCTTTGTATATTTGAGTAAAAATATTTATTGTGGTTGTGGAAAACTGTGAGAGATTAACTTAAAAATATCACATACGAGTTGTGTATGTTTCCCTGGCTATTGTTGGCTGTTAAAACTTAATTGCAAATTCTCATCCTCCCTTGCTTCACTGTTATCGGTTACTTAGGTATTTGTTTATCGTTATCGTTGTTTTTATTCGGTTATCGATTTGTTTAGGGGTTTATGCAACATTTTCTTTATATTTTTATACTTTCTCGTGTGCTTTTTGATGTTGTTGTATATATATCAATTCGAATTTGGAATTTCCATGGGCAATGTTCATTGCGGCCGAAAAGTTGGGGTTACGTCATAAGCCAAAAGTTTTAACCTCTTCTTCATAAACTTCACAAATAAGGATGCGTAAATTGATTCCTGACTGATCAACTGAAAAATGTTAGTAATACTGGTTGCTTTTGCAATAATTGCAGGAATTTTGATTGTTTAAATAAGTCCATTGGTGCAGGCACACAGTGCATGCCGAAAGTATACGCACTGTGTGCTGCTCTATTGCAGTTTGTTTTAAATAAAGATATGGTTCATTTGGATGAACCACGTCTTAATCTTCATACACTCCTCTTCTACACTCTCCTGTCTGATTCTTCCTACGCCAAATAAGTGATAAAAATTTTACATCCAAACGGTTTTTGTTTATTGTTCGTTGACTCGATTTCTGGCCAAAAGTTGTTGGGAATTTTGAGAATCGCGCTTGCTACTAAAAAAACGCAATTGTTTCCATTTTTTTTTGGAAATATTTCATCGTTAAAAAGATTTTTCGTTTCATTTTTCATTTTTATGTATACCAAAACTGCAAATTTATGTGTTTTTCATTATTCTTCGTCCTTTCTGTCTTGTGATCAGATGTTTTCCAAACCAAGGATGTTTAACTAACTTATGTTTACTCTGAAGTTGAAGTTACGAATAGAGTTGCTTTGATTTACCATGGAGTATGTACCCTACGTGTAAGTTTGACTGATTTTCTTTTCAGTGTTTTGTGCGTGTGTGGGCTTGCCAAAGGGGATCTGCTTGATATATATACCGATTCGGGTTTGGCACACCTCCTATCTCAATCCCCTACTCCTTCTTTCTTCCCTCCTAACGGAAATCGCAATGCGAGCATTTTCAATGCAGTAAGGCTGTGAGTGAATATCGTCCTGGCCATGGCCAGAATGTCCTTTTCAGGGGCTCTGAGTGGGCGTGGGGGTTGCTTATGCTTAGACTGTAGTAATATTTTAATTACGTGTATGTAGTTGTATTTAAATGTCGCTATGTACAAATCTGATCAATTTCTGTTATCGGTTTTGTTTTTCATTCAGTAATCAGTAATCGGTATGCTTTGGGTAATTTTCTTTTGGTTTGCTTGGTATTCTGCGGTATTAATGCTTTTAAAATCTAGTTAAAATTGCATATGGCTGCGTCTGTTTTATATTTGGTAATTGGTTTACGTGTAGTAGGTATATACTTATCTCGCCTTCCATCTCGATCTCGCTTCCCATCGTCTGCCTCGATCATTTGATCGATTTGTTTTCGTTATCGGTTTGCGTGCAGTGTTCATTAATGGCTTAAGTTTGGATTTGCTGTGCTGTGAACTCGATTTTGGTCTGCTGACCAACACTGGTCACACGGGTCGCTGACTGGTTGCTTTGTCCGGATGTCCATTTCCGGTGGTCGTCTGGTTTTCTGCTGCTGCTGTACTTAATCTAAATGCTTATGCTAACTTAGTTCCTTGTGTAAACTGTACCTGGCGAACAGCGGCAGCAGCTTGGCCAAAAAAACGAGAAAGGAACTTTGCTTTGGCCTATGGCTGATCTGTAGTTCATTTTGGAATTTTTCCAACACCGAAAGATTGATCTGGAGGAAATAAACTCGCTTTCCTAGTGGTTCTCGAAAGGGCATTCCGAAGTTTGGTGGGCGTGGCTGAAGGCTGGCGCAACTGCTATCCGCGTCCGCCAGGTGTCTCTTTCGCTTGGTTTGCGTCGCTCGAATAAGATGAATTATAATGAATTTAGCTTACCCTTCTCGCCTCTGCGCTCCACCGATTAGTTGAAATTTAAGTCTGTTTCGTGGCTGTGGGTTAGTGAGGTGTGTGATGGTGGTGGTGTTGTGCTTGCCAATCAGTTCCAATTTTGCGGTGACAAATGCCAAAAATTCTTCTGACGGAGGTTGGTCGTTTGGATGGTTTTGGGGAGAATTGAACCAAAAATGTGGGTAGTTTATAAGCGGCCAAAAGGTGGGGGTTAAATTTTGGTAAAGAAAAATCCAAGCGCCGTCATTTGTGTTTTCTGTTTTCTCAATTAATTTCGCTTTTATTAACCAATTATCGTTCGAGACGGACCCTTTGGTGGTCCGCCCCTTTGATTTGTTGACTTAAGTTTAAGTATGTATGTTTATGTAAGTATAAATGTATGAAATATGTATGTTGCATTAAATATACGCAAGTGTAAGTGTGCTCCTGTGTCATTTGTTGGTACGCAAGTATATCGGTTCATTCGCCTTCCTTGAGGTAAAGAAAGAAAGCGCTGACTAAAACTGATTCAAACTGAACAGAACAGAAAGGTTTGAGTGCTTAATTTTCGTAGTTTCATTTTTTGCTTCGTATTACTGTTAACTTTCTGAATTTCGACGGTTTAGATACGGATGCTTCTCGCTATTTTCGAATTTTGCTTAAAGATAAAATTTCGCCTAAAGTTTTGTTAGCCAAACGTTTATTGTTAATACGCCTTAAATTGCCTAAATGGTTTCGCCTCATAATTTTGCTCGTCTCGCAATTGTCAATTAACTATTTTTACATCAATCAATAATTTCGTATGGAGGCTTCTGCGCGAAGCCTCCATATTGGTTTTATCCGAAACAATAATGAAGTTAGTTCGATTTTTAGTTTGTTGTTAGTTACTTTTCTATCACAAAATCAGTTACAATTGTATTTAGATCAATTTCAATTTCATTTCCAAATTGTTTTTCAAATTTCATTTTTAAATTTCAACTCCATTGCCAAAAGCCGTTTCCTTCGTAAATTTTGTAAAGGCATTAACAATCAACGCGTCACTCCTGGGGCCCCAAAATCGGGCTTGAATTTCGACTTCTGTCTGCTGTGAAGGTGGGTGAAACTCAGGGGTAAGATAACTCAACTTGGTAATGCGATAAACTTAAACTTCAGTTCGATTAGCGAATGCCTCTGCCTGCCTCATCTGCTTTGTACGATTCCCTAAATACTAATTTCGCAAATGCATTTTTTTCAATTCAATTTTCAATTATCCAAACTTGAATTTCACTTTCAATTTCGATTTGAAGAACCGCAGTTTCTTCCACTCGATCTCGCTTCTCAGATTAGGAAACTCACCGTCTTAAGCGCGACTAATTTTGTCATAGTTACGCCAAAGTGCAATCAAATTTAGCTCACATTCCCCATGGGAACTCTGGTTAAGCCTAAAAAACTCGCTTAGTTCGTTTCAATTTAGTTTTAGCTAAAATTCAACTATTGTTCAATAATTTCGTGATCATTGTTGTGGCCGAAAGGTTTGCTGGGGTGCGATCTCGTCTGCTTCTTGTAGCGGTGTTCCCATCCAATCTAATCTAAACTCCCACCAGAGGGCGCTAGGGTGCGGGGCTGGCTAACTTAGTAACTGGCTAACTGACTTAGTAACTGACAGACTGACTGACTGGCTGGCTGGCTGATGGAGCTCCTCGGAGCAATTGTTGGGCCGAAATTGTCGATTTCGCTGCGTTCGTTTCGTTCGAGGAATATGATTTTGTCTGTGCCAAATATTCAAATGTATTGCATGCAGTTAATGATGTTGTTGCTGTTGTCGCTTTGCAGTTGCAATCGGAGATGAGTTATTGCAGCTGCAGGAACAACAGGGTTTGCCCGCCCCTGCCCCAAAAGTCGCCGGACGGAGAGCAGGCAAACATATCCCTCTAAACCCGCCCACTTTCCATGCTGAGTCTGCTGTGCTGATGAGTGAGAAGTGCATGATCGATCTCAGCCAGCCAGAAATCGTGGCCATCAAGATAGGCATAAGTTCTTCTATGTTCTTAAAATGAGGAGTAAGAAAAAACCATAGTTTTAATTGGTATTTTTGGTGTTTTGTGTATATTTTGTTTTGTTGCAACTCAAGGCCAAGTAAAGTAAATTAATTAAACTAAACGTTAACTTAACTAAACGTATAAATTATTTACATAAATAACAGACTAGTGTGTGTGTGTTTGTGTTTGTGGTGTGTTTTAGTGTGTATGTCGATTATTCTATAAAATTAAGATGCGTGCTCAAAAGTGGGGCACTAAAGAAAAAGAATTGATTAAAAATAAACCGTATTTAAGGGATTCATGTTAACAATTAACTTTGGTCGAAGGTTTGCATAACGTATTTTAAAAGATAAGATGGTAAATTTAACTACCCTAACGCCCGCTGTTCGTACAAATAACTCTGGCTCTCTCATTACAAATCTAAATAGTTTTCGCAAATTTTTCTTAAGTTTTTTTTTAGTTTTTTGCTTTTAGTATCGCTTAATAGACATCGAATATATGCTTAGCGCTTAAAGGGGGGATATAGGGAAGTAGCAACCTTAGTGTTCGGGTGACTTTTAAACTTTTAAGATTAATTCCCGATTTCCGGCCGTCAGAGCTGCGCCTGCTTTTGTAAAGCAGTGCAGTGCACAACTGGGCGGGGGAACTGCTTACCGGAAAGTCGGTCGACCAAGCAGTGCAATAAAGACCACTTCCTGTTTGGCCGAGCGATTTTCTCTCTCTCTCAAATGAACACACACTTTGTACCGATGCGAGCGTGTGTGTGTGTGTGCGTGGAATGCGTGTGGTTATTGTGTAGGTATTTCCTTGTGGAATGTGTGTCAACTTTCGGTAGATCATTAGACGGCTCAACTATTTGTTAAATATTCATACGTATACGTAATCTGCTGTAAATATTTTCAAAAAAATTTCAACTAACAAACCAACGGCGAGAACAGTTTACACTGCCTGTAAATTACGCTCGGTGTGTGGGTGTTCTCAGGTGTGTGGCTCAGGTTTTCTTTCAATTTGCACTATTTCACATTATTAGATTAAGACTTGCTGCTCTATGTTAAGTTTTGGTTTTGCTCAATTGGCCCACTGGATTTGGATATCCGTGGCCCACATGCTTCATGTTCTTGTCGCTCTTTTGCTGAGGTTCATGTGTGTTGTAATTGTATGTGTGTGTTTAGTTGTGTGGTTTTGGAAATTTTTGAAAAAATATTTTGCTCAATGTGTTTTCTAAACGCGTTTTCGACTCGTGTGCTTTTGCATATCTCTCAGCTATGTCTAAGTTTCTGCCCTGTGTGTGGATACTCTTTGTCAAATTGGGTATCCTCGATTGTATTGCTGGGTAGCTGGTCATATCCAGTCGTGTTTCCTGCGCAGGTTTAGCCTTTTAGCTTTGGCCTGCGCTTCGCCTTCGGATGGCTGCTGCCGGGCCTGGAGTTGGTGGTTGTAGCGGTGCTGCAGGTGGTGGAGGTGGTGGAGGTGGTGGAGGTGGAGGCCGGACTGATGGGCGGTGGCATTCCCATTGGGTGCGGCAATGGCAGCGTCGGCAGCGCCAACTCCTCCACTTATTCCAGCTGCTCTAAAAAATTGGGCGACTTGAAGTACTCGGGCACGGGATCGTCCATGCGCGAGATGATCTTGTATATGGACTTCTTCCACGACTGCTCGGTGTCTTTGCCACCCTGTATTGCACGGAAGAACTCCCGCAGAGTCGATTCGACCACGAAGCGGAAATTTTGAGGTACCTGTGGACCGATTTTCTCGATTAGCGACTGACTCCGAAAGGGGTTTCACTGGTCATCTGGTTAGTGGTTCTAACGCTCGCATCCACACACACTTTAGTTATTCATTTTGAATACTTTTCTTTTTTTTTTGGAAATTGGGAGTGTGTGTGCATGTAGAGTCGGGGTTCTGGGGTTTTGTGGTCAGTGTTAGTGGGCTAGTGCTAGTTTTGGTGGGTGTGGGTGTGGTTATTGGCATACCTCAATGTGGTTATTGCGATTGTAGTGCAAATTGAGCACGCGATACAATTCACTATCTCCAGCAATCAACAGATCATCGGGTGTCTTGATGCCTTCGGTGACAGCTTGTCGTGCATATTTCTCCATTTGTATGTAGTAGAATTCTCTGCAGATGCGTAGATGAGGAATGTTTGGTTTGGTCAGTATTCTGTTTGGTTTTTTTTTATTCTATTCTATTTATATTTTTCAGTTCAGCATTCAAATTTACAAAATCGCAACGCAAATAAAAGAATAATCAAGGTTCGAACAAAGGCGAGAGGTGGGTAAAAGAAAGGAGGAAAGTCGTAAAGTGGTAAACCAAATTCAAAGGAAATCGCTAATGCTTCGCTTACTCGCTCTCTCTCTCTCTCTCTCTCTCTCTCACCCACTCGCTCAGTCACGCTATCTCGCTCACTCTGTGCCTAGGGGTCCCTTAATGCATTATATTGGATAGCTGTTTGAGTATGACATTATTAATAATTCGCTGCATACTCTTAGGCGCGTCGTGTATGTGTCGGTGTGGGTGTAGGTGGGGGTATGTGTGAGTGTGTAAAGAATTTTTAATAAATCTCAAATGTGCAGCAGCAGCTCGTGGTGGTGCAATAACAATTGCAAGTCGGGGCGGCATCTTCTACCTGCGGTTTATTCCTTCTTTCCTATTTTTTATCCCAGGCCTGCCTTGGGGGTTGGGGATTTAATTAGCAAGTGCAGCGCGCTGTTGCTGCTGCTGCTGATGCTGCTGCTGCTGCTGCGTCGCCTTGTTTAGTCAAGTGATTTGTGTGTGAGCTGCCATTCGCAAGGGGATATGGCGTGGATGTGGCAGGGGGATAGGATTGGGGGTATATGCTTTACTTGGCAACTGTAAGTGATTGCTTGTCTTCCGGCCTGACTGCCTCTGCTGCTGCTGCTGCTGCTCCTCCTCCTCCTCCTCGTCCAACCCCCTGTTTCTCCTCTCCTCTCTTCTCGCCGATCCTGCATTGTCTGGCGCGCACTAATTGTTGTCTTTTTGCCGGGAATCCTTTGGAGTCCCTTGCCCCAAGCCCCCGCATCGACCCCTCCTGTCAACGCTCCGATAATCGCGCTAATTTCAAGATTTCCCAGTAGCAGCGCCAAATGCATTTCTCATGTTGTGCCACGGCGCTCGTGTTGATTTTCCAAACAATAAGCGCAGAATGCGCAAATAGAAAATCTTTTCCTTCTGGCCCCCAGCCCATAGGCGCGCCCCCCTTGCGGCTCCCCGGAGGCGCTGGCACTTGAAGAGCAGGAGGGAGGTGCTGCGATGGGGGTGTGGATCGGGTGGGTGGTTTTGGGTTGGCTTCGTAATGAGGCTGATGGCTTGGCCTGGCCGAAAGAAAGGAATCGCTGTGTGACAGTTTTGTGTGACAGTTCATTGTGCCGGGTGTCCATAGTTATTAGGGATTGCCAGGATCTCAACCCCGCCCCATTTTGGTTGGTTGGTTGGTTGGTTGGTTGGTTGCTCGGTTTGGTTTGAATTGCAATTAGCTTTGTGGCTGGTGTGAAAAGAAGCTTGAGGCGATCCTTATGCAAGCAACCACATGTGGCAGGAAAAGGAAGCTTGGCTTGGCGGTTTCAAATGCGCCACTTAATTTAGATAATAAGCCGTGCAAGTGGAACTGCAGATGTGCAGATGCAATGGCGTTGGGGCTCGACGGAAGTGCTAATTAGTTTGCATATAATATTTCGTAGCCTATTTATTTGGGCCTTCACCCACACACACGCACGAAGAGAGAGTGAGGCGAGAGCGCGGCAGTGGAAGAGGGAGAGGGAGAGGGAGAGGCAAAGGCAGAGGGAAAGGGAAAGGGAGAACCACTAAAACACTTGTTGAAAGGCAGGCAGGCGTTGCTTTGTCAAGTGCATTCATCTCTCACCCACGCCGCACCCCTCTGGCTCACTCTCACTTCGCTTGAATGTGTGCGTGCCAGCTTGTGTGTGTTTTCTGTGTGGGTGTGTTTTTGTTCGTGTGTGCGTGTGTCTCCTTCTTCGCTGCACCTTCTTCTTCTTCACTTCCTCCGCAATAAATCACGTATCACGGATTACGGTTACGAATACGAACGAGTAGAATGTTATTAATAAGCTCACACATACTCACCCACACATATGCAGACATCTCTACCTCATACATTAATGAAGTAATTGGCAACACTTTTGCATTGTATCTATATATAAGCATCTGTACAAGTCATATACGTCTATATACATATACAGAATGGAGCGTGTATCGTATCTGAGTGTCTGAATGTCTGAATGTGGTATGTAGCATGTGTGAGTGTGTGTATTTATATAATTGTAACTGCTGCTGTTGTTCTTGTTGTGGCTGTAGCTGTAGCTGTTGCTGTTGCTGTTGTACTTGGTGTTGCTGTTGTTGTTGTTGTTGTCAGCAAGATCTTTTCACGCGTCGAAGGCGGAGGGCGGTGGGAAAAAGCTGGGAAGCTGCTCTAAGCGCCAAAAGGACACTTAACCTCAAAAAAACGGAAAGCGGCTCGATGAGAAACAAAACGCAGAAAAAGAACAGCGGGAGATGTGCGAGTGTGTGAGCGTATGTGTGTGTGGGCGTATCCTTGAGCGCATTTTGCCTGTAGGGCCCTGGCCATTGTGCTCGAGACCCTCAAGTAGCTGCCGCCATGAAAAGCGGCCAAAGAAACTCACTGAATGTATCCTGGCAAACAAACTAATTAGCCCGCCAGGAGTCTGAGTGTCAGTGGAGCTGTGGTCGCATATGTATGTGTGTATGTGTGAATGCATGTCCTTTGCCGCTTTCTTTTCATTATTTGCATTTTGGCGAGCACAAAAAGAAGTTACTGCAGCTAATGCAATTTTATAAGTGGCCTGCTTGAGGACCTCGAACAAAAGGCACTTTTGTTAATTAGCTAACACACACACACACACACACACACACCTACACACACATAGATGTGGCAGAGGGGCCGGAGTAAATGGGTGTTTGGTGTGTGTGCGTGGGGGTGGGGCGCACTTAAGTAGGCAACACTTTTTAATATGCCAGCGCCACAAGTTTCTTGGCCTCGCTCTCCGCTATTTTCACACTTGGCTCTCCAGCTCGAGTGGCAGCTCATCATCGTGGCACTCATCCTCCGGACTCTCCAGCTCATATTCACCGGCATCCTAAACGGGGGACCTAACCCCTTGCATTTTTCTTAAGTGGCCACTTTGGGCAACATGTTATTAGAGCACTCAGCCCCAGTGTCTGTGTATGTGGTTCTGTGTTCGCAAAGTGTCTGTGAGTGTGGGAAACTCATAATATTAACTAGTAGCTAAGAGAGAGCAGAAAGCGGTTACAAGTATTCATTTCCTAGGTTAATTTAGGGGGAAAACGATTAAGAGGGAAAGCATTTTCCCGAGAACAAAGAAAACTAAAATCAAACTAAGGAACTCAGCATGAGAAAAAAACGCAAAGAAAACCGTTACATTCCAACTACCCCTAAGTTCCAAAAAAAAGAAGGAAAACAAACAATCGAGTACCAGTTAGGAAATCAAAAAATATTCCCACCCATTTTAACCTCTCGCCAAAGAAGTCGCCGAAGTCGAAGGCAAAGACAAGATGCCAACTCCCCGATTCCCATGCAAAATAGGGTTAGGGCACACATCGCAAGGGTAGCAACCCCCATAGGCAATCCCCGACCACGAGAATTGCGAACAAACCCCGAGCGTGCCGCGTCTTGATTTGTTGTCTTTTGTGTGCCGTTTGCTTGTGCGCAGGTAGGGGAATTTCTTAGGGTGTCTTGCGGACAATTCCTTAAGACGTTGCGCATGTCTTAGACAAATCGAAGACGGGCAGCTGCTAAGCCGGCGATGAAAGAGGGTTGCAAGGTACAAATCCAGGTGAGACCTTGTGCCACGCTCTGTGTTCGGCTTTCTGTTTTCTTTCGGGGCGGACAGATGCGGCCCGGATTTGGCGCGCAAATCACGGCGACTGCATGCGGGCCTACCTCACTTCACGTTGGCTCTGTTCCATTGAGAACAGCCCACTCCTTCCACGGAATAACCGAATAACCGAGTATCCGAGTATCCGAATATCCGAATATACGAATATACGAATTACCCATACCACGGACTATCTGGCAGCTGTCGTTTTTCCGTAGTCGCCTGCACTTTCTGCTCTTTTTGGCAACTTCTTGCGCAATTTCACGGACTGACAGTTGGAGTCGCGGAATGACAGCCGAATGGTGTTGCATGTCCTGCGACTACTTCTTGAGTGCAAGTCGAGGGTTTCGACAGGTGGCAGTCTCAAATTTTGGGCAATCAATTTGTGTAACGAAAGGCCCCCTCCTAACGTCCCCCCGAAAACGTAAAAGTACAAGAACTCAAGCGACGTAACGAAATCATAAATATGAATGCTGCTGAATGGTTAATACATATTGGCTTAGCTGTAGGTCTATGTCTAGAATGTCTAGAATTGTTAATGGCACAACTTACCGGAAGTTCGAGAACCATTTCACCAATTGTGCTGTGTTGTTCTTGTTGAACTTGATGTCCGGGAAGTACATCTTGAGCACCGCGGAGCTGGGATACCGCACCCAGAAGAACATCAGCTTGGCCTTGCGCAGGTGCATCGGTGTCAATGTAGAAGAGTGCAAAGAAGTCAAGGATTCGCAATGTCTGGTGGCGTTACAGATATAGGGTATATGAATGAGATATGTGTGTCGGATGGTCGATTGTCTTTCCAAATTTCCATGTTCGTGTGGGGCAGACCAACACACAGAGAGAGAGAGAGAGAGAGAGATGTAGATATATGTAGATATTCGATTGGATTGGCAATGTCTAACGTGGCTGCACTTTCGAGTGCCAATAATGAATGTCTAAGGGTGCCACCGCACAAGCCCCCGCTTTCTCCTCCTTCGGCCCACTGATTGAAAAAGCTGAGCTCGGCTGTGAATCAGAATCAGAATCGGAATCGGAATCGGAATCGGAAGGGGATTGGGATTGGGATTGAGAATGGGTATGGGTGTAGGATGGGGATGGAGGGCTAGTAAGAGGCCAACGAGTGCAGCTCTTTCGATTGGCTGCTCGTCATTGATTTTTTCCATTTCTGTGGCTGTTGCGAAATGCAACTCAAGCCAGGCCAAGTCGATGATGATGATGACTTGAGGGTCTTTGGGGGCTTAAGTGTGCGGCGGGGCAATAAATAAGGTTTTGATTACATTTTATAAAAGAATTTAGTTGGGAAATAAATAAACTGAAGAAGACACTTGATTGGTTTCGTTTTGTAAGCGAGGTCCGGGGTCGGGTTAAGTACCTGGCCCCTTTCCACCTTCCTTTCTGCCACAACTACTACTTTTCTTTCCCCCTCCCCCTCCCCCTTCCTCTCTCTCTCTCACTTTTTTGTTTCTGCTGCACACGGTGGACTAGGTGGAAACTCACTTGGCCATCAGCGATTCCTGGTGATCTGTTTTAAGTTGCATTTGTTTGTAAAAGGATATAGTAGGAGCCATGCCATCGAACTGCATGTCGGCCGAGTTGCACTCGGACTGGCGATCCTGGGCGTCCATGACGGCCCGCAGGCAGGTCTTGTAGTCCGGCGATCCGCCGTGGTGGGCGGCGGCCAGCAGGGCGGGATGGAGCATCGACGGCGGGTGGGGCAGCGGCGGCGAGTCGCGCGAGTCCATCAGAGCGCCCAAGCTGCCCGGCGGACTCGAGGACAGCTGCATGGACTGGTGGTGCGGGTGGTGCTGCTGGTGGTGCTGATGGAGCTGGGCCGCCGTTGGCTGGCCAGCGGCTGCGTGCGGATTGAAGAACGGCGAGTACGGCGAAAAGACCTTGGACTCGTGCAGCGAGGGATTTGGTATGGCCACGGAGGTGGGCAAGGACACGGGCATCATGGGTGGTGGTGGTGGCGGCGGTTGCGGGTGGTATGCGGCTCCTCCGCTGCTCCTCGTCGGACTCTGGGCGGGCGTGGCATTGCTGTTGCCGCCATTCGACGCCTGTTGCTGCTGCTGTTGCTGTTGCTGCTGCTGCTGTTGCTGTTGCTGCTGCTGTTGCTGCTGCTGGGGGTTAGACGGCGGGCCTCCGGTGGGCGGCACCACGCCATCCTGGGCAAGGATGCGGCTGACGGTGCGCGGCGTTATGCGCGTGTCGGTCACCTTGTGGCGCTTCTTCTTGGGGGTCACCACCAGGCTGAGGGCCTCATTCTGCTCCAGCTGCTGCTGCGTCTGCTGCGAGCTCTGCTGCTGCTGCTGGGCGGACTGTTGCTGCTGGGCGGTCTGTTGCTGCTGCTGCTGATCGGGCGGCAGGCAGAATGGTCCGGTCATCGAGTTGTACAGCGCGGCGGCGGCCACCGGATTCATGCCCTGCGGCGTTTTTGGCGCCTGGAACATGGCAGCCGCTGTGGGCGAAGGACGAATGTGAGGTGGCGGTATATTAAGGGTACTTAAGCTATTGTTAGTGGGGTTTGCTGGCCCGCTGTTTGGGTTAGTATTCGCGCCGGGATCCCCCGACTGTTGCTGCTGCTGCTGCTGCTGGGCGGACATTGCTGCTGCTGCGGCGGCATGGTGCATCTGCAGACCCATTGCAGCGGCTGCAGCAGCGGCGGGCGAAGCGAAGGATAACTGACTGCCATTTAGGCGGGGGGCGGAGATCAACTGTTGGCAGTTGGGCGGCAGCAAAGGATGCGATTGCTGCTGTTGTTGCTGCTGCTGCATGTGCTGCTGCTGCGCCACATTCTGCTGCTGCACTACATTCTGTTGCTGCTGCTGCTGCTGCGAGGCCTGATGCTGCTGCTGGGCATTCTGTTGCTGTTGCTGCTGCGCACTCGAGCCGCTCGCGGGCGTTTGGGAGGGCATTTGACTATTAGCTAGGAGTAGTGAACCATTATTACCTGATTGTGTTGCGGGCGTGGGTCCGTTCTGGGGCCTGTCCGCCACCTTGGTGCGCGGTGATTTCCGGTCGAGGATCTGCGAAGCCAGCAGCAGGTCCTTGTTCAGCTGCTCGGCAGCCGCGGTCACGGAGTCCGCCTGCTTGCTGAACAGCCGCCGTTGGTGGACGAAGCGGGTCACAATGGTGTCCACCAGAGCGGACAGCGAGGTGGTGATCTCGGACTTGAGCACATCGGCCAGTCCTTCGAGGTCCGTGCCCGACATGCGCATCATTGAGCTGTTGTTGTTGGCGCGCAGCATTTGGAACTTCTCGGACAGCTCGGACTTGAGCGCCGTGTGGGCCGCAGCCCCGCCCATTCGTGTGGGCAGACGGGCGGGCGCTGGGTGGTGCATCTGCGGCCTGGGTGCGGCAGTGGCCACATGCTGCTGCTCCATCTGCTGTTGCTGCAGCTGTTGCAGGTGCTGCTGCTGGCGCTGGATCTGCTGTTGCTGCTCCTCCTTGCGGCGCTGCTGCTCCTGTTGCTCCTGCTCGAAGCGTCGCTGTTGCTCCTGCTGCTGTTGTTGCTGCTGCTGCTGTTGTTGCTGTTGCTGCTGCTGTTGCTGCTGCTCGGCGGCTTCCTTGGCCATGCGCGCCTCCTGCTCGAAGAAGAACTGCTGGTACATGGCTGCCGCATGCGACATGTCGCCCATGTGCTGCAGCAGTGGAGGGAATCCTTGGGGCAGGGCGGGATGACCAACACCCACCAAGGGATTGTGCAGCTTGCCGGACATCATCTTGCTCATCATCTGGGACAGCATGTTGGCGCCCGAGTCGCTGCTCTCGCCCAGCGATGTCTTGGGCTTTAGGGGCGATGGTGAGGGCGAGCTGGAACCAGGTCGTTCCTGTCCAGTTTCCTCCTTGTGGTTGGGACTAACGTCACCATCTCCGGTCAAAGTGGGCGAGGGCGATAGCTCGATGTGATCACTGCTGCCATTGTCCGGCTCTTGCTCTTGTTCCACATCCTGATCCTGGTCAAGTTCCTGGCACTCGGATTCCTGCTCCATCCGCGAGCACAGCTGCACATATTTCTGCTGCATCTCCGCCAGTTGCTCCTGCATGGATCGCAACTGGGACTTGAGGGCATTTTTCTCCACACGCTTCTGTTGGATTTGCGGGGACTCCAGCTCATTGGACTCACTGTCCTCCTGGTCGAGCATCATGCTCTGCAGATTTAGGCCGAAATTCAGACCAGCTGCGGCGGCCACATAACGCTCCATGGCGTGTTGCTGGGGCTGGTAGAGCTTGCGCTTCTTGCAACCATTTACCTGCAGTTGTCCTGCCTGCACTAATCCGGAGGATGGACTGCATCGCATTCCCGACACGATGTTCTCGACGCGAGCGCGTTTCAAGTCCATGCCGGGTTTCTTGAGGCATCCGCTGCCGGATGTTTTCTGCTCCACGCAATCATCGTCGTCGTCCTCGTCGAGGACATCGTCCTTGTCCAGCAGCATCATGTCCGAGTGACTGGGCGAGGCGAGGCTCTCCATATCGGATCCGCGGGAGTGCAGGCCCAGGAGCTCAACCTCGTCCAGCATATCGTCCACGGACTCCTTTTTGGTGGGCAGCTGTGGCTCCTCCGGAGCCCTGCTCTCGGATCTCTGGCCATTGGGCGCAGCATCTTCCTCGTCCTGAGCCTCGTCCTGTGCCCCGTGGCTGTCCAGGGAGTCGGAGGACTTGCGTCGCAGGCTGCCATCGCTGGCCATGCTGCTGTGGCTCCCGCTGCCACTCCCACTCCGGCTGCTGTGGCTGCTTCCGTGCGGCGATTGCTGTGGCTGCGGAGCCGCCTGGGGCTCACTCTTGATCTTGATGTCAGCCATTTCCGAATCGTCGATCAGATTGATGCTCTCCATGGTGTTGTTGTTATTGTTGTTGGCGGTGGCAGCAATATTGTTGTTATTATTATTGTTGAGCTTGGAGTGCAGTTGCTCCTTCTCCTGCAGCTGCTGCTGTTGCTGCTGCTGCTGCTGCTGCTGCTGCATGGCGGTGCGCAGCTCCTGATCCAGTTGCATCAGCTCCTTCTTGCCCTGCAATATATTGCGCAGCATGTGATGCGCCACCAGGTCGTGTTGCAACTGCGACTGGTGCTGCTCCCCACTGCTGGCACCACCGTTCAGCGAGCTCACCGATGCCGCTCGTGGCGGCGAGCCACCAGCGACATCAGCAGCTGCCGCCTCCAAGGAGCGATCACTGCAGGCCGATACCCTGCGACTACCTTTGGGCGAGACTCCCTGATGGGAGTGAGTGGAACTGTGGGCCGATCCTGGCGAGATCGATGCGTTTGTGCCATTGCTCATGGGCGCGCTGTTCGCGGGCGCAATGCTGTTGTTGTTGTGCTGCTGCTGCAGCAACTTGGACGTGGAATTGAGGCTGCCGATCAGCAGCTCGGCACTGGTGGCCGTCTCCATGGCGGCGGCCAGCATGGCGTTGTCCAAACTCTGGGGCAGGCCACTCGTTGCGTCCTGGGCCTGCTTCATCTGGCGGCCAAAAAGCTCGTTGAGCATCTTGGCCGAGGAGCCACCAAACAGGTTGCCAAAGGCGGCCGTCAACAAGGACGATGCCGAACTGGCGCCCGAAACTGGTGAGTTGCTCGTGGGCGAGTGGGTGGCAATAGTAGCCGGTGTGCTTGAACTGTTTATGTTATTGTTACTACTACTGTTGTTGGCCGTGCTGACCGATTGTGGTTGGAACAGGGCTCCTCCACCAGCGGCACCCGCAGCAGCCGCGGCAGCGCTACTCATGAAGCCAGCAGCGGTTGCCGTTGCTCCGCCGTTGCTGTTGTTGCTGTTGTTACTACTGTTGCTGTTGCTATTACTGCTCGCTTGCTGATTGTTAATGTCTTTGCTCAAGGATCTTTGACGCGAACGACGATTCACTTTACTGTTCGCGTTTCCGTTTCCGTTACCGTTTGAATTCACGTTCACGTTCACGTTAACGCCAACGTTCGAGTTCGAGTGCGAGTGCGAGTTAAGGTTCGAGTTCTTGGCTGTTGTCGTGGGCGCCTGTGCTGCTGCTGTTGGTTTTTTAGCCGCGCACGTTGTTGTCTTGCCGACGGCCGTTGACTGACTGATTTGCCGACTACTGCGGGCGCTGCGATGACTGCGACTGCTGCTGCCGCCACTGCGATTACAATGGTTCGCCGTCGTCGCCGTCGTCGTCGTCGTGGCCGCTGCCTTATGGTTGTTGCTGCTGGCGTTGCTGTTGCTGCTGCTGTTGCTGCTGCTGCTGCTGCTGCTGGCGTTGCCTTCGCAGCCTTCGAGCACAACCACGACGTCGTCGTCGGAATCGTCGGACTCGGCCTCCTCTTCGTTTGCTTTCTCCTTCGCCTTCTCTCGCTCTTGCTCCTTGTCTGCGTCTGTGTTGGTGTTGCCGCTGTTGCTGTTGCTGTTGCTGTTGCTGTGACTGTGACTGCCTGTATTTGTATTAGTCTTGGCGCTCTCGCCGCAATTCGCCGCGCTGCCGTCGCCGTTGACTTGTAAGGGTATTGGTGACGTGTGACCGTTGCTGCTCGGCGGTGGTTGCTGGTGTTGCTGATGGAGCTGTTGTTGCTGTTGTAACTGCGGCTGATGTTGCTGCTTGGTGGAAATTGTCTCCGACTCAGTTGCCTTCAGCAGCACGTTGTTCTCATCGCTGTACAAACCAAAACAGTCCGCCTCGTACTCCTCTGATGACATCATAAGATGATGCCCACCAGCAGCAGCAGCTCTCTCGCCTCGCGCTTCTCAGCTCTCGATGATTTCCCTGCTTTCCCTGCTTTCCCTGCTTTTGCTGCTTCCACTGCCTTCTTTCCCCTCAGCAACCCTCTGGCACCCTCTCCGCTTCCTCGGATTGGCTGTTCGGATTTTCTCTGGCTATTCCCCTTCGTTCCGGCAAAGAGAGCGTGAGTTCGCCGCGGCGTATGCGTGATTTCAAGCTTAAGTTCTGGCAGCGGCTTTTCCTTGGGCCGCTTTCTAAGCCAAAAGGTATCCTGGTCCGATTGTGAGTACAAGTCCGTGTGAGAAGGGTTTGTCGATGTGTGCTGCGCTTTCAAAACCGCTCGCTCCTGCAATCCTGGCTGCCTGGCCGCGATGTCCTTGCTGCTGTTTGCTGCTGTGTTGTAGTGCGCCAAACGTTGAAATTTTGCTGTCGCCCAACTTTTTGGTCGAAATGTTCCAGTTCAAAATTCTTCCCGCTGTTGACAGTTGGTTGCTGCTGTTGCTGCTGGCACTCTTGATTTTGTGTCTGCGTTTTCTACGTTTTTTCCTGCGTTTTCTAATTGTGAATTTTGTTTTGAATTTTCTTTCCACCACCACACACATGCGAATGTCCTTTGCATTTAATTTTATTTAAATTTGATTTGTATTTCCCTTCGTTTTACACCCGTTCTCGTCCTCCAGGTCTTTTCTGCTCCTTTCCAGTTTGTTTTTGTTTGTTTCGCTTTGATTTTTTGAATCTCAAAAGTGTGTTTTCGATGCTTTGCCCGAAAAACTTGCGAATGGATTTTAGGATTTTTTTTTTCGTTTTTCGTCGTTTTTTTTGTCGATTTTTTGTCGTTTTGGGTATTTAGTTGGTTTGGCTTGGTTTTCGTTTTAATAATCCTTGCTTGCGCTCAAAAAATCTTTCTGTAAAATTAATGGAAGGCGTAAGTTGGAATAGCTGCTGTGGAAAAATGGGTCTGAGTGTTTAAATGGAAAGTAAAAGTGGCTGGCCAAAAGCTTCTGGTTTGGGTGGCCACTTGATTGGTGCTCGGTTTGGGGCTGTCCAGGGGATGGCTGTTAGATCCTGTGAGCCTGTGGCGGGTGGGTTACTCCGGGTGGTGTCCTTAATTCAGCACAACTCACCAACCCTCCCGCCTCAGACAGGTTTTTATCTAATTTCTCCACTTGAGCTTATTCTCTGTCCGTCTCTGTATATGTGGGTGTGTTTGTGTTTGTGTGAGTGGGGATGGGAGTGTGAGAGTGAGTGTGAGTGTGAGGATGAGGATGAGTGTGAGTCAGTGAGTCTACCCGCCCCTTTCTGTTTTTGTACAAAATAAAGATAAGTCTCTTCGTTTTCGCTGATAAACAAGTTTGACTTACTTTTCTCTGCCACAGATACAGATACAGACACGTAGATACTTTGCATATGGCCATGGGTCGAATGCGTAAGCACTCGAAATAATCAATATGGGGACTTTGGAACTCGCCAACTGCGACAAAGCATCGACTATCGATCACACTTAGTGTGTGTATCTTGAATGCCTCGTATACGAGTCGGTAGTGTCTAGGGGCCATGTGCATTTTCCAAGAACCACCAAACAGAATCCTCCCCTTTGGCAGGCAGCATTTTCGACTTTCGGGCCCTTCGATTTCAATTGCGAGTGCAATGGAATGCAGCCCGTAGGTCCAAGTCAATGTCAACGGATGCCACCCCTCCGTTCTTCGATCCCTTTTTTGGGCAACTGTACTTCCTCCAGTCTGCAGCTTGCAAGGACAACCCGGAGGGAGAAGAACGGACGCAAAGAGGGTGAATAGGCAACGGGCAAGGGGCAAGGGGCAAGGGGACAGGATCAGTGAGCAGCCACCCCTATGCAGGACTTATTAAGTTGGGCTTGGTCTAGAGGAGGGCAGCGGCATTCCTATGCACAGTAGATCGAGGTATTGGAAATAGCAGAAATTTACCACAAACAAAGCGTTATTTTTCTCTGTCGTCCATCATAGATCCTCCTGTAAGAGAAAATGCAATAAAGTTAGTTAGTTAGTTACATGGAAAAAAACTTACTTCAGTACTTTCTAATTTTATATACTTAACTTATCTTTAAAGTACTTTGTCGCATATGTTTTATAATATTTAAATTCAAAACCCATTTATAAGGTTAAGGTTATTTAAATAGTTTAAGATACATGCTCTGTGCCTTGCTGTACAATCTGATAGGTAGATTGGGCCCACGCGCCCGCATAAGTCGAAGAAAACTTCCTAATTGCCTCGTTATGTTAACCACCTTTCCTGGAGGAACGCTTTCCTAAGATACCTTTCAATTGCTGCAATAGACAGTTGGCATTCCCAAGTTCAATGCACCTTGGCTTGGCTTGGGTTTCCTTCGTTCTAGGAGCGTTATCAATGGGCCTTTCTTTCTGGCTTCAACCCCGCAAGGAGTAAATGCCGGGCCACCATATGGTGCTGGCCGAGGAGAAGAAAGGAGAACGAGGAGCAAAGAAAGTTGCCAGCTGAGGCGAACTTCCACCTACAAACGACAGCGCAGATAATTACGACCTTAACACATTTTCCGTGCATGTTCCGATGGAAAACGCTAGCTTCGGATACTTTGCATGCGCTGGAAATGAGGGAGGCGCCTGGGTTTTATGGAGGGGCACTGCCGGGGCATGAATATACATACATACATATATCTCAAAGTGTGCTTTGGAATGTGCCTTCACAGATCGCGGCACACGGTAATGTACTCATCGCACAAACGACCGAAGTGTGGCACGGCCATGTGTTCCGTACATCCTATCCTTCTCGTGGTCGGGTGTCATCATTAAAATATGCTTTGGCTCATAAAGAGCCTACTGGGCGAGTTGCAGGGGGAGGGGTAGTTGGGTGTTGTGTTACGGTCAAGTGACCCTAAAATCCGTTAAAACAAAAAACTGTCCCAATAACGAACTAGTGGCAATTAGGCATTACGATTCCGCTTCAAAGATCCATTCGGCCAGATTAAAAAGCAATCTGGCGCGCTGAGATTCGCTGGAAAAGGGAAAATGGGCAATTGGTGGGGGAAAATCACTAGGAGCAACGCGAAACCGGCACAAAATCTGCAGCCCCTATGCCAATCCGGATGCGGAAGGAAACGATCGCCAGAGCCAACAGCTGATGATCGCAAACTATTGCTTGAGAGCAAGGGGCGATGCGGTACACTGAGGATAAAGGGGGTTCATTTTGTTTTAAATAATAATATTGGGTTACAGGAAAAGTAAAAAGGAATAAATACTAAGCTTGTCTTCACAACAATTAATTTAAGTATGTTTTAATTTCGCGTATTAATAAGTAGATTACTTGAGAAGTCTAAACAATAAGGGTTTTTCATGTTTTAGAAAGTATTTACATGGAATATTTTTGGTTTTTAAGCGGAGCTGATAGTTTTTTCTCATAAAGATGCCACTTCTAACTTCTCGGGTATTTTTTTTCGAGTGTGCGGACTATGTTTATGGCACGTACTTGAAGCCACGAGCGGCGAACGATGATCAGAGCACACCTGGACTCGCTCGACTATGCCTCAATGCGCGTGCGCACAAGCTGGGGATCGCTGGAGGGAGGAGGAGGAGGAGGAGGAGGAGGAGGAGGAGGAGGAGGAGGAGGAGGAGGAGGAGGAGGAGGTGGAGGTGGAGGCGGAGGACGAGGACGAGGAGCAGGGGCAGAAGCAGAAGCAGAAGCAGAAGGAATCGAGGAGGCAAAGTGGCGAGCCCAGGCAGACGGAACCAAAGGGCGTGCTTGGTGGTGGTGGCATTTGACATCCATCCAGTCGGGAACCGATTTTTACCTGATAGCATATTCCCTATTTGCCTAACGGGTGGTGCGGAAGTCGCCCGAAGTCGACGACATCGATAAAGTTCAGAAACACCTTTCAACTTGTTTTGGCATTCATTGGCAATGCAGATGCAGCTAGCTAGCTCGCTAATCCTGCCACAAACCCATTAAAATTATGTTGCTGCAAAGTTTGTTGGCAGTGGTTTCCACCAGAATTGGCAGCAACTTTGTGATGCGAATTGTGCTAAAAGAAAATGTCCTTCTCCGCCTTCTCCAGTCGCTGTCTCAAACAGTGCTTTTATGCGAAAACTTTCCACCGAACTTGCCAAAAGGTCTCTCTGGCGGGACTGCGATGCAGTAAACTCGAATTATTATGATGTCAGAGCAGTCTCAGTTATTGTTATGGCCACTGCTGGATTTCGGAGCCCGGAGCTGGAGGATGGGGTGCACGCTTCTTGGCTAATACCCCAACTGCCAGATAAGATACAGATACTCGTACATGGAAACACTCTCACAGATATCGCCGTTTGCTCGCCATATGGCGGTCCATAGATACGACATCCGTGCGATACTTTCGAGTGGTGCCCGGCAAGTTTTTCCCGCTGCACTTAGCCGCCCAGAAGTAGGTTGCCCGAAATGCTCTGTGATTTTTTCGTTGAACGGGGTACTCTCAATCAGGGTAGGGATGTGGTTGGACAGGGGCTTGAAAATATTTAAATCATAATTAAAATTGGGTAATTGAGTAATCAAAACCATAAAAAATTTCCAAATTTAGTGAATGTACATATTAGTACATCTATTATATAATATATAATTGTCAAAAGTTATGGTAATTGAGGAAATCCGGGGTATCCTTTTGGTCTTCACGTAGCTCGATGGTCTTGTCCTGCTGTTGTTTTCAGACATAAGCACATTTTGTGGTCGCTGTTTGTCGTGGCTGCGTTGTTGGCTTTTATTGTCTTTCGGCGCTTGATTAGATAGCACACACTGCCGTACATTGCAGCCTGGGATACTACGGATATAGACACGAGCCCGCGAGATACAGATACGGATACGTACTAGTATTCCGACCGGGCACGCAATGGAAATGGCCAGAAAATGGCCATATGTGGCCAAGTCGGCTCCCACTGCTCATTTTTCCGACTTTTGTTTGGACAGTGGTCGTTGTCGCTGGTCGCGTTCGACTTTGAGGCTTTTCCACCTCCTTCTGCCGCTCGACGACGGGCTTTTGTCCAACCTACAAGCCTGCAAGCCTGCACCTGCACCTGCCACCCAACACACAACACCCACCACCCACTCCAACCCACTTCCCCCACATTCGTGTCTAGTGCTTATCGCGCTTTTGATATCAAAAAAAAAAGAAAGGAAAATGGGGGGAAAATGCATGCCTAACGTGTGTCCTTTTGCTTCGCCTATCTATGCAGATATCTTTCTCTGCCTCTGTGTGGGTGTATAGGGGGGAGCAGAGAGAGGAGAGGAGCTTGGGCATTAAAAACATTTTCATTGTAATCAAGCGTACTTTCTTTTATTATTATTATTTTGCCTCTCTTTCCGGCACTAACGACGCAAATTACTCAAATGTATCTGGCAGATACTTTTTGTTTTCCGCCTCGATGTCGTTCGTGTATCTATCTATCCGCTGCTACCCGTCTCTGTCTAGAGCTGCTCGTATATTATTTATTGATCGCGATAAGCGTCACGAAGCCAATTTCAAGCGTTAGCCAAATGATACTTGCCCCCATCTCTCCCCGCCCACAGCTCCTGCTCCTCCGGCTCTTAATCGTAAGTGCTTTTTGCACTCGCTCCAAGCCAATTTGAGTACAGTCCCGCCAAGCGATGAAAGTTCTAGGCAGCAGTACTTCCCAGTGATTTCCCCCTAAACATCCGCTTTGGTGCGTGGCAGTAACCCTCTGTCGGTGCACTATTAACGTTGCAATCAGAGGTAGATCCGTAGACCCGTGCAGCTGGCAGATGTCGGGTGCCTTTTCCGCATAAGTCACCCCCTCGAACGTCTTGAAGACGCTCTGGGAAACCAACTGTCGTCGATCGTGGATCGTCGGCCGTTACATTTCCCTAGGGTTCAGGGTTTATAGTGACTACGATGGGGGTATGGGCTGTGTCCTGGGTCTGGCGTGTGCTGTATGAGCATAGAGCGTAAACGGCGTCTCAAAGTCACCAAGTGGAACTTAAAGGCACCCGCTGCACTCACTCACCATCTAGGTTTTCCAACTTATTTTCTGGGCCGGCTGCCACTGGCCTTTGTAACGACGTATTTCTTAGCCCCGTTTTCGGAATAAGTTCAAGGAGTGGGTGTGGAGTTGAGTTTAGGAATTACTATGGGATAACGTATAAACTTTGACACGCAACGTCGTTTGGCTCGAAATGCGACGCCTCCGAAACTTGCTTAAATAATTCAATTTTTCGTGTGTCCGGCGCGTAATGTGTCCATTTAGCCGGAGTCATTACGAGACGCACATGAGCAGGCATAAACACTTCCTTCCTTCGCAGTCCACCTACCGCCACCCACCTGAACTGGGGGTATAGTTTTCCTTGACAAAACGCCTCCTCCGCGGAGACCAGCTGGGCCATTTTGTGAGCAGGTAAACGTAGGTAGGTGGGTGGGTGGTGCCGGTGGTTGACTTATTTTTATGACAAATGCGAGATATGTTAATGCGATAGGCTGGCGGTTATTAAGGAAATTACCCACACATGTCCGAGTCCTGGCGACAAGTCCGGCGAGTCCTTGAGCCGCGTACAAATATTTGAAGTTTCAATTTCAGCGTGAGCGCCGGCATTAATAGGATACATGGGAGAAATGACTTCATGTCATGGCTTGAGATAATTAGAGGTTGTACACAGGACTGCCTTTTAGTCTATCTTGTGCTTCGTACTTTTTTCGTGCCTTTGTTTTTCGTGCTTTTCACCAGAGGATCCGACGGAGCAGTAAGGGGGGGGCCTGGGGTGACTCTGATTGCATGTCCAGAGCCTTGGACGGCACTTGGGTGTCGTTTGCCCCACCGGAGTGACTAACCGGGGACATGGGACCCTGGGCTCCGGGCACCAAAGCGGCTGACTCATTCAGCTGGCCTCACTCGCCGCACACTCTCGGGCTAAATTTGTTTAAATTCATCTGCGTATCAACAAATTGATTGCATTTAATTCAATTGAACCCATGCAAAGAGCCCAGCCAAGTGGGGGGTCACTATCGAGCAAGTTTTCGAGCCATCTCCGAGGCAAATTGACTTGAATAATGAAATTTGCTGCTAATAAAGGCGGACTGCGATTCGTGTTCGTTTTCGCTTTCGTTTTCACAACCAACTGCAGAATTGGGGGGCTGGGAATCGAGCTGAGGCGTCCAGTCGAAGAGTCGCAATGAAATCTTGTAAAGCATTAAATTCAATTCCCATTGTTCCAGCTGGCTCCTCCTTCTCAACCAGTTCGTTGTGTTTGGATTAAATGGAAAAGATTTTCTTAATCAAACAATGGCCATGTCCCTGACGCAGAGACAATTGTTGATTTATGCATCGGAGATGAAATTCTTGGAAAACTTTTGAAGCGATTTGTGGGTCGGTCTCATCTCATCTCATCGCATCGCATCGCATCGCCTCTCATCTTCCTGCAACAGCATTTAATTCCTTCGTAATTGCAATGGAAACTACTTCAGGCGGAGAGGATAGGAGGCAGCGTTCTTGCGGCTGGCCACCCACTCCGGTTCTTTCCTGGCCATCCTTGGCTCCTCGACAAGTGACAGTTTCAATTAAAAAATCGTTAGGAGTAGAGCCATCGCTTAACCCTCCTCGGACCGAGTTGAGTTGCCGCTTGGGCAAACAAAACTCAAGTAGTTGCGAGATTCATTATGATAATTTAGTTGCTGGAGAATCCTGGCCTGCCTCCGCTTGACATTTGAAGAACCTTTGAAGGGCCGCTGGAGGAGCGCGAGCAGCGAAAGGAGGGCCAAAGGATGAGCTAACGACACTGCTGCTCCGGCTGCTCCTGCTGCTCCTGCTGCGATATTAATGGAATTAAATTTGTGGAAAATGGTTTTCGCAGTGCGAAGGAAAATCAAGTGCTGGAGGAGGGGGGTCAGAGGAGCCCCTACCACGCCGAGTGGCCCCTGGTCAGATCAAAGGGTAAGAGCAGGGTGCAGAGAGCAGGGGAACACGTGCTGCCCGCTGATTTCCGAATCGAGCCGTGAATCAGACTTAACAACCACTTGCCGGCCAGTCGGCAGTAACCCCATACCAGCAATCCGACGCAGCCCAACCCACTGAATCCACCTCCTCCGCGGTGGATGACTCTTCTGACAGCTCGTCAGCTGGCATCATAACTCAGCTCGCATTTGCGTCCAGTTCTTTCGGGTCCGCAAGTCAAAGGCTGCAGCACTTAATGAGTGCATCCGGTGGATGCACTACCCCCTGGCCTTGCATTGCTTCATTGCACTTTACATTAAAGTCGCGACATTACACAATACGAACATTAATGTTCATTAGTGTCGTCCACCGGCCAGTTCGGTTCCGTCTGTCTTAGGGGGTTGCCACTGTCCACTGTCCGCAGTCCGCTGTCCATATCTACTGTCCATATATCCATTTCGATGTCAATGCAATGTTGATGCTGATGGCGCTGTCGAAGTCCATGTCCGTGTCATAAAGGTGTCAAAGTATTGCAGCGCTTCACGCTCAATTAAGGGAGGTCACTCATCTTGGAGCGGGGAGAAATCTTGGGACTTGGGACTTGGACCTTGGGTCCTGGGACCTGGTAATTGAAACCCAGCGGCGTCTTGTAGCCTCTGCCTTCTGTTCCTTGCCAGGAAGTGCAGGCAACCGCCGTGACGTCTTCTCCCTTTCGCTTTTGCTTGGGTGTGGGGGCCCACCTTTGTTTGCCTTTGGTTTTGGGCCTTCCAGGCCTTTTGTTTACGCTGACGATGGTCTTGTCTTTGACCTTTTGTCCGGCTGCGGTTCATTAAGGCAACTCGAAACCCTTTAATTGTTTCGTCTTCCTGACTTCGCCAGGCCTGAGAACTTTTCCAGTCCAACCAACTGTCTTCGTCACAGATTTGTGTACTTCGTTTATTTTTTTTTTTTGGGGGAGAAGCTATTTGTTTCTGTCGTTGTGCTGGCCCAACGACTTCAGAATTAGTTGATTTATGAATTATGACAATGTGGACCAGGGCAGATAGTGATAATGGTGCTGCTGCTGATGCAGACAGGCTGTCTGCGGCCTAAGCTGCCGGATATTCTAATAAAGCGGCCTCCAGCCGCAATTGCAGCGAGTGCAGATTTAACACTTCTTGTCAGAAGTTGATTGAAGCAACCCCCAGCAGACCAGTTGAGACCTCGCAGAAGGAACTGGGAACTGTCCGATGCGGAACTATGAAACTGGTCCGCCATGGGAACAATGCAGATGCGAGTGTAGAGTGCTCTTTGGGTGCAGCAGTCAAATTAGTGCAATCAAGTTATCTTGTGCGTATCTGTGTTGTTCTACAGCCACTTGCTGGCAATTGGATCTTTGCATCTAACACTTCAATTGTCCACTGCTGCTGTGGCGGTGGCTGTGGCGGTGGCGGTGGGAATTTGTTATGCCAAAGGAAAAACTATTTAAACAAAGGAAATTATTAAAAATTATGGCCGACCCTTGGGTCTTTTCCTCCGCGCGAACCGTGTGAAAAGCGCACCCTCGCCTTTTCCTCCGCTTTCCGTGATCTCTGCGATCTGCGCTCTGCTGCAATCGCCATGCAAATGCATAGAAATTGTTTCCTTTCCTTTGGTTCTGCTTCAAGGCGCTTTCCGGCGGCGCATAGCTTTACATGAATCGGCAGTTTTGGTTCCCAGCTGGCCGACAACAAGCCCGCTTTCCTCCCCCTCGCGAGGTCCTGGCTTCCTGGCCACCTCGCCTCCTGGCCTCCTGACAAGCAATGCGTGAAGTTCTCCTCGCCGAGTTACTACGTTTTTCGGCTCAGTTTTTCCTTTTGCCGGCGAGCCTTGCAAGTAATTTTCGGAATACTTTGCCCGGACATGTCAACGCCCTAACTTGTTTTCGAAGGGGTGGGGCCGCTGGTGCGGCGAATGCAGGCAAGTTCATTGTCGCCACCCTCGGGCCGAATTCATTACGCGAATGTATCTCACAGATGCAACCCCAAAAGCCGCCCCCAAATGCTGCCAAGAAAGGCTGGCAAAAAGTCTTGAACAAGAAGGCACTGCACAAGAACAAGGAGGCGGCATCGCAAGGAGCCGTGCTTTTCTCTGGGTGGGGATCTCGAGCCGAGCAGCAACTTGTGGCAATGCAACCAGAAGACAACCCACACTGCGGGGCTTCTCGAACAGAAGGGTGGCTTTGCCAAGGACATTCGAGGTCTGACTGCAGCAGCATTGCCCAGTCCAAGAAGTACTTTACTCAATACCCTAACTGGTGACGAGGTATTACTAAGCATCTAATGTTGTAAGAATATGAATCATAAAGAAATAATGTAATTGTTTAGCAACTACTGGCTATACTAGATTAACTTGTAATCAATAAATTATTCACTTTATATACAACTTACTAAGTAGCTTTCAGTTTATCATAAAAAATATATCAAAAGTGTATTCATGACTTCTGAATAGCTTCCGGTAAAGCAAAACGCATTTCATTTTGGGCTGTCGGTCTGGAGAGTCTCAAGCCCTGAGACGGCAGACAAAAAAATTAAAAAGTGCATAATATGAATCTATAATACATAATAATAAAGCTTAAAAGCAGCATGCCATCTGGAGAGGAGCGGAGAAGGGGGCCACCAGGATCCTTGGCAGGATGGCAAATAAAAAAGGGTTGGTCCTGCCAACGTCCTGGGCGAACAACAAGAAATGCAAACAGAAAATAAAATTTTCGTTGAAAAGAAATTAAAAATCTGCAAGATTTGCATTTTGACTCAGACCCCCCGACCATAAGTAATATATGTATAATATTTCTCTCAAATTTTTCGCCCCCCCATCCGTGGCGGGAAAAAACTTTTGAGTGTTCACCTCAAAGTGCAGTGGCGTGGACAGTGAGAGAGAACCTTGGGAAGCAGGAGGATTGGCAGGATGGAGGATGGAGGATGGAGGATGGAGGATGGAGGATTGAGTATTCAGGATGACGGATGAAGGATGGACTGGGGACTGAGGACTTGGCTGGTTAAGCTGGACGGGCTCTAATGATGCTGCTGGCGCTTTGATGGCTGAGCATTCTCATTCCCTCTCAGGCTGAGTTCTTGCCTCAGTTTGGTTCAATTTTAATTAATGAGCACACAATTCGCCGCATAATTTGCATTTCATATCTGTCTTCCCCTGCCCCCGCCCACGCCTCCGTCCACGCCCATCGCCCCCTAGTTGGCCCCTTTTTTACAGCTCGGCCTTGCCATTATCTGGGCATAATGCCAACGGACTGCGACTTGGACCCGCTTAATTAAAGGCTGCTTCTGCCTCCGCCTGCGACTTCCACCTGGCTTGGAGCTTGGAGCTTGCAGCTCTTTATCTCCGCGGGCATAGAATAAACACAATATGCAAAGTTTTTCCACTGCCATTGAGGCGCGGCCCATTGAAACGGGGCGCCAGAAGAAAATTCGTGCAAAGGAAAAGTGCAATTCATTTATTTGCGTTTCCTTCTACAGTTCTTCACTCCGGGCTCTTTGGCCGGTTTCAGTGCCGGTTTCTGCGCTCTGCGCTCAGCCTTCTGTTTTCTCCTCTCCTTGGTTCTTTTTTTTCATATTTTTTTTGGCCAGTTCACGGCAAGAAGTCCATCGTCCTGCCTTCATTCATATTTATGCGCTTTGTGGAAGGCAGCTGGCAGCTGGCAGCTCCTGCGACTTCTTCTCCTTGTCTCAGCCCCCATTCCCCCAGACTCCGCCCCCTGCTCCTGTGTGCAATGCACTTGTCAAAGCTTAATTGAAGGCAAGATTGCAGTCTGACTCGCTGACTCTGGGCCACTGTTCCGTTCGAGAGTGTGTGCGAGTGGCCCTGTGTGTGTGAATGCGGCATATTTTCCCAGCGACTTGGCAAAAGTCGCTGCAACGTTCCACAAACAAAGTGAAAGCCAAAGAAAAGAAATTACGCGTGCCCAGTCCCAGATGCTTCAAGTGAGGTATATGCGACGACCTGGTGCATCTTGGGAATTTTTCAAGTTCATATCAAGTTTGTTAAACTGTATGTTATAGACAGATAGTTAATGAAATTACAATAACTATGATTACTTCCATTCAACTTGGGAAGTAACTTCATTTCGTAATTTAATTTGTAAAAGTTCTTTATGTAGCAGATATTTTTTAAAGCACATGAATATACAGTATGGTATAGTCGATCAATTGGGGTAGTCCTGTGCTCCCTGCAAGTGCCTGCCAGCTGGCAACTAGCAGCGAAGGCGATATCCAGGAGGAGACCTCTGCCCTTCACTCACCTTTCCGCTCCTTGCCCCATCCCAACCACCCGTTGCCGCTTAGGCCGCAATTTGCAACAAAAAGAAACCAAAATTAGACAAAGACAGGGGCCTTGGGAAGGGGAATGGGAATGGGAAGGAATCTGGATCCGAGACGGGTTGCCCTACTCCGAGGAACTCAAACGCGAGCGCACAAGCACACACGGGGCAAATAAGGAAAACCAACGACGCCGGCGACGACGACGACGGAGTCGTCAAAAGAATGCAGTTAAGCACACAATTGACATTTGAAACGTCAACTTGGGAAACCACTCGGGCTGAAGAAGTTGCATAAAAAAGTGCCTCCGTTAGGGGTTTCCTCTGCAGCGCCCTCGCTCCTTCTGCCCCTCTTGCAGTGGGATAAAAGGAAGTGGGGGCCAAGAATCCGGGTAGCGACTTCTTGCAAACAGGAGGCTGCAGTTTATTTGCTCGGCAAATAAATTTCCATGCAATGCGGAAAGTGCAGAGGTTGTGCGGCCAACGGGGCGTATGGGTTATCTTTCTTGCCGTGCTCTCCATTCTAAGATAATCAACAAACGGCGGCTGATGCTGAAGACTAACGATGTGCGCATATCTGATTGCAGTTTACTGTTGCATGCATCATTAAAATGTGTCTGCAGCGGCAACGGCCCACCGCTACTCGCCCCTTTCGGCCCTGCAGCTGCATTTTTGCTGCATTTTCTTTTTATCCTACTTTGCTCAAGGTGGAGGGCTGTCTATTTGCATAGGGTGGCGCTGGTGCTGGTGCTGGCGCAAAAGTCACAGATTGAAAGACGTGCCCGCACTCCTTTTGAGGCTTTTGAGCGTGTCGCTGAACTGTCGCCCAAACTGACGGATTCTTTCAGCCCGATTCCCCACAGTTGATTCGGCCTTAAAGCCCACACCGTAAAAAAATTAGAAAAAATAAAACGTATTTTTTTCAACCTCATATAATCGATGGGAGCTTAATTGGCATTTAATTGTGTAAGATGCACTCGATGCTGAATTCGCGTGCTTCCTAAATAGGTCAACCAGTTTTCGAAAACTAAATGTATAAAATGTCTTAAATATTTTTCCTGTGCAGGTACGTATGGAGTCTATTGCCCGGCCATGTGAGCTGGCTGTTGCCTATTAAGTAACCCGTGGAGACCACTTTGCTGCCAACTGCACCCACTCGCATCCATGCAGATATTTCATTAAGAGCCCTGGCAAACCCGTGAAGAAATAACTTTTGCAACATTTTCCAGCGCCCCCGAAATAAAAATAAAAAAAAATATATATATATATATATACATATACATATATGTAGGTATAAAAACCTGGAAAAACTGAGGAGGCCTACAGAACGAGGGCTGTAAGGGTTTTTCCGAGCCCCACTCACCTTGCGGAGCAAAGTTTTTCAACTGCGCCAACTACCTCAGAAAATGCCCACATACAGATACACACGCACACGCACACGAACACACATATGGCGCTATGCCTGAAAGGAGGTGACTGCATATCCAGCCAGGCAACTCCTCGCATTTCCTTCCATTTCCCAGGACTTTTCCCCCCCCCCACCTGGGTACTAACAAAAATTCATCCAGCGGCAGCTAAGAGCGCAAAAATTATGTTGCATACATTACGGCGTGCACACAAAAACAAAAGAAACTGCAGCAGCAACTTTCTGCAGCAGCAATTTTCTTCAGCCCTCCGCCCACTTGAGCCGCTTTTCCCACTGCAATTCCCTGCTACTTCTGAGTAAATTAACTGCATTTCTTCACAGCCTGCCACACGGCTGCACGGCTGTTTCGCCGCATATTTGGAGGCGCCACAGCCAGGTGGTCTGAGTGGTGGGGTGGCAAAGGGTGGCAAGGGTGGCTTTCGGTGGCAATGGGTGGCTATGGGTGACTATGGGTGGCTAAGGGCGGCTGGGTGGATCCCGAGCCCAAAAGGGTTGCTAGCGAGTTGCAAAACAAGTTTTCCTTGTAGAAATTGTACTTTGCATTCGCATTAATTAATTAAAAATAAAATATATAGAGGGCGAGTTGGAGTTTTCGGTGCTGCTGCCGCTGCTTCTGCTGCTGCTGCTTCTACTGCTGCTGGGGGGTTGGAAAAGTCCTCGAAGGGTGGCTCCTTCGTCTGGCAGCCACTGCAGCGGAGTGGAGCACTGCGGCGACGGGCAAGATGGACGGATGCAACGGAAGCGAAGACATGCCAAAGAAGCATGGGCAGCCGGAAGCCCGCCAGCAGAGGGGTATTATATTCTGCCACCCCCGCGGGAAGAAGGCGAGAGGGGGCCAAACTTGATGACTGCAAAACTGGACTTTGAGGGGGCGTGTGCACAAAAGCAGCAGCAGAACAAAGCCAACAAAAACTCGCGAGCAGCAGCAGAATCAAAAAAAGAAAAGAAAAAAAAACAGGGGGGGGGGGGAGGAGTAAAATACAAGAGGCGAGGAGCGAGGAGCGAAAAGGGGCAGACCGGCGATTTCATTTTGTTTGATTGTTTGATTTCTGCTCCGCGTCGTGACCAACGTCCAGTGCATTTTGGCGCAGTCGGTTGAAGGGTCTCCGGCGTAGCCTCAAGACTTTCAGTGCGCCACGACCTAAACGGAAATCTGGCCAAGGGGACAGGGAACTGAGGAGCGCAGGAGCGGAGGAGCAGGGGAGCGGAGTGGAGTGGGGGCCCATCGCTGTTGATGATGAAAAACGCACTCGAATTAAAAGGTTTTGCTGGAAACGGGGACCGGACATCAACCTGATCGGGGAAGGAGCTGCAGCGCTTTGGGGGGTTGAACTACGACGAGTGGTTGCAAATGAATCAAATTAAAATATTTATGGGGATAATCTGTCATTTGAACAAGTGAATTTTCGACAAGCCGGTAGGGGTAAATATATTATAGTTAAAGGAATCAATTGCAGTGCAGTAGTTACTTCAAGTCAGAATCTACCTTGCAATAGGTCAAACAATAAATCACTTACTTGTTTAGTAATATTGAGCTAAATTAAGTACTTAAGGTACATAGAGATAACAACAAAGCTAAAAACCATTTAAAAATAAGTGAACAGATTAAAAAGCATTTATAACTAATTTACCCAAATTGTATACACAATGCCAATTAATTAATAAACATGAAGAGGGGAGTAAGCAGAGTCTATAGATATTAACCCCAAAATAGGAATGTCCTGGCAAAAGCCAGTTGCACTTCCACTGCAGTCTAACTGCAGTTATCCTGCGTATGTAGAGGGGGTAGGGGGTGGGGGGGTGGGGTCTCCGAAGGGCCAGGACGAGACGAGCTCAGCCAGACAGCCAGCATATTGCAATTTCGCAAATCAAACAAAAGGCAGCCGCAGAAAAAAACCCAACGCCGTGGGAGGAGGCGGGAAAGGCGCTCGACCAAAAGGACAATGCACAGGCCGAGGATGGCACCGGATCCAGGACTGAGGACTCAGGACTCAGGTCGCAGGACTCAGGACACAACTCGGCTAATATGCATTGCACATGCAGCGAGTCTTACGCGGAGCGGGAGTGCCACGAGTTTGGGGCCCTTAAACTTTTTTCATGACTCTTGTTTCGGCAGTTTGTTTGCCCAGCAAATGCATCCAATGCAATTTTTCGGGCCGCAATGTAGACGCAAGTCCTTGCTGCAATCAACTTCGCCAGGATAACGCCAAATGGTGTGAGATACGAGGCAGCAGCAGGCGATGGTTAAGCGGACGCTTCGCAAGTCAATCAGTCCAAAAAAAAAATGGGAGCAAAATGAAACAGCTCGAAAACAAAAAAGTCCCAAGCTGGCTAAAGTCCTTATTATCCTTGCATGTTGCCGGAGAGAAAAAAATGCAATATCGAATGCATTTGGAGCTGCAGCCACGCCCCCTTTTCGCCCTCCTTCGCCTCCTATCAACTAAACGCACTGCAGCCGCAAAGAAATTGCGAAAATGAAAACAACAAAATGTGGGAAATTGGGAAAAGGGAAGCTCGCGAGAGCGAGATTTTCAATTAAAAGGAATTGCTGCTCTATGTGGATTTTTGTGCTTATTAGCCTGCCTATCCGCCCCTCACCGCAGCCCCCTACCGCCCTCCCGCCCTCACCATCCCATTTCAGCCTAAAACCACTCGAAAGCCGTGCACATTTGGTAATCAATTTCTGTTGTTGCTGCCGTTGTTGTGCGGCGGCTGACTGACAATCTTTGCTAATAAGCTGGCCCCCAGGCGCCTCCAACACAGGGCACCACTACACTTAGAGACCACTAGCCACCACTAGAACAACTAGCCTCAATATTATCTAGTTTCTTAGTAGCTTAAATTATTTAAAATTAAGCAAAAATACAAAGTCAATTTACCACATTATATTTTGTTCATACTTTCTCACTCTGCTTGTAATAATTAGTCAATTGCAAAAGGTTTTTCTCTGTGCACCCACACATGGCACAGATGAGATGATGCACTTGCATTATGCAGATTTCAGATTTCAGATTTCAGTTTTCCGAATTGCTATGCCGAAATGCATTATGCGGCTGCCTCTTGTTCTGAGCCCGCCGCTGTTATTGCCGCCGCTTTTCAATTAGGCCAATCCAAGGCAAGCAAAGCCATCGCGATTCTGGTGAGAGGCAAAGGATTAGTTCCATCATTATCTATTCCGCATGTGGGCAGAGGCATAAGTGTTGCATTTGACGGAGATGGGGGCAAAAGGGCCGCATGGGCAAAATATTTTTTTTATTGACAATTCTTCGGGTCGCCGTGAGGACAATGGGATGCCGAATGCAAATCCTTCAGTCAGCTAATATTGTTTATCCCTAAGCAGTCTTCGCCCCGTTCCCGGGAAGGAACAAAGCCGGCAAAACTATGCAAAAATATAACAAAAAGCTAGAAAGCAGTGCAACTGCGACCGAATCGAAAGGAAAACTCTTTGACAATGGCAGGTAGAGGCTCTAAGGGCAGGGGATGATGGACCGATGAATGAATGGATGAATGAACGATCTAACTGCACAGAGTACTGCGATGCAAAGTAAGTAAGTAAGTGCAAAGGATTTGCCACGACCAAAGGGCTGAAGTGGCCGACAAATGATTGACGAAAATGCCCCGGGAAAACTGTGAGAAAATCAGCCGTTTTCTTGATGAACATCGCCAGATTTTACCCCCTCTTTTGACAGCTGAAAATTGTGATTCTTCGTTTATTGTCCGGGATACAGATATACATATATGCATGCATTTCGGTTTCCCTCATTTGGCTGGCCATTGTTTGCTCCTTGATCGGAGGTTGAATTTGACACTTTCCAAGAAGGCATTGTTTGAATGGGTTAATTTGTGTATTTAGCCGAGAGCCAGCTGTTATTGAATATCGACAGTGAAACGCAAAACCCAATTAAAGAGCTAAGTCGCCGCACAGATTTTGCGGCACGTTCGTCCTTCATTTTGCACCTTTCGCGATGCGGCAAGAAGGACGCAAAAATGCAGATCACGGTCCAAGGAGTCATCGCTCCTGCCGATCCCAAGTCGAAATCGATATGCACCCGCATTTGTCTGTCAAGAAGCTGGCCTTTTCTGGTCCGCAATCTGGAGTCCATAACTCATCGGGGCAATGTGCAAAAGTGGCTGTATCGCATATCCTGTGGCTGCTTTGTTTGCCGGAGATCCTTTTGTCCACATCCGAAGTCAGCTGCAGTTGCAATCTGCTTTTTCCGCATTCAGCACGATCAAATATTGCCGAAGAAAGAGCTCTCCATGTAGCTATCGCATCCTGATCAGGTGGCGCGTGTCCTCTGGTGGCCAACTGTGATTTGTCGGTCGGAATAGGAATCGGAATCGGACTCGGAATCGGAATCGCATTATGTTCACCTATTTTTTGGGCGTCAGCTGGTGTGCGTGCCACGTGTATCTGGCAGATACTTTTGCCAAAGGCAGCCGCCTTATCGACTGCATGCTGAATTACCCGCTTGCTCATTAACATTTCACTGTGGCCTACTTGTCTTGGCTTCTTTGGTTCATCTAAATGCAAATTCCCCCACCAAAATTCCCAAAACACCTTCAATTCCGAATCTCAAAGCCAAGAGAAAATTGTTAGTTTTCAACTGCCAAGCTAAGAGAGCACTGAGACAAAAATTTCTTTAGAATAATATTAAAGTAAAATAAAATATTAAAGTACTTTAGTATGACGATGAATTTCAAATTTTCTTGCTCTCAAACGAGATGCACTTTGAATGGAAATATTCTTGAAGTTAGGGTTAATTTTTGTTCCAAGTGAATGGCCAAAAGCTTTTTAATTAAGCCCTGCCTTCAAGGAGGGGACTACGAATCGGGAATCGAGGAGAAATCACAGAAAACTGTTATTATAATCATCGTCTACGTCTACAATCGGACCAACACCCACCCATCCACCCCTTCTTGTCGCCTACTTTGTCATTATAATTTTTCCTTTCAGCCGGCCAAAGCGATGCCAAATGAAAGAAATTTTTGCGGGCCAAAAGAAATGCATTTTATTATTATTATTATTTGTTGTGGTGACTTTTTAATCATTCCCTACCAAAACAGAGCGCTCCAGCGGATTGGGTTGAGATGGTGACGGGGGACAAGGGGATGGGGCTGTTGTTCAAGAAGCACTGGAACCACTGGCCGATTCTTATTGGTGCACCAATGCCACTCGGACAGCTCAGACAGATATGGCCATCGGCTACTCCCACACCGATGGCACGATGACGACACACCTGTGGACGACGAATGGGGAAGTCTCGATGGCACACATACACACACACAAGGAAGCACAACACATACAACTATCGACAGCGCCACCACAAGAAAACCCATACCAATGAAGAAACTCAGACTCGAACGAAGACGAAGACGAATACCACGACAAAGGGCAAATTCGCCGCAAAGACGAACAAAGACGAAGCACGAGACACCCGAAGTGCCTCCCCTTCGCAGCCGTGACGTCACACCTCAAGAAACTCTCAAGGAAACGACCTTCAGAGCGGGCCGCAGCGAATGAGTGGGAATGCGAAGCGAGCGATGGAAGAGCAGGTAATGAAGGAAGAGCAGTGAGCGAGTTCGAGCATAAGAAGAGCGCAAGAAGACGCTCTTCGCTCTCCGCTCAGCAGCCCGTCTCAGACGTTCCAGACCTGTCTTCAGATATTCCGCTCAATGCGTTTCAGTACTACGGCGCGCCTTGTATCTGAAAGTTCGCTCTCGCTCAACGATACGGATACGGAACGATATGGTACACTTGTGGACTGGATTAGCGCTAATTCGTTTTTGATTGCCGCCAGGGGGGATCGCCAATGGACCGATGCGTAAGTAAAGAGTGTAATTAACCAAGCACGCGTTGGTCACTGTGAGTTTTCAGAGTTTCGCATCCATTGCCAGATAAGCCAGATCGTATCCCTTGGGTACCGAAATGCTTTATCTTGCGTCCGTTGTCTGTGTCTTTAAGGGGGGCGTTCTTTGGTTCTCCATACAAGAGGCGTTTTATTAAGGTCAGCTAATGGATCAACTGTATGTATCTGATCGCTTTGTGCAGAGTAAGTGTGTTAACGAATGAGTGCCAGACAGAATAAGGCGCCTGAAGATCCCCAAAGTCGCCGATGACTCAGTGCTGGCGCGGATAAAAATCGGTTAAGGAAAAAACAAAGAAGAACGGCCAGAGAACCAGAATCAAAATAGAAGAAACCAGAAGGAAGAAGCGTAGAGAGGCGTTCGGAAAAAACAAGCCAAAGATCCCATGGGCAGGCAGAAAAACAAAGGCGAAAAAGGGGGCAACGAGAGGGGGGATAGAGACCCGCACATGTTGACATGTGTTGGTATCTTGGGAAAATCGAGTGAGAGAGAGAGAGAGAGAGATGGAGGGGACTGGTGTGGAGCGGGAAAAGTGGGGGTAACCCTAGGTGGGGTGCATTGAACTTGGTGGCAAAAGGGGAGCGATCACTGGCCCACCAAGAGATCACCAGATCACCAGATCACCAGTTCCCAGAATTAAAACCAAGCCAAGCCAAGTACTTGTTCTTACTCTTGTTGTTTTGGCGAATTTCCACAGATCTGTGCTGTTGTTATTGCGAAAAAGAGAGGAGAAGATGATAGGGGGAAGGTTAAACAAGAAGAGCAGGCAAAAATAATAAATACAAAGACCCAAAAGTAGCAGCTGCAATTTCAAAATTTTGAGGCTTCACAAAAACACACACATATGCATATGCATATGCATATGCCGTAAGTGAGAGAGAGAGGGCTACACACACGAAGGAGCTGAAAAAGGAAGCGAAGAGCCGGAGGAAAAGGAGACCAGACAAAAGGCAAAGCAGGGATGACGAGAAAAGGTTGCAAGCAAAACAAGTCAGCAGGATCAAGGACACGCAGGCACCAAAACACACGCACGCACACACACACACACACACACGCGCGCAAGGAAGCAAGCAGAGAAAACCTGAAATCGTTACACAAACGCAAAGCAAAAGAGAGAAATGCAAGCGAACGAGCGGGCCAAAAGAAAAGGCAGATTAAGGACCCGTTCCTTTGTAGTACTTAATTTTTTACAATACATCCATAGGTAGGTAAAACCCATTAGGGTAGTTTCCTCATAGGTAATGACGTGCGAGTGTGTGAGTGTGAGTGCGGCTAGGGATCGGCAGGACATGCAAAAAATGAAATTGAAAGAACAGAGAGCCGAAGAAAATACGTTGTCACAAAGGGAAAGATTAGTTTTTCAGGTCGATTGAAAATCTGTTGTTAGGGGCGAGAGCAAATCACTTAGTGCGCACAGTGGTGCAAGGTCTATAAAAATAATTATAGAGATGGGCAGTACATTATGAATCCAAGCCACATAAAATGTACATATTTTTAACTTCTTTGTTGCTTGTTTTCTATTTGATAAGACCCAAAATGTATCTGCGGAATGCAATATTCACATGTTTTTGTTTAAGCGATTAGAGAAATATGTATAAAAAATATACGCTCGCATAAAAAAATTTGTGTGATTAATAATTTTGTCATAACTTTGATAGCTTGCTTTTTACTTTCCCCCTAAACAGAAAAAAAAATAAAATATAAAAAAAACTAAAAAAATATTTAATTTTGAAATGTTATCTGAACAAAACAACAACATAAGCTGACAAAATTTTGATGAGAATATGTTCCTGGTACGGAATGAAATATAAATTTAGTTTTTAGCTTCATTAATTTGAACTGAAATTACCCTTAAACAGAGTCTCCATAATGAGCAACCATTAAGTTCCGGATTCCGATTACTCGCAACATCTAATCGAATCATTCTTCTCTCCATTCACCAGAAGGCAGCTGCTACTCCTCTCTGACCAAGGAAACCGAATACCACCAGCTGGGATATATCCTCGCCAGTCGCAAACAAGAACAACAGGGGCACACGATCACACCGAAGGATCACAAAAGGCTCGTGCCACATGAAGCAGGGGGTTGTTGATAGCGCCTCCTGAAAGAACAAGCGACTCATGCGGTCGTGCGTCGAGACAAAGTGATCCTGCCGCAAGGAGCAGGACGAGCCGCTTATCAGCCATGCGAGGGCATCGGGGTGGCTGAGGGTTGGTTGCAAACACGCGTTCTTATCTTAAAGCTCTGGCTGTCGGGAGGGTGACGAAATAGAGCAGATGTGCAAACAACGGCCCCGATGACTGATGACTAACGAAACCCAGCAATTACAGCTTGAGGGGAGGCGATAGTTTCCACCCAGCGACGCGTGCTCGGCACACTTGGAGATCCACTGAATAGGAGCAACTTTCGCCTGGGCAATCAGAATCGGCCTCTGACTAGGAGCTCCAAAATTTCCAGTATTATAATGTCCGTGGACAACAGCTTGGGGATTCTAGACCTATCATCGGGTAAGGAGATTGGGAAAACAGAAATGACAGCAGCAAACATATACAGAACGTCGGACAAGGAGAACGATCCGGATTCCCATCTAACGGGTACTATTGTCACCACTGGCGCCACTGCTCAGCCAGCCACGCCCACTACCGTAAATGCCACTGCCCTACCAGCTACGCCTACTCTGCCAGCTGGCCAGGATTTGGGCGACGGTGCCTGTAACAGCAAAAGCACAGATGCCAAGTGTCAGTCGTACGTAAACGGCAATGGCAATGGCAATGGCGTGTACAAGATCATCAAGACACTCGGCAAGGGAAACTTTGCCAAGGTCAAGCTGGCGATCCATGTGCCCACCGGTCGGGAAGTGGCCATCAAGGTGATCGACAAGACGCAGCTCAATACGAGTGCTCGCCAGAAGCTGTACCGCGAGGTGAAGATCATGAAACTGCTCAACCACCCGAATATCGTGCGCCTCTTCCAAGTCATCGAGTCGGAAAGGACCCTCTACCTGGTGATGGAGTACGCGAGCCGTGGCGAGCTATTCGACCACCTGGTAAAGAACGGCAGGATGCGGGAGCGGGATGCCAGGGTGATCTTCAGGCAGTTGGTATCCGCCATTCAGTACTGCCACAGCAAGTTCGTTGTCCATCGAGATCTGAAGGCGGAGAACCTGTTGCTGGACCAGCACATGAACATTAAAATCGCGGACTTTGGCTTCGGCAACACCTTCGATCCCAATGCCCAGCTGGAAACGTTCTGCGGAAGTCCGCCATATGCTGCCCCAGAACTTTTCATGGGCAGGAAGTACGCCGGGCCGGAGGTGGACGCCTGGTCGCTGGGAGTGGTGCTGTACACCCTTGTCAGTGGCTCGCTGCCCTTTGATGGGGGCACCTTGAAGGAGTTGCGGGAAAGGGTCCTGCGGGGCAAGTACCGTGTGCCCTACTACATCTCGATGGACTGCGAAAACCTAATGAGGAAGTTCCTGGTCCTGAATCCCGCCAAGCGCACCTCGCTTTCGGCTGTGATGTCCGATAAGTGGATAAATCTGGGCCACGATGAATCCGACCGATTGCGCCCGTTTCGCGAGAAGCCCATGGAGCTGCAGGATGCCGCCCGGTTCGATCTACTGATGAGCATGGGCCACAAGCGTCGTGATGTGGAGCAGTCGGTGAAGGGGCAACTGTTTGACGACATCTACTGCACATACATGCTGCTGGGCGTGGCCAAGCCGCGCTCATCGAGCCGCAGTACGAAGCCGGAGGCTATACCAACAGTGGACTTAACTACTCCATCTGTCAGTAGCCCGCTTCCTAATATCACCACGCCCACTGTTACCATAGCTCATGTCACGCTGGCGCTGGACAAGAATCCGCCCATCCACTCCTCCGCCTCCGCCTCCGTCTCGAGCAGACCCATCGCTCCGCGTTTGGCAAATGGCCACAATACGCCCACGTCGACGCCGCCAACGGGGCCGCCTGCCAAGCCCACACGTCGCACTCCAGCCAGGACACCAGCCCGCAAGGCCACCAACCATTCGAGCGGCCAAGGACGTCCGGAGCCCTCGAGTCTGCCGCACACCCCACAGTCGAAGAGAGCCAGTGCCAACGTGGATGTGAAGCCCACGCTACTGAGCGCCCAGCGGCAGTTGGCCCAGACACAAAAGCTGGCTAACACTCCGCCACGCTTCCAGTACCCCGTTGCCCAAACTCCGAATCCAGCCCAGGGGTCCTCCAGGCGACCCACTACCCTGTACGAGAAAGCGGAACCTGCAGTCACTCCACTTGTGGTGCCCAAGTCGCCGGCCATCGGTGGTCGACTGCTAGAACGGATTCCAGGAGCGGGAGCCGCGGAAAAGACCTCCGACAAACCCTTCACCCGACACAATGTGGCGCGGGCCACTTTTCACTTCGGCCAGGCTCGCAGTGGCAAACGGGGCGGTGGGTCGGGAAATGGCCCAGGCGGAGAGGAGGACAGCTACCAGACGCCACCCTTATCCGCGGACGACACCAAGCCCGCCTCGCGGGTGGGATTCTTCTCCAAGCTAACCGCACGCTTCGGTCGGAGGGTGATCCATTTGAACGAAAAGGATGTCACCGAGCAGCGCAAGAACCTCACCAAATAGGCAGATGTCCGATGGCTTGGGGCAATTCAAGGTGATAGAAAGATTGAGTGGTAGAAAGAGTGATACAGCAGGCGCTGCCCGAGCCTTCTAACCAGCTTAAGTCCATCGCAAAAGTTCACAAGTCAGTTTGCCTTACAAGTGTGCGGCGAACGCTTTGCTGAGATTTAGAAAAAAATAATCCTACCAGAAATGACGGTAGCAAACACTGAAAAAACGTCCGACAAGGAGAACGATCCAGGTCCCCATACATCGAAATCCACTACCGCCACGCCCCCTGCTGCAGCTACCCAGAATGTGGGCGGAAGTGTTGAGGGCAGTGGAGGCACATCGAACCATAAGTTCCAGTCCTATGTAAATGGCAACGGCTACGGAGTGTACAAGATCATGAAGACACTCGGAAAGGGCAACTTCGCTAAAGTCAAGCTGGCGATCCATCTGCCCACCGGTCGGGAAGTGGCCATCAAGCTGATCGATAAAACTACGTTGAATACGATTGCACGGCAGAAGTTGTATCGGGAGGTACGGATCATGAAAATGCTGAACCACCCGAATATCGTGCGCCTCTTCCAAGTCATCGAGTCGGAAAGGACCCTCTACCTGGTGATGGAGTATGTCAGTGGTGGAGAGCTCTTCGATCACCTGGTGAAAATCGGCAGGATGCGGGAGCGCGATGCCAGGGTGCTCTTCCGCCAGTTGGTGTCAGCTATTGAATACTGCCATAGCAAGTCCATTGTGCACCGGGATCTTAAGGCGGAGAACTTGTTGTTGGACCAGCATATGAAGATTAAGATCGCTGATTTTGGCTTCGGCACCACCTTTGAACCAAAAGCCCAACTGGAGACGTTTTGCGGAAGTCCACCGTATGCCGCTCCCGAACTCTTCAGAGGAAAGAAGTACTCTGGACCGGAGGTGGACTCATGGTCACTGGGAGTGGTGCTCTTCGCCTTGGTGACTGGTTCCCTACCCTTCGATGGCTTTAATCTGAAGGAGCTACGCGAACGAGTTCTGCGTGGCAAGTTCCGCGTTCCCTACTACATCTCCATTGAGTGCGAGAGTCTTATTAGGAAGTTCCTTGTTCTGAGTCCCACGAAGCGTATTACCCTATCGGCAGTGATGGCGGATCGGTGGATTAACATGGGTTACGAGGAAGCCAATATATTGAGGCCGTTTCAGGAGAAACCTATGGATCTGCAGGATACTTATCGATTGGATTTGCTGTCCAATATGGGTCACAAACTTCGTGATGTAGAGCAGTCGCTGAAGAACCAGCAGTTCGACGACATCTATTGCACCTATATGCTCCTGGACGTTGCTAAGCCTCCTTGCACAGCCTGCAGCGGGAAATCGGATGCTTCTAGGGATGCACCCACACTTACCCCAGTCAGCAGTCGGATTCGTGTCCCTAAAACTGCTCCCAATGTCACTACAAGCCAACTGACCTTTCCACCGAGCAAGAATACACCGAATAAGCCGGGCGCCGCTTCCAATCGTCCCATAGCTCCACGTTTGGTAAACGCCGTCACTCCGCCGCCTTCAAAATTCGTCTGCCGCACTGCCAACAAGGCCGCCAATCCAAGACGTTCCGAGCCGTCCAGTTGCCCACAACCAGCATTGCCCAAGAAAGTAGTTGATGTGAAGCCAACTCTGCTGAGTGCCCAACGAAAGTTGGCCGTAAACCAAAAGCTGGCCAGCACCGCACACCACATTCGGAGTCCCGGTCCGCAGACCCCAAGTCAAGCGCCACCATTCACCAGAAGACCCCCCACTCATTGCGAAAAGGTGGACTCGACGAGCTCTCCCCTGAAGGTGATTAAATTGTCATCCAACATTCAGACTCCACCATCCAGCAAGGACACCAAACGCTCCCCGCGAGTGGGCTTCTTCTCAAAGCTGTCCGCGCGCTTCGTTCGGAAGTCAGTCCACAAGGACGAAAAGGACATTGACGAGCAGCGCAGAATCCTCGCCAAATAGACCAAAAGGATTCTTCCCTGCATAGATAATCGCAAGTGATATGATAGCAGCCCTGCCCGAACGGACGATCGACCTAATGTCTGAATGGTATTTTAATTAAAATGACTTAAATTTAGTATTACAAATAAATGTTGCTGGATATGTGTTTGTGCTAAGGTGATCGTTCTGAACTGATCTTGAAACTGGACTGTCAAAGCCATTAAAATAAATTATAACGATCGCTTTATCTTCTTAATATTTACATTTTACCATATAGATATAGAATAAATGCATTTAAATTAGTTTAAACGTGTATGTAAAAAGTTTGCTACTGTTTTCTATTCGCATAAGAACACCTTAGAAATAAAAACGGTCTACTCATGAATTCTAATTGTTTTGGTATGATCATTTGAAAGAAAGAAACATTAGCCAATTGTCTGGAACATTAAAAGGGCCACACACACACACAACAGCAGCAACAATTCCAACTTGCGTGTTGCTTCCACATTAAATGGAGCGGTGAGGAAGTCTTGGATGGGGGGGTGGGGGTTGCAAGTGAAAATATCTGAGGAAGGGGTTTCCCCTGAGCAACACGAAACCGCAATCATTTTGCACTTTTCGAGGCAAGAACAGAAACTACGTAGGACCCGCTACTACAGGTTAGTTAAAGGGGTGTTAGTTGGGGGGTGGTAATTTGAAGGCGTCGAGCGGCGGAAGGAAAAGGCGTTCACAGCCGAACATAACAATATCCGGAAAGAAACCAATAAACGGGAAATTCCGCAGAAGGGCCGACGACTATGTGTTTTTTGGTGGGAACCGAGTTGGAAATAGGATGGGAAATGGCGGTAGGGGTGGGTTACCTGGCCGAAAGGGTGGTTTTGGACTGATTGGACCCATTGAGAGCGGAAGCAGAGCGTTTAATTCGTTAACTGGCGGAAGAAGGTGACTGTAGTAGGCAAGTAACAGGTCGCACATAAATTAGACAGCCAGCTAGTGCATTAATGTGCATGCCCACTCCTCGAAAACTTCTCCCACAATGCCAGCCCAGCAATTAGCCCCCTTCCAATCGCAATCCTTCCTGATCCTGACTGATAAGATTGGGCTCGAAACCGAAATGCAAACAAAACTACTCGCGGTCTATTTGCATGGGACTAGAACGGAGCAGAGCTTCGATTGTTTGCTTTAAGGGTAAACCGCACTCGCATTTATAGATATGGATAGAGATACATATATGCATATAGATGGTGCTGATAAATCCAAATAGTACTTGAAGCAAATAAAAGTGCCTATGCAAACAGGTCGAGTCAATAATTTAACTAAAAGCGCGCGCCATCGATTAGATATAGACGGCGACAGTTGAGGTTTATCAAGGACTGAATCCGATAAGATAGCCACTCCACAGACAATCCATCCAAGCACTCCATTCTCATCCTTCTGCCCCAGCAGAGGGCCCATTGGAATGGCCCGCAAAGTATGCAGCAAAAGTTTCGCCCGGAAGTGCCAATAAGAAAGCCATCTAGGACTAATCAGCAGCGTCTCGCAGAACAAAGAGCCTGGCTAATTTGCGGCAACAACTCGTTACGAGCGTGTAAATGGAAGTTTAACTGTAACTGCAATCTAAACCCATTTATCCAGTGGACTGGGTGCCAAATTGGCCAAGTGTAAGCCAAGCCTCTTCACATCTAATTGAGGGTGGATTCGTCTTCGTTTCTTCGGCGGAAGAAGGGCAGCACCGCCTTTAAGTGTCTGGCGGCAACGCCTTGAGTGTGACTTGGGTACGGAGTGCTGAGTTCTTAGTCCTGAGTCCTGAGTCCTGAGTCCTGGGCCACTGCCACCCACAATTATGTCAATAGCCAAGTTTTCAGGGCCAGCCGAGATTTGGTAGTGACAAAAGGTTCGCCCATTTCCATTTACCCCCCACCTCCCCCCAGAGCGGTTTGTATTGTTTACCCTGGGTAAATATTTTACGGCCCAAGAAGTGCCACAAGAAACTGTAACCGAGACCCGGGCTATGGGGCTTAACCTGCTGAAATGTCAAGTGGGGCCGTCGCTTCCTTTGATTTTTCACATTTTTCCTTTCGCCGGCCTTTTGCGGTCGCTTAAGAAACATTTTCCATGCTTTTCATCTCTTACTTTTTGCTCGGCTTTTTCTTTGCCATTGTTCTTTTCGCGCTTGCCAATTAGTCCTATGCGATTTCGAACGTTCTTTTCGTTTCGCCCAGCCCAAAATGATTTGGCTTCTTATGCCGCAACCCTTAATTAATGGCTCGCTTATTCCTCAACTTGGTGCTCAGCCGGAGCTTAGTTGGCCAACTATTTTGTCTCATTTTCCGGCTGACTTAAGCGCTTAATAGTTTTCAGTTTTTATGTGCCATAGTTTCGCAGCCCTGCTCCGATCCTTATTGGTGTGTGTGTCTTCTTTGGCTTGCACTTTTCTTGCTCAAGTCGAAACTTTTTCTTATTGGAAAGGGTTCGAAACTTTGCTTGCGCTCGTCCTTGTTTTTTGTGGTCGCCCGGTAGTTAATCAATTTTTATGTCCTTTTTTCCCATGGATTGTGTAAAAAGTTCGGTCTACAAGTATGTTTCGACAAGTCTTTTTGTGGTTGGGTGCAAGGGAAAAGTTTTAATTAAGAAAACCTTGAAGTGATTTATTGATTAGAGCTCGGCCTGGTCAAACTTTCTGTGGTCGCAGACGTCCCGCTCAACTTTCCGGCTTTCCTTTAGCTGGCGTAGGTTACTCCTCTGGCTTTCTCTCCCCAAAAAGACAACCAATAGGCGTCCGTCTATCTTTTTCCATAAGATACAATAGAGGGGTCTATAGGGGAAGACCCTACTTAAATCAAGTAGTCGGGAGTCAAGTCAACAAATGCGAAGCGCGGCGAAATCAATTCTCCGCCTCCCTCCGGCTGGAGAATATGGAAAAATACCGTTTTGCTGCTTACGGAAGCGCAAAGAAATACACCCACCGATACACTACCACCCCGACCACTCGTACGAAACAATCGTACCATACCAATCCAAACTAACATTCAGTCTGCTCAACTGGCAGAACGAAACTTTGGACCCAGCCCACAGAAACTTTGGGCATTATTATTACTGGCCAATACGCAGTAAGAAGTAAAGTCGAGGAAACAACAAACAAAATGGTGAGCACTTCCGCCCGGCCCGAAAGTAATTACCAAAAGTCGGGAGTCGGTAGTTGGAAGTTGGGAGCCCAGTGAGGCTTCAACTTGGTCTGTGCCGCACATTTCACGCCTCCGCCCCTTTTGGAAAACCCGTCATTGTTTTAATTGTAAACAATATGAAGATAATCAGAGAGCCGAAAACAGTGCGTGGCAGGGGAGAGACTGCAGCTCAGGTGCCCAGTTCTTGGTGACACATGCCCCAGCACCTCCACCTCCACCTCCACCTCCACATGCACGTTGAACTCCACGTTCAACTCCACACCCACAGCCACGGCACCTTTAAAATGACCCAGCAGCGGAAGTGTCGCCGTGACTGTGGGCACAACAAAAAAGCGGAACTACTCTTGAAAGATTTGCATTGGACAGGCGGGCACCTTCACCTGGCCGGCTGGCTGCTCCGCTGTCTGCGGCTTTTCATCGCAACCGGCAACTTTCGCGGGCTGAAGCTGCCGCTGGAGCTGGAGCTGGAGCTGGAGCTGTCATGAGTTGCTGGCCCTCGCATATTATTAACGTTTTAATACGTATTTGTGCTGGCTCTCCCCTGCTTTCAGCCACTTTGGTGCGTGCTGCATGGCGGGGGAAATGGGTAGTGTCGGTAGTTGGGGGATGCCGCAGTGGAAGTGGAAGTGGAAGTGGAGTGGTGCGGTGTGGTGTGGTCGGGAAAAGGGGATGGGTTAGTGGACAGAGGGTGTGTCTCGACCACTTGTTGTGGACCGGAGCACGTGGGAAAGTGGGAAAGCATTGGGCTTCCGCCTGGACTTACACTTGACAATATCGTTATTAATTTCGGACAATGGGTGGCTTGTTAGCTGGGCAATTATACAACAAATGATTAAGAGTGAACAAGTTTGCTTAAACTAACTTGAAGAGAAAACAAAAATCATAATATGGCAGTCAGAAATTGGATTTGAAATGCAAATTGTTGACGCATTGTAGAAATTGATAAGTATATGAGCTAAATATAACCAATATCCCACGCGGTAATGATAATGGCAATTTAATTGCATTGTTTTCTATTAGCCCAATGTTTCGAGTGTAGCTTAGAGCCTTGGCATGACCAGTGCACTGCATTCGCGCGATCGAGATAGCGCCGAATAAAGCTAGATCTGACCAGAGCACAGTGCACTGGATGGGATGCTTGAATGATTCCGCTCGCCATATGAGACGTGACACCAGTCCGAATCGACTCAGATCGCCTCACGCCAAGTGCTCGTGCATCCGGTCTAGTTTTGGGGGTTGGGCTGAGGCTTGATTCGCCTGCTAGTTTATATAAGTCTATACCAAATGGGTGTCTCGTGCATATGTGTGTGCGTGTGTGTGCGGGCTCCTCTCTAGATACTAAATACTAGATACTCGAACTAGATGACATCGCACAGATGCTCGTACTCGCACTTGTCGTGGTGCTCGAACTCATGCATGGCGCGCACCAAATACGAAATAAATTACACTTGATTATCTTGTTGCTCGCCTGGCTGCTGCTCGACCGCTGATCTGTTGCAATAGTTTGTCCATGTCCGAAATAGGCGAACAAAAACAAGAAAGATCTATTCCATCCAGCAGCAATGCGTTATTTGGATGCCCTCGCCTTTAATATGCCAACTGATTTCACTTCTGTACCACTGCAAACTACATGGGCAAACGAAATAGCTTGACCATGCTTGATCACCTACCAGTATTTGCATTATTAATCTGGAATTTCAATATGTTATCTATGCCAACGTCAACTATCCAGCGCACAGATAGAATACACTAATTGCTTTCATCATCCTATCTTATCTACAGTTCAGTTATGATCAATTAAATGTAAATGTTATTTATGGCCTACTACCTTTTCCATGCCGCTGCAGTTGGCTAATCTACAAGATTTCTCAATAGTTTTTTGGTTACTCCCCTATACGTGTATACCTTCCACTTAGGGAATTCAATGTACCATTTCGTAGAGTATCGCAGACTAACAGAAAGCCGGACGGACGGACCCTGGACATGTGTTGATATTCTACAAGTCATTTGCTGACTTAATTTCCAGCGCTGGAAACGGAATAGAACGGAACTGAGCAGACTGCTGTAGTTGTAGTTGCCACTGGGCGGGGGGTGGTCAGTGGGTGGTTGGGTGGATGGGTGGTTGTTTTGAGGAGCGGGTTGTGGGGTCATTTCGGCGAGGGCCGCGACATTTGCTCAGCGAGGCGTGCAACTTGGTCGCCGCTCAAGTGAACGCTGCCATTGGCCGGCGCAAGTTGGATACTTTGCTCGGACTCGGGATCGGAATCGGAATTGGAAGCGGTCTATACTATATGCCGCGAATGTGTGCTTTATTTAATTCCAGATAATCATCGCGACTTGTTGCGGCGCTCTGTCTCTGTCTCTGTCTCTTTCGGCTTCTGTGGCGCGTTTTAGGGTAATTTTCTTTTCGCAATTGAATGAATTTGCGTTTCATGCCGCCCCCTTCTATTCCCGCCCCCTTCACATACAACGTGTTTTTTTTTTTGTTCATATTGTTCGGTCTCAATAAGAGATTATTCGAGGGCCATGTATAGATGTATATTTAGATGGTTGCGCTCAGCTGCATGGTAGAAATTTTCACTTCCGTTCTTAAAACGATTTCCGGCCGACCATCAGAGGAGTTGGCCGTGCATGGCGAAAGGTTTCGAAGCTTCGAAGTTTCGAAGGCCCGAAACTTTCTACATGACATTTCCACCTGGATGCTGGCCAAAGTTGCCGAGCAACGTACAATGTACTAAACATTTTGTGTAGGTCGCCGTGAAACTTTCTTTGCAGCGAACAAAACAAGTGAAACAAGCAACTTGGCCGGGTCTTGGGTAGCTAAATACATATGTACATATAAGGGGCATGGGTTGGTGGTATGCCCCAGCATTGTGCGCCTAAAAGTCAACTTTAATTTAGCATTTTTCATAAGTAGCCTTGGGTGCACTTACTTATGCACTGGAAAGAAGGAAGACAGGCAGCCAGATGGAAGGGGTTGCGATGGCTGCACATGAGCAACTCAAGCCGTAGGGCCAAACTTCCCACTCCGAGTGGATTTAAGCGAGAGAAATAAAAGCAGAACAGGCAGCACTGATGTTGGCAATAACAAGTAAAAAGTGCAGCTCAAACTGCAAACTCATTTACACGGCATCGAGCTGGATAATAACGAGACTGGGAAATGGTAAATGCTTAAGACTTGCTTCCTTCTATTTTGTCGCTTAAGCTGAAAATAATTGCAGCCTGCTTGTAAATCCAACAACGCAGCAACTAGCGGCGTCTGCTGTCAGCAAAAGGATAACACGGTGCCTCATTACACACACACACACACACACACACACGCACACACACGTGAGAGGGTGGCGGGTGAGGACACGGCACACACATGCAACTTCAGCAATTTCCGTTTCCGCTGTTGCACTGCACACTGCTCCCTACACTCGCCGTCTTCTTCTTCTTCTAGCCCAGACGCCTCTGTTTGTTTTGCGTTTTTTATTTTCTCCCAGCAGCTCTGGCGGGTGGAAAGTCAAAGAAAATGTCTGCGTGAAGAGCTGACTTGGTAGGAGAAATTGAAACGGACACAGGGCAGATGCAGGATTCAGTTGCCCCGACCCTCCACCCTCCACACTCCACCCTCCACCTAGTAGTCCTAGTAGTCCTAGTAGCCCAACAACCATCTCTGTCAGTTTTCTTTGCCATTTCATCTTAAGTAGCACACAAATAAACAAAGGCAAACAAGCGAGCGGGGATTGCAGAGTCCTGCAGCTCACAAAGGCGCCTCTCCATATGGCAGCACTTTTCGATTAAGGATACTTCGCCTCACTCCCGTGAGTGTGTGAGCTTGTGTGTGGGTGTGGGTGTGTGTGTGTGTGTGTGTGTTGACTTTCTAATTAAAAAATGAAGTCCACTCGAGCACAAAGGCGTTTCATTAGACCAAGACTGGACGCAGACTTAAAGTAGGAGGATGAACTGGAGTTGACTTACCAAAATTTAAGCGGCTTTCTCATTGGATAACTTCTCGATATGGTGTAACCTGCAAGCAAAAAGCAGACGATGGCACAGGGCGCAACGTAAATGTGAGATTAGTAATCTGGTCAATTGGTTCAGATGGTAGGCTAAAAATGTTGTGGAGAATTCAATGGGGGGAGTTCACAAGCCCTATGTCTTAAGGAATCTGTCTCTCTTTCTGTCCAAATGCTAACTCAACTGGATTGCTTTAAGTGCGAGCTATTTGGCCGTTTTTATAGGTTTAATATTTATCAGTAATTGGATGGGTTTGCAAGTCACAAGCTGCAAGCGAAAATAAAATAATTACGAAAAGAACTGATAACGTTTAGGAACGGATTGATTAATAATCAAAAATAATAAAATATATATTTCACTTTCAGCTATAAAAATATTACAAATAATTCACATCATTGGACATATTTGTTATACTGATCGATTTCATTATTTTTTTTTAGTTTCAGTTTCTATCTAAAATAATAAATGAATAATTAATTTGGAACATGTAAAAACTTGCAGCTTCTCTATATTTTATCTGCGCCCTCAACTGCCTAGGCCTATTTCATGAATTTGCATAAGCACAACATATAAGATTTTCTGGAATGTTCAGTTCGAGTTGGGATGAAATGTTCATAGATTTTTGGTTTGTTCTTATTGTTTGTTTGCTTGGTTTTTTGCTTTTTGTTTTTTGCACCAATACCATTTGCGATATTTTACCCTTAATTTAAGTTACAAAGCCAGTGGCGAGTGCGAATCGAGCCGCTTCAGAGGATCGCCCCGCTTCATGGCGGCCGTGTGTTCAGCGTTGGCAGCTGGCGGCTGGAGCGGCGGCAGTGGCAGTCGCTCCCAAGGAGCGGGACTGTGCCGCTGCCAGGAGCAGGAGCGGGCGGGAGTGGGCCGCTGGCCGCTCCGGTCGCTGGTGATGCATTTCGGAATTCGGATGAGGGCGGCTCATTTCTCTGGCCGAGTCGCTGTGCACAGACTTTTTGCTTTCAGGGGCAATTTTTTGGCTTGGGACTTTGGGGGGCGAACACGATTCACACTAGCGCTGCGGTCAACGGGGGCCGGGAGTGGGGTCATCAGGGGTCACTAATTATGGTAGCTTTGCTTTGGTCGCTAGCGAATTCATTTCTTTTTGAGGCACCGCCGCGCGGCTTGCTACATTTGTTGTCACTTCATGTCGTTGCACACCGAAAACTATGCCACACTTTTCACTGTTTCAGAGCATTTCCGGTTTACTGGATTTAGTTATTTTGTATTTATTAGTTATTTTATCCGTTTCTTTCGAAAGGTTTTCCAAAGGTTTGTTGCCGCAGCGCTTTCGGTTTTACAAGTTTAATTTAGAATTTCGAGCATGTTTGCTTCTTTATTTATTTTGCAAGACTTATTTTTTGTTTGTTTGTTTTATGGCTTTCTTTTATTTTTAGCTAGATTTCGATATTCTGTACGTGAAGAAAAATAATATAATTATTTAAATGGAAATCCGATGATGAAAAAAATAGCAGTATTAAAATCCAATATTCCTCTAAGCTTCAGATTTTAAAAATGATGTAAAATGAATAGAAAAATCTATTTTATTACCCTATTAATAATCTAACATTATTGAAATATAAAAGTCATATAGGCTTCATTATATGTAATAGTAACGAAATAAACATTTTTTTTTTGTTATTACGAGTAACAACTTGGAACTGAATATAAAGATAACACAAATTACTGTTTCATTTTAAAGTTAATTTTTTTATTTATTTTGTATTTAGTGTTTTATTGGTATTATTTGTAGCACTGTTTTCACAACATTTATTTTCTGAGTTGGCAAATTTTTGTTGTTTTTCCACAACGGTAAGTTGGGCTCACTTTGTCACAGTTTCAGCAAGTTATTTATTCAAAACATCCTTCTGAGATGCTCTCATCATTCCCAAACCTGGCACGTACCATCATCGAAGTGTGGACTTGAACGGGTAACTGATTACTGATTACTGGTTACTGGTTACTGATTACTGACTAATGCTGACTGCGCTGTTGTTGTACCCTAGCTGAGTGACCAACCGACTAAGGATAAACCTCCTAACTGACCGCTGCTGCTGCGCTGCAGTCGCTGCCAGCCAAGACGATCAAATGTCTTTCAAGAAACGAGAAACGAAGCCCCAAAGCTTTCATATTCGGCTCCGAGTGTGCCAGGGTCTGTGTGAGAGTATTTATATAAAATTAGACACGACCCTCTGTATCTCAACTATATAAGTATAAGTATGGCCTGCTGCTGGTGTGTGTGAGTGTGAGTGTGTGTGTGTGTGTGTGTGAGTGCGAGTGTCTGTGAAAAGTTGCTGACTAAGTTGAGCGGGGCTGCGGCGAATCTGAGGCTCTGGCTGCCTTGGGCGCTCTAGATAATTTCCTGCCAAGTTTTTCCCCATCGAAGCCAAGACGCGACGCCTGCCAATGCGCAGGCAGGATAATTGCGGGCTAACATGTCGTATGCGCAATGTAGCCACCAATGCCGCAGCAACAGCAGCAAGTGGCGCCCGATTGCGTGTGTGTTGGTGTGTTTGATGGTTTTTTTGTTTAGTATTTTTTTCGATTTTTTTTCCATAGATTTTATTGGAGAGTGTGTGTGGCCCTTTGGTTGGCTAATCGCGAAAGAAGGCAGCGAATAAACGCGCCGCAAGTTGCACGTACCACAAGACAGCGACACCTGAGCTAATTGAGGAGGATCTGTGACTGGGTTCGATGGGCGAGACGATTGAGCTGGCTGAACTAGGCTTTAAATAGTTATTTCTAGTTTATGTGATAAGGAAATTTATTTATTTATTTTAATTTTTTTTTATTATTTATTTTATTTAAAATAATTATATTTTTTTTGTATTTGATTGATTTGAAACTGATTTGAATTGAGGCTTCAACTCAGACACACAGCTAATGCACGCTACACAATTTTTTTTGTTTTTTTTATGTATTTTTTTTTTATTTTTGTTTTGTTAATATTTTATTATTATTTTATTTTAATAATTTATGTGGAGTGATTGGAATTTTTACACAAGTCGAGGCGGCGTTCGTCGACGTCGTCGATAGAAGACATACGCAAGCAAAACTTCTGCCAGCGCGCGTGACTGGAAACGTACTGAATTTTGTATTCTAGACTGCGAAAGTAAAGTGGCAGAAGACCAAGGCGCTGCCTCAGTCGAAGTCGAAGTCGAGGATTCGGACTCCGTTTCCGTTTCCGTCTCAGCTGCCGCCGCTGCTATTGCTGCTGCTTCAGTCAACGCCTGCCCACATAAGTGTGCTACACTTTCTTGCAAGCAGGCAATCATCCTCCCTACTCCCTGGCATCCCTTATCCAGGCATCTGCGATAACGAGCTGCCTTTTCTATATACACGAGCGTCGTCGCTTTTAAATATATGTATATCCCATATAATAATATATATTATTTATATATGTATTAGGCGACGCCGGCAGCGACAGAGGGAGCAGATAATTTCCTACACGCAGTAAGTGCAAGTAAGTGTGCGCCTGCTCACACACACAACCGCACGCATACCTGCACGAAGAAGCGCTCCAAGGAGGAGCCGATGGCCAAAACGAGCGGCCACGAGCGGGACGAGCGGGATGAGCGGCGGGCGGGCGGGCGGTACGACCGTACGCGCGCGTAGCTTAAGAAGGACTAGAAGAGAAGAAGCAGGCAGGCAGCGGCCGCAGCAAGCTGAGGTCCTTGCCGAGTCGCAATCGGAGCGGATTCGGAATCGGAAGTCGGATGCCGAAGCTGCTGCGTAGGTGTAGGTGTAGCCGCTGCCTCAGGATAATGTAATGCACTCACAGTCGCACACACTCACACACAGAAGCAGACATACGCACACGGACGCCGGCAGAGAGAGGACGCAATTAGAAAGCAGCAGGATACGAAGCAGCCGAAAATCAGGCACGAAGGCACGAAGACCCGAAGCCTGCGGCTGGCAGTCTTCGTTATGCCGGTTCAGACACTTTCGAAAGGAGAAGTCCGAGAACAGGACCCCATTCTCTTCTCTTCTCTCTCACTCTCACTCTCCCCCTCTCTCTCTCTCTCTGTCGCCCCTTCTCTTTCGCGCTGCCAGCGTCTTCTAATCAGGAGAAGATAACACACACTTTTTGCTTACCCGTCGGAGGATTCGGAGCATCACATGAGCAATTCTGCGTATCAAAATTGAGTTTTGGACTCTGTAGTTTTGAGTTCGTATAAAAAATATATACAAATCATAATAATACGTATATATACTTATAAAAATGTTGCCAACAATCTTTTTTGCTTTGTACTTTTGATTTTACATTTGAATTTTGTAACTTGTGTCTTTGTTCATCTAGTGTTTTTTATTCAATTTCCTCGCGACTTTTTCGTAATCTTTGTTTTTCAAATGTCATTCGCTATTCGTTTTTTTTTTGATATTTTAAATAACTAAAAGGGACTGATGATATTGTGTTGTGGGAGGGCAAACAAGTTCAAACATATAACAAACTGAGAATCGTCGAGAGTTCCTGCCGGTTGAGAGTTTAGTCGAGACTTTTGGAGATACTGCGAAAAAACACTTGAGAATCGTTCTTTGGAAGCCGGTAAATGTGGTTCGATTCTTTTTGGTCTGAATGAGTTTCGTTTTTTCTTTTTTTGATTTCGATGTTTGGACACACGATCTATCAACTGTTTTCTGGGTATGAATTTCCTTATGATTTTGTTCGAGTTTTGGTTGCTGATTTAGTTGCTTTTTGTTTTTGGTTTTTTTTGAGTGCACGCAAACTTAATACTTAAAAATAAATGAAAACGTAATTGAAAAATCCGAAAATAAAAATTTGTTTGTACGACGACGTTGATGTGAAGCTTTGTACTAAAAATGCGAAAAATTATTTCGCCGCGAATAGGCCGAGGACGACCGCTGACGGTGTCGTTGTCGTTGCGTTGTCGTTGTCGTTGCCGCGGCTCTCTGCCCCAGCCAGTCTGTGTGTGTGTGTGTGTGTGTGTGCATGGGTGTGAGTGCGCTGGTATGTGTATTGGCAGCAAAAAATGTTTGCCCGCCGCAGCCGCGAAAAAATACGCGAATGTCCGGGGGGAGGAGGATATTTCGCAGGGAGGCATTGCAAAGCCAAAGGCAATGGCAAAAGCACACACAGTGGGGCTTTGCAAATAAAATCAGCGGCAGCGCAGCCAGGACTTCCTGAATCGCCCACCCACCCGAAGCCGGATACTCTCCCACACGCACACACCGCCACATCGGAGGGGAGCCCACACAGACACATAAGCTCTTTGAGCTAGAGCTAGTGCGCATTTCAAATACTCGTGCATGGAGGGGCAAGCAGCGCTGCTGGCGTCGACGTCGCTGCCAGTTGGGGCAGCTTAACAAAATGGAGAATGGGCATGGGATATTGTGTGTGTGTGTGTGTGAGCCCGGCTAGGCAAGTGTTAGCGAGGGGAGAAAGGCCAAAAGAGCATCCCCCACGGTTAAAAAGACTTTCCCAGAACATTCTCCTCTACTGAAGATTCCCCCATGTTCAAAATGCATTCCACAAGATACTCCAAAATCGGAACCCTACTTTGAGATTGCTGACAAGAAACCACTCAGAGTTGCCGTCGGTACTTTCGCTGGGGAAAGGACTCTAAGCTTGTGTCATTTAATACCTCCAGTTGCAACACACTTGCCCCATTTTAATATAGTCCTTTTATGTTTTAGCGAGCAAGCACGTGCTAAAGCTTGAGAGGCACTCAAAGGAAGCTAACAAGTAGTTTAACTTATGAAAACAGAGCGGTAAAGAACCAGCGAGTAAATTCAAATTATAGTTAAGGATATGGAATGAATTTGAATATCTATTTGTAAATTTTGTTTTGTAATTTCAACTAAATAAGTTTTTGACATCAAGGAGTATGACATAAATGGCATTGTCCTTCAGAAAATAAGGGTCATCCTACCTAATCAATTTCATAAAATAAACTTCTCAAATGTTGAGAATACTAAACTCCAAATTGAAAATATAAGTTCATATCCCACATATTATGATATTATGATGGACAAGTGCATTGGTGGTCTTGAGCATGGGGCATGTGCGATTTCTGATCACGTACAGGACAATTTACTGATGTTATTTATCCATGGCGGTGTTAAGATTTTCTCTCGTGTCCACGGCTATGGCCTGGCTGATCCCAAGGATCCTGGTGAGTCCGGTGAGGCAGTTCGTTGGCCACTCTAGCATCGTTGTCTGCGTCGCCGTCGCCGGGAACGCGGAACGGTGCGAGCAGTCCAGCCGGAAAAGCTGAGACAGCCGCTCCAGAGGATCGCAGTGGAAATCTGGCGGCTTTTCAATCGGTTGCAGTGCCTCGCAGTATCTGTTGGATTGCACCAGGATCAGAGTGTGTGCAAACATGAGAGGTCAGTCAGTGTACTTTTTCGGGCTTCCCGTTCAAAATCTCAATGGTTCAATAACATCTTGCTTATCGGAGGATTCAGTTTTCTTGGGACTAGCATCATTTTGGGGCATACGAATTAGAAGTTAGATGCCAGCAGACGACGACGCAGACGAGTGGACGCCGTTGACTGGACTGTTGCAATCGAGGCTGGATCTTTGGGTTCAAGATGTCAGCGAATCCTTTTGATTTAATGGAGCGTTTTAAATTTTTGTCTTTATGGGGGCAGCGGCGGAGTGTTTAATAATCAATTGGATATGTCAAAAAAATCAGATGATTGCATTAGAATTTCGTTGTTTGCTTTCAATCGAAGCTGTTATTGTAACACACACCCGCTGACGCACACGCACACACACACACACACACACGAACGCACACGAAAGGACACTCGCGGCCGGATATATATATTTTTAGACATATATATATATATATTTGTATATATTTTATTTCATTTATTGTATATAAATAGTATTTGACGGCACTCGAACTGCAACTGAAGCCTCAGCCCCTCAGCGGGTTGAGAGGCATGGGCGTTTGACTTGGGGGCGGCAAACGCGCGCGCACTTTGCACCCATTTATATATATCTATATTCTATACCGTATATATATATATATGCAATATATATATTTTATATATAATAATGCGGCCTCACTCCACTCCACTCCACTCCACGGCGTGTGTGTGTGCTAGTTGCTGGTTGCTGGATTTTTTAGAAAATAAGCAAGTCCGAAACTGAACCGAACCGTCGACGACTTGGACCAACTCTGCGGCTCCTCGCTGGAGCGGCAGCTATCGTTACGCGGCGTTGGCGTTACTTCTTTTGCTCGGTGCGGTGCGTCGAGCCGAGAATATAAAAAAGCAATGTTCTACTCAAAAGACGTCCAAAAGCCGTATGCCAACTGCGGTGCCCGGCCGATGCCTTCCGATGCCGATAGATGCGATGCGATGCGATGCGATGCGTTGCGTTGCGTTGCGTTGCGTTCAGTTCGTTCGGCGTTCCGTCATCGCGACACGGACACGGACACGGACTTTGGCAAACGACGACGCGTACATGGCCTCCACCAGGCCGGGGACCACCACACACCCCACCCCACATCCCTTCGCACCCCATCATCGACGGCCGCCAAAAAAAGCTACAGACGCGCAAAATGCAGCGAGCCATCCGAAAAACCCCCCCTCCGTATGTAAAAGCATCTCTGTTTAAGTTTTTTTCCTTTGGCAAAAGTTCGCGCGCGCAAAAAGCGCACACACACACACACACACACACACACATGCATCTATGTACTTTGACCACTCGATGTGCGAATGAAGCGCGCCCCAAAAAGGGGGAGGGGGGTGTTGTAGGCGGACGGGTGGCTGGATGGACCAGGCTGCCCCTGCCCATCAAGAAATAGAAAAAACTTGGCTCCAACTCTACGCAATGTCTACGCGCCCACACTTCAATCCAGCCAGCCCATCCAGCCCAGCCCAACCCACTCGATTCCGCCGACCCTTTTTCGAGCCGACCAACCACGCACGGCGGTGCTGGCAAGGAAATGCAGCTGCACCGCCGCCTCCTGCTCCCTTTTTTCCGGCCCCAGATCATTACGAGATGCCTCATCATCGCCATCGCCATCACCATCATCATCATCATCATCAGCATCGGCATCAGCATCCTGGCAACGCACAAATCACGCAGGCAGGTGGGTGGCTGGGCGGCTGAAGGGCAGTTGCTTGCTGCACGTGCTGGGGCTCCAGGAACAGCTGCTGCTACTGCTACTGCTGTGGATACTGCAGCCCCCTCCCCCCAACGGATGGCCATGTAAATTTCCGAGGCCTGGTCAAGTAAATAAAATGCAGCCGAGAGGGGGTGGGGGTGCTGTGTGTCTGGTGGTGAGGAAGCAAAGGACTTCTAAAAATAAGCCGAAAAGAGACAACACAACCAAAAAAGAAGCAACCGCCTCAGTCTAGCTGCTTGCAGATGCGCTTGTGTGTGTGTGTGTGTGTGTGTGAGAGTCCTGGAGTGCAATTGCCTTGCAGCGTTGCATCCTTTCGGCTGCACTCGCCACTCTCGTTGCGCAGCCCTCGCTCTCTCTTTCTTACCCACTCTCGCTCTCTCTCCCTCTCGTCCTCTCTCTCTCTCACTCACTCTGTCTTTCTCTCTGGCTCTTTGGAGTTTTCCTTTTTTCCCATCTAAACTGTGGCAAGTTGGCGTCGACAGCGATGCCGACGCCGACTTCGCTGCCATCTGCTATTTACTAGTGCAGTCGCTGGTAAATGAAGCAGCCACCCAGCAACAACCCACCGCCCAACCCACCCAAAAGCACCCAAAATCCTGCCCAACCAGCCACCCACTGCCCCTTTGGCTGCTGCTATCTTCTAGTTGGCAATTGCATTGCCTGCAATGCACTTCTCCTGCTGGGGAAGCGGGGAAGGCCAGTGCGGTGCATTGCGCATGTCCTTGTTTACATTATGTGCATGGCTCCAAAACTTCGCGTCTTGCACTCGTGTGTGTTTCCATTTGTGTTTGTGTTCGTCTGTGTGTGTGTGTGTGTGTGTGTGTGTGTGTGTGCGTGTGTGAGGATGTAGAAAAGCAAAAAGTCTACAACTACAACTAAACCTGCTGCTGCTGCTGCTGCTGCTGCTGGGGAGAGCCGCATGCACACCAGCAACACGATGCTGTTGCATGTTGCTGCTGCAGCTGAACGCCGTCACCCGACGACAGGACACGAAGTCCTTGGGAATAAGAGCCGAACTCAGTCGCGGAGAAAGCCTTCTGCGATCTTTAGACCCACTGAACCAAGGAACTCAAAGGAGACATTTCTTCTTAAATAATTACTTGTAGTACAAAAAAATGGTCATCTTGGCGCTTTGAACAAAAAGTCTTTTAGCTAAATTACTAAAATTGTACTCCCTTGCATTCTTTCCTAATTCTGATCTTAGCCATGAGGCCGAGATATTAAACATAAACAAATATATATCAATTTTATGTTTTCAAATTTGTCAATCGCTAAAAGAGGTGCTTAAGAATGGTATTGCTTCAAATTTGTTTAGAAGTTAAGTTTTCATTTTATTGTTATAAACTAACTTTATAAATAAAAACATAAATAAAAACGAAAAACATTGGAATAAGATTATTAAAAAGTAATATTCAAAGAATCTCATATTTTTACAATCATCTTATATATTCAATATATGTCTTTAATTTCGTTCTGCTCCAAAAATGGTAATATAAACAATAATATAATTTTAAGTGCCCAAGGTATTCCTTATGATCACTTAATTTAAAATTAAGTTGCAAAGCTGCTTTTCTATTTAGATATTTTTCATAATCAGAACACATATGAAATACCTCGATCTTAAAATATAGGCTTCAAAGTCATTTATTTACCTAATTTCTCTATTTAAATTCTACATTTCTGAAATGACGAATAAGCCCCAATTTGTTAATCATTGAAGTAATCATTGAGTGAAGCAGAAAAAGTTTTAAAATTATGTTTGAATGTTAAATTGGTTAGTGATCTCTACTTACCCTCAAATAAAAGTACATCGAAAAAATATCACATCACAACAATTTTTGATATTCCGTTTGCATTTAATGTTCTCTCTAAACTTTGATTAATTTTCTCACTAAGTTCCGTTTTTTTTGTATTCTTTTTTTAATTTTTTTTAATTTACTTTTATTTTTTTGATAAATTATTATAAGAAAATTTTGCACTTGTAAAATTTAGCGTGTAATTTTTGTTGCATTCATAGACTTTTTGGTTGTTTAAAAATTTTCAGGTAATTTCGTAGTTTTCGATTTCGAGTGTTGACTTCTGCTCTTCTTCTCCTTCTTTTTGACTTCCCGGGCGGGGGAATGTTTTCCAAAATATTTTCTTGCCGAAATGCACAATACAAAAGGTGAATTAACTAAGGATCTACGTCTGAATTTGTAGAAACTGAGAGTGTGTCGGGACGATGACGAACCTTTGGCCGAGACTTGAAGACGGAACGGGCCAGACGATATCGAAATCAAATTCAGACGCTTTAAATTTGGCTCAAATCGGAATCGGTGCGGAACTGAAACTGGAGTTACTCAATCGTTTTAGCTATTTATTTTAGTTTTCGTATTTCTGCTGACGTTTCGGACTGACTGGTGTTGCCTGCTTATTTGGTTGCTTCTTGGCTTTGACTTGCTTTGTTGTGGCTAGTTGTAGTTGTTGTTTACGAACGAAATGTTGCGTTTGACTGGCGCTGATTATCAAGTGATTAATATTATCGATATTGGTAAAAATGTAACTTTGTCTATTTTGTTATTTGTTGTTGGCTGGCTGGTTTTGTTAGTTAGTTTTGGGAAATGAAGAAAAAACTGCTCTACATTCTAGTGCCGGCGCTTACATTGTCTTTGGCGCAAGCCGGTTGGGTTTGTTATTGGGTTTTTGGCGGGTATTTGTATACACTCAAGACGGCATGGCCAGCGATGGCTGTTCGAGCCCCAGCCCGAGTCTTAGTTCGAAGGGCTGGCGGGCCAACGGGGCGTATGAGCGCCTGGGCCGCATTGCGTATACGTAGAGTGGGCCAGGCTGGGTGCTGTTGGTGGTACGTACATATGTAGGTGTCTAGTCTTGCACTTCAAGTCATTTTGCACACACTTTCACTTTCACATTCACTTGGCACTTTTTTCGTTCTCGCACCGTTTCTCTGCTTCGATGTCTGTCTTTCCTATTTCTATTTGTTTTTTGTTTTTTGTTTTTATATTTCAGCTGTAGAGTAGAGTTTTTTCTTGGGGTGGCTAAATGCTTCTGCTACTGCCTCTGGGTTTGATTTATGCAGATGCGAAGAAGTCTGCGAGAAGTGGCGACCTGCCTGCCGACTGCCTGCCTGCCTGCCTTGCACTGCCTACTGATGTGCCTTGCCTGCTGTCTGCTGCCTGCTGCTGCCTGATCCTGGCAGCACGGCTCAGTTCGATTCAGGACAGGCCAGGACAGGGAGACAGCGAGAACCCGAGGAGCAGAAAAAAGCGCCGCAACTTGTTTCGCGTTTAGCAGTTTTCTGTTGCAATGTCCTGGCAAAAATTGCTAACGATGACGGGCCCCAGAGTCACAGAGCCATAGTCACAGCCAGTGCCGCTGTCGATGTCGATGGCGTCGTCGCTGCAGCGCGTTGATTATGAGGGACGCCAGCCCCTCGGCCGCTGATGCTAGCGCTGATGGAGTAGGATGATGCGGATGTGGATACTTGGATACGTGGATACGGATGAAAGTGGCCGCTGGCCGGGCGCGAAACGCGCAAAAAAATTCCGCGGCTACGTCGCAGCTGCAGCGCCAACCGAATTGTCCTCGTCCTTTTTGGTTTGGCTTTGGCGCAAAAAATTGCTGCGACTGCGACGTCAGCGCTGCTCCTAGCTGCTAGTGTACATATACATGCATACCTCGCACACTACCACACACACCCACTAGAACAGTGGGCGCACATATGCATTGCTGGACAAATCCAAAAACACAGAGAGAAACAGACAGCAACGCGCGCTCAGTCGCGAAAAATCAAAACAAAGCGCGACGACAGCGGCAGCGGCGTCCTCACCAACACATGCCCACTGAGAGAAGGACACGGACAATGCACATACCACACACACACTGGCACACACACTGGCACACACTCTGGCACACACTCTGGCACACACTGGCATGCCGCCCCACACTCTTCACACTTCCAATCAGGAGCAAAACGCATTTTGCTGCGCCTAAAAATCAAACAACGCCAAAAAGTATGCAACACCCAAACCCCCAAGCGACTGATGAGTTGGTTTTTGGACTGGGGGGCAGCTGGTGGGATGCTCACTGACTGGGTGGCGAAATACTGCAGCTATCGAGCCTAAGTGTACCTAAAACCCAGCCCCTTTCCCGCCAGATGGACCATACCATTCCGCAGATACAGATATATCTGCATGGAGGGAGTGTGGCAGCTGTGGGAGCTGTTGCTCCTGGCTCTGCACTGTTGGTGCCCCATCCGTCCGTCCATCCATCCATACACCCATCCACATGCCCACCAACACACCATGCCCCAACCCAAAGCCGACAGGACCCGCCATGTGGCCATGTTTTGTTTTGATTTCGTGCTTCTCACACACGTCCATATGCGGGGAAAATGCAATTTTTTCGTTTTCATTTGCAGTGGCAAAGCAACAAAATGAAAATCGCAAAAAAAAAAAAGGGAAATCTGAAAGCAAAAAATAAAACAAAACCCTAAGCGAAACGTAAAAGTTTTCTATGTTTTTCTGCGCGTATGCAACACTTTTTCGTATTTTATTTTGCCGCCATTTATGGGTGTTGGTTATTGGCATTGGTATTGGTATATCGTCAGAGTTGGCATTAAAATATCCAGCAAAGAAAATTGCAGCTGGAAAAAATATAGAGCGTCGTCCGCACTCAAACCCGGCCAAAAGGGATCCGACGCAACAAGAGCAACAATAGTAGAACCAGCATAAATTCCCACTAACTCATGCACATGGGGTTTCTGGGAAAGCGCATCAAAAAAGCGGAGAAAAATTGGTGGGCGAGTGCAGCGACGGCCACTGCAATTCTCTATGTACGTGCTCAGAGATATATGTGTCTATACGTACATATATATATATATATACATATATATATATGTATACCAGTGATATATAGACGAGGAGGGACAGATCGGAACTAGGCAGCGCCTGCATTTAATCCTACGCATCGCGCTCGTTACTCATACGCCGCGTATGCCCGGAAATGGCTCGAACGCGGGCATAGGGCTAGGTGGCGCAGTTTAGGCCGGATAGGCACAGCGCCCACAATCCCCACCCAGTACATGAAGTTTACGGCTTTATCGATGGCATTGGCTATTGACTTTGCCGCTGTGCCCGTTCTGCTTTTGCTTTGGGCTCGATATGGTTTTGGCTTGGTCTGGTTGGGCTTGGGCTTGGGCCTGTTGCGATACCAGAGAGAAATTGGGAATGCTGCTCATAAAGAGATTGCCAGATAGCTTATGGATTCATAAGTTGTTATGCACAAATGCAAAGGTGGTGGCGGATGGGTGGTAGGCCCACTGCCACCTGCTGCGGTTGCCACCCTCTGCCCATGGAGCCACCAGTCCTGTCCGGTCATCATTAATTAATGAGCTCGCGAGCCGCAACAGGCACACGGTGACTATGCTCGGAACTCATATTAAAAGTCGAGCAGACCTGGAACTCCTGGGGCATTTCGATTTCAGCCGATTGAATACCGATCTGCATATGCAAGTTACATCAAATTGCATTCATTCCCTTAGTGCATCGAGAAGTAAGCCTTTTAAATCAATCTTAATATTACGTTATTAATCGCGTGATAATCGATATTTGTTGCCTTTGTTATAATCACATATATATGATCTCGAAAAGTATTTCGGTCAGTTTGGGTTCTGTTAAAAAAAACATCTTTTCTGAGCATATCTAATGCAGCAAAACTCGTTTATTTGAACATAAAATATGTACATCCCTCTTTTGAGTGATTACATAAGCCCGGCAACATAAACAATTGTTGTATCAAATTGTTACTATCTGGTTTCTAACCAGACCTCAGCTCCTGCCCCCTGGTAACCCAACTGCGATCTTCATTAAATTCGCATTATGCTGCTGTTCAATTAGTTGAGAGCAATTCGATAGCAAATTAATGGCCGTGCAAAGCTGGTCGTGGCCCGAAAGCATCAATTATGCGCTCGCCTTCCAATGCGAGGAGTGGAGGCTGTGGAGGGGATTCAATCCCCCAAACAGGATAGCCACATAAAGCATTTCTAGTTTGAGCCTTTTGTTGCTGCAGCTGCAGCTGCAGTTGCTGCTGATGGCTGATTTGCATATTCCCCAAAGCGCTGCTGCTGCTGCTGATGCTGATGCTGCTGCTGATGCTGATGCTGATGCCGCAGCAGTTGCAGTTGCATTTGCATGCGCTGGCCTTTGGCTAAAAGCATGGGTCCGTGTCCAGGGCTCTATATATAACGAAAATATCGCCTAAAAGGCTGGCAGGCTGGCAGGCGGGCAGGATGGAAAAAACCCCCGAAAATGACAAAAGCAGCGCGGAAAATTGCGCGAAAAACTAAACAAGCGGGCGCAACAGGAGCAGCAGCAGGAGGCATGCAGAACGGGGGGAGCGGGCTGGCAGGGAGGTCATGCATCGCGACAGCTGCATTTTGGACGACGACAACAAAAGTCCATTCGAATGCCAGGAGATTGCAGCAGTGCAGCAGTGCAGCAGTTGCATCCTTGCCCAAACCCCCCAGAAATGGGCAGCAAGGCAAACAAAACCAAACGAAAAATGTTGCAGCAAATGCAATCAGCGATGTTGGCGAAAGGAAGAGGCGGCCAGCGGAAGGGGGCTGCCGTTTAGTCCTTTGTCCGCACAAGGTCCTGCCAAGTGTCAAGCGGTACAGTTGCCTCCTGTCCGCGCCAAGTGTGAATCACGTGAATCGAGCAAAGGATCTGCATAATTCACGGCACACACGCACACTTTTTTTTAGCATCCCGGCCAGCATCCGATTATCCCCCAAGGAACTGTTGCTGGCCATAAACATATTTTGCTTTTAATTAATCAAGCGGATCCGAGGGCCAGCTCAAAGGACATGCAAACGGATGCCCTACAACCGAACTTTGAACTTTCGATGTGTAATATTTTTAACTGCACTCCCACTGCCAGCAATGGAAATGCATCATCGGATAGGGTGTTTTGGGGCAAAAACAAAATACTAAGCCCGGATGAAACTGATTCACTCGCTATTTGCATCGCCCTCTCGCTCGCTCGCTCTGCCCTCTCTTGCCCTCTCGCTTGCCCTCTCGCTCTGGCATGCATTTGGTGCGTTGTTGCTGCTGTTGTTGCATTAAAAATGCGCGCTTGCGTTTGAAAAACAAAGGGCAAAAAATACAAAAATGCCCCGCCTACCAAAGGGGCGGCTGTGTGTGTGTGTGTGGGTGTGGGTGTGTGAGTTGGTGGGCACTGACGACTGGCGTCTGTCAGCTATCGTTGCAATGGCAAAAATTCAATGCAACTGCGACAGTCGCCGAAGCCGCTGTGCTTCCTTTGCGACCACCGCCCCCCCCCCCCTTTTCCACACTCCCCCACCCTGCGTGTCCAGCCCGCGTGCCAACCCTTCTATTTTTCCTTTGGTGCGTTGCTCATACGCCCCGTTCAACGTTCAACAAAATGCACTTTTCGCGACAGCAGCAGCATCGGCCTCAAATGCTACATTTCGTAGGAAATGGGGGGAGTTGAGTGGGGGGAGTGGACGGGCTGGGGGAGATGGGAGATTTTAACGGACAGGCAACATGGCGGGGTTTTTACGCTGCAGCTGCTTTGTCAATCCGCGGACTTGTCCATATATATCAATTTGTTGTCCCTGCATTGTTGTTTTTGTAGTTGTTGTTGTTGTTGTTGTTGTTGTTATTGTTGTTATTGTTGTTGTTACTGCTGTTGTCTATGTGACGGAGGCAGTTGCTTTTAGCCGCAATTTGCAAGCGAACTTCGTTTCCGTTACATACCACTCAACCCACTCAACCCACTCAACCCACTCAACCCACTGTACCAACTGCACCCAGCCAGCCCACTGAAACCACCCCACGCTGATTGACGAATAATTGGTATTGACTATGCTCTACTTAACCGATTTAAGGCGAGTGCTGCCTCCTTTTCTTTGCCGATTTCAGCCATGTAGACTTAATAACGACATTAGCGGAACAGACTTCATATCAATTAAGCTCGCGAGGCGCCTTTGTCGTGCCGTAATTAACAACCAGGTCCTGGAAGGAGCAGCGTGACGACGTCATCTTCGAGGGCTCTAAACTAGGCACAGACCACAGCGACGACAACGAAGGACAAACATGCAAATAGTTAAGTTGCTCAACCGCCGTTAAGGATAAGCACACAGGAGTGCCACTCACACAAGCAAACGGGCGCACACACGCATAGGGGAGTATCTCAAGAGACAATGAAACCACGGAGGCAACAACAGCGCCAACATAAACAACACTGTAATTAAAGCCAGGAATTCTAGATCTCATATCCTGTAAAGTATATGTATATTTATATATATGTTCAATATGTTTAATGTTCTAAAATCAAAGGGCTATGTGTTAAGGATTTTTAGATCATTGATTGATATTTCCTAAGTCTGTAAAGTTTCAACGTAGTCAAGCCAAGACTATACGCAGCTGGCATAGTTTCAGCACACCCAGCGAATACCTAGCACCAAAGGCGGTGCTCTGTAATTAAAGTTGAACCGAACAGGACTTAAAGGACATTACACGCCAGCAGGGCGACGTCCTGGCGTCCCAAGCTACATACACTCATTTATTCAACGCCTTCGGGTCGCCAACGAAGCCGTAACATCTTTTGCCGCTATTGCGCTTTTGTGTGGTGCGAAAAAATTCCGCTTGTCATGTGATAAGGATAATGAAATCCTTGCGACTGAAAATGTTTACTTTGCATGGACACACACACACACACACAAATATACACACACAGACACGTGGAGTGGAGCACTATTTACCCGACTGGCCACATGTGGGTAAGCAAAGGTGCGGCCAAAGTTGTCGTCGCCGTCTTCGAAGCCTCTGGGACTGGCCCATTTGGGAGCGAGGAGGCTAGGAGGCGAGGAGGCGGGGAGGAAGTGGCTGGCGAGTCCTGGTTTTAGTGTCAATTTGGTTACAAGTGTCGCCAGCCAGGACACACAGATACACAGCTCGTAACTCGTATCTCCCAAGTCATCCGGGCGCACCCCTCGTGGTATGACTTAGTTTCGGGGTCAAGAAGTGGCGTCATGACTGAACGATTCGCCCACCTGGCGCCCCCGCCCCTCTGCCACAGAAAAACTAATTTCCAACTCTTTCGCATTACTTTAATCTTAAAGGCAATTTCGGAATGCAATTTACACAAAACTTTTGGCCAAAATAACGCAGGCCGAAACAAAGTTGCATGAATTTGCACACATGTCGGCTGAAGAAAGCGGTGCACTGATGGAGTTTTGTTTGGGTAATTGCGTTTCACGTGGCCGGATACATGGATAATGGACAAGTTGCAGGTCGACTAACAACCCCTTGGGCCAAAAACGGTGCAAAGTGCATATTATGCAGGCCGAAACTGCACTTTGCCGCCCAAAAAGGGAGCTCAATCGAAGGCAAAGGTGGTCGAAGTCGGCAAGTCGGCAAGGGTTGTGCAGCAAATTAAAAACTTCCATTGATGGCAAACAAACAAAGCCGGGTGATTCTTGGTCGTAATTTTCCTGATTTGCCACCAAGTGGAGGAGTGTCCAATGGGGGCTAAATACCCGATAGACAATTCGACTACTGCAATTTGCAGCTAACTGCAAGTCTGGTTTCTAAGAGCTCTTATGTTGCTAACCACAAGCTTTAGAAATGTGTAGAAATTAAGTACACAATTCAAGTGATTTACTATACATTTTTAAGTTACAAATAATTATGGTACCAACTGTCTGATATAATGTAATAATGTATATGTAATCAAAAAAAAATCATATTTGTATGATAATTTCCAACGAAAAACAAAAAAGTCAGTAAATTTAAGAAATATATATACATATATATATAAGACTGGGGTTTGACCGGCATTATTTTGCAATTTTAATATGGCGTGATTTTTACAAGCCGGTGAAAGGGGTACAACCAAATGGGAGGTGAGCGGATTCTCGCTCACACAGGACACTAGCAGTAAAAAAAAGGAATCAAGGGAACGCGAACCAATGTGAATGGGATGTGGAGTTGGAGGACGAAAGATAAAGGCTGCAACCTTTCGATGCGAGCATGCAACACATGGTTGCATACACTCTGTCCCATGAGGTGTTTAAGCTGATTTCCCGAGAAAAGTCGCCTTACCACTGAACTCACGACGGGGAACAGGTGGCAAGGACAGCAGCAGCTCAACGAGACTTAAATACAAGAGTGAGCGGAGAAGAGTAGCAAAACATATAACACATGAATGGGCTATAGTCCTACTTGGATTTCAAACATTTCTAGTCGGAACGTTGAAGGGATTTCCATAGTGCTTTAGTGCTAGAATCTAGTAGTCACCTTCTATTTGGAAAGCCCCCGCTCCGATTTGCACTCCGCCATTGGCCTTTTTATATTTTCGACACTTTGCCATTTGGTTATCCCTTTTTTTCGGGCCATTTGGGGCGCTCTCTGCTGACGTTGCAACACCGCAGCAACAGTTTTACTGTTCATTGGCCGCCACACCGCCAAAAATGTGCACAGGGAGCCGGCCAGGACATCCGTGTGGGCTCGTCCTGTTCGTCCTGCTCGTCCTGCTCGTCCTGCTCGTCCTGCCGCTGACCGGCGTTGTTTGGCCTGCTTTTTGTTGTGCTCTCTTTTTTTCGGCTGCCTTCATTTTTTTGTTGGTTTTTTTTTTTTGTTTTTTGCCCACATTTCGTCCTCGTTGATTTCTGCTGTGCGCTGCACGTTCGCGCGCTTTTTCATAATTTTTTTGTTGCGCTTTTTATGCGAATAAAAAATAAATTAAAAAACGATCAAAAATAAATTGCAGCCAGCCGCGTTGGGTGGGTTGTTAATGTGGAAATCAGGCTGTTTGCCACGCCCCCGCCGCCCCAAAATGCAGGCGCTGGCCTTTATCTGTTTGTATGCCATTGATTTTTAATTATGTTGCATACTTTCGGGCGCACGCGATTTTTTCCCTCCTTGTTTTTGGCCTTTTATTTTTTCGGCAATAATTTACACAATGAATGGGCGCCTGCTACAGCAGAAGGGGTGAATTGCATTAAATGGAAATTAAAGAAAACGAGTGACAAAAACGAATGCCCGGCAAGGACGCGGTTGGCCAAAATAATATAAAAAAACAACCCAAACGAAAAAGTGCAGCAGAAAAACCGAAAAAGAGGAGCGCAAACGAAATCGGTAAAAAACGAAATGTGAAACAAATAATTTTCATTATCAACGATTATGGTTTGACCTTGAGTGGCCTTGGGTTACAGCTGTTTGTTGGTGCTGCGCTGCCCGCTGGTTGTTATTATGACATGCAGTGGTAAGTTGTAATGGTGTGAGCGAGCGGAAAAACGAAATAAAAATGCCGGCACAGGTCCTTGTCGCAGTCCAATGACCTGCAGGGTGGGGGAGTGGGTGGTGGGTGGGCCGAAGGACATACTTATATGCGTAAACGCACGTGTGTGAGTATATGCGAATGCCGGTTAATGAACACGCACCCCATTGGAATGGGGTCACGGGCAGAGGTTGTCTGCCAACACCGAACACCGAACACCTCCCACCGCCCACTTTGACCACCTACCGCCCCCTTTGGCAACAATGTCCTGCCTCATTCTCCAAACACACACACACACACACACACACACACACACACACACTCACACTCACACGTACCGGCGAATGTGCGTCCGTATGAGTAGTTTGCGTATTTTATTTTATTTTATTTTGTTTTCGGTTAATTTTAATTGATTACCCAATATGCGAAAATAATTCATTTTTCCACACCGCTTTTTTTCGCCGTTTTCCGTTATTGTTATTATTTTTCCACACGTTTTCACTTTCAATGGGTGCTCTGCTCGTTCTTTTTTTCGGCAACCGCTTTTACGCAATTTCATTCATGATTTCCCCATTAACGGAAAATCGTTGTAAGGTCATTTCATTGACTGGCTGAAGTGTCGAATAACTGGTGCAACTTTCGCCGTCACTCAGCAAGAAAACGGTGCGATGTTAATCTTGAAGACACAATGAGTCTCGAAAACAAAGGGCCCCCAAAATGGGAAACCCCCTTTCCACTATTTTCTCTATTTTCCAACACGTAGCGCAAATTAAGAAACGGCCGAGAAGAACGAACAGGACGATGGCCTGTTGTACCGCGGACTTCCCAATTTGCAGGGTAGGTCATTACAACTATCCAAAGTGTTTATGAATTTATTGCCGTAATACAGTGAAGCATCCTTAAATCAACCTATACAGCTCAAACTCACCCCATATTTATATATTCAACCGCTTCGAAGCCTCACTGTAGTTGAATGTCCTTCGGGCTGTGTTAACGTAATGAGCAGCCTAGGAAAACGCATATTAGGCTTATCGCAGCTCCTGCATCTCACAACCCCCAAAAGGCATTCAAAGGGCTTCGATAAGGCAACCGGTTTTGAAAGGTGTGCTTGCCAGGATGTACATAGTTATTCCCTTCGGTTTTTGGGATTTTAAGTCAACTTTTGTCTCAGTTAACGCGAAGACAATGGCGGCATATGAATACCGAGAATAGTTTCCGGGGGATCTTGTGGGGAGTAGTGCCCGAAAACTTTCGCATTGTCATCGTTAAGATTGAGATCTTTATGAAGGTCGCTGGCATCCCTTTGAGTTATCGAAACTTTGTGGCCATAAACTGTAAAGGACAACCAACATGTAGCCGGCATGTGAGTGTGCAAACGTGAGCTCCCGACAGTTGGCCAAGCCCCAGTTCTTCGACCCACTTGCGAGCCGTAAGCCTCGGGTTTTAATTCGGGTTGCCGCTCGACTTTTCTTGTCGCTCCGGCGGTCTGAATTTATGACACAAGTAATTTGCGTACGGTCAAGCTAGCTGGCGGTTAGAGTCAGTCAGCCACAGTCACAGATACAGATACAGAAACAGATACAGATACAGATACACAGGCACAGATACATTTGCAGGTTGCGAAAGCAGTTAAGTTCCATAACCGCACATGTGTGTCTAATGTCCTGGCATGTGTCTAATTAGTTGTGCGTCTTCTGCTCGCCGAAACGAGGTCAGATCGTATGGGAAGGACGTTTCATGGAATTGAAATTGTCTTGTGCTGGCCATCGCTTAAGGTGCGTCCCGGGTTAATTGAAATGCCCGTAGCAGGGTCTCAATGAGGGATTAATCCGGGCGTGGCCGAGCTTCCCTTGGCTGACCCATTGTCGGAATCAACTAATTGAAAATAATACGCAAAATCTTCACTAAACTTGCTTAGCTTGCTGACCAAAGAATTGTTAGAGAAATGGGCTTAAATGAACTCCCAGATACTTGAAGAAACAATGGACAAGTATACATAAAATTGGACCCTATAAACATAATTTATTAAATTTATCAAGCTTTCTTAAACTTAACGAATCGCATTTGAAGACGCGGCAAATAAAACTCTCGGTGCTGGAGGTTTTAGTCCGGCTGCCTTGTTGACAGAAATTATGCAAATTTAAGGCAATTAAAACACTTGCTAATTGACTTGCAGGCCGCCCAGCCCACGGAATCGCATTGACAAACAGACGAAAGGACTCGCACACATGGACGTGTCGGCAGGACGACAAGGAGCCGCCTCGATAGGAGCGGGGCAGTGGCAGTGGAACTCGAATTGGGACCGTCACACATATAGGATGTGGATGGTGGGTGGAGGAGTCGGTGGCAGAAGGACGGCGACTAATTAAATTAAACAGCGACTGGAGCGGCGGCCATCGAAGTGGACTGGCACGGAGCAGGCGTCGAGTATTAACTTATTTTTCGTGCAATTAACTTTTTAGTGATGACGGACGGAGCGGACCCAACAGCCGGCGTACAAACAGCCAAATAAAAAATCAAACCAAAGAATTCCCATTTCCACGCGCGAACCAGAGGCAGTCGCACAAAGCGAGCGCAAAGTAGCTGAGTCCACCTCCGGCTCCACAGGACACCCTTTGACCCCCAGCCCAGCCAGCCGATTCAACACCCCAATCCCCCGACCCCAGCACATGTGCATCCCATGGCATTCATCCAGCATTATGCTCGGCCAGAGTCCGCAAGTGCATGTGGGCAAAAGTTCCTTTCTGGCGAGAGGTCTTTTTGTTCGGCTTAGCTATTTACACTGACTTCGCATGCAAATGCAAATGCAAATGAATGTGCGGATATAAATATGAATTCATCCTGCTTAGGCAGCCATCAATCATCGCCATCGTCCTGCAACTCGGATGCACCAGAACTTTGTGAACGAGTTCGAGGAGGGAGCCAGCGAGTGCGAGGACGTCAAGATTCGATTGACCCTTCAATTCCACGAAGCGATCTCCTTTGAAATCTGTTTTGAAAAGGGGGGAAACGGGATTGTGCTGGCCAAGTAATTTCAGGAACTGCATTGATATATTTATACCCGTTACTCGTAGAGTAAGGGGGTATACTAGGTTCGATGAAAAAGCCCGTTACAAGGCAGAAGGAAGCGTTTCCGACCATATAGGGTATATATATTCTCGATCACGACCAATAGCCGAGTCGAACTGGCCATGTCCGTCCGTCCGTCTGTCCGTATGAACGCCTCGATCTCAGGAACTACAAAAGGCTGAAGCTCTAAACTCCATAACTCAACTTATCTTAATCGGATTTTGAAGTGGCATACCTCTAAATGTTTCTGGCGCAATTCTGTAAAAATCTGCATTCAAATTTAAAATTTTTTTTTTTTTTAATTTTTTTTGTAATTTTTTTGAAGTTATGGAAATTCATAGAAATTAAGAAATGTCCCAAGGCTGAAGTTCTAAACTCCATAACTCAACTTATCTTAATCGGATTTTGAAGTGGCACACCTCTAAATGTTTCTAGGGCAATTCTCTAAAGATCTGCATTCAAATTCAAAAATGTATTTTTTTTAAAATTTTTTTTTTGTGAATTTTTGATGTTATGGTGTTGTGGAAATTCATAAACATTAAGAAATCTCCCAAGGATAAAGTTATAAACTCCATAACTCAACTTATCTTAATCGGATTTTGAAGTGGCATGCCTCTAAATGTTTCTGGCGCAATTCTCTAAGGATCTGCATTAAAATTTAAAAATGTATTTTTTTTTAATTTTTTTTGTAAATTTTTGATGTTATGGGGAAATTCAACAAATTAAGAAATGTCCCAAGGCTGAAGTTCTAAACTCCATAACTCAACTTATCTTAATCGGATTTTGAAGTGGCACACCTCTAAATGTTTCTGGCGCAATTCTCTAAAAATCTGCATTCAAATTTAAAATTTTTTTTTTTTTAATTTTTTTTGTAATTTTTTTGATGTTATGGAAATTCATAGAAATTAAGAAATGTCCCAAGGCTGAAGTTCTAAACTCCATAACTCAACTTATCTTAATCGGATTTTGAAGTGGCACACCTCTAAATGTTTCTAGGGCAATTCTCTAAAGATCTGCATTCAAATTCAAAAATGTATTTTTTTTTAAATTTTTTTTTTGTGAATTTTTGATGTTATGGTGTTGTGGAAATTCATAAACATTAAGAAATCTCCCAAGGATAAAGTTATAAACTCCATAACTCAACTTATCTTAATCGGATTTTGAAGTGGCATGCCTCTAAATGTTTCTGGCGCAATTCTCTAAGGATCTACATTAAAATTTAAAAATGTATTTTTTTTTAATTTTTTTTTGTAAATTTCTGATGTTATGGGGAAATTCAACAAATTAAGAAATGTCCCAAGGCTGAAGTTCTAAACTCCATAACTCAACTTATCTTAATCGGATTTTGAAGTGGCACACCTCTAAATGTTTCTGGCGCAATTCTCTAAAAATCTGCATTCAAATTTAAAAAATTTTTTTTTTTAATTTTTTTGTAATTTTTTTGATGTTGTGGAAATTCATAAACATTAAGAAATGTCCCAAGGCTGAAGATCTAAACTCCATAACTCAACTAATCTTAATCGGATTTTGAAGTGGCATACCTCTAAATGTTTCTGGCGCAATTCTCTAAAAATCTGCATTCAAATTAAAAAAAAAATTTTTTTTTAATTTTTTTGTAATTTTTTTGATGTTATGGAAATTCATAGAAATTAAGAAATGTCCCAAGGCTGAAGTTCTAAACTCCATAACTCAACTTATCTTAATCGGATTTTGAAGTGGCACACCTCTAAATGTTTCTGGCGCAATTCTTTAAAAATCTGCATTCAAATTTAGAAATTTTTTTTTTTTAATTTTTTTTGTAATTTTTTTGATGTTATGGTGTTGTGGAAATTCATAAACATTAAGAAATGTCCCAAGGCTGAAGATCTAAACTCCATAACTCAACTAATCTTAATCGGATTTTGAAGTGGCATACCTATAAATGTTTCTAGGGCAATTCTCTAAAGATCTGCATTGAAATTTAAAAAAATTTTTTTTTATAATTTTTTTGTAATTTTTTTGATGTTATGGAAATTTATAGAAATTAAGAAATGTCCCAAGGCTGAAGTTCTAAAGTCCATAACTCAATTTATCTTAATCGGATTTTAAAGTGGCTTACCTCTAAATGTTTCTGAAGTAATTCTCTAAAAATCTGCATTCAAATTTAGAAAACTATAAAACCTAGAACGTTGAGATTAAGCATGCAGCTTCCAGAGACATAGAGGCAGCGCAAGCTTTTTTCCAAATGTTTCCACACCCAAGTCACACCACAAGTCGTGTAAAACTCTCACGCCCACACTTTTAAAAAATTTTTAAGGTTGTTTTCATTTCATTACGTTTTCCCCAATGCCGACCGATATTCCAGAACTTGTTGGAATTTCTCGCTTGCACTTCCACTAGCTGAGTAACGGGTATCTGATAGTCGGGGAACTCGACTATAGCATTCTATCTTGTGTAATTTTCATATGTATTTATTCTAGAAGTAGTTAAGAACCTGGTTAATGGTAAGCATAATTTTAATGATTTAATGATATTAGATATTGGAGATTTTTATGTAGTACCAAATCTTTAGATATAATAATACGAATAAAATAATGCCTTTACCAAACTGCAATTAAATAGTATTTATTTCCGTGTGTCTGGCTTTCGGACGTGCAGCTCACATCTACGCAATGGCCTAGGGGTCAAAGGTTGAATGGGCTGGCCAGCCGGTCAGCTAGCCCTAATTAAGATTTTCATTTGCCGCCACTTGGCTGGTATGGCATGGCACTGCTCGTTCTTACAATCCAGCAATAATTTGAAATTAACACATTTTAAAGTCCCTCGGCGACCGAGGTGGATGAATGGAAAAGCGCTGATTTGTGTGGCATGGGTTGGCTCGATAATCATGCGAAAGGAAGCGGAATTGCAGGGTTGGCCGCTGGTCAAGTCGAAGTTTTGAAGTTCAGTTGGTCATTGCAGGCGCTCCGTTTCCGCCGTAAGACAGAGCACAAAGGATGCCCGGATGGCCGTAGTCTCAAGCTCCAGGACTCGACTCTTCGCCAGCGCACATGTAATCAAAGAAAATTAGCGTCACATTGGTGGATGTTCAGATGGCCGGCCAGCCAGATGGATGGATAGATGGTTAGATGGATGGATGGATGGATGGATGGATGGAAGGATGGTCAGTGGGCAAGGGTTGCGATGCTATATTCGTATCCAGCGCAGCATGAGCCTACCCTTGTCAATCTCCGGCTCAAAGTGTGTTTGTACATTGTCTTAAACAGTTTGACTTTCAATTCGCAGCCAAGTTTAATAACAAAGCCCCAAGCAGAAGGCCAGTTTTTAATTACGCAACGAGGGAGTATCTTGCGGATGTCGAGGCTAAGCTGGATCTCGGCTTAAAGGATCTCTCGCTCAGCTGAATCCTCCTACACGCATCTCTGCAATTAACCCCACGCGTCGAAGTGTAAAATATTTATTAATAAATAGGCACACACGCCGCCGACTAATTGTCACAAAGGTGACAGGCGAGATGGAGTTTTTCACGCTGCGAGACGGCCGACAGGATCTGGCCGAGGTCCTGCGTCCTGCCTAAGTTCAAAGTGAGGGCCACATCCACATGCGTGGTCCTCGCTTCGCTACTCTTAACCTTTTCCCCGTTTTTTCCTCCGGTTTTATCTGTTTTGTATTTTTTTTTTCTGCACTCTGCCTGCCTCGAAGTGTTAATGGAAAATCAATAATTACGCATCTTGGAATTATTAATAGGAGGCCAGGCAGCTCGGCATAGACGGTAATCGACCATTGTGTGCGTAATGGCAATTGCCACCAAGGAGGTCCTGTTTTTGCTTTTTTCTTGTTGTTTTTCAGACCCCTGTTCCGGTCAAAGGTATTCCATTCCGCTGACGAGTGTCCGCTTTCATTGGATCTGGTGCGTTGTCTGTAATTGGCAACATAAAAAGCATTTCGTGCAATTGTTTCTGTTTTGAGCCTTTTGATTTTTTTCCATTCGGCATCTTTTGTGCTCCTCCCTTTTTTGAGCGGCGCGCTGCAAAATAATTGCATTGAAACACATTGCCGTGCACAGTAAGAAATACTCGTTTCTAAATAATAACATTGTCAGAAATTTTGAATAATAATAATAGTAAAATATTTAGAAACTTGAGGCATAATCATATTTCATTCCAATGCTAGTTATACTCGGACTAGCCTTATACGCGTTTTAGCTTCAAAGTGGAATCATTGAACCGCAATGCCCGATACATTGCTTGTGATTTATTTTGGCAATATCTCGGGTTCTTTGCCATACTTCAAACATCCGTAAAACTAGCGTGATCCTGAAAGCCATTTTATTTGCCGTGCAACTGATACTTTTGTGCGTGGCTCGCTTTGGTTAGTGCCGCCTGAATGCATCGCTGCATTTGGCATCCCGTCTGCATCTGGCTAATTGACAATTGGCCACCGCCGCACGCACTTAACGCGGCAAAGACTCGCTGCCAAAATCGCAAAATCACAAAATCGCGGCCCAAGAGCTAAGTTCCGAGTGGCCGTCGCGGCCAAAGGCAAATAATTTTAATTAAATGAAAAAGAAATGCGGCGAGGAAAGGCCGGAAAGGCCGGAAAGGCCGAAAAGGCGGGGATGCAGCAGCAGCAGCAGCAGCACTTAAGCGCAGTGGTTTAATCCCACATGCCACTTGGTCGTCAGCGAGCCAAGGGACGCACAAAAATGCACTGCCAGTTAGCCCCCTGACCACACCCCCGTCCACTACACCACCCCCCCTTGGCAATGCAGTCGAGTGTGAGTGTGTGTATGTGAGCGTGCATTTGTATGTGTATGTGGGGCGGTTTGGGGCCATGTCCTTTGTAAGAATTCATTTGCACAGCGAAACTTTTTTCTCCCAATTTCTAACGCCACACACTCAAAGTCGCCAAGGGGGTGGAGTGGGTGGTGTGGGTGGTGGGTGGTGGCTGGCAATGCACTGGACAGTCTGGCGGAGCGACGGGGTGCGGGGTGCAAAGCAAACATACACAACTGCCAAAGAGGTAAACTGCACTTAAAGTGCAGCGAGAAAAAATGCCAGTCGCGAGCTGCAGCTGACCAAAAATGCATTCAGCCGCCCCAAGGCGGGAAATTTTCGCATAGGGTGTAGAAGTGGGGGCGTGGCAGTGGCAGCGACGTTTATAGGCAAAAAGATAAAGAGCCAAGTGCCATACGCACTCACACAACCGCACAGTGTTTGCTTTGTGCGCTCATGTGCGCGGCGGCGGAGTTTGGCGAGTTTGCTGCCAAAATGCTGCCGAGTGCAATCCCCTGAAGTTTGGCCAGTTGTTGTTCTTGTTGCCGTCAAGAGCCTGAGCGATTTTGATTGAAAACGCGCTCACACCATCCACGCCATCCAGGCCATCCAGGCCATCCAGCCCATCAGGCTCCGACTCTTTTTTGAAAAGGATGCGTTGGCACTGCCACTGCCACTGCCGCTGCCACTGCCACTGCAAATGCGACTGGCACACGGACTCTGCACTTTTTAGACGACTGCACTTGAGGCAAATAAAAAAGCCAGCAGCTAAATCAACTTGCAATTTGTGCGTTTCGTTGTTGCCGCTGCCGCGGTGCCTGCCCGCCGACAACGTGTCGTATGAGTGATGCACGGATTATTGGCCAACGTCCGTGGTGGCAGCTTCTTCACTTTTCAAGCCACTTCTTGCAATGTTTTATTAAGATTTGATGATAATACCATTGTAAGTCTACTGCCATCTACTCCGCAATATTGTAGTATTTTCTTATCAGTGAAAGATACATAAAGATAACTTAGTACATTTAGAAAAAAAATTAAAAAAATAGTTTATATGGCCAATACTGGCGTTATACATCTTTGTTTTCTTTGTTCTTTTGTTTTCTACGGCTAGTAAACAAATTATATATCCTATTGCCTCGCATCTGCCAAAAAATAAAATCAAGTTCGCCGGGTCAGCAGAAACTTTTACCGATTCTTAGGCTTAAGTTAAATGTCAGTCAGTCACGTAGGGCGAATAAAACGCGAAACACATAAGTCATTAACAGGAAACTTGGAAGACAGACAGCACAATGGGAAGCAAGTATGAAAAAAGTTTAATTGGGCAATTTGCCATCATCTTTGTAATAAAAAATGGACAGCCGAAAATTGTCATTGCCCCCGCGTGAATTTATGAATTTATGTAAGAGGCAACTGTTGTGCGAAGCCGCGAGATTTAAGATTGCCGCTTGTAAGATCGAAAGATGAGCAAATCGACCATCAAAAAGAGGCAATTAACTGGGTCCGCGGATGAGCAATAAATCTGAGTTGTTAAAAAAACATAAGTATAGCCGAGATTGGGGATAAAAACGAGCCAAACACATGCCGCAAACTTTTTGCTTTTCTTTTATTTTTTCGGTGGTTGGTTTTCGCTGCAGGACAATGGGGCAGGGGTCGATCCTTGGGACTCGTTGAGCAGGTCAGGAGCAGCCAAAATGTGGCCACACCAAACATTAAATGTGCCAAAATGCAGCCATGAAAAATCCGCTTATTACATTTTATTTTTTGGCCTTTCCGCCCAACCAGAATCAATTAATGCTGGCAATTTGCGCAGCCGAACGTAACCTCAATTATGTGCGCCAAAGTGGCTTCCATAGTCGTGGATTAATCGCGTAAAACAACAGCAAATTGACTAGCAAAGCCAAAAGGACACAAAAGTCCGTCCATCGGCAGGTGCACTGCGATTGTCCAAAACTCCATCTCGACATTATCCTGCTAGGCAGACAACAGGGATGCGAATTATAACAAAAGCAAACATATTCTCGAGGGTTTGGGGACCTAATCGAAAAAATGTCGAAAGTCAAACACATACACAATGACAAGGTAAATAGCAAGGCAGAGCAAAAAAATATGCATGAAAAGAAAAGGGAAAATTGCAAACAATTTGCCAATGAAAATCAATTGAGCCAGCAAAGGGAACTGGTTTGAATGCATTGATCAATAAAATAGAATTATGATATGTGCGCGTTGCTCGATTTAAAAACATTTTATTTTTAAACGGCTTTCTTTCAGCATTTTGGAACAACATCCTTGATATTTAAATGTCATAAAATGAAAGCATAAAATGTATAACACATTGAAAGAGACAATCTATTCATTCAAAGCTCTATTCACTGGTTACAACGTTTTACAATAGTTGTGAAACATATTTTTTATTACCGGTAATGGGTATAAAAATACCCACTGCATGCTTTTAAATTTCACAAAAAGTATTTATCATCAATTTCCCCGGAAGATAATTTCCCAAAAACTACAATAGCCTTTACTGATTTCCCCTTAGCTAAGCAAATGCAAAGCCACCCTCATTTATTTCACGAAACTCATCTAAGGATAATTTAGCCTTAGAAAAACGCCCCCTATCGCCGGGTGGCTAGAAGCTAGAATTTGAAGCTAAGAGTAATGGCAATCGGATAAGCGAAGAGAAACTAGGTATGCTTTGGATTTAAGAGCTGGCCGAGGGGTGGATGGACACCACACGACAGGTGCTGCCAACTCAGCGCGAAAGGTGGGATCTGGTGGGTTGGGTGCATGGATGGTATAACATCAAATCGGGGCGGAATTCAAGCGGGCGTGGGCAGCTGCGATGCGACCGAACGCCATGGACGACGCGGGTTAAATGGAAGCCATGGCCCAGGATGGCCGCATCATTGTTAGATACATAGATACATAGCTACACGCCGGCGAACTGCGCATGTCCTTGCAATGGGAATCAGCAGCGGAATGAAAGTGCAGCTGCCGTCGGCAGAGCAATTTCTCGCCATAATCATAAATTGCTAAATTTGGGTAATGGGCAGCAGGATGCACTCGATGGACAGCAGACAAAAGCTGCACCCACAGACGGATTCGATCGGTAATTAATCATTTTTATGGATTATTTATGGATTCGCCTGGCTGCCACTAATTACCATTTAAGCATATCTGCGAAAAGTTCAAGCACCCCAAATAAGACGAAATAATCTGGTCACACGCCAAATGTCCTCAAAACGGCTCTAATAGAGTCCCGTTCTGGACACAATTCGTAGGTAATGAAAACCTCAAAAAAAGAGGAAAGGAAAAGTAGGAAAATGCCTAAGCAAAGACATAAAAAACGCACCAAACCTGACTAGACTAAGACCAGACGCCACCCTTCATCTTCTTGGCTTCTGCTTTGCACTATTTTTTGTTGACTTGCCTGTTTTTTGATCCATCGCCTCACTGCTTGTCTGGTTTGGCGGGCTTGGCTCCTTTTCGTCCTTTCGAAGCATCCTTTCCCTTCGGCCTTTCCTTTCTTGAGTTCATTCGACCGTCTGAGGCAATATTTGCGGTGCACACATTACGCCGAGAAAAGGGTTAATCCACGCAGAACAAAACGGGTTGGAGATAGAGTGGAAGCATTTTCCCAGAAACATGAAGTTCTGGGTCTTAGTTTTCAAGAGATCTTCGGAGGAGGGGGATACATTAAGTAACAGAGCACAACGGTATTTTAATCAGTCAACTATTGCAGTTTGTATGAGTATAAGCGATCTTGCCTACTGGTTTTATTTCTTCAAGAAAAGTTTGGGCAATCTTGTAAACTTAAAATCAATTACAGGCATTTACATAGAAATCTGTAGCTCTTGAAGAAATCATTAAGAACTTTTCATAGTTCTTTTGTTACGCTACTACTACAACTTCTTATTGCCTACTATTACCCTTTATATAAATATAATTAAACTTTAAAGTGCGTTTTACGCATCTTTCTAAATCGCCAGACGGGATGCCTCTCTCCATCGAAGTTAATAACTCATTTCTAGGGCGGAGGTTTGGCCAAGACACACGAAGCCCTTGACTAATTCAATAACTCATTCCCCCAACTCAAAATTATCCAGACAAATATTTGTAACTAGCAGTAAAATGCAAATTAAATTCAGCCGGCCGTTCATTGTCCTCCTGCTCCGATGCAAACTCCAATCTAATATGGCGTCTTTGGTGTGGCCAAAAAGTCGCAACTTTCTCGGGGATGGGCAGCAATAGGGATTGGGATTGGGTTTGGGATTGGGTTTGGCATTGGGATGGGGTGAAATGGGCAAAGGACGAATGTTTGGAGGGGGCGGGCCCGCATGCTGACTTGGGATAGTTGTGACTTCCGTCTGCGCAGGCATCGCAGGACGAAGGACCAATGCTGGCTTGGCTTCTGCCGAAATGGGGTGGCAATAAAACTTACTTTCCCGGATCCTTGGGCAAATTGAATTCGTTTTGGGCACAGGAAATTGAATAGTTTCAGATGCCGGTTGGCAAATAATTCGCAGTCAACTTTTCAATTTTCTCGCTTATGTTGATTTGTCGGGGAACCATTGTTGGCATAGCTCAAACTTCGAGCTGCTTTTGTCCGTCAAAGTAATTAGGAAAGCGGTCCTCAGTCCGGAGTACTTGACCATTGGCGAACTCCAACTCCAACTTGTGTGTGTTCATTATGTGAACATGCAGCTTATTTGATTTCTGCATGCAAATTAGTCGACTAAGGACATTTGCTGAATAAATTTAAGGCAGGGCATGAGTTTTGCCCAGAAGAAGCCGAAAAACTGAAAGCTATTTACAAAACCGGGCAAAACAAAGTACCCCAGTACCTCAGCGCAAAGAGCTGGACCGATGGCGCCCTCGAGTCCTTTAAGCAAAGCGTGTAAAACGAGCGCATGTCCTTAAATAAACGCAACGCGGCGAAGGAGCAGGGCGGAGGAGCTCTGGACCAGGATGGCGCCGTGGCGCAGATTATAATTTCAAAAGAGACGAGCGGACAGGACAGAAACGGTTGAGTTGAGCTCCGTTCGCTTAGGGGGAATGGACAGCCACTGTGGAGCGGGACGATGGACGAAGGACGAAGGACGCAGGACCTTCATTATGAAAGTTGCTGTTTTCATTATTTTCCTCGACGCGGCGGTGAGCATGTGGATGCCAGGACGCGAGGATGTCAGGAGGCCAGCACCCACCACAACAACAACTAATCTACATTTAAAACGCGGCTGCTGGCTCAGAAAGCGGGCGGGGTCTTACACAGAGAAAAATTATGCTTTCTTTGAGCCAAGCAAATATGGTATTATATCTACATTTCAAAGAAAATGTTCAAAACAAGTCAAATAAATGATCTTTTTAGATTACAGCTGAAATTGTTACTGATAAGTTAGTAAAAAGACTGCTCATAAATAAATTCAGCTCTTTCTGAATATTCCTCCGTTCTTCTGATTTAAGAAAAGGGTATTGGCCTTGGTGCCCTCAGTTTTCTTGCAGTGTACTAGCTGCGAGGACAACGAATTTTTAGAGCGGGCGAAGGGCTTACCGTTAGCATGTTTTATTTTTGCACCCTGAAGGCATTTGCCGAAAGGATTCATCTTACGACATTAGTGACCTCGGCAACTGCGCACAAACATGCGGCAGCGGAAGGATAATCAGCCAAAGGAGCAGGGGCTGCAGTGGCTTGTGTCCTGGGCAGGTGGATGGAGACTTGTGCTTTGTTGTGCTCTCGTAGTGCAAATATAAGTTTAGCCATAATGGCTGCCAGCGGCAGCAGCATCATGAAATAGGGATGTGTTGGATGGGGGTCAGCACTTGCCGTGTACCTTGGGGTACAATCTGCCACAAATACTAGCTGGCAACCACCAGGGCTTTCCTCCCGCCGCTCTCCCCCTCCTATCTCCAATCTCCAATTTCCCATTTCCCATTTCCCACCGCCCTTGTGGGGTGTCAAAGTTGCGGGCATCTTCTACTGACTGCGTCACGTAGCCGGGCTTCCGATGCCGTAGACTCCTCATTTATTTTACTTAATTGTCAAGTCGGAATTGTGAAAGGGTTGTCAGCACACTTGCCACCCCCAGGACGCCCCCCATTCAGCCTTACTTAAGTTGAAATTTTCGTTTTCGCTACGCTTCTGCTTCACTGCTCTTTTGCTGGAGTTTTTCAATGGAAAGGCGCTTGAACAGGAAGTACAGGAAGTACGAGAATAAGTACTTTAAATGCTCGCTTAAACGAACGGGGGCATTTCCTCCGTTAGATACTTAAATTTCTTCATCAATTTGGGCATCCTTTGTGGCGCATTCCATGCCATTTCATTTCATTTTCGAAAAACCACTCTGCGAAAGTTTGCCAACCAAAATCAGTGCACTCTCCCACTTCTGGTAGCTAGTAGCAACTGTGTTTTTGGCCCAAAAAGTGCCGCTGCCCGGCACAATCCACCAAAATCCACCCAGCACCAGCCCAAACACCACTGTACCCACTGCACCCACTGTACCCACCAACCCACAGCCACCGCGAACTACCATGCGAACCACTATCTGAGTGGAGCCAACGCCAATCTGAACGGCCAGCAACATAGGGAGACAGACAAAGTTTTGGAACAGCTGCCCGATGTACAATATAAATGTGGTTTTCATATTTTTGTGGTTCACTTCAGAGCAGACTGGCCCGAACTGAACTGGCTCCTACAACGTGCATAATGAAAGCCATTCATAAAACTTTAGCTAAATACGAACATTCATTATAAAATAATTTCGCCGAAATATGTACGTGAAATCGGGCACCAGGATGTGGGAGTAGATGTGGGGCAACCAACTGCAGGGGGCAACATTGGCAAAACTCTGGTTTGTGGCATACAATTTACATGCAGAGTGAAAAAGTTATGCACCGAACTAAAAGATAATAACCAATCCATGGTCTGTGTGCCGTGCTGCTTCATTAAACTTCTGTTTGTATTTCGAGCGGTTTCGCTGCCAAAAAGGACACCATTTCCTTGGCCCTGGCCGGAATTTTGGCTGGCCATATTGCATTTGGAGCAGGAAGAGTGCAGACCAAGGTTTCTGGAAAGTATTTCAACTGAAAATAATTCAGAAAGTCATGCAAATTTATTCTATCTGCAGAAATGTATTGACTAGGTATGAAACTAAAGAACTATGTACCTTAGGAAAACTTATCTGCTTTTAGAGTTCTTTAATCTTTTTAAAGGTTGGACACAAAATAACTAGAAAGGCAAACAAAATGATATAAAAAGAGAAGAAAGCATCTACCAGCACTCCCATAGTTTAGAATAAATGCCACATTTGCATAGCATTATTTCAAGGAACAATCTCCATAAATCTTTGGGCCCCGAGAGACTAGGAGAGAGTGATGGGTTTTGGCCAGATCCTGGCGATATTCCTGACTCACCCTGACCTTAGCAGCACTACGTGACTGGCCGTAATGAACAGCTTCCTTTTGCCGTCTCTAATCCATTACTAAATTAAACATAACACTAAATATAAATAAATAGCTAGACAGCGTGACAGCAAACAGACCGAGTGGTAGTGAAAGTGCTCAGGACTCGAGGTCCTGGTGCAGGGGGTGCTGGGGGTGCTGGTGCGGGTACTTTTGAAAAGGAGACTCCCCAGCTGCTGGAGACAGCTAAGAACCCTTTCTAATTTGCCTAAAACACAAACAGTCCGGAGTCGGTCCTTGGAACTTCTGTCTCTCGAACAATAAATCATCAGGACCTCAGTCCCCATGGCGGATGGATGGGAGACCTTTAATTATATGCGTTGCGTAGGCTCAAGTGTGTTTTGAAACTAAATCTGCCACCCGGGCCAACATCATTGGCGCCCAAAACAATTAAACCCTTTTCCGTACCGTTTTACTTGGCTAACCCCTTTGTTTCGTCCTGCCCCGCTTCATTTGGTGGCGATTCCTTGATGGCCTGCCATTTTTATGCGGCCAGGGTCAGGGCATTTGCATTCAAAGTAAGCTTAAACAATTAATGACATTAAGAAGTTGGGTCCTTGGGGCTCGGAAATGGCCTCGCCTGAGCTGGTCTGCCATTTCATTGCCGGATCAAATTGCTAAACCAACGAGCGCAAAGGACGAGGGAGTTGCGCGTTTCTTATTAATGCTCTTTGTTTAACGTGGCTTGTGTTAACCCCTTGACAACGCCCAGATCGATGTCGAACGGAAATTTCCTCTAAATATTTCAATTTTAAAGGCGTAGCAGAGTGACTGTGTGTGTGTGTGCAGTCACACACACAGCGAAAATCCCTGCTCATACAACGTTCTAAAATGCACTAATTGCAAACAAATTTTCTAGTAAATTACCTTTTTGCCAAACTGCAGCCAGAGCGCCGAAAGGATGTGGACTGGCTTCCACCGCAGAATATATATTTTTAGAATTTTAATAACAGAGAAACACAGGAACACAGGAACACGCGAACCAAGCTGGAGGCCAAATGGAAATGGAGTCGGTCGGGAAACTAAATCTTCTCCGCAAAATAGGGATTGTGGAAGAAGAAAAGGTTGGGCGGGAGGGAGGCTGCTCATATTAGTCCCAGAAACATTTTCATAATTATTATTTTTGAAAGCGTAAACTAAAACTTTCCTCTTAACGGTGGGCTGAGCTCCTCACGACCCCAGTGCACCCATCCTGTGGGCAAAGTTGATCCTTGGAGCTAGGGCACAGCAATTTGGAGAAACTATTTCGTTGGGAAAGGCAGTTTCTGTTTGTAAGATAAATGCTTGAATGCAGAGCTATAAATTCCAGAAATATTTAGACGTACGATGGAGTTTCAAGTGTCCTGTCCCAGCGGGAATAAATACAGATAAATATATTAATAAGCACACAATACTTGTTGTTAAGTTAAATACGATATTTTCTATTATAATGACGTAAAAATCCTCAAATGTTACTGTTTTATGTGCTTCCATACAGAAAAGAATTGTATTCTTTTGATATGTAACTTTGTAGCTTTAACCCTAAATAAATACGAATTCAACCCTACTCCAGGACGGGTCCCATTTTGGAATCTGGAGATCGGAGGGCGCACGCGTGCTGGTCACACTTAAGGGATGATGCCTGTCCCGGACGCAGATAACCCATCCCATTTCGGGGTGGAGATCAATTAACCCTTGACTCCTGACTCTTGAGGTGGTGTCCCGTTCAGGAATACAGCACCCCAATTAGCCGTAATGGCGAATAATCTCCAAGTGCTCAGCGCTTATCACAACACTGAGGATCACTGGATATTTTCCGTTGTCCTTGGTGTCTGGACTGCTACCTCTGAAAGCTGGGGAAACCCGTTTGGCAGGCTCTTTAGTTCCCAGGCAAAAAGCATACCCCACTCCCCATGCAGGCACCCTTGTCAAGGTTATTAACCGAAATTGTTTTGGGAAAAGGCTGAAAGGGTGAACCGGGTGAAAAAGGTGAGGCGCTGCTCGATGGTCGCGAAACCAGTTTGAAGACAACGCGAAGATCTTCCGTCATCAATTGTTGGTCGAACAAAAGAAAAACTCCGGCTGAAAAATGAATATTTTCACCCAAATCCGTAGACTGAAACGGGTTCTGGTCCTAAGAGGATCCTTTTTGGGTCCGTGCTTTTTGGCCAGCCTCCGCGCAGATCAGTTGGCATTTGGCAGCGAACGCGATGTGATCGAAGCGGAACTGAACTTTAGCCGTCTTAGCCTGGTGAGTCTCAGTCGGAAAATTGGGGATTCCCCTCGAGTATAAAGAACTATCCAATTTAATGGGGAAAACGGCGAGCGGAAGTCGCTTAAAGGACACACTTTCGACAGACCGCAGGAGAAAGGACATGAGAATGGAGAGTGCGAGAAAAGGGTTACAAGGTTACTCAAACGTCCTTCGCCTTCGCCTAAAAAAAACCCAAGCTAGTCCAGACCATACCAACCCAGACCAGAACAGAGCAAAACAAAACACGAAACGCAGCAGCATAGAAAAAATTGTTGCCGCTTTCCTTTTCCTTCCTGGCGCGTCCACATATCGCATATTTTTTGCCGCCTCTCCTTTTCGGCACCCGCTTTCACTCCTTTCTCCCCTTTCACCGCCATCCGTGTCGTAAATTTCGCAAAAAATATATTTTCTAACAGCCAAAACAAACAAATGGCTGCATGCAAAAAATACAAATCCCGACCCCCGCACAAAAGTCGCGCGAAAAAATCAGCAAAATTCAACAGGACATGTGTGAGTGTGTGTGTGTGTTTTAGTATGGGTGAGAGGATATAGAAAAAATATATTATAAATGTGAATAAGCTGAGCGACTACTCTGTGGGCGCTGTGTTCATTTTTTATTGTAATATGGTTTTTTTTTTACACAGTCCTCGTTGTGGGTCTGACTTTCCGCCGGTCGCTTTATATTTGTTTGATTAGAATCCTGGGGTCGATTACCGGCAGGAGTTTTAATTTGTTATTAATTGATGCCGATCCGATTTGTTTCCAATGCGGTTGACTCCATTTGCCCTCGATTGTTTTTCGATTCTAGTCGGAGGATAAAGAAAGGCCTGTGAAACGAAATTAGATGGGCACAAAAAGTCCATTGATCTGAAAGGATTAGACCTTCATGACATTTTTATTTAAAGGGGAATTCCAATTAGGTATGGCTTTGATTTTAAGCAGAGTTGGTTGCAAGAAGGATCTTAATTTCTTTTTTTATACTTGGAAAACCTTAATCGTGTTGAACTTAGATACCAAGTTTTTCCAAAAGACCGGATAAGACAATATTTCGGTATTCATTTTTTCGGAAACTATAACTTTTTAATATAAATGTTATTCTAATTACTAACAGGATTAAAAAATGACCTGTAAACGTATCTTTTTAACATGCTTTCTCACTGAAAACATTCTGCTTTTCGTAGTAAAGTAATTGATAGTGCATTTAGTACCTCTACTCTAGCATTAATTTCAATGACAACTGCACAGTCTGTAGACCCTAATTGAATAGCATTCTATACGAAACACGCATTAAGTTTCCACTCCCTAATTGAAAGCCCTATCAATCTGAAACGTCTGTTGCAAGTTTATAAGATAAAATGTCTTAACGACACATTCAATTACTCCAAAATGTTTTCACATCATCGTTTGCTGATTGAAAATTATAGCTCCCAAATATTTTTGCCTGCGAACTGCTGGAGCAGGAAGGCCAAGATCTAGGTGGGCGGAGGAGTCTATTTCCTGAGCTCGAGGACCCCAAGAGGAGCTTCAGTTGCAAGCCCATTTTCCAAGAAGGGTTGGGTATCCAAGGTGGGGGAAGGTTGAGAAAAAGTAAGCAGCACAAAACTGCAGCAGGCACCCGATTGGCTTTGGCCACGCACACAAAATGTGCATATAGAGTGCAACTTTTAGCACCAACCGAATGCAGTTTCGCACACACACACACACACACACACACAGACACACATAGCATGGCAGCCTGCATGTATGCATGCATGTATGTACATAGAGAAAAAAGAGTGGCAAGTGAATATTTGTTGTACATGGGCAGCCGAAGCGAAGGGAAATCAAAAACACAGAAACAGGGGCGAAAAATAAAACTCAAATAAAAACAGTGCAAAAATGCCAAAAACTGTCGTAGAAAAATGCACTTTTTCTGGGTGTGGCAAAATGGAAAAGTAGCAGCGACGTTGACGCAGGCAGAGGTGCATTAGAGCCGAGGAGTTTTGGAGCTGCAGCTCCATGTTGCCAGCCTAAAATGGCAACATGCACTTTTACACACACCCAAACACTCGTACACTCGCACACCCGCACACCACCCATACCACCCCCAGTTTACCACCCCTGCAGTTTTTTGCCACGCGCATTTTTAGTTGGTGCAGGCGGAATGCATTTTTACTCCCTTTTTGCAGCAGTATATAAGGATATGCGTCTGTGTCGGTGCGTATCCCTATTTGGTATCCTAAAAAAGTACACAAAATTTTGGTGCGCCGGCAGAGCCGTCGGCAGCGACGTCGGCCGCACAAACACGCCCATGTTTTATGTACAGGATGCGGGCTGTGAAGGGGGTCAAAGGGGGTGTGAGAGCCCTTTACATGCGCAGCCTCACTATGTATGCGTATGTGTGGGCCGTGCAAAAAGGAGCAAAAAAGCGAGAGGCAAAACACTAAAACTAATGCGCAAGAAAGAGAAACAGACATTAGAAAAACGCTGCGCATTGGTGTTGGTGAGCGAGCCGAACTGCCATCGTTGCGCAGCGAGAGAGCGAGCGAGAGAGCGTCGGCCACCGAACAAGAGAGAGCGGCAGCAACAGGACGAAGGACGACGTGGGTGTTTCAGAGGAAGTGGGATGCTAATGGGCCTGCCAATCGATCCGAAACAAGGATTTTCCGCAGATCGCAGGACTTTAACTTAAGAAAGCGTTTTTCTTATGAAAGCATCCTTTCCCTTGGCGTCCTTTTCTATATACCCAAGCAAAAAACAGACTGCTGAACCGGAATCGAGTGCTTAAAATTAGCCACACACACACACACACAAATATGCCAAAAACGCTCTTCTTTTACACTCACATTTTTCCACGTCCATGTGGATGTGCATGTGTGTATGTGTTGGTATTAGCATATGTATGTGTAGAAGCACACAGGCGCAGGGATATAATTTAAACGGCTTATACCTCCTTTTTCACTTGCCAGGCAGGATGCGTGTATTTGGTCTTGGTTTCATGTTGGGCGTCCTTAGAAGTTAATGGTGCGTATGCTTGATTGAGTTGGGAGTTCAACACGTTAAGAGTAAGAAACAGGGGAGTGAATTTGGAAATGGTACTGTTAATTGTGGTAAACATATTTACAGATCAAAAGTTCTATGAACGTACATATATCAAATCATAATAATAAGTTTTGTTTCAATAAGCAAGAAGCTAAACATTTGGTTATTTAATTTCTCCTTTTAAAGGGAGTTTTCTTATGCCGAAGATAAGCTATAAAATGATTTTACGGCAATATATTTACTTCGATACATTATACTCATTCAAAGTCCTTGGTCGAATTTCATTACCATGTTCATGCGCAGAATAAAAAGACTTCATTAACATGGCCCACAAATAAAAGTCTTCATATGAACAGGTTTTTTAAAACTACATCAAGCGAGGTTTTTCATCTCACGATGATCTATAGACCCAGCTATATCCATGGCACAAGAGCTTGCAATTTAATTTCAAATAAATTAAAGCCTATTCACATGGCCAGATTAAGAGCGAACCCAATCGCACAAAACCTCAACACAGGCTGGCCAAAATGACCGGCATTGTTTTTGCCTCGGCAACTCGACCGCGGCTCCATAATAAACGTAACTATAATACAAAATAAACACATAACCGAAACAATCTAAATATGGCGAGAATTTATGTATTGATTTTCATTAATAATATTCGGCCGTTGCCGTTGCCGTTGCCGTTGCCGCTGCCGCTGCTTTCGTTGTTGCAAGGACTCGCAATATCCTCTATCGCTGCTCTAGTCCTGGCCATGGCATTTTTCCAATTTGGTCTCCGCTGGACGCCGGCAAATTGAAAATTTTCCAAAAACAAAACACAACAAAGCAGCTGGCGTTGGAGTTGCAGCGGGAGTTGGGGCGAGGCGATGGGGGCAGTCGGGCAAGTGCATCATTTTTCATCAAAAACTTTTGGGGACGAAATGGGCAAACAAACGAAAACCAAACCAAACCATTTCGACCATGGATGGCCGGAGGCCAGCATCGGCTGCAGCTGCAATGGCAGTAGCTCTGGGTTATGCATCATAACTATATGTGGCAGGGGCTCGACTAGGCTGCATAAATCTATGGATTGCATGGAGGAGGTTTATGCACCCGCCTCCTGCTCCTGCCCGTGCTCCTGCTCCTGCTCCTGCTCCTGCTCCTGCTCCTGCCCTTGCTCCTGCTCCTACTCCACCTCCTGCTGATTTCGATGCTGCTCCTGATGCCGCTCCTGATGCACCTTTGATATGCAATTTATGCATGTCATCTCCGCTGCGTCTGCGTCCATTGTCCTCCGGAGTTTTGGGCGAATATGTGCGGGCGGCGGGCTGCGGACGATGGAGGAGTCACCTAAACACAACACCCACGCACCAAAATCCTTTTTTGCTGCCAATTTATAGGCCTCCACCCAGTGCAATGTTATTTTTGGGTGTATGCCTGTGTGTGTGGGTGTCTGCGTGTGTATGCCTGTGTGTGTGTGTGTGTGTATGCGTGTGTGTGCATTGCGTTTTTCCGGCTTTCCTATTTGCATTGTCGACCAGGCGATGGGAAAGCCTGCAATGTTTGCCCTTTGGTTTTACAGTGGCTCACAGGCAGCGAGTCCTCCCTCACAGCCCGGGCCAGAAATCATGTTTTTGCCAAAATGCATTTTCATACGCCACGTAAGCCGGGCTCCATGTACGGCAATGCATGCATGCGGGTCCACATCACATAAAAGCCACCTCCCAAGCTCCCAACCTCCCAACCACCCAACCACCCAACCATCTATGTACTCGGTGCAATGCACTCCTATCTAATCAATGTTTGGGGCGACACTGCTGGTTTCTGTTGCATGCTGCACATTTTTGCTGTGGCACGTTGCTGATGCGGCAGCTTTAATTTTAATTGATGCATTTTCCGGACCAATCACCCACCCATAAAGCACACTCATAATGCTGCCCATGTAATTGCCAGAGTCCTGCTGCAGACTGTCCAGTTTGGTAATTTATCTAAGCGCTGTCCGACGGCTGATTGATTGCCATTGTTCCAGGGCGGAGGCGTCCCGGGAGCATCATCATGGTATCAGAGTCACTCTTTGATCAAATGCGTATGCATTTCACAAAATCAAATTCTAATGCAACGGCATTGGTTTCCAAAAACATGCATTGCAACTGAAACTGTTACTTGTATATATTTTTTAGATTGCATTAGGTTGAAAAGTTGATCAAGTCTTAACATATACGTGTATGTTTCATATGTTCAAATAGCGCATAACATTGCAATGCTCCATTACGTTTGATAACAATATGGCTTGCACAGAAAAATCAGAAATCATTCATACAGCATTGCACCCGAAATGCAGAAGAGTCCTTGGAGCAGCAGGCACAAATCCGTGCCACAGGATGTACTGCTAACGAACTACGCACGGGATCGGGATCCCATGCAGTCTCACATTTTTTCACAAAGCCCGCCGCGAATGCAGTTTTTGTCCTCCAGCCTGAAACTAATAAAGGCGAATGCCATCGTTGTGGGCGGTGGGCGATGGGCGGTGGGCGATGAGAGATGGGGGTGGCACTGATGGATGAGGGGGTGGGCTTTGGTTGGAGGTGCGCTCAGCTGGGAGCAGTCTTCTTCAATTTATCGATTGCAGGCGCTTTCCCTAGAGCAACTACACACCCACCTCGGCCCAAAAACGGGAAAAAAAAAACAAAAAACGAAACAAAATATTGGGGGAAAGAATTCGCAGAGCTAACTGCAGATGCAGATGCACCAACCAACACCACCATCGCCCACCACCAACCTATGTACAACTGCATTCTTTGCCCACCCTTCGTTGCACCGGCGGCTGAAAGCAAAACAGGACAAAAACAGAGCAAAACGCAAAGAGCAAACAGCGATGGCAGCCATGGCAACAAAACTGAAACATAAGCAATGCAAAGAAAAAACTCAAAATGCATGGCATGGCCACCATTTTGAATAACAAGTGCGCAGGGGTAGCTGCCCCAAACCCCGAGATACACTTTCGCGCCCCATCTGGAAAAGGAAGAAAAGAAAGCCATAGAGAAATGCATTGGGCGAGTGCAGTGGGCAAGGAATAAAAACTGCACTTTTCGGGATGGGAATGGATGTGTGTGTGTGTGTGCAGGATGTGCAGGCCAGCGAAAAGCGACAAAATCAAATGCCGAGAAATAAAATTCCGTGGCCCAACAAAAGCGAAACGAGACAAGTCGAAGGTTTTTGCTCAAACCCCCCCGCATTTCTGGTCACCATGGGGAGTTTTTTTCCTTGCCGCTGTCCTGCGAACAGGATATGCAAGCGGAGGTGTCCTGCTCTCTCTGTCTGGGGCATAGGAAAAGCCTATTTCAAAAAATTGAAAATGCAAAATTTCATTTGTGCAACGTGCGGCACTCCTTTTTACCATGGAACCGCCCCTGGCCAAATGCACTGGTCCTGGACCACCACCCACACCAGCTCCAGATCCAGCTCCAGCTCCTGCTGCTCCTGCTGCTCCTGCTCATTCTCCGTCTGGCGTTGCTGTTGTTTTGGATGAGACCGACCGACGACGGCGACGGCGACGGCGACGTTGCCGGGCCGACAAAGCAATTCTTCAGAAATGAAATGTCCTGGCCCTGCCCGCCCACTGCCACTCTCCTTTATGGATCACCCACTCCCGCCTGCACTGCATTTCAAAATGGCAACGTGGCTGCAGGAAAACTGGGGAGGATCCTGCGGACCAGCAGCAATGGCGACAACTGTCAGCATCATAAGACTGCACATGGGCCTAGCAGGCGAGGATGAGGAAGTGAATGGGGATGGGGATGGGGTATGCAGGATGGGGTATGCAGGATGGGGTATTGCAGGATGGAGGATGAACAAGGGGCTTGGGCTGTGGATGCTGAGTTTGGGCTTGGGACAAAACGTAAACAACAAGTTTGCTTTTTGGCACTGCAGTTGGGCACCAAAGTTTTCCACACACGCACACATACAAGAAGACACAGAGCCGCAGGGTGGAAAAATGTGCAGGGAGGGGGGGTTGCAGCGGCATGGGGCAGACAAAGCAAATGCAATCAGCAATGTGTTTTGCTTTTGCTGCCTCTGAGCCCCCGTACTGGGGCTAAAATCTGGACCTGTTCGACTGGACTAAGCCTGCAAGTGCACTAGGCACTCCGCACTCCCCAAAAGGATGCCTGCCTCACTTTAGTTTAACTTTCATAATTTTCAGCCCCCGAGCACAACTATATTGAGTTAATGCAGCATTGCGGAAATAAATTGCAGGATATCAAGGACACAAGCGAAGTTCTTAGGAGTTTATTTAACGCAGAAAATAATTCAAGTCCTGTCCAACTTTTTAGCCCATTTGTACTCGGTAAATTTACAAAACATGCTACAAAATGATAGAAAAATTTAAATTGATATCAACTTGTAACACATCCTGACAGCTATATGGTTCTTGTGAAAAAGTCGAAAGAAAATCATAAGAAATGTCACTACCTTCTAATTAGATACACACACAATGCCAGTGGAAAACCAGCGTACTTAAAAAAATGTTATTACTTCAGAGATCCCAAGATGCACCATCATTTTGCACCCAGTGTATTCTCTATGGTACACAATAATGCGAAAAACTCTGCAGCTGAAAAATAGAAAGACGCGAGCAAAAAAATGTTGCTATTTGCCTACTGCTGCAGAACGGCATCGCAAAAAAGCATGCAACGTTCACGAAAGTGTTGCATGACGCCAAAGGGGCGGACCAAGTACCACGCCCCCCGACTGACTGACTGAATCCGTATCCGAATCGAAGCTCAGTGCAGCTTGGTCCCAAGGAAAAAGCGACGCTGGGCGGAGTTGGGTGGCCAAAAAGTGAAATCAAAAACTGCAGCTCCGCCGGATGAAGGGACAATGGGTGGGAATGGGCACGGGAATGGTAATGGGTATGAGTGTGGGTATGGGCTTGGGTTGGGTATGGGTATTTCTACTTCAGTTCAAGTGAAGGCAGCAAGAAAAAATGCAAGCCAAAGGCTGCAGTAAAAATGGCACAAAACAAGCAGCGCGCGCTGCGACTCACTCCCAAAAACACCCAAACACCAAAACCCAAACAAAGCAAACCGAATGTGGAGGACAACGACGAATCAGTGGTGGCAGGACGAGCCCAAGGACCCACTGCCCCCACTGCCCCCACTCCCAGGCGGATGCACATTGTTAGGCCCAGCCAGTGGAATTGGATTGGACACGGGATATGGCCGCGGTGCTGCAGCGATGCCAAATCAACGGACTCGTCGTCGAGACGCCTCAGCCGCCCCAGAAGATGGGGGTTTTTTGGGGCGCCACTTGGTGCACAGAGAGCAAATTTCATTATTCATTTCTGACTACATTTAAGCAGAAGAAGTCTGAAAGATAATAACTTTATAAAAGTATTTATTAGGCCATATGCTGCTGATGTGGCACCAAAAAAGTCGATGTTAAGTATATAAAAACACATCCTACTGAAAGCTTGACTAAAATATTATTTAAAAATCTGAGAAGTGCATCGCATCCACTACTGAAGTAAAGTGATACATGATATACAATACGTCTCATAACTATAACTTTTCGACTCAGTGTAGCATTCGCAAATGGTTGCAAGGGTTGGCAATGCAATTCATATAGTGCAAAAAATGCTGCGCGGGGGTGAATGGGTGGGTGAGTGGGCGCCTTGAAGATGTGCCCAGTTCGGCCTGGTCAGGCATTTCTGCATTTTGTATTTATTGCACTGGGGGTTGGGGGATGGGGGATGGGGGCATGGGGTCTGAGGATTCTGGCCGCTGGTCGCTGTATGCAAAAGGAAAGCTGCATTTGGCCGGCTGTGGGCTAGTTCGGGACATCGGAAACAAGGCGACTTCGGCACGTACGCGACGTTGGCAGTTTGGAGGGGGAAATGTGGAAAAATGGAAAATCCAGAAACGCGGATTGTTAAGCTTGGTCATTTTTTGCAGCGTCTGGCGGGGAAGTGGGAAGTCTGGCGGCTCGGAGTGGTCAGCAGGAGGCGTGGCACAGGCCTTAATACTGTGGCATTTGTCTTGGAGCTGAAACAACAGACGTTGCCAATGCAGACGCTGAAAAAATGCATAAAACGTTGCAACAAAACTGAGCCCAAAGGGGGGATTCTGGGAAGGTGCAAGGGGAGGTGGAACTGCGAGACGCAGCTGCTGCAACGTTGATTTGATGAACATTTCGCTGGGGCAGCTAACGTGACGATGTCTAGTGTGCGTAATATGCAAAAAGTGCCCACTCAGACGTCTGCCTTGAGGGATTTGAGACTTGACCCTCGCTCTGTCTCATCCTTTTTTTTTTTGCTGTCCTTCCCCACCGGGCAATGCAATTCTTCTTCATTGTAATTTGGAAGGGTTTTTGGGCAGGGCCGCCCGGACATTGCACTGATTCCCAAAGTGTTACATTCAAGAAGGAGGAGCACAATTCTGAGGCAGGCACTGCAAAAAATGCAAGATTTTATATCAATAATAGTGATTTACCATTTAAATCCAATCATTTTATGAAGTCCTCCTAGCTAGCAATCAATTATTTAATATTCTAATATTCTTATAACTATCTTTGTATAATTTGGCAGAATTGTAATTGATTAACAAAATATGTTAAAGCAACAACTTGAAACTTAATTAAGTAGTTGCTGACTTACGAAGTTTTTCTCTAGTTTCCTCGGACAATTGCACTTCGAACTTTTTCTCCGTGTCGGGTTCGTAGGGGTAAAGGTCCTTGGAATGGGAGGCGGTTATGCGGCTCGCGCATACAAATTATGCGGAAAGGGAGCGACAGGATGAAATGTACGAATCCATGGACTCCCGATTGGGGCCATTTCCCTGTGCCCGGGCCCATTGTAAATTTGCAATTTTTGCCGAGTGCTGCTCGATGCTTTGTTTTGGGATTGGTTTTGACACTGGGAAAGGGGAAGTCTCGTCGCGGAACCGTTTTTGGCCAAAATGCATTTTGATGTAGTCGACAACGGCGTGCAGAAGAAGAAAAGAAATTTGAAAAAATCGCCGCATGCTTTTTGGCAACCCCATGGACTCTGAAATTGGATGGAGGCAATTGCTCGATGGGGGGCCAGGGAAATCATGGAATCCATGGAATATCCTTTTGCTGGGGGATAGGCTACCTAATCTGACTGAATGCACTCTCCGCGGAGACAGCTGGATGGGTGGAACAAAATGGGGGTGTGAGGATGGGCGAAAATGGCAGGAACTCGCATGGCAAATTTTCCATTATGCTCACTCAATCAAAACTGCAACAAAACAAAAGTTATGAATAGGATTTTAGCCATGGCAAAAGTTTTCCTTCTGCCCCACTCTGTGGGGATTTACTTAAGCCATATTTTATCACTCTTCTCATGTGGCAGCTTGCAACTTATTCAATTATTTTAATGGAATATTTCTACTCTCTATTTGCAGATATTACGGAGCCTTCGTCGCTGGGTAAGTTTCGCTTTTAATTGGAATGCAAATTGAAGTAGTTGGAAAAGCCAGGGATGCTGAAAAGGATAAAGTTACGCCACTCTGCCCACTCCGCCCATCAATATCGATTGTCATTGATTGACCTGCCCTTAACACTCTCCGAACTCCAAAAAGTCTATGGGCGTGGTTAATCGAACTAACGCCAAGGTAAACACGTCGAAATCACCTCTTGCCATCCGAAATTCAGTGTCATTAGGCAGTGCATTTGGTCTGGCGATTCGCTTTGGCCAAATGCAAAATTGTCAAATATTTGCTTAGGCAATTTAGCATGCGGCAGGCGGGCAAATAATTACAAAAACGTTCGGAAAACAAATAACTAATAGAAATGGATGGATGTGTGGGTGGGTACTGGACCTAGTCCCCTGGCCACTCAAAACAAACATCCAGAAAGCGAAAACAGAGCCTGAATCGCGGAAACGGGGAATCCCCGCAATGACAAAACAATTGAAGAACGCTGACCAAATAAACCAGTCAATAAAATAATAGGAAATGGTGGAAAAACAATACAGAAATGCTGAAATTGCACAGGCTTAGTCGATGAGGAACAGATTCAGCCCATGATAAAGTATTGATTCACCCATTTGTGATTTGAGAAACAGATTCTGTAATAAAATTCTAGCAATATGCAAAAATCTTGAGACAATCCGATGTATTGCGAGACAAGCAAACATTTTCGTTCGATTTCAGATCAGATTTCGTTTGTGCAGCTTTCGAATAATACTGCAGAAATACAAGCCGCCAGAGCAGCATCCAATTTCTCGACTTAAGACCACCGGTAACACCCCCCCCCCCCCAAAAAGAATCTGTAGGAGGAATCTGAGCCAAGCCATTTGTATGCCCTCTATCCAGTGTATAATTTTTTGTTGCTTCTTAAGGGGGAGCGGGCTGTGCTCCTGCCACAAGCAACAAACATGACCCCGAGATGCATTTGCATCCAAATGGCCGGCTGGACAAAAAGCAGGGGGCACAGTTGGAGAAGGGACTTCCCCGCCATGCTCCGCCAGCCATGCGTGTCACTCACACAACCATCCAGGGCCAGTTGGGCCATCATCTATCGTCACAGCATCCGTTGTTCGATGGTCCTTTTTCGGAGGAGGCCGTGGCCAGAACCAAAGCGAACCTACCAGAATGGAACAGCCCCTCGGTGCACCGTACCACCCACCCACGCACCCACATTGCCACCCGTCTATTCATCTGAAATGCAATTTCAAAATTTTTTCAACAACTCCTTCTGCAGTTCGCATCGCTTTTGGACCCAAAACCGCCCCCCAACCCCAACCTACCCCCCATTTTCGAGCACCCGTTGCATGCCAAAAACTGCATTTTAGGCTCCGGCTGTGACTGCGACTCGGGGCTGTGTGACTCCGGATCTGTCTGCTCCAACTCGGGCTCCACAAATGCATTGCCTCGTCCGGCTGATGGAGCCCAGGACTCTGGACTAGCACAAAAACTCGCACAGGGCCATTAGGGTGAACCTCAACCAAGTGTCTAATTGATAACTTCCCAAACTTTAATTTCTTAAACTATTTGTCTTATATTCTGGTGAATATATATATATAAAAATATTTTCTACCTTTCTCAATGTCCTTAAATCATTTTATTTAAAATTTAATTCGTTTTTTTCACTATAAAATTGATTTTTGGCACATTTATAAATGGTTGCTTAGTTAAATCACTTTCAAAGTTACCTGTGGTTTTCAAGCTGCGCTGTAATTCTAGCTTCCTAATGTCGTGCGATTCAGGTCCACCCTAAAACACAAACATGGATGCAGGACTCGCACGTTTGATGTACAATATTTGTAGTGCTGCGTCTGGTTTCGGGATCGGGGTTTCGGGCTTTTCGCAGTTTCAATTGGGCTGCAAAAAATTGCAATCTAGGCAAAAATGCAACAAAGGCAAAGAGCTGGGCGTGCATATTCACATGTGCCCCTCTCCATCTCCATCTCACCAACTCCATCACTCTTTGTGAGGATGTGTGTGGATTTTTTCGGAGTGCATCTATGTGCGTGCATGTGCATTCATTTGGGCCAGCTCGCTTGGGCAAAAATGCAAATTTTTTAGCCAACGCCATCTGAAAATAGGATGGCAAAAATTTCTGCATTTTGCAATTTCAAAGCCTGGAAATTTCGTTTGGGGAAAATGCATTCGGGACCGCTGGCCGGCCTGAAGACCGCCCATTTTCCTGCCAGATGGATTGGCATGGATTACAAAAGGGGGCAGTGGCAGTGGCAGTCACTGTGTATCTGGCTCTGGTTCTAACTCGCAACTTAAAGCTTTAAGCGCCTGCCCGTAATTTCCACAATTAATTGACCGGAACAATTTCATAAAACTAAAAATTCGCAAATCCCCAAACGATAAATTACGCCAAAAGGGCAGAGATGTCACGTTTCCAGCTGGAACCCAAGCCTAAAACCTTAAAAACGTCAAAAAAGGGTCGTCGAATTAGAAGTTATGGAAGGTTTGGGAAGTAACCAGACTGCTGCCCAGGGGCAACGTAAATTTCCAAGAGAAATTAATGACGTTTAAGAAAAAGCACATGGGAATGATGTGGCAGAACTGCCGAACAACCCTTTGGCAAAATCTTTCTAATTAAGAAATATACCAGGCGAAGGGCCTCAGCAGCCATTTGCCAAAAGTCTGATCCTGAAAGCAGAGGGAGAGGCGGAAAGAGAGAGGGAGGAGCAGCTGCCCTTCTGCTCCAGCCCGGTCACATCTTGTGGTCCTTGGATGTCCTTGCTGGCCTCCTGCTTTTGTGTGCATTGAAATAAAATAATAGTAAAAAGTTAAAATTCTATTCAAATTGTTTGCCAGCTGAAAACAATGTAATTTCATTTTATTTGAATATAAAAGGCACCCTCCTGCCTCCACTAACCACTGCCATGTTCACCATCTTACGCCGTCGACTGGACAAAGTCGTCTTTTGTCCTTTGCGGGCCAGAAAGAGACGGAGCAGGACAAACGGACAGAGAAAGAGGCTATATGCCACAATGGTCATCTAACCAGAGCAAGGTTTGGTATGATTACGTTAGCAACTTTACCGCAGTTCCTCAACAGAACCCCAACTCAGTTCAGATAGTTTGCAAACGCTGCAGGTTGGCCTTCCACCTAAAACCCATCACACCCACCACTCTCTAGCATACATATATCCCCCCACCATGTTACGACTGCGGTTACTGTGGGTGTTGTGTATTGGCCATGGCCAGAACCGGGGGTTGGCCATCCGGACTAAGCCCGCCTGTGTGCTTGGATTTTATTGAAACTTTTCCTTGCCGCAAACGTAGCAAGGAATATTTGAAATAGCCTTCCCCCGGCTTTCCCCTGCAAAACTTAAGGCTGCCGCTCTGGGGTTCCTCCTTTGCCAACTGGCATAATGCATCGAGGTCAGAGCGGGTGGAAAGCTCATGCAAACTGGTGGAATTAAATAATTGATTGCTTCAAGATCGGAGCAGAGGTTTCATCTGGCATGTAGGAATTTCCTCTTTCGAAACTCGTTTTAATCTTGTAATTTCATTCTAGTGCGAAGCTTCACTCTCAAACTCTCAAAACAAGTTCATTCGGAGTCTTGTACAAAGTAATACATATGGGGAAAATGAAAATATAGTAATGTTTTTGCAGAAACAACTAGTTTAAAATTAGGTATACGAAATGGAGGCAAATTTAACACAAAACAGATCAACTGATAATTGCAAAATAGAACTTCTGTTAATATCTCAGCAGAGTGCATTTTCCTTTGATTTTCGATAGAACTTGTCATCCGCTTGATTTTCTTTCAAGCTTTAAGGATGCAAAGTACCCTAGGTGGTTCAGGAATCCACACTTGTGGATATTTCGCCCCAGCAATGGTACCTCCTCCGAACTCCCTCAAAAAGTGCGCCAACGTGCCGCAACGAACCCAAATTGCACTCCAAACATTTTAGGTTTAATGGACGAGAAGAGGCATCCACAGCAACCATGTTATTATGCAAGAGACCGAGCCACAGACAGATACGCAAATGCACACACAGAAAAACACACACACACACGCAGTTGCAGACCAACACGCAGACCAATGCAAGTGCACAAAGGAAGTGCACGTCCTTTGCAGAAAGGACGAAATGCCATTGGAAATGGGCAGGAAGTATGAAGTCATTTGAATTTGAATTCAAAATTTTCTAATAACATTTCAGCTGAAACAATCTAATAACACAGACACACACACGCACACATATGCGCAAGTAGCAATGTCCCAAAAGGACGAAAACGAAAGGAGTCATCCACAGTAGAGACGAGACAACGTCCGTGGTTGCAACTCCCTTTTCCGCCCCCCACACTCTGGAAATAATGCAAAAGCAAAAGTGTTGTTGGTGCTAGACGTTACTACTGCCCCATCAGTCCTTTCGTCCTTCTCGTCCTGCAGCCACTCATGTTCGGAATGGCGTGGGTGGCTGTGGATTTGGGTGTGGGTGTGGGTGTGGGTGTATGGACGGATTGAGTGGACTAAAGTCGACGCAGAGTCCCCGCTCGTATCTTGGCTATAAAATAATGACTCAACTGAACTGAAAACTAGAAATGTGAAATGTAAATGGCGAACAGGACACCATTACACCCAGTCGCACAAGGACATTTTGCCGCTTGTTCCTTGCACGTAGCACGGCTTCCTACGTTACCCGCCACGCCCCATTCTCGCCTCGCCTCGCCCACTCCTTCTTTTGTCTGCGTTTTAAATTGTGCAATTTTATATTTGCAAGTTTCTACGTGTCCACCCACCGGCATCCACTGTCCACTGTCCATTGCCCAACACCCCCGATATTCAGTTCCGTACCCATTCCCAGAGACAACCCTTGGCTTTGTAATTGCAGCATGCCTGCGACTGGCCTTGTCCTGCCCCAGCTCCTCCTTCATCCTTTCTCCAGCTCGCTGTCCCCCATCACAAACCATCTCCATCAGCCCTCTAACTCTGCGTAAGTTTCCCTGGCACTTTAGTTTTAACTGCCCCAGCGGTGGCTTCCATTTACTTAGGGATACATGCATATGAGTAAGGCACATTCTGGACTTATATTTCATTCTGTTGTAAATGAAAACTCTTATCTTAGCTTAATAAAAAAATGTATCCCAATTCTCTGGGATTTTACTTAAGATATTAAGATAAGAATAATAAGAATAAGAAATCCCTGCTCAAAGTTTACTCTATTCGCCAGAGAAATTCCTTTAGAGAACATCGCCGTTTTTGCACTTGACATGTAGAACTGCAGCTACCGCAAGTACAACAGTTCCGACTATAAAATTATATATAGTGCGACTTGTCCGGAGGTGAAATGGGATGGGAACCGAGGGAAAGTTCTTCTTGTCAGCAAAAGGAAAGGCTGTCATATGCATTTATTATGGCTCTTGGCATAAGTTCTCAGTTTTCAGTTGGCTTGGCACCACTTTGCTTAAATTTGGACAAGAGCTCAACGCACAGATGGGCTTACGGATTTGGATCCATATAGGGAAAAGGCACTCATTCCAGACTTTCGGCTCTTAATAAGCAAATTAATGAATGCGTGGAAGTGCAAATTTGTTTGTGAAAAGGATGAAAAGTACTCGTAGTCGGTGGCACAAAGCCATCCAAAAAATGTGTGGGCATGAGTTGAGGCAAAAGGCGACATCAATGGCTGCCAAGGATGAGGGGGTGCGAAATGTGAGGACTTCGGAGTTGTCCGCCGGGTAAATTGCTTGTAAAATGTAAGCAGCGTCTAAATTAACTTTTGTTTGCCTTCCATAAATGCCGAGTTGTTTCGCAGTGAGAGGGGTGCAAAATAATTACGTGGCGCTGTCTTATTTTAATAATTTCCAGCCACTCATTGTCCAAGAGATTCGCGCACATAAAAAATCCTCAACCAAATAAAACCCACGTCGAGTCCTTCTAATAAATATGCAAATGGCGCATTTAAATACGCAACGAGTAGAGGGGATTTGGGACTGCCCGGGGGCAGTGCTCCGTTTTTAATGTCATTTCTTAATAGCTTCGAATACGTAAAATCTGAGCGAGTCCTTGCCGAGAAGATGTCGTCCAGCTGATAACGCGCATACGCCACGTAAGCCGCTCCAAGCAGCGCTGGACACGCCGCCTGGGAGCTGGTCACGTAGTCATTAAAACACACAAAAAGGCCACCGGCCACGCCCCCTTGGTCCAGCTTCCTTTTTACGGCCAGTGGCGCCAGGTAGCCAAAACCTAAATTAGATGTAGGTGCACCGGAAAAAATTAGGTATTTCTCGCCAAAGCGAAAGGGTTCGAAAAAACAAAAAAAGGGGCTAAGAATCATACTCGTATAATTGAAGCCTAATAATTTCTATCTGTAACAACCAACTAGTTGGTGCCAAGTTACGATGGCATATTTTTCCAAGTGCCCTAAAATTTGGCGCACAAGGTGCAAATCCTTGAGATCCTTGTCTGCCCCTCCGCCACCATGCCCCTCTCATTTGGGGCGCGTGTGCGTCCGTGTTGGCCCTTGGTAAATATGAAAATAAATAAATCCTAAGCGTAAGCCAAAGTTTTGATGTATGCCCCAAGCAGTTAAAATGTGGGAGGTATGGCTTATGGGGTTGTGGGCGTGGCATACTAAATCCTAGCAGCGAGCGGACGTGAGGGTTGGCAAATGTGTGTGTGGGCGTGGGTCTGCGGATGGGGAGGTCAGTCAAAGTTATTTTAGGGCCACATTTTAAGCTCTTTGCCAACGTGTCCTGCGCATCCTGGCTAAGCCAGCGGGCTCCAGCTACGCCTTATCTGCAGTACCGCCGCTCCTCCAGTCACTCAGGAAAGCCACCATCAGACCTTCCACCGGGGATTGGGATTTCAAGGGGGTGTTTTAATATTTTAGGTGCTCTAAAGTTACATAACGCGGGGATGGACAGCGCTGTTCTAACTCCTTTCTATGTCCTGCCTTGTATGTGCGGCGCATTATTTATCAGCAAACAGGAAATTAGCAAGCGGGCAGCTAGGGTCTGGGAATCGGCTACAAGATACCTATTAAAGTGGAGAGTATTTAGATAACTTTAGTGAGTGAGGACTAGTTAAGAATATATATTCTATTTTATTGCCCAAAACATTGGTTGTGTATTGGGCTTTTGAAGACGATAGAGTTGATTTAAACTCGAAATGCCCAACTGAGCTTATCCACCCCAAGGAAACTGAAACTTTTTGCTTATCTTGCTGCTTAGACTGAATTCGCTGGACGAGGCGATGTCCTCACAAAAGCGAATTTAATTAATTAGACAGACGCTGGCCAGCAGATCCGAGCAGGAGCTGAGGGTTGGCCATGTACCCCATTATCCCAGACCCCAAAAACCCAGCAACGTACCATTCCACCCACGGGGCCACCTCCTTTGTTGCTGCGGTCGTTTCCTAAAAAGTTCTACATGTGTTGTGTGCTGGGTGGAGGTCCCTTATCAAATCCACCGCAGCGGCAAAGTTAAAAACTATTAACTAAAATTTTCTATTAAAACTTTTCGCTGAAGTGAAAACTTTGCCATGTTGCCAATGTTGTTGCCGTTGCTTTAGTGCCCACAAGCAAGTTTAATTTGTTGTAAACTCTTGCGTTGGTGCGCCTCTGAAAGGAAAGCGGAGATGTCCATTCCGGGTCGTCTCCTGTGGCTTTTTTGTCTCCAGAAACCAAATGTTCAACTTGTTCACCGATTCTCTCTCTTTTTATCTTTCCAGATCGCACCAAGGACAGCCAACCAGAAAATTGCATTTAGCTCGTGCTTAGCTAGAGGCCCACTAACTAACCAAACTAGTCGATAAGAAAAGCTTTAGTAATACTAGCTGTAATCCCATATTTGTATGTAGCTTGGCTCTTAGTTGATATATGTTATGGTTGTGCTTATTATTATTATTATTCAATTCGTACTTTAAATAAAATGCTTTGAGTTTTGCCAATTTTGAGTTGCGCTTTTTAATATTTGAGCTAATCGAACAATCATGAGGAGGAGTAGCAGCTACTGGATCGATGCAACAATATGTTTCCTAACAGGTTGGTTTAACTATATATAACTATATATATTATAATCTTAGTCACAATTATAAGTTCACCCCTAATATGACAAGTTACTAAAAGCGCCATCTATAGTTGAGTGCTTGCATCTCTCGCAAAAGGGGGTTGTAGGTGGAACGCTTTCTAAAATTTCAAATCAGAAAGCTTCGTCCTGAGCTTTCGGCCTGTTCAACTTGAATATGCAAATTAGAATATGACTTGAGGGAGGGTAGTACTTTGGGTAATGTGAGCGGACTGTTCCATGTTGTAATTTCGCTCGAAAATCTTCTTACAAATTCGAGAAATACGCCGTGCTTAAAGAGAATAAAAGTTAATTTCTAAATTAATAGGTTTTTTTCTACAGGATTTTTTAAAAGCTTCGTATTTTATAGAAACCCAAAATAAAGTCACATGTTTATTTCGAATAGGAAACATTTCATATACAATGGTCCACTTGATACCAATAATAAGCTGAAGAATTTTACAATCATCACTTAACAGATTATGAGTAACCACTTCGACGCGAAAAAATGTTAGTCAAATTTAAAAGGATTATCTTAAAGCTTAGCCGAATATTTACTTAAAAGCCTGCAGACCTGAAATTTCTGCACTTTGGTCTAAACAGGATTCCAAGCACTTTCGCCTGGATGAATCCAAGGGAGCACATCCTCCCCATCCGCAGCCTTCTAGTCTTCCTCTGCATAAACATTAACCATTTCCAACCATATTCACCAAAGAACCGGCTTAAAAAAATCGGTAGACAAGCATTTTTGGACCTTATCAACGACAATGCCAGGTCGTTAGGCTTGCATTCAGAATCTGCTGCAGAAAGGGGCAGTGGAAGGTGGCATCCCAACGGGAGGACTTGGGTGGCTGGACAGGTGAAGCACAAGATGGCCTCCGGCTGGGCAAGGTGGGTCTGCTTTCAAAGGCAATCCGGCAGGCAGGGGCACAGGATCAGGAACGGAACCAGGACCACCAGTCGCACCCTAAGAGTCGGCGTTGGTTTTAATTTTATGACCAGGGTTAAAAACTTGTGCACATAAAATGGGGAGACATGCAAATAAAATGAAACGGCACAACAATTTTCGCATACTCGAAACCACTTACACAGCAAGAAATTGGAAACAGGGAAACAGGAAATATTATTTTGAACATTTTTCAATGCAAATTTCAATATGCAAGTCAAGTTTTACGCTTTCCAATCCGCAAATACCTTTACTTTGGCAAGCAATTAGGAGACAATAGAAAGCATCAGTTAATTACATTTCGTTTTGCAAAAATATGATTATCAAATATTTTCGACAATAATGGAAAAAGAAAAAACAAAATTTTGTTTTGCTTGAGCTACTACTTGACTTTATCAAAATAAGCGAGGTAGTATGATTTTTGAAAGATCATAGAGGTATTGCAGAAAGATTATCTAGAATTGCCTATCTGAAGACCTTCTCGAGCTGTGAAAGATCACATCGCAGGGATCTTTTTGTTCAGTGTACAAATCAGAATGGAGACGCTGTGCCTGGCATGCCTTTAGGCCAAGGCAGAGGCCATGATTTGTTACAGATTTCCTCTCTCGACTGGACTCGGCAATTGAACAGCTTACGGCTCAATTCTCGCAGGTAGGCGAGCTGTCAGGAGAAGTTCCAGTGCCAGCGTCTCAAACAATGGCTGAAAAACGCACAAAAACTTGGTATACAAAGGCTGCCCGCACCTGAGGCACACATTTGGGAGGGAATATTAATGGATCTGTGCCATAAAGACGACAGCTGGCAGACACGCAACAAGAACAAAGCAAAAATGACAGTCGCTCCGCATTAAGTCGAGCAGAATAAAATATGTGCAGTCGATGGGCGATGTGGGATGTGGGATGGGGTGAAGAGGGTTATGGGGTTACGGAAATTTGTTGCCAAAAGTATGCGACAACAAAGGCAAAAGTTCATCATGACAGTTGAAAAACAATAGAAAACTTTTTGGCTTGCAACAAAAGGAAAAGGAAACATGGCAGCCATTGTGGAAAAACAGAAAGGCAAAAAACCAAAGCCGAACCGAACCAAACCAAACCGCCCCGAAGAAGGGTTGTTGTTTAGCATTGCCTTATGGGGGTTGGTTGTCTCCATGGTCCTTGCATACTTTTAGGCTTGCGCCTTGAATATTCGTGGAAGGCAAAACCTTTTCTCCCCGCTTGGCCTTTGAAATGAATTTTAATTTCTTGTCTGCGGTGCCCGAGCACCCAGCCATTCACAGCCATTCGCTCCAAAGCACCACACCCACCACCCAGCGGCAAAAAGTCCAGCGCCCCACATGCAAACAGAAGGGCGAACGAAGTGAGGGATCAAAACAAAAAGGAAGAAAGCAAAATCAAGTTGAATTAATTTCGAAAATCATGGCCGCCATGTTCGAGCTGCTCCTGCTGCCACTGACAGCAAGGACGTGGCCAGGACGTGGCCAGGACCCAGGGGAGTCACGGTGGGATGATCCATCCGTCGTCCCCCATTTCGGTACGTGAACGTTAATCTGCTCGCAGACGTTCCACGCGTTGCGTGTCTCCTGCTTGAGGAAGCGTGGAAAGGAGACGGTGGGCGGTGAGGGGAAGGGGGGTGGGGGTCCTGGCTGGACAGGACAGGGCTCATCATCATCGTCGCCGGCAACAACCGCAAAAAGGGGGGCAAGGACTCGTGTCACGTAGACGAAAGTAAATCCACTTTCACCCTTGCTTTTGACCAGTTGTGTTCCTCCGCCCTGCTCCCTGCTCCCTGCTCCGTTCTGCCAAAACGGCCTCCATAATTCGTCACTTTCCCTCGCCTACCGCATACCCTTTTATGATCTCACATTTTAGACAGGATACGCCGGAAGCGTTTTACAATTTATAAAATTACATTTTGGCTCATTAATTTTACTTATTGTAGCGCTATTTTGAACGTTCTTTTCGCCAATTTGTTTTGGCCCCCAAAAATGGTTTCTAGCGTATTTTGCACATCTCCGGCTGATATATTACCGGGTTCAGACAATGACTGACAAATGGGTGAAAGCTGAAGCGATGCCGGGAGGACTTACGCTTATTAATTACACCAGACCACGCTCATCTCCTGGCTAAGGAGCTGTTTTCCGTTGAAATTTCGACAGTTACAAATAGTCGAAAGTAATACGAATAGCCACAGTGGTAGGTTTAATGGGTTGCACTCATAAATCACAGTAAATGAATATTGAAAACTCAATTGCAATATTATTATTAACATTTTTCCAGCCAATCACCCAATATATTGCAATATTCGGCTGTGTCCCTAAACCACCAATTGTGCTCGGAATAATATTTAATTTTCTACATATAACAAGAAGCTTCTGCTTACACTACATACACGTGTATAAATACCTATAGAAACATTTGATATTTCACATTTCTGTTGATAAATTGTGTAATCAATTCATTTGCCTTCGTCTCTTCAATTCTGTTGAGTTGCAAACACAATTTCTAATTTATATTGCACAAGCACTGTTCAAAGAATAATTGACATTGCTCCAGGGAAAAATAATCTTGTAGGATATTACTCGTTGCAGTTAAACATGATTTTGCTAAATTAATTTAGCAAAACTCCTTTGCCAACAAATTGAAAATTCCCCATATTAAATTTATCCCCAACTAACTCTGTTGGGCAGTGGGAAAATAATGTATGTAATGCTGGCCACTTATTAAATGAACAGTTTTCGGGAACCGCAGTCACAAAACCCCAGACCCTTCGGACCAAAAAAACACCAAGCCCAACTGGTCTGCACCGACGGCCACTCGGACTAATTAAACAAATATTTAATTATAAAATATTTTACTGCAAAATGCAAGCAGACGCATAAAATTTATAGGCAAACTATTATGCGACGCACACGCCCAAACTCATTTGCCAGCTCAGCATGGACAGAGGAAAACCCCCAATTCCCCCAGGTGCCGTCCCAAAAAAAAAAAAAAATTCGCTTGCACACAATATTTTCCAACTAAAAGCGCGCAAAAGTTTTTAAATTTAATTAAATTAGAAGCAATTAGCGGGAAAGCTAATAAAAGTTGGCCCGAAACTGCAGCAGCCAGTGAATCGCGCAGAAGTTTCGCCAAACTTTCAGATTACATTTACATGGTGGGTTGAAGGATTAGAGCTTGCCAGGGGTCCTTTTTGTTATTTGGCCAGGAAGAGATGGAGGCCTTGCCAAGTAATTGAGCAAGGAGCCGCAGTGATAATTGAGTATCACTAAGTGTCATTAAGTGCTCCACTCGATGTCCTTCGGTGCGTGCAGAAGGCCTTGCTGTAGTTAGTTTGCCTAGTTGGCCCCCATGTCCTTTTACGGCCTCCCTGTTTGCCGGGTCGCCGCTTGGCAAATAACTAAATGTGTTTACTAAACCACTTACTAAACACTCAGCAACTGCCCACCGCTCAGCGGACCCAGAATCGCATTGTTGCTGGCTGCCAGGATGCGAGTGCAACGTGACCAAGCGGCCAAAGCTGGACTAAGACAAAAGGAATACGACCCCAAGTGCACGCAGAGAAAGCATAAGTCTTATGGGTTCTTATTCATTTTACCAATGTTATTCATTGGACATAAGTGAATCAAATTACTGCATATAATAATAACATATTAAGTACTTTGACTACCCGATTTTATTTATATATAAGTTCTCCAAAACTAAAGAATTTCGCAAGTGTTTGTCCATTTAAAACCATTTTGCAACACAAGTAATGTAACCTGGCTACACAGCTTTTGTATCTTAAGCCAACATAGGGATTTATTACAACTAACCACTAGATAGATATCCCATACTAAGCTATCGAATTTTTCTTCGGTGCATTGTGGGTGGGGAAATATTGAGGAGACGCACCACAGACGCGTCTACTCGGCTGAAGGAAAAGCGCAGCAAAGGGAAATCGTTTTCATTTTTCATAATGCTGTTAACTATAGTATATATCCCTCGACGAGGTTGTGTGTGTGTTTTTGTGTGCACCGCCACCCGTCGCCTCCCCCCGCCCTTCTCCTTTGAAGCCTGTTCATAGAACACGCACGCAAAATATAAATGTTAAAAATAAAATGTGAAAAAGCAAACAACACAGAATCAAAGGCGTCAGTGGTGGTGTAGATGTGTGTGTGAGTGGGTGTGTGTGTGTGTGTGTGTGCGTGTGTATGCTCGGAGTTTTTGTGTGTGCCGAGTTAGCCTTTTTTCCCCCTTTTAGCCAGTTTTTGTTGTTTGCTGCTGCCGCTGCTGCAGCTGCGGCTGCTGCCTGGTTTTTCCTGGTTTTTCTGCTTTTCGCAGTCGACGGGAGCAGCAGCCAATGGCAGAGCAGCAAGTAGGTGGAGCTTAAAAAAAGACAAAAAATTTCCCCAGCGAAAAAAGCAAAAATTGGGGGCGTCAGGTGGGTGGGTGGCTTCGACTTTTTGCCACGTTTTTCTATACGAACCCGAACGCTTTGTGAGAGTGTATGCATGTGCTTGTGTGTGTTTTTGTGTTTGCTTTTGTGTGGGAAAGAAAGTTCCGGGGGGGGGCGGAAATATGGGGGAGTTTTTCCGGGACGGAGGGGGTTGAAAGCTGGAAGGCTGTGGAGCTGGAATGGCAAGGAATCCATGCCTTTCTTGTGCCGTGCATATTATTTGATTTTATTTTATTCAAACTTCTCTGCTTCTTCAGTCGGTCGGCGAGAGAGAATCCTTCGGCTGACTGGCTCTCTCTTGCTCACAGGACTCGCTCTCTCTTTTGCGCTCGGTTTCCGTTTAGTGGGTGGTGGGGCAAGTGGGAAAGTGCAATAGCAGATTGCGTAAATTGTTTGCTTCCTGGCCACAAGGAAGGCAAAGATGCAGAAGCATGTCGAAAAGAGGAAAGGAAAATGAGAAAGAAACGTGAAGGATGCAAAAGTATTAATTGAATTGGATCAGTCAATTCTTTTATTTTTAAATATTTTAATATATTATCATTAACCTTAAAAATGAATAATTTAATTTAAGAACTTAAGGCTTTTATTAAATCAAGATACTTTACTATTAAATGGAAATGAGCGGAATTTAAAATAAAGTTAATAAGTAAATGTATCGATTACAGCAGTTAAGCGAGGCATTGTAAATATTGAAATTAAATGATTCTGGTTGTTTTTTCCCAAGCTTTTATAATAACCATTGCTTTATATTTACAATTTCCAAAAGTTAATACGATTCATCAGTTTTGTTCACCAAAATATAAAGTTTTGTACTTAGGTAACACCTACCTTTTAAAATGTTAAACATTTGAGTTTAAATGATAAAAAAGTAAGATAATAAACTTTATTAATTTTGATAAAAACGGATTAAGCTAAAATTGCAGCAAATAGTTTTTGAATTCGTCCAAATACATTTGAAATTGGGAATAATTTCGTAGCAAAGCAGTTTATAATTTCATATAAAAAAGTTTGCCATCTGTTCATTTTAAGGAAATCCACATATTATCCACATATCATATCCATCTATTATACTTGAAATAGCCGAAAAAAAGTATTCTGCAAATAGATCCAACTTGAGGAACAGTTTAACCTTGAAGTCCTTGACATTAATTCCATTTTTTCCACATAGAAACAGCATTTTCCAAAACCAAATTAGAGGGCGACTGACTGCGAGAAGCCTGAGCAAACAACCTCGAAAATGCGTAAATTCGCCACGAACGCAAAATTTGCATTTTGTCGCAACTGTACTGTTTTTATCCTTTTTTGTTGTGCACGCTGCTTTTTCTCTTTTTTCGTTAATTTTGTGTACACATTTCGCATCCTTTTCGCCGTACGGCACAGAGAAAGCGTCAAGGGAAATGGCGAGCGGACGCGGCCAACTCCAAGTCATCCTTAAATGTTAATTTTGAATTACGAAATTTTCCATGTCAGGACCTCCTCCCTCTGCAGGAAACAGGACCCCCAACCAAAGCAGGAAGAGGAGAAAACGGGTAGACTGGGTAGCGTGAATAATTTAGGGTCTTTGAGCGATTCGCCCCAAAAAAAATAAAAAAGGCATATAAACAGATAAACAAGGAGGCAGGCAGGCAGTTGAAAACCCTTTTGGCAAAGGACCCAAGCGAAAACCCTTAATGCCCAAATAGAGCTTAAGGTCGGAGGGGGGGTGGTGTCGGTGGGTGGGTGGGTTTTGAAAAATAAATGAGCCAAAGGGAGCATCGCATTTTCTGTATGCAGCAATTTCGATTCTTGTTGCTGCTGCCTGCCACTGCCACTGCCACTGCCACCGCCTTTGTATGTTGCGGCATTTTATTTTCTATATGCGAGTGAAACGGGCGAAAATGAGAAAATAAGTGGAAAAAACAAAATGGCGGCTCGTTTTTCTCTTTTTATGCGTACTAAAAAGCGCCCCAGAGTCCGTTGGCCAAAGAAAAATGCGAAAAACAAAATGCAGCGCTCGCAAGAGCAAGCGAGCGAGAGCACTGAGCGAAAATCGTGAGTGGTTTGCGCAGGGGGACTGTGGGCGTTGGGAGGTGAAAAACAAAAGCATGAAAAATGCCGTGGAGGAAAAGCTCATGATTTATGATTTAAATTTCGAGCGCGTGGTGTGAAGAGCCAGCATCCAAGCCAGCCACTCACCCACATCCCGTGCTGCCAGTTCAGCACTTTTCACGTCAAATCCAGCTTTTCTGGGCGTTCTTAATGGCAAAACACATTTAGCCTATCTGTTTTTCGCTTCAGTTGTTTTTCACACATTATTTCAGACACATTTTGTAGCCTTAGTGTTTGAAAATCTAAACTATACCTGGATCATGAACAACGACGTTGAAACTAAACACTTCATCTAAGAATGGCCACTCAGATCTGATTGAGTTTTATACAAAAACAAGATAGAATGAGTTCCCCGACCATCAGATACCCGTCACTCAGCTAGTGGAAGTGCAACCGAGAAATTTCAACATTTTCTGGAATATTGGTAGAAATTAAGAAAAAAGTAATGAAATGGAAAACAATTTTTAAAAAATGAATTTCCAAATTTGAATGATTTTTAGAGAATGGCGCCAGAAACATTTAGAGGCATGCCATTTCAAAATCCAATTAAGATAAGTTGAGTTATGGAGTTTAGAACTTCAGCCTTGAGACATTTCTTAATTTTTATGAATTTCCACAACACTATAACATCAAAAAAATTACAAAAACAATTTAAAAAAAAAATTTTCTAAATTTGAATGCAGATTTTTAGATAATTGCGCCAGAAACATTTAGAGGTATGCCACTTTAAAATCCGATTAAGATAAGTTCAGTTATGGAGTTTAGAGCTTCAGCCGTGGGACATTTCTTAATTTGTTGAATTTTCACAACATCAAGAAAATTACAAAAAAAAATTAAAAAAAAAAAAATTTTTAAATTTGAATGCAGATTTTTAGAGAATTGCGCCAGAAACATTTAGAGGTATGCCACTTTAAAATCCGACTAAAAAAAATTTGGGTTATGGAGTTAAGATCTTCAGCCTATTGTAGTTCCTGAGATCGAGGCGTTCATACGGACAGACGAACGGACGGACAGACGGGCAGACGGACATGACCAGTTCGACTCGGCTATTGAATCTGATCAGGAATATATATGCTTTATATGGTCGGAATCGCTTCCTTCTGCCTGTTACATACTTTTCAACGAATTTAGTATATCCTTTTACTCTACGAGTAAAGGGTATATAAATGGAAAAAATGTAGCTGCATTCTTTTAAATTTAATTGGCTAATATAGGACTTCATTATACCATATAAGTGTATATATTATTAGTACAAAAATGATTTTGAACCTGACAACACTGCTCACATCCCTTGCCAGCAAGGATATCTGTGGGCTTGGGTGTGTGTGTGTGTGTCTGTTTCCTCTGCTTTTGATGTGTGTCGCCTGCAGACGCAGGACAAGGGCAGCCAAATACTCCTTTAATTGCCGACCGCCCAACCCCATCGCCCACTTCCACGGCCACGCCCCTTGCCGCCATACAAACTGTCGCGTTTCAATTGAAGCTGTTTGTTTTAATTAATTACATTAATAAGTTTTCCTTGTTTGTGCCGGCTCACATTGTCATCATTATCGCGGCTGCTTCATCAGGTAATCGGCTCCGCCTCAAGAGATAATAGTCGGGGAATGCAACCCCATGAATCGAGAAGTGGAAAACGCATTAAGAAGCACGGAGAAGAATTATTAAGAACTGATAGTAAAAATAATAAAGAAAAATGTACGCCAAAGATGGCAGTTGCATTTGTATCTGTATCTAATGGATATTTCGCAGCTGCAGAAAGCTGGCCAAATGTGATTTCTTTCTGTTGCCAATTTAATCGTTTGCATCTGCACACAGCGGCTGTAACGATTTTTTATTTTTTATTCTGCGAAACAAAATTGAATTGAATTTAAAGTGAAAACTGAGGTTCCACCTTTTTGCATCCTTATGCCGTGGGCTGCGAATCCAAAATGGCCGACCGGCGAACTTACCCCCTTTTTTCGGTAGCTTAAGGGTTTGTTTAGACTTTGCAGCCCATTCCACCCCTTTTTTTGTTCGCAACAAGGGTTGGGTGTATTTGACGAAAAAGCAGCTGGGAGTTGCAATTATTTTTGCCGTGAATAATAGAAACCGCGGATCCTCGAAAGCAGCTGCAGATTACTGTTGGGGATTTAGGGCTAAACAATACCCATGGAACATTTTCGCAGCCTTTGATTAATAGTACTTTTTGCGGAGGATTTCCATTTCCTCTCCATCAGACACTTAAACACAAAAGTTGGAGCTTTGGCACACGCACGGATTACCCATCTCTTTGCACATTTATCAGAGCGTATGGCCATATATATATTTTCATTTTAAATGCAGGCTGCGTACGCTAACGTCAAATTACAGACGACATTACATAAAATGCCCGCAAAGCCCCCCCACACACACACACACACACGCACACTAACAGAAACCCATCAGATCTGCGAGTCCTGTCAGTGTCGGACGCTCCAGCTGCGACTGTGTGCGTGCGCTCGTCGTTAATTTAAAATTTTACCATTTTTAGTTTAAGCCGACAGGCAAAAAGTTGGGGGAAAAGCTTCAAACTGACAGCCAAAACGAATCGGGAAAGTCCTACCGAGAAAGGAAGCTAAATCAAATAAGCGAACAGCTCGTTTCGTATTCTTTAATTAATAAAACACTGGGGTAACTCCAATTAAGACGCCATTATTCCACACACTGCTCTTATTCATATTAATTTTTAATTGGATGTAGCAGACCATGTTGTGCGCATTAGGCTGCTTGCAAACCATTCAAATGTAACTCACTTAAATCACAAATTTGATTTGTATGATATTTACAGCTAAGATCAGTTTTAACACTAATTTGTACATTAAGAGCCTGTCTGAATACCTATTTAAATAATATAAACAGCCAAGAAATTCTACCGCTGAGTTTATATAGAGGGAAATATTCTTGAAAGCTTAAAGTGTTTGAATGTCTTGTGAGTCTTTTTAATATTTTCCGATATATATGTTATATAATTTCCATTTTAGCGTATACTAATTACCTAAATTCCATAAATTCAGTGCGAAGTAACATCATCTACTAGATGTAGTGTATGCCCGGTTCCAATAGATATCCTCCACGCACACACACGCACCCACACACATGCAAGCTGGCGAATAGCCAGGACGATAGAGGTTAGAGGGAAGCACTTCAGCTGGGGAGTGGGCCTGGTCGAGATCCTGATCCTGGGATGCCAATGGGACTGGGACAGATAGCCACAGAGGAAAAAAGCGCCAACCCGAAAACCAGTTGAGTAAATTATGTACTGCAACAACAAAAGACACATCCACATCGGTAATGTAAGCCCACCACGCACAACCGCACACTCACAAGAACACACACACACGCACGCACACACACACGTGCAGCGAGTATATGTGTGGAAAAAAGGTCTATGTACAGTAAATTATATTATATGCGGCGATGTGTGTGTGCACTAAATAAGGTAATTTGCGTGTGCGGCCGCCCAGCGGCAACCTGAGGCAGCAGCAACAACAAACAACGTCAACAACATCAGTGCGGCAACAACACAAATTCATTAAAATGAAAAATGAAATTCAACATTTTTGAAGTGTGATGGAAATTTGTTGCTTTTGTTTCCAGGGGCCGCACACAGCCCTGGGAACTTTTGCACATCCACCTGCTTAAATTTCTACCATTTTCGCTCAAACGTCAAATGTGTGTATGCACCTGACATTTTAGTTAATTTTTACTTAAATACTTACTTAAATTAAATTTAATGCAAAATAGAAGTTTCATAGTATTGTTCAACAATTTTTGCATTTTAAAAAGCTAAATCACATTTAAGACTAATCCAGTCTGTGTGCAATCCAAATATTGCCCCAAAATGAATTCACACTCCCCACAAAATACATCTGATGAAATGTATGCAGTAATCATCGATTAAACGTCAATTAAACTGCAGACAAACAGCTGATTTTCGGCCTGCCATCAGTTTTCAGCCAAAAAGGATACAACGAAAACATTGGGACACTCCACATACACACACATACACACACACACACACACACACATTTCAGTACACATTTCCCGCCCGTGACGTCATAACGTAAACATCATAAAAGTGTCAAAAAAAAAAGAGAACTTAAAATGCGCCGCTGCAAAAGTGGCACGCGCCAACAAAAAACAAATTGCAATTAAATACAATAAAAATAAAAATACGCTGCAAGGAATGCGGAAATAAAATAAAAATACAAACGAAAAATGGGGAAAAAAGCAAATGAGGGAAAAACGACGACAACTCAAATGGCAACAATGACATTGACAATGTCAATGAACGACCAAAAAAAGGATAAAAAATCCCGCACACACATATGCGAAAAACAAACAGCCGAAAAAAGAGAAACCCACCGAGTGGGTGGAATGGGTGGCTAAAGAAGAGACACGTGCCGGAGAGCCAGATAGCGCAGTGCAACCGGCAATTATCATAAGCAGCAGATGCAACAGCCTTCCATGCAAACATATTTATATCTGCATGTGTGTGTGTGTGTGTGTGTGTAGGTACTGTGTGTATGCATGCGCAGCTGTGTGAGTGCCAGCCGAAAAAAGAATAAACTAAAAATGTCCTGGAGAGGAGAGACGAATGCCAGACTGTGGCTGGTCATTCATTTTTTTAACACCAGACGGAAAATGGGGGGCGGCTGGGGGGGTTGGCGTTTAATTTAATGCCAATTACGTGTATGAGCCGCATTAACACACATGCACACTCACACCGAAATGCATACAGCTGCAGCCCCCACACACACACACACACACACAGATACTTTCGCCGGGGCGAATTCGCCAAAAAAGCTACAAAGAAAAACCGTCGCCAGCCGAGAAGTATGCTGTGAAATTCGAAGAGAGAAATGACTTTTATATGAAGGGTCCTTTATCCGTTTTTCTTTTAAGTTTCCAGTTCATAGGTCACGAGAGTATGTAATTTATGGCTTATCCTATACTAAATATTAAATTAAAATTTAGTTCATTATTAGTTTCTGTAGAAGGTTCACAAATAAAAAAATATGAAGCTCTATAAGCTTTGACGTTTTCAATTTGGCGTTTATCAGTTTTCATTTAATTGAATTAAATTATTCGTGTAGTTAAATAAAGACTGATTTTTCAATTTACGTTTTTATTTATGTCATCAATTACGAGTGATAGTGATTTTTTTTTATAGAAAAAAATTGGTATATTTTATAGCATAAAAACTAGCATCCCTTTCCAAGTTTTCAAGGAAAAAGTCTGCCAACTATTAAGCACCGATTAACACCTAACTATTTAACTAAGTTGTTTCAACTCATGACGTTAAATACTTAAATGCTGATTGAAAAAAAGAAAAACAGATAGAGGAATACCCAGGAATTTATTAAGCGATTTGCGCGAACAATTGCAATGCCAATTGGGTCCTTGGGCGTGGGAGTTAATTTCTGTTTTCCCGTCCACAGTTTATTGCACTTAATGAGTGGAAAGTGCTGGGGCCCCGTAGAGGGGAGGTGGCCCGGTGTCTGCCGCTCGTCTGCCAGCTGTGATGATGCATGCGGAAACGCCGGACTCCGGTTACCCCGGTTGCACCACCCGAAAGTGACCCACCCATCAGCCAACGCTTAACATACAATGGGAATGAGGAAAAGCGAGAAAAATGAGCGAGCACCGCAGCAGTGGAGGTGGATGCACCCGCCGGCTGGCCAGTGTCCTCGTCCTTCACCCAGAATTATTTTTGTACACTTTTTTTGGGCGCGCCCCACCCACCACCAGCAATAATAACAACAACAGCAGCAGCAGCAGCAGCAGCAATGCCACAACATGAGCAGCGCCAGCCACCGCCGCTCTTTACATAATATGCAATTTTTATTTGGGTTTTTCCCAAAAAAAAAAAGCAAATAAAACGCAAACACGACGGACGAAAACAAAATAATAAAAAACAAAGTGGAGCCGCCTGCATTACGCATGTGTCCGTGTGTGTGGGTCAGCTGGATGGGTGTGTGCGTATTCCATCAATGCACGCATTAATAAGCCGGACTGTCCTGGCTCCCCGGATCCCCGGATCCCTGGATCCCTGGGTCCCCGGATCCTGTCCCGGCATACGCATCCGAAACACACAATCTGGGCGCCGGGTGCCGATGCGGCAGCGAAATCGAAAGTGCCGGGTAGCCAAAAAAAAAAGAAAAGGAGAAAGCCAAAAATAAATCAGAAAAAACGGGTAAAAAATGCAGCGGCATCGAGCCGAAATGAGGGAAAGGTTGGGGAACCCCAAAAATAAATATAATTGCAGCCAAAAAAAAGGAAATGGAATTGTGCACTCGCGAAAGTGAGAGAGAAAGGCGAAATCGAATGCGGAGAGCCGTCGACATTAATCGACTCGAAATTGGTTTAATTCATATTTAAATGGAGCAGCCCAACCGACCAACCGACCAACCGACCAACGAATCCAGCGGAGAATCAGGGGGGTCAGAAGCAACAGTTGGGTGTTTCTGTTTTCCGTTCAATAATTCAATTAAGCTTTATTTATGGCAAATCAAAATTGACCGTTCAACTGTTGCCCTCGCCACGCGACTAATTCGCACCGCCCACCGCCCTTTTCACCCACAATGACCCACTGCGACGGCCATCAGGTGTCCTGCGTGAAAATTATTGTTCGCAATTGGCCAAATAATTGGTCAGACGGGGTCAGCCCTTCACCATCGCACCATCATTGCATTTATGATTTACGATTTGAATATTACTCTAATTGTTGTTGCTCCATTGTCGAATCGCAAATGTTGGCTGGCATCTCTCTAACGTATTTTCGGTTTCTAATTCGTTTCAGGAAAATGGTGTACGGCGAATATATCTGGGGAGTCATGACTGGGCACGGCAAACAGATCAACACATACACGTATATCGTATATCAATAGTGGAATATTATAATAAACGACTTTAAGCTTGAACCAGGAGAAGGACATTTGTTTGCATATAATTTGAACTTCCTTCGCATATTATTTCATTAAGAGCTGTCCTTGTTTTCCTTTGCCTTGTCCGCTTTTCCGCCCTTCGGTTCGCTGGCTGCGCAATTTTAATCAGCAAAAGGCATTCATCTTGTTCGCCAAACTAATTTTTTATCTTGCCAGCCAGGCAGTCCGGCAGGAGCCACTGAGTGGGAGCGGGCTGGGCAGAGATGAGGTCCTGGCACGTCTTTCAGCCAGCGAGACAAGGCAATGCTCTACGTCCTGGTCCCCAAAGAAATGCCAGCAAAGCACAGCAAAAAACAAAAAAAACAAAAAAACAAAAAAAACGAAAAAAATAAGTGAAACAAGGCTGGCAGGACGAACAGGATGCGGCACAAGTAAATGGTGGAAACTTTTAACGCCCTCGTCCTGGGCCCTGGATGCTGAGTCCTGGGTCCTGGATCCTGGGTCCTGCGGTGCCAGCTGCTGCAGCTGCTTCGCATTCGCATTTATTTAACTAACAGTAAAAAATTACTTTTGCCCAGGACGTTTCTCTCCCTGGGAATTGTCCGACCAACTATGTTGGCCAAAAGTGGCAGCCGGAATGGGCAAGGGGATGGGTGGGTATGGGTATGGGTATGGGTATGGAAGTGTGGGAGTTGTAGTGGCAGTGGTACCCGGCGAGGACATTCGTTATGCTTAAGCAGAAGAATACGAAACTGTACTTGACAGGGCCCACAACCAACCCTGCAGCTCTTGCTAAACTAATAGCAAAAAGGATCCCTTTGGGTTTCTATACATACATATATGTACGGAGAAATATAAAAATAAATGAAAAAGCTGGAAAAAGTAATGGCCAACACGGCGCATGGAGACCATCATCTTAGGGGGAGAACAGGGATGTGTGTCCGCATGTGTGCCAGTGTCTGTGTCTGTGTTTGTGTATCCTGCAAGTCCTGGTCCTTGCTCGTTGGTCCTCAGCTCGGGGTTGTTTGCTGAATGCTCTCGGGGCGAAAGGAAAATGGCGTCGCCTTAATTTATTTTAAGTGGTTGATGGTTTTAACTTCGAGCCAAGGATGCCCGCACAAAGGAGCCGAGCCCTTAAAGCCACTCGTTTTCCGGTTTTAGAAACGAAACGGTGCACGGAGTGGGCGATATAGACCACAACAAAACCGAGAAAAATCAACCCGGGCATTGGATGGCATTGTGCCGTGTTCTTTGTCCAGCACCCAGGAAACCGGGCAGCCCAGCCTGAGCCCCAGATCCCAAGCCCCGGCTTTGTCTTTTCTATAAACCATTATGCAAATAGCCTCAGTGGGTGCCCCATAAAGCCCCAAACTGCAAGAACAAGTCAAATTTATGGGCGACTTAACAATTTGCCGGACCCAAGCAAAAGTTCGCCGAGGACGAAGACCCCAAACTCGAAACAAAACTGCTGGGGAAAATCACGAGGAATTGCAAAAACGATTAAATATAGGCTGGCAGGCATCCAGGAGCAACAACATCCTGCAAGCCCTGCAAACGAAAGCAAACGAATGCAAATTAAAATCTTCCCCTTAAGTCGACGGCTTCAGGATCCCCAGCCCCGCTCCACATCCTTGCCTGTCGCCTCGATGGCGTCATAAAAAGTATGTGCTCGTTCACACAGACGTTCCACTTGCCAGGACCACCTCCTCGACCGTCAGCCCCAATCCTCGTGCATCGGGCATTTTATGCATAGGGGAGTCATTATATTGAATTGAACGTTAAAGCGCTGATAAAATGTGCAACAAAAGGACCAAAGGACGACCAGCGGGCCAGGGCAGAGTGAAACGTGAACGAATTGGAGTCCATTGACTCACCGCCTTGGTTGCATAACCCAGCCATCAGCCGTTCTCATCCTCATCCTCATCCTCATCCTCATCCTCATCGTCCATCCCCCCAGACTTTAGCCCATCATCGTCATCGTCGTCGTCGTCCTCATCATCATCGCCATCGCCATCGTTTCTCTGGGCAGTCGAAAAGCCAGTAAAGCAATTGAGGCCTCAGACACTTAAAATGTAAGCCAAAGGCCGACTGTCTGCCTCTGTGTCGGTGTGCTCGCCCAGCTGTAAGTGTGTGCGACTACACAGAAAAGAAAACTTTGACATAAGCAAGATACCAATAATCAAATATCTGTTGAATGTTGTTACTTTAAGTTATATTCTAAATATCATTTGAATAAACGTAATTTAAAGAATATGTTATATTGCAGGTTTTGATCTTCTTCTGATTTCATCTATACTTTTCATTTGTAATTGTTATAGTATTTTATTTTAAAGAACTCAACTCTTTTTTCCAGTGAACATGCGATTGTTGTCCGACGATGTTCGTAGATGTCAGCCATAAGATATTTCCATAGACACGCAGGCAGCGAAGGAGCAGGAGGAGCAGGAGGAGCAGGAGGAGCAGGACACCCGTATAGCAGCAGCTACGATTGAGTTGCTAGCTTCGCCAGACACCAGGCCAGACTTCGAGGGGTTTGGGGACCAGAAGGATACTGGCTCAGAGTACTCGAAAGTAGGCTGTTACTGCAAAAGGGTATCTCAAGAAACAGAACATGCAAAAATAAAGAAACTTAAGAACAGCGCAGGATTTGAATCGGCCCTTAAATACACAAACAAGCTTAAATTGCGAGACCTATTTTCAGATCAGTTTAAAAACTAAATCTTTTTATGGTAGTCAAAAAAAGCCTTAATTTATTATATTTATAAATTCCTCTTCATTTAATATAATAATTTATTTGTATAAAATGTTAAGTGGTCTAGAACTTTGACCTGTTTATTTCTCGATTTTTGGACAGATTCTTTGCTTTTTGCTAAAGAGTAAAAACTTGTTGAAATGACCGTATGTATCACCCTACCGATTTCCATTTGCTCCCTTTCTCTCGAGTGGTTTACAACCCGCTCCAGTCGTCGTATCGAAGTAACTGCCTACTTCCTCGATGTCCTCGAATGCCTTCCAGCTGGGGGGTCCTCGTCCTTCGCTTCATATCCTGTCAGGAGTTGACTTTTTCCTGTTGCCGCTGCTTCCTTCCTTCCTTTCTTCTCGCTCTTATCTTCGTTTAACTTTCTACCATGTTATGGCCCGTTATCTGTCTGCCCGTGTACGTGTCCTTCGTGTCGGTGTGTGTTCGGTTCCTGTGTGTGTGTGTGTGCTTCCTCGTCTCTTCTGTTTGCATTTTTGAGCAAATCAAGTGAAATTACATTTTTCTATGCGATGCTCTTAATGTTATTTGCATACGTATCCTGCAGGCTACAATATTTACAAATGAATGCAGTCCGGTGCCGGGCGCTTGGTCCTTGATTCTCGGTCCTTGGGGGCTTGGTCCTTTGGAGAATCAGACAAGCGGCTGTTGAACCAACCACCTTAACTGCCCAACTTCCCAACCACCCAACCACCCAGCCAACTAACTACGTTTGCGAAAATTCTTTCATATCCTTTTCAACCATCGTTACGTGCCCTCAAAGTGCCATTTTGTCACTGGGTCCTTTTTCTGCTACTTCCACTTCTGCTCGCACTCATTCCACCAGCTGTCATTTGCATTTGCCTTTCCCCCCTTCCCCTTAACTGGCATTAATATTTGTTTTCGTTTGATAATTTTCTTTTGCTGCCTTTTATACTTTTAAGTGCACGTCCTGCCATTTCCAGGACCCTTACTCCCCCTCTCAGCTATTTTTCCAACTAGTTTCTATCTGCGTCTCTGTCGTTCGCCTCCTTGCCTTGGCCTCGTCTTATTGGACTGCGGAGTAAGTGGCAGCAGCCAAGTGAAAAAAGGACGACAAGGACGATGTAGAAGTGGAATGCCGGGGAAAAAAACCAAGCCACATTTAAATGTGCTCCGCCCCTTTTCTATTTTAAAAATGCAAAGCATTTGCTTGGCTTTGCTTTTGCTTTGGCCTGTCTCCTGCTTCTGCTTCTGCTCCTGCTCCTGCTCCTGCTCCTGCTCCTTGCCCAGGACCTTCTCTCTTCTTCTTCACGGCTTCGTCCTGCTGCTGACTCTTTCTTTTAATTTATTTTATATCGCTGCCTCCTTTTACTGCGCGACGACGAATGCGAAGCCAAAACCGAACGCGATTGCAAAAAAGTTGGAAACGAAGGACTTGGCTTGAAGCCGCCTTGACTCGCCTTCACCAATAAGATTTTCGCTAGGTAGCACGGAAAAAAGGATATTGTGAAATGGTCGGGCTATATGGCAGCAAAAGGAGAGGTCAGACGGACGAAGGGTACTAATTGTTGCTCAGGTTTCACCAATAGTAAATCTTCAAGCAAAAAATTAATTATTCAAGCTTTTGCTTCATTATGTATAATAAATAAGCATATTTAGATTAACTCAAATAAAATATTTTGTATCTTTTGAAAAAATTAATATCGAATTTGTAATCGTAACTAATTAAATACATAATTTTATTAATAAATTGATGTTGCTATTTATAAATTAATTGTCTTACAAATTAAGTGGGATTAATTCAATATTAATTAATATTTATTTTAAAATATGTTTATGTACCAAATAAAATTCAAAGTATAAGAATAAATACCTACAGTTTGAAAAAAAAGAGTTTTCATTTTATCCACTTCGCCAAGAGAACAGTGCTCTCTCGCCTCTGGATAACTTAATTATCCGTAGTGCCACCACCTGGTGGTTGAAAGCTGAACCCTTAAAGCATTTATCCGAACTTGCTTAGGAAGCCAGGCAACAGAGGACGCCACTTTTAAAAAGCAAATGAAACAGGGTGAAATTAGAGATATCTGTAAGAACACAAACCACTGAGCGAGTTTGAAGAAAACTAAACGAATATCCAAAATAATGTCCAAATTGGTATCCTTCTGTACTTTTGACAAGGCTAACATTTTTGAAAAAAATCAATTCCCTGATGCTTCTGAGCGTTTATTTAAAATAAATTGCAAAAAAGGTTTCCCATAAATTATCCTATCCTCACATCGATTTTATAAGCTTATTTGGTATATTTTAATGTAATTGCGATGTCAGACAGGTGCGTAAGCGAAATATACTATTTTTTCAAATATATCTGTGAATTACCTTTTACACACCCCTACCAGGTAAAGATACCTCCGCCAAACTGTCCGTTAAAACCACCCTTAGATGCCCGTCAATCCTTTGACCCGTCCAAGTCCAGCCACTGACCAGTTTGAAGCGAAGAAAATCATGAGAAAATCTGAGAAATCTGCGCAGCATCTTCGTAGGTTTTTACCCTTTTTTTTGGGAAGCTGAACTTGCAGTTCTTGGGCCAAAGGTTACTGACCATCAGGACCAGTTCAGGTCCCAGCCGCTTCCAACCATTTGCAAGATGCAGAGCGGCCAAACAGATATGTATGAGTGCGGAGCCTGGGAAACTTACCGGATGAGGAGCGGGATATGCTGGTCCAAAGTCTCGACAGGAACAACTCGTAGACCAATTAAATGGAATGCCAACAAAGAATGCTTTTTTTTTCTCGTTTCACTCGTTTTACTTTTGAGCTATAAATAAATGCATGCATTGCCTCCTCACTAGCCCCATTCAATTGCTTTCTATCTCTTTTGTCCATTCTCTAGCTGCGGAAAGTTTTTGGGCAGAAAATATTCTAATGAGCTACAAAGTTCCACCTCCCGAATGAATCTGTGGAAGGATCAGAGACATGGCTGGGCTTCCTGCCACGACTGAGACAGCTTCCGCTGGAGAATCAAATGGAACTTCAAGTGGATTTGCTATGCAGGCGGAAAAGAACAATTTTTGGAAAATTACAAATGCTTTTTTTAGACTGTTTACTTTAAAATACCAGAAATATGAATGCTTGCTAGGTATACTTCAAGCTGTGAGTCTTCAATAAACCTTTACAGATACTAATCAACTTTTATTTTTAGTTATTTCATTATATGGCTTTGAAAATTTGTATCCGTAGAGGCCAAAGACAAGTTGGTCGCAATTAGCTATTAATATTAAAGCAAGTTGCACCACTCAGCAGCTCACGTGTCTTCGCTCAAGGACCTCTTCCTTTGGCTTTCCCATTACAGGACACCAAGCGATGCGACTAAAACTACACGACTAATTAGTTTTGGGGCTCCGCACCGGATAGCTCCATCCCATCGCAGACCCATTCAAAGTTTGTTATGCAAAATACGGCGCGTATCTGGGCAAGCAAATGAAGCTCATTCAGCCACGCTTTGGATATCCTGCAAGGATGTGGCCAAGGCAGCGTCAGAGATGATGGCCAATTGCCAGGCAGGAATATTTGATAAGTTGCAGCAGCAGGAGCCGCCAAGCCCCGTTCGAGCAGCAGGTTCAGTGCATAAAGTATCATATTTAATATTTATGGCTGTCCCGCCGCGCGATCTCCTCGTCCTGTTCGTCCTGTTCGTCCTGTTCGTCCTTCCGCAGGAAGGCGTTTGCCTAACTGCACAATTTGTTGAGAGCCCCGACCACTAATATCGAACTCGGCGCCAGCCAAGCCAATAAATCGAGCTGGCAAACCCCAAAACGAAACTCCAACCTGGACTGGAGTTACAGTGGAAAACCACTCTTAGATTGGAAATTTACGAAACTAAAAAAATAGTAATTTGAAATACATACTTGTACTATAATTTCTACATTAAATACAATGCAATTAGCAAACTGCAACTGCCGAACTGCTTGTAAGTTATTGTTATTAAATATTCAAATACAATTGCATTGTGGGTTTTTTTTCAGTACACTATACCTAAAATGCACCACTGGCTGTTGTTGCTCGGTGGGTTGGCTGGTAATTATAATTCGCCCAGCTCGTGAGCAAAATAAATTAAGAAAAGCAAAGTCCTGCAACGGAGTTTGGCCAGGACACTGTTTTGCTTTGCTGCGCTCGAGGCGAACGGCATGCTCCACTTTTATGCAATTTGCCAGGGGCGAAAATTCTTGCCTTAGGTGCAGAGGCAGCATCAAGGAGGCTGAAAGCGGAAAAGCCATGTCCTGGAAATTGCATTTTCGCCAGCCAGCAAATAAAATTGCAACAAGGACGAGAGCGTCGAAACTTTTATTGAACTTGTGAGTTGAAAATTCGAGCTCCGCTCCTCCAAAGTCATCCCAACATCCCAATATTCCACATCCTTCGGCCGCCTTCTCCGTGGCTGTGCTCAAATTTTGGCAAGGCACAACATTTTTCGATGCTGGTAAAAGTTAACTATGAAAACCAAAGGAAGTTAACTGCTGAAATTAGTAAAAATGCAGAAAAGTTGATGAATTTCCTGGGGGACATAGAGCGGATTTGATGGGCGCCAGGGCATGCCAATAAGGAACCTAATATTGTATTCTTTATATCAGTTAAACATCTGAATTATGTGCATTGCAGAAAAGGTTTAAAGGTTACTTAAAAGAAGTACTTGTATACTGGGTATATTTGAATATATATATCTTATATACCTCAAGGATTCGCTCCTGTTTCGATCGGTCCACAAAATGCTGCCAGGCTTGGGCGAACGGGCTTGGGTTTCGAAACTGCAGGGGACGAGAAGCTGGCCAAGGCAAGGCACCCCATTGACATTTTGCCCAAACTTGATGTTGATGTTGAAAATTTTCATCAAGTTGCATAAAAATAACAACGAAAAACAAAATGTTCCTTCTTGCTGGTTTTTCTTGTTGTTGCAAACAAACTGTGAGGAAAACTCATCTAAAATGCATAAAATTTGAGTTGATGAACTGGCAGAAGAGTGGAGAAGCTGTGGAGGCGATGGAGGCGATGGGGCAATCAACAGCAAGCTGCTGCCAACGGCAAGAAGGAGGCGGCCTCCGATGACTTATGGCCAGGACATGCAGGATGTGGGCGAGTGGCGTTCAAAGTTATTGGCTAATGCGAGGCTGCCAATTGAGGCGAAACGAAGGCAGGACTGGCGCAAATTTGTGAATAATTCAGAAATCAATTTCAAGTGGGCCCCAGACAAAAGATGAACAAGAATCACACACTTTGCGCAGACAAAAGAGTATGGCCACATTGGAGCTGGAGATAAAGATGGTGTGGGGAGGGGTGGGACTTTAGAATGGAACTGGAGATGTCCAGACAATGGCCAAGAATGGCAAACAATTGAACCGAACATGGCAGCTACATGGCAGCCCGACAAGAAGCAGTTAGATTCAGACGAGCTCCGAGCCTTGGCTTTATAAATAAATAAGAGCGCTGGAAATAAATGCAAAAGGATCTGCCTGACAGGCAGAAGGACATGTGCACATATTTGAACAATGCAGCAGCGGCAAAGGCAAAGGCAAAGGCAGCCATAAAAGACAGCAACAAGAAATCAAGAGCAAGAAACAAGGATGCAAAAGGACTAAAGCGTGCGAAGGACAACATCCAGAAGACACACACACACACACATACACACACGCACACGCACACACACAGCCAGGAGGAGTGATGCTGTCTGGCCATAAGTAAATACACTCTAGCACACACGGAGCTGAATTTCTTGTTTTATTTCGGCATTTTATTGTTGGCAAATTCCTCCCCAGCCCCAGATCCTGTGCTCCTTTTTGCACAAGACGTAGCCAAGGGCAATGACAACGGCGATGGCGATGGCAATGGCAACAGCAGCGACAAAATAAACCTAAACCTCAACCAAGATGCAGACTCTAGAATCCAGAATCCAGAATCCAGACTCCAGAATCCAGACTCCACTTCCTCACCCTGCAGTTCGGCTTTTCCAGGCAAACTTCGTTGTGTTGCCAAATTAAAGTTTTCAATTAAAATTTGGCCATTGTTGTCATTTGGCTGCCTGCCCTCCTCAATCTTCCCAGCTTCTTGTTGTCATAGGATAGAGCCGAAAGCTGCCAAGGGGCGTGAGATGCGCAGAAGGACCATGTACCTCTGAGCCTGCGAGGACAATCAAGAATAAGTTCAAAACTTCCGAAATCTGATTTGATTACTGTCAACTCACTGAGCAAAAAGTGTCAATGGAGCTGATTTTGCATATATTTCCTTGCAAGAAGAGTTACGTGATTTCGATATCTTCTTTTATACAATTTTGATTAATAATCATCAAGCTTGGGTACATTTCATGTGCTAATAACTTTTGTAGTTGCAAACTTGCTCGAAACTGTGTAAATAATATTAAACTTAATCATACTTGCACTAAGCTGTATAAATAAAAAGAAATTGAATCATATCGACTTAAGAGTAAGCCTAAGTATGCTATACACGTATGTTTTTCCAGTGCATTCTAACTGTGAGACAGATCTATCTCGGCTGATTAGTCAGCGAATCCCACACACAAAAGCGCGTCATTAATATCCATAAAGGCCGGGACGACTTCTGCCCAGATGGATCACTTTAAATCAGAGGGACAAAGGCTGCATTAGCTCCGTTTGACGGGTCGGCGTTTCGTTAATTAGCGGCTCTTTCATCAATTTTAATATAATTTTGTAACATCCAACGGGCTGCAACCGCAACGGGCGAGCGAAATGGGGGTCCTCGGAAAAGATGCCATATACGAGTATGTATATAAGGCAGATATGTTGTACAGCATAGTTCTTTACAGTTGAACAAGCTGGTCACTGGTAGGTGGATAGGCCTGCGGAGGTGGGGATCCTGTGGAGTTGAATGATAACATTCATTTGCCTGTGAATTTCCCAAAAGGCGTGTTACAAACTTTGGGGCGCTGCTCGAACTATCCTCAAAGAGGGAGGTTTGGGTCCAAAAAAACACGCATGGCCAAACATAAGATGTGAGGGGGCGAGGATGGCTGGATGTGAGAAGAACCGGGTCGGGTGTATTTCAGTACAAAGGATTATTTCGTCTCGACCAAACATGCAATTAATTATAAGCTTAAGGCCTTGGGTCCCGTCCCTTTACGGCTCGTTGCATGTTGTTGTTGCTCCTGTTGTGGCACTTCCACATGGGGCTTGAAAACTTGAAAGATAATAACCTTAGCTTACAGCCAGACTGAAACAAGGACATTCTGCCTGCGGGATGAGCGACAGCAGAGAGGGGCAGTGGGGGTGTAGTGGCGGGCACTACAACTATTATTTATTCCCAAAAGTTTAAGGCAACATCATTATCTTTTATGCACAACGGCATGTCCACCTCCTCCTGACAATCCGGTGCCCGGCAAGGATGTGCCTTTCCAACCCTTTTTCCAGCTTCCAGCCTGGGCTCCTTCAAGAAAACGTTCCTGGGGTTCGGTGTGTGTGTGTGTGTGTCTGTGTGTGTGTGTGTATGTACACTCTTTCATTAAAACCCACTCGCACACGCCCGCATAAAAGTTGCTGCGGCCATATTCCTGCCCAACAACCCCCAAACTATATCCTTTTTCAGGGATCTGTGGGTGGGCGGTCGAAATTCTGTGTTTAGTTTCACAAAAACTTTTCAACACCATCAGCTCAAGACATAAAAACTTATCGCCTGCCAGCCTACCCACCCTCTAAGCCTTTTTCCTCCCGCACCACTCTGGACTCGAGTTTGCGTAGAATCCAACCCCCAATTTGATAAATTTTCGGAACGAAAAGCTCTTGGAGCTGGTCATTGTGGCTGTTCCTTGCATATTGGACAACTGAATATCATACTTTATTTGAAAATCATGGAACGGGGCTAAGAGCCCTCAGATATCTTAGCAGACGTCACTTTCACTTAAGGGTTGCGAAAATCGATTATAAAAACCAAAAATAAAACTGAAAATTACATAAAAATTGAGTTGTATTTTCTAACTTCAATATTTATTGAACAAATAGAAAGGGTTTCTAAGATTATAGCACTATTACTGCGTTAGGGAAACGTTCAAAAAATCATGAGATGCCTTGGAGTCATACAGCATCTTAGAATTTTTCCAACCCCTTGGGCTATCTTCCCTGCTAGCCGGTCAGAGGTCAAATTGACCAAGATTTTCTCACACTGTTTTTGGGCAGTTTTTCAACTCTTTTCTCCGGCAACCGGACAGGCAGGTTTCTGGGAACCTTCGAGCAGCCTTCTCTTCGCCTGTGGGAACGGATGCTGTCCAGTTGTGGAATCACCTCCGTGTGGGAAAGAGCATCTTCGAGGAGAACACTCGCAGTGGCAGTGGCAGTGGCAGTGGCAGTGGCAGTGGCAGTGGCAGTTGCAGTGTAGTGGAAGCATCCAAGACTAGCTGTGAGTAATGGCAGGGTCAAGCCTTATCTAATAGCTGGGGCCAAAACGAATTGCAGTGGCAAAAAAGGGAGGCATCCGTTCGCATCCACCCACAATTCGTGTGTTGCAGAAGAACTATTCAAACTTTTGGTCATGGCATAATACCTCCAACAGTTGAACAATCCAACAATCCGGCAGTGGCCAGGACGAGGCACGTAGCCGGATTTAATGTCCCGCAGTGGTACTTGAGAAAAAGTAGTTGGCACATTTGGTAAATGGCCATGGGAATGGGCGGCAATCGGGATGGAGGTGCTGCTAAGAACTTTTACTTTGCAGCTGAAAAGTAATGGGAGATCCTGAATGGGTCCTCTCCGTCTCGCTCTATTCGCAAGAAACTTTTGCCAAAGCAAAAAGTTTGCTCAGCAAAAAGAACCTATATATATATATTATATGTATATATATGGATATCTATGTGCACATACGAATCGTACATAATGTAATGCAATAAAACGAAAACTGTTTTGGCCTCGGCACCCAACCCAAAACCAAAAACTCAAACGGAGGGCCTTGGCAAGAAAACTTTCTCGTGCAGAGGGAGCTGAAATTTAATAGAAAACGTTCTTGTTGGAATTTTCATTTATAAATATTCCGGAGACGGAGCGGAGGGGGTTACGGCTGGACGAGACTCCAACTATTTGCAGCAGCAAATTCCAAGAAGTTTTAGCCGAGCTTCGGTGGCAGAAGTGGCCGAAGTGGGAGAAATGGGAGAAATGGGCCAGGAAACGGCAAAGGATGAAAGTCGCATCTAGCATGGCTTCTAAATACATTCATGTACATAACATTTTGTCGACTGGTAGTTTTTTGCAACTCTTTGCTTATGATTTATCGCAACCATCAAGAAGAGGCCCCCAGCTTCAATTTCGTCTAAGTGGCAGGCCAAAATGGGGGGACACTCGCAGGAAATATCAGTTACATCTTTTTTAAAGGCCATTAAATACGATCTTACAATGTTATGACGTCAGAATGGAATAGTGCAGCCTAGAATAAATGCTAATATGGAATAAAAAGTAGTATTTAATCGTGCAAAAAACCTTTTTTAACCGCATTGAAATAAATTCTTTGAAGTAAAACTAAGAGCTCACATTCCTACATTTCTTCGAAAGCAAAGGGGCATGCTCTCAAACATTTAAGGAAATATTTCTCTCAGTGCTGAGTGGGGCGATTAGGTGGAACACACGCAATTTGCATGCTGCTTTGGGGTATTGGTGGGTGGTCTTGGGCGCACATACTCCACGGCCGAGTGCTTTTCATGTTCCACTTTTGATGTTCGACCGCACGCATTACGGATCTGCCTTGGACGGAGCAACTATTCCGGCATCTCGCCGCCTTCTGCGGAAACTTTCCCCTCGTCAAAGTCAGCTTAATTAATGAACAGCCTCCCACCCAAAGACCTGGTGATTGCGGGGTTGCGGGGGTGGTGGCAGTGGAAAATCAATATTCAAATGCCCGGATGCGGAATCCTTTTTGTAGCCCTCGTGGCGACATCAATTAGAACACGTCATCTTGGCCTCCGCCTCCGAGACTTTCGACCAGCAATGACGGTACAGTCACACACACACACACACACACATACACAAACGTGTACATTCATGCCCATGCCCAAAAGTAGAAGAAGAGGCGTGGCATGGTCGAGGGGTGAGGGTCTTCGAACTGGTTTTTGCGCTTGGTGTGCGAAAACTCACCCCCGAAAACGCAGCAAGATGCTGCCAGCTGAACAACCTCCGCCCCTAAGCGATTCTAATAAGAAAGCGGCGCCATTTTGAATTTGGGAACAACCCCCGGTTCTGTAGGAGGATAATAAGTGCGGGCCGAGTAAGCGTGCTTCTTATTTATGACATTTTTATGCTAATGGAATCCTGCCTCATGTCTGAGTGTGTATGTGTGTGTGTGTGTTTGTGGTTTGTATGTGTGCAATGTGTATGTGTGTGCCCTCGGGGATTAAGGCCTCTGATAAGAAAACACTGCGAATCCTTAATATACTCGTTCGTTTGAATGTGTGTGTGTGTGATGTGCTGATTGTTGCAGATGGCGGCAAAATAACGGACATTTTATGGCGGGTATTAAAATATTCATTAAGGAATATGGAGCAGTAGAGAAATGCAATCGAGAAAATAATTATATAAATTATACAACGGCGAATCGCTGAAGGGAAATTACTTAAGAGTAAGGTATTTGGCCCACAAAGAATAGGGTAAAATGCAACTCATAAAACAGATTTTAATCTACTTTGGTTGTGGGACAAACCAAAACTAAGAAACTACTATTTCCTATCTTAAGCAAACTTAACTTAAAACCAATATGTATTTTCATGACGAAAATTAAAGTAAGAGTAATAAAGGGAATGGAGATATCCTATGCATCTTCTGGTACTTAATTGGGCACAAAAGTCTGCAAAATTGCGTTGCATTTTTTAAAGCACAAGTCTTGTCATTTCCTCACATCCTTCATTAACATTTTTATTAGTTGGAAGGGAAAATTTCAACTCCCGAAGCAAAACAAATCCCAACTCACAGCGTTGAGGGGACAGAGCCATTAGGCACTTGTGTCTTTATGGCGCTGATAAACTCTTTTGTAGGAGGAATACTTGCAGCTGACATAATTATAAAAGGAAACAAATGTGTCACACACGGACACACAATCGCAGAAAAACACATACACACTTTCCGAGGGACTCTCGCAGGACCCACAGATACAATTACAGCAGCAGCAACAGAAGCAAAAGCAGAGACACATATCTGAAGGGTTCTAGCTGAAACAAAAGGATTCTTCTTTGGCACACAAAATCGTTAATGATAAAAATACAAAAATGGGTAACACACATGTTTAATGCCAAATGTGGCAGCCAGACAAACACAGCTACATTTAACTTGGTCGAAGGACGCAAAAAGGACACGTACACAGACACACGCAAAGGACTAATGTAAGCACGGCGAAACGGGCGGTGAAGTACGAAAAAAGGGAAGAGAAAAAATGTTAAGGATGTTATCAAAGAAATCAAAAAAGCAAGATAATCATACGAACGTGCAAGATTTTCATTACTTCTATATTATTTTTCGTATTTGACTAATAATAAAAATGTAATTTAGATAATCAATTTTATAAATATAGTTCAGCTTCTTGGTACATTTCTTTCAGATTCTCCCGCCCACATTTGGCTTCAAGTTCTCCAGTGTCATCGGTAGGATCCCAAAAACCCAACCACATCCCAGCCACGCCCCCATTTAAAGGCAGACTCTATCCAGGGGCCAGACACAACCGGAAGCCATTTCCTTCGCCAGGCTAAATCAGCCAAAAATTCCCAATTAATTTGCACATCAATTTTCAGGCGTAAATAGAAACTGACTACGGCGCTCTACCCCTTGACCAGATTAAATTGCCTTGCGAAGCATCAATAATGGCATAAAAATTGATTACATTTGCTGGGGACAGCAGCCAGAAGTCCAGTAGTTATAGTTGAGATGCAGAACTGTTGGCTGGTCAGGAAATGGGCTAGAAGGAGCTGAGGCTTAGCCCATTCCAGGCTACTGGTCCCAGGCTTTCCTCCCTCTATTTTCTTGCACTAACACCAACTATTGGGGGGGAAATATCCTTGAGGCCCAAGCGTGTCACAGTATTTGTGTATCTGTGGCTGAAAATGGGTCTTACGCTCAAGCACTGAGAAATAAATTACAGATTTGTTTCACATTACCTTTAAAAATTAATATAGATGATGAAAACTAAGTATATTAATGTCAATATCTTACTAGCAGAAATTCCCAAATGAATGTATTATCAATGAGTAAAAGCATCTACCTTATTCTCTGTTAAAAACAATAAATATTTTAATAAAATCAATAAGCTATATAAGATTCAAATAAACTACGTTATCAACTTTTAAACCTTGCCTTGTTTTCAAAAGCCCCCTAGTTTTTTTGTCTGCACTGCCACTCTGGAGATAGTTGCCATAGAACAGGCAACATCATTTAAACTTGCACTGATGAGGGTGAATACAAAATACAAAATACGAAATACAAAGTAAAAAAATGTTTCCGTTTCTTGTTGTCCTGTTTTGATGACTCTCTCTCTGTCTGCCTGTGGGTGTATAAGTATTTATGTGACCATGTCTGAGTGAGTGTGTGTGTGTGTGTGTGTGTGCGTGTGTCTGGGCCAACTAATAAATATGAACGAAATGAAACTGCCCAAAAATTTCCACACAATCACACATTATGCACACCCTCGCACTCACATGCACACATTAGCTATATAGTTTTGCCTGTTGGCTTTCAAGTTGACTGCTAAATCCGCAAAAGAACGCCACACGCACACACCCACATAACTGCCCCCCTTAAGAGTCTTTGCCTCTGTATGTGTGTGTGCGCATGCCAACTTTCGCTTCATAAGTGGTTGCCTCACATGTCCCTGTACAAGTATGTGTGTGCGCGTGTGTTTCTGTGTATGGGTGCTGAAAAATGAACCCATCATGGCCGAAAAACTACAGCCGGAAATTCGGTTAGCAAGTGTTGGCTCCCTGTTTCCAGCGTGGGTGTCCTGCATGTGTGTGTTTAATGAGTGTCCTTGTTCTCATACCCTTCTAATAGAAAAATTCACGCCGATCAACACCATCCACACTATATTGATAGTAATTTCCTGCACCTGCAAGAGGTACATTGTCATCAATTCTAGGAAATGTGGGATCCCTATTTAAACTATCTATCTAGCCAGCATTCTATTAAAGGAATATTATTATTTTGGGCAATCAAAAAGAAAATGTTGAAATATTTAAAAGGTATCATATGTAATAACATAAAATATAAGTTATAAAGATGTTTCTCGAAATATAAATAAATATAAGAAGAGAAACACTTTAACAATTTATTTCAGTCAGTGCGTAGCATATTTTTCCCCCAACAAAAGGACGAAAAAGGGATTTAAAATGGATAATTAATCGCCAAAGGTCGGCTACAAAACCTAACCCATCCCCAAAGCATATAGATTCAGTTACATAAAAGAGTATGCCATCTTTCCTTGTCCGCAGTTTAACTTGTTTCATTCTGTATTTTTTTCTTGAAGTCAAATTATGGTAACATAAATGTGGGCGGCAGGCGGGCCAACAACATGGCAAAGGATAAGGATGAACCAAAAAAATGGTTGGCCAACCAAAAATGAGGGTCTTCGGAGCTGGGCAGAGATAGGAACTTGTGTGAGTATTTTTAGGCGCCTTTTTGATCCAAACAATGCCAGCCGACTCAACTGCCCTCCCCCCATTTGGACCCCCTTCTTCTTAAAGGCCAGCATTTTCTCTGGAAAAGCCGTTTGTTGAATTTATTTTCCCCATATCTGTTTGTGTGGGCTGGGCAGTGTGTGTGTGTGTGTGTGTGTGTGTGTGTGGGAGCGAGTGTGTTTGTGTGTATCTTTTGCTGACTTTTCAGGCACTCAGACGCTCGGCCTGGATACACACGGTCAGGACACTTTCACAGGATAAACTGGCACGCACAATCCTTCTTGGCAGGGACCTCCTTTGTGTAGGCCCTGTCTGTGTCTGTGTCTGTGTCTGTGCCCGTGTGCGAGTGTGTTGTTGTCCTTCTTGTGTCCGTTGTCCTTAGCAGGCATCCCATCCTTGGCCGCATCCCCAAATCCATTTTCTCTCTTTCGGTTTTTACTTGTATTTTATATGAAAACTTTACAACATACAAATTTGCATATATAGAAGTCCCCTCGTCGCTGTCGCTGTGTGTGTATGTGTGTGTGTGTGCGTGTGGGTGAGTTTGTGTTAGTGTTTGTATGAGCGAGGAAAATGTATGCAAATTTCAAGTGTTTCCTCTTCGTTATGAACCCAACTTCAATGCAAAATTAACAGAAATATGCAAATTTTCTTTTCGTCCAGTCCCCCCCTTCCCCTTTTCAACATTTTAGGTGGCCAAAGGACCCGAGCCTAACGGCAGCCTTCATCTAAAGTTTAGGCATTTTGTACACAACTGTACCACAAAGTTTCGTGCAAGAAAATAAATGGTAAAACAGTCTTCTGGCGTCAACATTGCTAGATTTAAGCACCTTAATGTAAATAAATTATCGTTCTGAGTTTAATGCTGTAATAAAGTATGTCTTGAGTGGACATACAGTAATGTTGACTTAACTAGTTGCTATGAATGTAACTTCTTAATTTGCTATAACGTTACTATATCCCTTTTTATCTAGTCGAAATTTATTCAATTCAATATTTCTTATATGCTTAATACTTAAAAACACTCTTTATAATTGCTAAGATTGGTGCATATTATAAAACCATTTCAGTTTAAAGAGCTACACCTTTTTATTTAATTAAGAACTTATTGTTAGAAACATTTCTTCTCAATTCAATTATCTTTCTTCTCAGAAAGGTTTAATTTCTTCAAGGAAGTTGTACTTCAGTTCAGGAATTCAGTTTGCACACAGGGCGTATCATTAACGACAGCCAAACGGTTCATTCACAATAGACCACCAAACCGCGTCGTCCTTGCATCTAATGTCCCATTTTGGAATGCTCTCTCACACTCGCAGACTTGGATAGATGTCGTGACCCCACCTCTAACCCAATGACCGGGACCAACCCGGGCCAAACAAGGGTTAACAGCAATTTAAATAATAAAAGTGCTCGGCTCCGGGATTCGGGGAAACGGAAAAGTACAAAAAAAAAGCGGCGCAACCCTTAACTTGTTGCTATGCTCGAAAGATGGCATCCAAAATGAAACTAGCAAAGATGCGAAAAAAATAACGGACGAAAAGGAGTAAGGATTCACCGTCGGCTGGCGACCAAGGAAAAGGTTGACCCACAAGCGGAAAGTTCCAGCTGATGTGGGTGATGGATTACGGATGGATGGATGCATGGATGGTTGGGAGTCTGGGGCGACGGCCTACTCCAAATGGATTACATGGGGAAATCTGGGTTAGAAGAGCCTTTCGCTTAAACCGCTATTGACCTGTACTGCTCATAAAATTAAAGCTGACAAATTTGGTTCCCGCAAGCAAACTTGTTTCCATTTCCAATGCGAGACGCCCAGAAACTGAGTGTGGAAAAACAAGTTCAAATGAGGAATTTTTCCCATCATCAGGGCCAGACAATTGCAGTTCAAATGGTCAAGGATACGCCAGGATGTTGCTGACGAACCCTCGGACCCTCGGAAACCAGTTTGGTCCAGCGGCTGCTGCAGCTTTTTTGAGCCCGCCAGGTGTGCCAACTGATGCTGCTGCCTACAGATCTCGATCCTTGGAACCACCCCGCGATCCCAGACCCACCACCAAAGGGAAACGCGAGCGTTTTCCGATCTTTTGAGCGTTGCTTTTTCTATAATAAACTTGTCCAACGGGTTTTCATTGTTGCCAACGGCGTCCTTTGTCCACATCCTGGCAGACAATGGACAAAGCTCTAGCATCCTGATTGCGATCGGATCGCCTGGCGTCGGCTCGACCGATCTGGCGGGTATATAAACTGCGGCTGCTGCGCAGAATCAATCAGTTTCATTTCAATCTTCAAACGCTGAGGATCAACAGCAGCAGCAGCAGCAGCAGCAGTAGGAGCCGCACAGGAGCAACCAAAGCACCAGGATCGAGGACTCCTCGAAGCGCCATGACCAGGCGGCGCTAAGGAGGCTGTTGCAGCATCTCCACACCGACAGAACAACAAAATCAACCAAACCCACCGCAGCAAGCCCAACAAAATTCAGTCGAAAAAGTTGCATAAATTCAACCGCCGAATGTCAGATTAATTTGTATAAAAAACCCAAGTACCAACAAGCCAAACAACAAATGAACAATTTGCGAAAATTGTTAATGTGAAACTTACACATTTTCGTGATATGGTTAAAGTATAACAAAAATACCCAACACAACAAACCATGAGCCTAAGTTTAAGCCAAAGTTAAACCAAATTCATAAAACCAAAATTAGCGAAATTCCAAAAGAAATCAAAGCAAAATTGAAATATCTCCACAAAAAACAATCACGATACCAACTTGGATTTATAATAATTGCAAAAACAAACCAAAAGAAAAATTCCAAAGTAACATCGAAAATCAAGGAAAGCTTATAGCCAAGAAAATTGTTAAACACCTGGAACCAATTGGAAAGTTTACAACTCATCTAGGAAAACAGCACGAGATGAAAAATCTTTAGTGAAGAGAGATAATAATATCGTTTTTATATCTTACAGGTAAGCAAGATTTTTATATTTGCCAGATCTTTATGAAAACGTCAGTTCTTCATGCAAAAACTTATATATTTTTTTAATATTTTCCTCAAGGAACCCCAGAAGCTGAAAAAAGGAAAGCTATTATGGATCGAGCAGTAACCATACATCTTGCATCCGGACCAAACTCACATCCCCATCAACGAAATTGTTATGAAACTCAACAAAATTCTTAAGTGTTTACTGCTCATAATTCTCTACTGCAATGACAATCACGCCAAGAACGAAATTCAAAATCCAAAATCCTATCAAAATCGAACCAAAATTCGCAACCAGCCAAACTGCCAGTGTCTTAAGCAACTGCCACGCCCCGTCGCCGCCCACCGAAGAGTCCTGTGCCCCAAGCAAAAAATCCGGCCAGCAAATCACAGCGAAATCCGACAGAAACTGCAAGGAAGGAAACCAAAATTCAAGTCTAGGCGCAAACCAAATATCCAAGTACTCTTTTGCTGGGGCCAAATCCGACAAAGCTGATGATGATGAACTCGATGGCGAGGAGAAGGATCGAGCATTTGACGGCGAAAGGAGCAGAAGGACGAAAAGGAGCAGCGACGCCGACGCCGGCAGAAGCAGCAGATAACCAAGAGAAAGGAGAAAGCTGCCCCGCCGTAGATATCCAGCTGAATATCTAAGCAGGGGCAGTGATTTACCCCAAGCAGCAAAAGCCACCCCTCGACAGGAAGCACACATACATACAGCCCACATCCTGCGGCGAATTCACACACAAGCACAAACCAAGACAGAGAGAAAGAGAGAGCCGAAGCAGCAGCAAAAACAGAGAGAGAGAGAACGAGAGAGAGCGACTGAGTGCCCACCTTTTGCTCTCCGAATTTCGCAAGTATGTTTTGACTACTGTTTAGAAACTAATTTCAAAAACAGATTTGACAAACCCCTCTGGAGCCTTACTAAGCAAAATTCCAAAAACCAAGAAATTCCAATCATATTCAAAAATACCCAAATTCAAAGCCCCAAAAACAGAGCCAAAGGTGAGCCTCCTTTCACTCTCGTTAGCAGCCCAGAAGCAAAATTTCAAAATCACACCGACACCACTCAAAATCCAAAAACGAACTCTTCTTCTACGGCATCGCAGAAGGCTTCATTTCCAGAAGGCAAACCAAGTATCCATGAATATCTTATTTTTGTTATTCAACCAAAGAGTTCGCCCCTGCACCGCCAAATTCCACACACACAATGCAATAGTTTATCATTTTGTGTCCCAAAACGCAAATCGAAAGAATACAAATTCCAAATTCGCGTTTCGTCCTTACGAGTCTTTAGTTTAACCACAATATTAATGCAAAAATCAAGCAAATGCCAAAAGACAGTTTCGCATGGCCCAGAGCTTTAGGCGCAAATCAACCACCCAGCCACACTCACTCACACACACACGCACACCCCACACACACACTTTAGGCAACACACACACACGCGCAGGGGTATGCTCACCAATACACTCACCCATCAAACACTCACACCCCTTTGGCAATAAAATGGCTGCAAAGGAAGCTGCTTCTACGATTCCCAAGAAGAAAAGAAATAGCCTGACCCCAAAAGTTCGATAGAAACACACAACGAAATCGAGTTATAGGTTATAGGTTAGCGAAAGGACTATATAGCCAAACCGAACTCAAGTTAAATAACTCAAGCACTTCTCAGCGCTTTCAATATTTCGTTGACATTTTCATTAAGGAAAGCAAAGGCGTTGCGGCATTATTTAATTACACGTTTTTGAAAATTTCAAAGAAATATTTAATGCGCCAGAAGTGCTTCTAGAAATTTGTACAGCAAACGACGGTACAAAACCCCAGGAAGTCATTTAAACCATCCCCAACCCTTAAGAACACAAAAATGTCTTCTGGTCATTGACTTAGAAACAACTTCGACCGACGAAAATAACATTCAAATGGAAACCTCCTTACGATTAGTTCAAACAAATTTAAATCAATACAATGCCAAGCCAATTCAAATACTCTATTCCGGTTTAAAATATTATAAGCATTTTTTAAATCTCTTTTTTTTATTTATTTACACCAGACGTAAAATTTGAAAACAACGATATCAAAACGATAAATCCACTAAATTCAAAATCCATCCAAATTCAAAAAGAGTTTTACTTATACAAAAAAAATAATCGACCTTCATTCATCCAAATCAAGCCAAACAAATTAAAACCGTAAATATCCCTGAAATTCAAGCTCAAAAAAATTTATTTTATGAAAATATTTATTCGAAACTTATTCAAATTCAATATCAAGTCAAATAAATTAAAAGCTAAATTAAAAGAAACAAAATTCAGACCAAAATTTAATTTAATGCATTTAACAGTCCAGTCAAAACTTATTCAAATTCAATATCAAGTCAAATAAATTAAAAGCTAAATTAAAAGGTTAAAAGGAAAAATACAATTAAGTCGGCTCACTGACTGAATTATAAAATACAATTTAATTATTCAAAATACACAAAATTAACTTTTTCCCATAAAATTTTAAAAAAATTTATAAAATATTTAGTCTATATCCAAAATCACAAATTTACAAATCAAAAGCAAAAAAATCGTATTAGTTGCTAATCAACAAAAATCAAAAAAAAAAATATGAATCATCCATCAAAATTTAAAAACAAAACTATAGTCAAATTTCAAGCCAAATTTAAATTTAAATTCTAACCCATTAAAAAAAATTAAGAAAAATTGAATTATTTCTTATGGCAGTACTGAAAAATATAAATCACCCAATTAAAAAAAAAACTTTAATTTAAAATTTACTGATAAAATTCAAAATTTCAAATTTACCAAAAATTCAAATATTAAAAGTTTACCTTATTTTCAATTATAAAAACTGCTTGCAGTATAGAAATTCAAATCAAAGTAAAAACAAAAAGCATTAAACAATTCGCCTCTAAATTAATTTAAACTTCTAAAATTGTTTTTTTATATAAACTCAAAGACCACAACATTCACAAATTCTAAATCAAACAGCTTAAAATTAAATAAAAAACTATCCAAATTCAAAATACAAAATTAAAAACTGCAAAACCAAAGATCAGTTCTAAATTCAGATAAGCACAAAAAAAATATTACCTTAGCGAAAATAATTATCCCGAAATTCTAAATTACATGTGTAAATATCCGTTTTTGAATTCCAAATCAAGCATAAAAGTTAAACAAATTAACAAATTCAAAAGCTATTTAAAGTATATATCACGACCAAATTTCAAATCCAGACATCAACATTTTAATATCACATATCATTGCAAGCCAATACATCCAAGCAACGAAAGTAAATCAGAAAATTTAAATGTTTTTTTATTTATATATTATTAAAAACTCCACGAATCAATCCAGCCAAAATCAATCAAAACCGCAATTAAAATCATAAATGCAATACCAAATTTTTATTTCTAACTTATTTAAAACCAAAAAGAAAAATTCATTTTAAAGTATTTTAAGCAATTAAAAGCAGTGTAAGAACAAATATTTAAAAGCAAAAGCTTGAACCACATTCAAAATCAATATCCCAAAAAAATTAGTTGTCTACTCCAAAATGGTTAGAATCTTAATATTTTTAAAAATTAATATTTATAAAATTTATTTTCGAAAACACCAAGTTATGTTTCGATTCAAAAATCTAGCAAATCACTGCCTTTAATAATAAGCTCCAAACTTGAAGCCAAAAGTATTTTTCGACTACGACAAATTATAACCAATTAATTCAGGCCATACCAAGAAAAAATAACAAAAAACCATATTTGAACAACAGTGACATCTAAAATTCCGTTTCATACACAGTTTGAACTAAAAACATTTAAAATCACATTTAGTTAGTAAATTGAAGATGCAAGCAAGCAAAATTAAAAAATTAAGAAATCTAGTTTTGAAAAACATTTCTTCTTCAAAAATCCTAATGACTGAAAATATGGAAATATAAATCTGAAAAAACGAAACAAAAAATTACTATGATAAATGCAATTCCAAAGGCAATCAAACCAGTTCTGAAAATATTATATATGTACATACATTCACAAAAGGTTTTCCTTTGTAAATACTCAATCAAATTATAATCTAAATGCATCAGAAAATTAATAGAGTCAAGAAACATTTTTAATTAAAATTTTCTATTTAGACTGCAATTATGGAAATGTTTTATCCGGCAAAATACGGAACAAACCGCAATACACAAATCAAAAATTTAGAAAAAGTGGATTTTAAAAAAACTGAATTTAATTTAGAATAAAACTATTCACTTTACTTTTATACCTTTAAAAACTTTCACTTTTACATTTCATGAATATATACATTTTTAGCACTTCAAATTATTCTCGTAAGTTATCTACATAAAAATTTTAATTCCCTTTTCAAACTGATTAGCTCATTTTATCCAATTTAAAATATGTGCAGCCAGCTTATAATTTTTTTCAATATTTTTTCGCAATTAAAAAGGTCTGGAATACCAAAATTACCCGATTTGAATCTCAAAAGAAATCCAAATGCCTTAAATCACAAAAATCCTTCATGTATTCAACAAAATATCAGCAAATCATATGAGAAATATTATTCATTGTAATCTAAATGCTGTAAAATTATTTTATACTTTTAATAGACAAAGAGGTCGCCCTTTTCAATACCAAAAATAATAATAACATATATAAATTACCTTTATTTTAGAACCAGCCAAACCAAATCCAAAAATCCAAATTCAACTTTCGGCTCCTCTGGCAATCATCAAAATTGAAAAACAAAAACCAAAATTCAAATCAAACCGGCCACAAAATTCAAAATTCACACCAAAATTTCATTTAATGCATTTAACAGTCCAGGTAATCAAAACTCTATCCAAAATCATACAAAGCAGCATAGCATTTAAAAATAATCAAAATGACAATAAGAAAAAATGCACATTCAAAAGTCCAACCAAACCATTGCCAAATGAAATAAGTCGAAAACAAAACGAATCCTGTTCAGAAGTCGCAGCATTTCGAGGAACCTTCGGTGCATAATTATTACCACATTAAGATGATTAAGTATTCGCAGCCCACCCATTAAATTCCGAAAACAAAACCAAGTCGCCAAAAATTCAAAAACAAGAGCGAAAAAAAGAAGCACAGCTAAATTTCATAAAGGCAGTATTATAAATTACAAGAAACTGCGGAAGTTTTAATGCGACAAATGTCAGGAGCAAAAACGGAGACCGCCGAAAGCACCAAAAATTCCGAGCTGGAGCTGGCGAAGAAGACGCGACAGGAACAGGAACATGGTTAGGGAAACTCCTGGCAACTTTCTGGCCAAAATCTTACAAATGGCGGCCAAAGGGCGAGGCGAGCGGCCAAAGGGCAGATAAATCACAGCGAAACAAAACAATTCCCAGCTCTCGTGAAAATTCCAAATCCACAAGAACAAAAACTGAAACAGAAACTGAAACTGAATCTGAATCTGAACCGAGCACTGTATACTGTAAACTATAACAAAAACCGAAACAAAGACAAAAACAAAGGCACGCGATTTCAAAGAAGAGGGTTGCTAAACCAGAAACCAAAATCAGTTGAGCCGGCAAAATCAGAATCCCAGGCAGCATCCATCCTCAAAAGATTCCACGATGACCATGACCACTTTGATCCGCCCCAGGAGAGGCGAAGAGTCCTCAAGCCCATTACTTTCGCCCGAAGGCCGCCGCACAAAAATCTCAAATTCGAAGACACACAACAACTTAACCCAAATCCAATTCGTAATCAAAATTATTATCAAAATCAGTATATCAAACAAAATGAAGGCATGAAGGCAGCAGCATGGCCAGCAGAACCGCAACTTTAAGTAATATTCGGCACGAGTGTCACGAGCACAGCTGAAAAACTCGCAACTCGCAACTCAAAACTGCAAACTCCAAACTCAAACCCAGCTGCAGACACCCAAACTCCCATTTTCAAATTGTGGTCAGACTTGGTTTCTTCGGCAAAAGTTCGAACCATCATCATAGCATCATGCAGCTGAAAGCACATCAAACAAAACTCCAAATTTATATAAACTACTGGCAATAGCCGAGGTCGAGGCATAATTGCCATCAATAAATAAAATATGGCTGGCATGAGAGCATGAGAGCATGAGGGGGACCAAAGCACAGAAACCCACTACACGCTGCACTGCAGCAGACCCTCAGCCAACAAGACAGGACATCCAATCCGAGCAAGTGACCCCGCGACCCATCCTCCACAGCAGCCAGTCAATGGCCACTAGACAGCAGAACGTTTTGATTTATAAATTCATGGCAAAAGTTGCCGGCCAAGTGGCAGCCGCCGACTATGACGACACATACATCCAACTATCCCACCAGCCAACCAACCAACCAGCCAGCCAACCAACCAACCAACCAACCAACCACCCAGTGACTTGGCAAACAAGAAACTGCAAAAACCGTCTTATGAAATTACACATTTCCGACTTGTACTAGTAAAAACCCCTCGAAAAAACCCAAGCCGAAGTCCCAAACGAAAAAACAAAATTCAAGCAACCAAATTTACAACGAACCCCCATCCAAAATCCGGCACTGAAATTTAGTTATGAATTTTATTTACACACAAGCCCATTTATAGAGAGCAGCATCTTCCCACCTTTGGCTAGTAGGACTACGATGAAGAAATTCAAAGAACCTAAGTACCAGAAAAGTTTCGGGCAATTTGGAAATTTGCAAAATCATTGAGACAAACGCGAGAAGCACCCACGAAGAGTAGCAAATGGAATCTTGTACAATAGTTCTATTGAAAGACATTCGAAAAGCAAAGAAAAGGAAGCTAGAAAAGCATATCCTTCCCGACCAGATCTACGCAAAGAGAGAGACAGATAGAGATAGATAGAGGGAGACAGCCAAACGAAAGGACGGAATATGCGAGTACAGCATATATTCCATAGCCAGAACAGGAGAAAAGGACGAAAATCGCGAAAAGTAAACATTTCGGACACAAGGTTGGGGATACCTAGTGTAATTGCTTAGACTTAAGAGTGTTGCACTTAACCGAGTGCAGTGCCAACTGACCCCGCCCACAACAACGCCCCCAGCTGACCCAAAAAACCCCTAGATAATGGAAATTCCCCATCGGGCAGACCAAAAGAAACACGTTAGCTACACCTTAGGCCTCTTTAGACCCAAAAAAAAAATGAAATGAAGAACCGCCATCAGGAACTACGATTAAGCGCGATTTGTACCACGTAACTACACTCTGTATCCCCTTAGTTAAGCTAAAATTATACGAGATATACGAGAAATTGCACAAAAAACGCACAAAATGCTAAAGAAAGGAAAACTAATGTAGATAATGCCAATCCTTTTGCCTAAAATTTCAACACTTGGAAATTTCGCAATTCGATTGCGAAATGTTTTAGACGAAACGATTGTCGCATTTTTTATGTGATTTTATACACAAAATTCATTTGCACACAGAAGTATATTTTTATATATTTTATTTCGATAATCTCCCTACTATCATTATCGTCGTCAGATTCAATTCTTATTTTTTTCGACACATGTGATAAGCAAAAATGTTAAGCAAAGCATTGGAAAAACTAAATTCAACCAGGAAAAAAAAACGAAATCAAAACTGTGTTAATCAATCTTTGATAGATCTAAAACAAAAAATTAAGTTTCAATAAGTAAGCTAAAAACACGAATTTAATGTATCCCAAAGTATCATTTAGCACAAATCCATCAAAATTACAATTAATCCTTATTACGAATATATATTTTAAATTGTTATTTCAACCACACAACCTCAAAAACACATAAATATTGTAAACATTAGAAATAGCGAGATTACTAATATCAAACAAAAATCAATAAAATTGTACAAGCCAATTTGCTCTAATAACAAAACAATAAGAACTGACTTTTTCTTAACTATGCTGATAAGAGGATTGACAAAATGGATTCCCAAATGGAACATTTGTAAGTCGTATCAAATTAACTGATATCTTCAGAAAGATATTTACTTATTCGGAAATATGTTCTGAATTAAATGGTAAGAAAATAAAGGCAACGCTTTTACTTTTGAATTAAAACTCAGTCTTATATTTCAATATCTTTCTACAGGCTTTAATCATATCTAGAAGAGCCTTGCCAACTGGAATGAATCCATCTTTATAATCTTGCAGAGGGTATAATGATTTGAGTCCAAAGATTTCAAGCAGAAATATATTCATTTGCGACCATATAAAGTATATATGTATATTCTTGATCAGCATCAACAGACGGATCAATATAGCCATTCGTCCTCTTCATTGTGGGAGCTCATTAAGAAAGTCCTGTTGCTATATGTAGCTATACTCAATACGTTTTCAGTTCAGCATAACTTTGTTATTTTAACAAATTCGACAGAACTATTCGCTTGCTAAAAAAAATTTCAACCAAGTGCGACCGCACCCACTTTAGATAAATGCGCTTAAGAAATAATCGCACCGGCAGAAGCAAGCCACATTAACTCAATTAAAAGTCTTCCTCACATGACAAATTATTTGATAAGACTGTTTACAGTTTGTATTAAGAGGCTATCAGATAAGATTACGGAGACATTCAAGACGGTCTACTTTAGTGTCACTACAAGGTGCCAATAAAGGTCGTTAGTACAAAAGACAACTACTTTCTTCAACAATCAAATGCGTTGCAGTTGGTCAATATTCGTCATTGATTTATTACGACATTCCATCGCAGCGTCTTAGATTAACAATAACATTCAGTGCACAGTTTATATTTAAGAAAAGATCCACGTTTGATTTATTATACTACCTCCGATGCTAAGAGTAGTTCGAATTTGTGTTGATTTTCTATTTGTTGTGACGCTGGCAAAATGATATAATAAATAACCAAAGACAATTTCAAATTAAAAAGGCTAATATCAAATTTAGGCCGTGGACGTGTTTTAAGACAATTCACTTTACAATCCGGCAACAATGATTGCTGGGTTCTCTACAGCAGCCTTGATTTTTCGCAGGAACAGGACCGCCTCACGTCCATCAATGATTCGGTGATCGTAGGTCAGGGCGATGTACATCATAGGTCGTACCTTGACCTGGTTGAAGAATACAATGATTAATATAGCTGATATATATGCGTATGTGGTGGTCGCTCACCTCGCCCTTGACAGCAATTGGCCGCTCAAAGATGCCGTGCATGCCGAGAATGGCACTCTGTGGCGGATTGATGATGGGCGTGCCCATCAGGGATCCAAACACTCCTCCATTGCTGATGGTGAAGGTGCCGCCGTCCATGTCCTCCACAGTGATGGCATCCCGCCTGGCCTTGTCGGCCAAGCCGGCTAGCGCGATCTCGATGTCCGCATAGTTCATGCCCTCCACGTTTCGGATGACGGGTACCACCAACCCACGAGGCGTAGCCACGGCCACAGAGATGTCAACGTAGTCGCGGTACACGATGTCCTGCAAAATGATAGCAGTTATAAGAGGTTGGCAACACAAAATACTCCACACTCATCATATCGCCACGGGAAATAAAGGCTTCATGCTCGCCAGATAAGGGAATTTTAAACAGCATGGCACTTTAACCTACGTCACGGGCGATAAGGAATTGATAAGCGGAGTGCGGGGTGGAGGCTTGTTTACCGTGCCATCGATGACGGCGTTCACTACGGGCTGATCCTGCAGCGCATAGGCACTAGCCTTCGCAAAGATGGACATAAAGCCAAACTTAATGCCATACTTCTTAGTGAACGCATCCAAATTCTGCTTACGGAAGTCCATGGCATAGCTAAAAATAATAAATTCATATTTTACAAACATCATTATTTATTTGAAATAAAGCTAAGAAATACACAAATATGAAATCATTTTCGTAATTTCACTTACCTCATATCGATCTCGTTGAAAGTGGTGAGCATAGCACATGTGTTTTGGGCATCCTTCAAGCGGGCGGCAATCTTCTGACGCATGCGGTTCATCTTGACACGTTGCTCGGACCTTGTGCCTAGGATTTGCCGCGATCCGTCCGCTGGTGGCACCTTCACCTGGGCGACGGCTGGCTTTAGCGAGGCCACTGGAGCAGGTGGTGCTGGTCGAGGGGCTGCCTTTGGTGGTGGCGGTGGTGGTGGCTTAGGTGCGCCGGCGGCAGGTGGTGGGGGAGCCGGCTTGGCTGCAGCAGCGGGAGCTGGAGCTGCTTTGGGGGCAGCAGGAGCGGGCGCAGCAGCCGCTGGAGCAGCTGCCTTGGCGGGCGCTGCACCGGGCTTAATCTTGAACAGAGCCTGGCCGGGCTTGACGGTGTCGCCATCCTTCACCAGAATGTCGGTCAGAGTACCGGCAAAGGGAGCTGGCACAGCCACCGTCGTCTTGTCGGTCTCGATTTCCATGACGGCCTCGTCAGCGGCGAATGAATCACCCACCTTGCAAGTAAACCTGTTGCAGGAAGTGATCGTTAGTGCATGCGCATAAACCTGTTGCTTGAAACCAGCTCTGTGCCCTGGTCTTACTTGATGTCACCCTCGGCGATGGAGTCCGCAAAGGGTGGCACATTGACGGTTTGCTCCGACCACATGCTCGACGTGGTGTGGATGCCCTGCCAGGTGAGAAGCCTAGAAGTGAACGACTCTGGATGAAGGGTCTCTCGTGGATAGTGAAGCACTTACCTGGTGGCCTCCTGGCAGCGATTAGAGCCATCTTGGCGGAACAGTTGTTGCTGCTGGGCGGCACAGGCAACTAACCGTGAGTATTGGCGGATGCAGCGCTTCAGCTGGCGAAAAGAAGCGATTATTAGTGATTGCACAATCAGGAGGAGACGGCGGCTGACGGATCACGTGCAGCGGGCGTCCCAAACAAAAGTTTTTCCCATTTTTCAGCGGCGCACGCACACAAACCCATACAATTACATAATCGGCGAGTGCCAGGCGGGCAGTGAATATGGGATAAAAGTGTACATATGTATATATATATCGCCATATGTAGAATATATCACACACCAGACGTACCCCCTCCACCCGGTAATTCCCATCACAGCCAGATTTTTACCTCATTGCTCCGCAGGGCTCGCACTCCCAACGTTTGGGGCAGCCGTCTCGTTACGATCGAAATTATTCCCGTCATTGCTGCGACTCTGTTCCGCGAATTTCGGGTCGGCGGTTTTTCTACTTGTCAATTTATATCAAAGCACTCGAATTTTAAACAGAGTTAGCGGCCAAGGCAAAGCAACGTCGATTTCTGCAGTCCGCCCCTTTCCCTTAAAAAATACCAATTTCTTATGTCATGACAGAAACGGCAAAAGCGTCACCTGGCGGAAAAGCGCGGAAAGCTTGCAAACAGCTGAGAGCGGTTTTCGGTATTTTTTCGTGCAGTGTGGCCAAAACAAACTATCGATTACCTGCTTAGCCTTAGTTGTATCAAAAAATGCAATTAAACGTTTAATAATAAACTGAATGGTTAGTTATTCTTAATTTTTATAAATTAGCAGAAAAATAGAACTTAAATGGATTTTTAAACATTTTAATATTTTTCTGTGAGCGATATGTTTTCGCGCTGGTCACATTTCTCGAGTCTGCTCATTGCAGAAAGTTTCGCGAACGTTGCATAGCAAGCGATTAAACCGATCCGAACCACCCGCGTACATAATATAATATTCGTGACAATGAGTTCCAAGTCCCTTTTCGACAGTGAGGAGGATGCCGCCCAGGCCAACAAACTCTCTAGGAAAGCCAAGGAGTCGCCCTTCATGCTTGTGGGTGAGTTTTGAAAATTTACGCACAGCGGAAGTTGTGCCGCCGTGACGTCACATGGAAACTTTTGGCTTTGCAGCCAGCAAAATACATACATATCGATACAAATTTACGATGCGTGTGCGGGAAAGTCGGCTAATCTTGACCTTGGCCATGAGGTTAACGGCAATTTGGGGTCACTTTTCGAAACTGTGTGACATAACGGGAAATGTTGTGTGATCGTTACTCTTTCTGGAGAGCGAATGATGTAACAGGACTATTTCGCAATTCACACGAAGTGCAAGGGAAATGGGATTATAACATCCGTGACGTCACGTCGCCATCTGATCTTGGCGCGTGTTCGAATGTTCAGCTCGCTTGTCTGCGTACACATACGTATGTGACAACTAACAGCTGACGCTGACAAGTGCTGCCCATTTGACCGATTTAACTGATCTAGCTTTTAAAAGGATAACAGTAAAAGCAGCACAGCACAAAATATTTCGAATATTTTTCGGAGATACATTTTTGACCTGCATAGTCCGTTTTTATTAGAAAGCATTATATAATATGTAGTTTCTGGAAGTATTCCAGTTACTAAGACAGATGTTTTGAAATGTAATTATTTACTTACTTTTACATTCCTGTGTAGTCAAACATGTTAAATTACTTCTAATATAAAGGATTACAATAGGTGATTTCATTGGAAAATTCTCTAAATTAGTAGCTTCATATTTGGCAGCACTATATTCACATATGCAATTGTATTTATTTGTATGTTTATATTTGTGCGACGTCTGGCTTTTATCAGCCAGCTATGTAGCAACAACAGCCATCCGCCGCATGAACAATAAAAACTAATCACCGATTTGCACTTTCACTCACAGGTATTGGCGGGTTCGTGGCAGCCGGATTGATTGGAGCGTACAAGTACCGGAACCGTGGAACGATGAGCACCAGCGTCTTCCTCATGCAGCTGCGAGTGGCCGCCCAGGGAACCGTCGTGGGCTGCCTGACCCTCGGACTGGCCTACAGCATGGCCAAGGAGTACCTGTTCGACAAGGCGCCCAAGGAAAAGTAATGGACAGTTCCTACTTAGTTAATACGAGCTGTAGCTTAAGTTGTTGTAACGCGTTCTCAAGAAACCTTAAAGTCCAATCCCAATACAATTGTTGCTTCTTTATGTATGCATATTTCCAAACGCTTTTGGTTTCCACATGGCAATTCACTTGAACACACCATATCCATTTCTGTCTATTTAGTTATCATATGATTCGATCGCTTTATTTACATATTTCCCATTTTGATTTATTCTTCATTTTAGTACAAAGTCATTGACTAACTAAACACCATCTGATTGCACGGCGTCCCTCTATAAAAATCACTAGATGACATCGGCAGGAACACTTACACCTCAACAATCAGAAACCCTATTTATTGCATCATCAAAGGTTCATACCTATCAAATGGATAGAATCACTGGAGGGCTGGACTCTCGCCAGTATTCCCGAGCGTCTAAGCCCGCCAAATTAGATAATGTTTTGTATACCTGCGTAAGATTGTGATATTGTGTGTTTTAATTGTACAAGTTGAACATCCAAACGAAAGCTGTCGAAGCAGACGACAAGATGATGAATACCTCTTGCATGATATGATATACTAAAATAAATCAATTTAGACTAAAATAAACAACTCATCATAGATCTATAAAATGAACGCTCGAGTTTTTAAGTGTTAAGCTCTTTTAGCTTTTTATTTGCCAACTTAATTATGGATAGAGATACCTGGGGTAAAGCTCAGAATGGAAAAAGGGTCTAGAACACCTTGGCGTTCTCAATGACCTTTTCGTTGTCGTAGATCTCCTTGGCGTAGCAGAGATTGGGATAGTCATAGGCAGCTCCATATCGGTTCTTGCACCCGGTGGTGGACTTCTCTCCCGGAGTGTACACAGGCTGACCCACAATGTTCGAGGTGGCGAAGTTGCAGGTGAGTACAAAGTGGTTGTAAAAGTCCCGGGAGAAGCGCACGGCGGCACATCCCACATGGGTGTTCTTCTCGGCCACCGCGATTGTAAACTTGCTCACAGCCTGGTTGGGAAGCTCCCCAGGGAAGCTGGCGAGGATCTCGGGAGAGGCATTCGAGCGCTCAGCAAACCAGTTCTCGATCTGCTCCTTTATTATTTCCGCATCGGTGTACTCCGTCTCGGCTCCACTGTACTGGAAAATGGCGTTGTTCTGGCCGGCGTAGGCGAATCTCTCGGTGCTGCGACACTTATCTGGCAGCGATTCACAAGTCTTCACGTTGAGCAGAGCCAGGTGGGAGAGCTCCTCGCACCAGGACATCTTGGCCATGCGAATCGCCTTGGGCAAGCCTTCTATTTTGCCTCCAGCCACGTTGTTGCGCAGCTCGTTGAAGAGATTGAGGATGAGTTTGTGGTGCGGCTCGATCTTCACCTCCCGCACGTCCTTGGGGCAGTTTTCACTGAAGTTCTGGGCGGAGAAGGGTGAGCACCAACAGGATTTGGGTACCTATCACTACTTACTCCCTTATTATTGCAGGCAATGTGCTTGTCCAGGCAAGTGGGCAGGGCACAGTAGTCCGCTGCGAGGCTCAATCCCAGCAGGGAACTCAGCACAATCAGAGACTTCATGGTCATTTTCAGCGCTGGTTGTGGACTGAGGCTTAGCTACCCAGAGTACTCTATTTATAGGATGGATATGGTAATCGAACCGCAGTTGCAACATGTCCAGTGTTTCCACAGCTGGGATTCCAGGAATGTCTGGCAAGGGACAAGTGGTCTAGCTCTATTCAAATGCCATATAAAAGCAGACCCATTTGGTGTGCAATCCAGTAGCCAAGAACCAGCACCATGACATTCCCCAAGGTTCTCCAAGTGTTTCTTCTAGCTGTGGTTGCCATTTCATCTGCCGTGGATTATTGTGCGCTCCCCACCTGTCTGGACAAGCATGTGGCCTGTAACAACAAGGGAGTAAGAACATATAACATATTCATCCGCGGTGTGACTGGTAATGTCCTATATCCCCACCAGAACTTCAGTGAAAACTGCCCCAAGGACGTGCGGGAGGTGAAGATCGAGCCGCACCACAAACTCATCCTCAATCTCTTCAACGAGCTGCGCAACAACGTGGCTGGAGGCAAAATAGAAGGCTTGCCCAAGGCGATTCGCATGGCCAAGATGTCCTGGTGCGAGGAGCTCTCCCACCTGGCCCTGCTCAACGTGAAGACTTGTGAATCGCTGCCAGATAAGTGTCGCAGCACCGAGAGATTCGCCTACGCCGGCCAGAACAACGCCATTTTCCAGTACAGTGGAGCCGAGACGGAGTACACCGATGCGGAAATAATAAAGGAGCAGATCGAGAACTGGTTTGCTGAGCGCTCGAATGCCTCTCCCGAGATCCTCGCCAGCTTCCCTGGGGAGCTTCCCAACCAGGCTGTGAGCAAGTTTACAATCGCGGTGGCCGAGAAGAACACCCATGTGGGATGTGCCGCCGTGCGCTTCTCCCGGGACTTTTACAACCACTTTGTACTCACCTGCAACTTCGCCACCTCGAACATTGTGGGTCAGCCTGTCTACACTCCGGGAGAGAAGTCCACCACCGGGTGCAAGAACCGATATGGAGCCGCCTATGACTATCCCAATCTCTGCTACGCCAAGGAGATCTACGACAACGAGAAGGTGATTGAGAGCACCAAGGTTTTCTAGGTGATGGTAGATGCAAGGAACTTGAACATGAATGCGAAGCGGAAGCTTTATTAATATCAATTCGGTATACACTTATATAATTAAAATGCAACTGACAATAATGAATTCAATTCGTTGAACAATTTCTTCGACGGGAATTGAAGGACGCAGCGGCTTTAGCTCGCGCTTCCAGAGTTTTGTGGGCGTTGGACTTTAAATGGGATCTGTAGTGCTTGACTGTCTTAAAGCTCATGCGGCAGGTTTCGCAACTGGAAGAGATTGGTTGGGGAAAAAAATGATCTATTCAATGTTTGTTCCTATGCATTGATATCCTTCCTATTTATATTTTTCTTAAATAGGTAAAAACTATTTGGATTTTTCTTAAATATTATAGTTAAAAAATGGGAAATCGTACCCGTGATCGCGAGTCAAGTTGTGATACTTCTGATGGGTCCTGCACTCGCTGGGTGTTACATATGACTTGGGGCAGTACTCGCACTGGTAGATACGCTTGCTAGCGTCCATGTGAACCCTGCGGAATAGATGTGATGGGTCATGTGAGTGGGTGCTGGTAAGTGACGGCGTAGTTCTGGGGAAATTTTACCTTTCGTGCATGCTGCGGGCGCTGCAAAAACGGAAGGCTTTTCCACAGTTGTAGCGACAGGTGTAGGGACGTTCGGTTGTGTGGGTTTTCTGGTGGGAACAGAGTTCAGCCGCTGTGTAAAAGGATGCGCTGCACTGGTCGCATTTGTGCGGTCGTGTTCCTGCGTGGCGTACCAGGTGATTCTTCAGATTGAAGGCCGTGGTCAGCCGCTTGCCACATATGTCGCACACATGCTGGGCCGCCGCCGGCCTTGGACAACGCTCCTTGTGGGTCTGCAGCAGGATCTGATTGTGGAATTTGCTCTTGCACTTGGAGCAGGGGTGCTGAAATGTTTCAAAATACACGCCTCTATTAAACCGTATATGTATTAAGCATATTATAACGAAGCAATTACCGTCAATGGAAGATTAATTATGTTGCAGTGCCGCGTGAGTGCGGCTGCTGATCGGAAGCCCTCGTCGCAATGGTCACAAACGAATCTGTAAGGATAATAGTGTTATTTGTGGTAATTAATTGGTTGCTTCTCTCATACTGTGAATAAGCTGTGACCGACTGTACTAGTCGATCAGTGATAGGGTTTAGGGGATTCTTGAAAAATCTCATTTTCCATTTCTAAATGCTCCGTCTTTGATTCCCATCAAAGCAGCAGGAATATATGGAATCATATGGAAAATCGTTCTAAAATAAAAATCAAAACAGAAAAGAAAATTAATACGGAGTGAATGTGAGCTAATAGCCAATTTTGCAATGTAACCTAAATATATTTTGTTCCCTGACGGAATTTCTTCTCTTTTAGGATTTCTACACGTTTTGAATGAATAAAAAGGGATCATCAAGCAGGCAGTAATGCGTAGAGTATGACTGTATTAAGAGTGTTGATGTGTAAAGCACATTATTTACTTGGTATCTGGAGGGACGTCGTGCAGATGATACTTGTGCAGCTTCAGTTCGTCCACGTTTTCGAATTCGAGGCCACACTTGCTGCAGGTGTGACTGGAAGTGTCCGGATTGTCGATAGCTTCACTTTCTGGAGGACTTGCCGGTTTCGATTCGGGGGAGAGTACTATGTCAAAGTGCTCATCCGACAACTGGCTATCTGTAGAATCTTCTAGAAAACTATGCGGTCTAGTCACTGGATGAAATTCATTCCTGCACTCTGTTATTGGTGTGGTCGCTATGGCAGCCACCACACCATTGTCCTGTGGCTCAGGATCGAAGACCTGCAGAGCTGGCGACGAATTGGATAACTCCTCCGGACAGTCATCCAACCATTGCTCCGCCAGGCTCTCGAATGCCTCCTCCTCCTTTTCCACCTGCCTCAGCTGAAGTTCGAGGAGCTCCTGGGCCTCGATGCAAACCCGGCGAAAGTCGATGGCAATCTGCAGGTCGTGCTGGCAGTCCTGGCACATGAACCTGGGCAACTTGTCGTACTCTTTCAGCTGCAAAGTAATTACAGAGCTCAGCTTTCATTCGGTTTTTTTGTGTGTGAAACTCAACCACACTCACCTGCAAATTGGTTAAGGTCTCTATTTGGCGCAAAACGGAAGAGCTTGATGGCTCGAAGAGATTCTTGGCTGCCGCGGGATCGGCCATACGCGAACAGGTCCTGCAAATGTACCTCATGGCTTGTGTAATGAGATAACACAGTGCCCTGATCGATTGGAAGTGTATCTTTTTCTGTTTGTTTGGACGGAAGAACAAGAAAACTGAAATTCGCATTTTGCACACGACAAGTCGATTTGTTTTGCAGCCCTGAATTGACATTCGCCCCGCAGCGCGGCTATTCCATCAAATTTCAAAATTTGTGATAAGAGTTATTTTAAGAACAAAACTATATTTCTCAAAAGTAAAGAAAACCTGTGATCTTTGTATGAGTTTTGTATACATTTTGTTTATTTCTACTTTTCAAATTTGACCTTCAGCAACGAAACCAAATTTCTTTATTTAGGAATATTATGGTATACTTTTATTATCGGCAGTCTTAGAAACTTTCTCTTAAGTTTGTCAACTTGTATTCTAGACAGTCCTAGCACGTTGAGCTCTTCGCTGGTGAAGTTTAGTACTTTGGTGCAAGGTCAAATGGGAGGAGCGCAGGAACCACTGGTCGCAGATCTCGCAGCTGCAAAATACAGTCGGTTTACACACATACACACATACACACATACACACATATTCCGTGCAAAACAGCTAGTGCTGTTTATCCTACTTACTGGTACTTCCGGTGATTGGTGTGCAACATCTCATGTTTTTGGCGCGTAGACGTGGAGGTGAAGGCCTTGTCGCAATACTGGCATTGAAAGGGACGCTCGTTGGTGTGAGTCCGTTCGTGGACCACTTTACTGCTGCATCCTCGGTAGGTCTTGCTGCAGAATCGGCAAGCGTACGGCCTGGCGTCCGTGTGAAGGATCCTGTGGCGGCGCATCTCATTCTCCGTGTAGTACTTGGCCTGGCAGATGTCGCACTCGAAGGGTTTGTGGCCGGTGTGCCGCTGCAGGTGCAGCTTGAGGTAGGTGGAGGACTTGAACACGCCACCGCACTGGTCACAGAACCAGGACTTGGAGTTGCGCTTCGCACGCTTAGGTACGCGGGCGCCTACTCCCTTCGAGGTGCCGGAAGTATTATGGAGCTGCTCCTGATAATGTTCTGCCTGCTCTGTTTGTGGTGGTTCCTCTTGATTGCCCTCATTCTTTGTACCTCCTTCTGGGTCCTCTTCTTCGTTATCATTTTGATCTTTCCGCAGAAGCCCAGCTGTATCTCCCATTTCCTGATCCTTGTGGTCCCCCATATCCTGCAGTAGCTTCTTATCATTCAGTTCAGCGAGTTCCTCGTCAACTACCGCCTTTTGTCGCAAAAGTCTCCTGTTGACGGCCAAAAAGCACTTGTGAACCTCCAAGCACTTACTGCGAAATGCCAAAATCCTGTTCAGCTGCTGTTTGCACCATTGGCAAATGAGATATGGCAGAGAGGTATCAGAGTCCAGCTAAACAATCATTTAAATCAATTTAATAGACGGCATAGTTCAATTTTATTTGCATACATACATACATGTCTGTGATATTTTCCAGCAAACTAATTAGGTGAAAGTTGCTTTTGTCGAACAGTTTGGTGGCCCTGGCCTGAGAATTGGCCACATTTTTGCCACACGTTCGGCAAACCGAGCGCAACTCAGTCATTTCAAATAAACCAAGCAATATGAAAATATTGTCAAAAACTCAACTTTGTTTAGCTGCATTATATTTGAGTGAATGGCAAAGAAGACGAAGAGGAAGACCATCAGCTGCTGTTTGTTTACGTCCTGCATATTCTTGGTGTGTACACACTGGCTAAATAAAATAATATGTGAACAATTCAAATATTAAAAAAAAAATATTTGTTTGGAAAAATCATAAGCGTTTATCTATCTTTTCTTTTCATTACTTTTCTTTCATTCTAGACAAAAATTCCCTTGAGATCGGATTGTATTGGTATGAATACGTAGCGAAATAAGGCTTACCTTGTATTATATATTATTATAAGTTTACTTAATAAAAATACATACATATGCGATAACATAATACGAATTAAGCGCAAAACACGGTATCTTTTAAGAAATCTTATCTTTATTAGATTTTAAAATGAATTTCTATAACAGTCTTGCTTTGAATGCTATATGATTCCTTATGCCTATGATTATGATTTCTTATGCCTAGCACATGTTTATGCTGATATACGCCTGTGTGTGGTTCAGCTATGAAGCGGGCTTGAGTTGAAGAATATGTCTTTGCATAGCTGCGCAATCCCTAGGAGATATGTGTGCCTTTGAGCTCCATTCTGCAGAGGGGGCACTTGCGGCCCCCTTTAACCACATACTCCTTGAGGCACTTTGTATGCAAAGCGTGATTGCAAATTAGATGGCACATGTTCGATTTATTTAGGGGATCCAAACAAATAGTGCACAAGTCGCCGGGTAAACTGGCATTGATCAACTTATCGCAGACAAAGCAGTTTTTATTAACATAGCGGAACTCCTGGAAGCAGGCTTTGTGCAGGGCATGTCCGCACTTCATGTAGTGAATGTCCCCATGAAACATTTCCTCCAAGCACACGGCGCAACGCGGGCTGAAACGAAACAAAAGATTTTAGCATGATGACACTCAGAACGGTTTCATCCTGCGTCTCCAACCTGTGCACAACCTGGGGACTGTGGAGATAGAAGGCCGTGGCAACGCATACCACAGCTATGCCCATGGCTATCATTAAGTTCACGTAAAACATTTCCCGCTGGTTATTGGCCTTTCAACATTGCAATTCAACGGATAAAGTAACCAAGCAAGAAGGCACGACGGAATTTACGTAAAATCCCCAAAAATTAAAAGGAATTTCCACTTTGGTGTGGCCGTAGCAGGTCGGCACTAAAATACCAACCAGAATATGATTACTTGTATAGTATTTACCAGGGTCGATTGTTATTATTCTAATAGGAAACATTTGCTTACATTTACTTAAGTGTTAATTTGATCGGTTGTTGAGAACGTAATAAGACATTTCTTTAACCAGAATTATTAAGAAAAAAATAAATATTAATTTGAATAAGTTCAAAAAGTTCCGCAGAGCTGCGTGAAATGTGTATAAATACCAAATAACTCGCATTTGCATTAGTTGATTAAAATACGTAGAAGCACAGCCGGTATCCAAGCAGTCCAAGTGTGGTATTTAAGCACCTACTCGCGAACCGTCACACGGATTTTCAGTTTTCGAGAACACAGTTTGATGAACTTTATCCGGAATTTGAGGATTTTCAAAATTTTAACGAGTCCAGGCAGGGGTTACTAAAGTCTCGCCTCGCCCAGCGTGCGCCATCGCCTTTGGCGTAGAAATCGAAGTGAAACCGCCTGCTTCGTTACCCAAGAAACAAACACACACACGAACGGGCACACACCCACAAAAGGGGCAGACAAGAATTTATATTCCGCTGGCAATTATTTGGTTGAACTTAGCTTACCGACTGCAATCTCCATGACGGACCGCGAGCGGAGCATTCACGAGATGCTGAAGGATGCGCCCTCGCTGAACGATAGTTGTGGAGCGGTGCACACAGGCACAGAAGGCGGCAGCCTGGTTCTTGGCAGCGCCAGCAGCCACAGCATCGCCGGAGTAGTCGGCGGTGGCGGTGGAGTCGGCGGCCCTTTTGGTGCCCCCAACAGTCTGCCGCTAAGGAACCATTCAGGTGAACTATTTAACAGTCATTGATGCCTCAGCCACCTGACCAAAGATCAATCTTTTCGTACAGCACCCACCACACCCATGTCGCCCAGTAGTCCGCCATCTGGAAACGGCATCCTGAGCCCCACGGACAGCGGGAGCGGCAGCATTATCCGCACCAGCGCCTCCAAGATCGACAGTCTCAAAAACTGGAGTATATCGACATATAAGTGTACTCGACAGATTATGCTGGAGAAGTTGGGCAAGTCGCAACGCACCGTTGACTCGGAACTGGAAGCGCAGATTGAGCAGTTGCGCGAGACGCAGCGCAAGTATCTGTCCATCTTAAGGTTAACGCGGGCCTTTAGCTCGCACTTCCAGCACGTAGTCGTCACCCAGCACGCCCTGGCCGACTCCTTCGCCGATCTGGCCCAAAAGAATCCCGAGCTGCAGAAGGAGTTCACGTGCAATTCGGAGACGCAGCGCAACCTCACCAAGAATGGCGAACTGCTGCTCAATGCGCTTAACTTCTTTATTTCGTCGGTAAACACGCTGTGCAACAAGACGATCGACGACACACTGCTGACGATACGACAGTACGAAACGGCCAGGTAACCAAAGTTATTCCATTTCCGTATGATGGTACAAATGGAGTAAAACCATCGATTTAAATTTAAACTCAATATAAATCATTTTATAAAAATGTGTATGCTACAGCCCTTATCTGAAATGGACTTATACTAGCTTTGTTTTCTTATCGCATGTTTGCTTGAAAAATTGTAATTACTGAGTAACAATAACTCCCAATCACTTTATATAATATCTCTACAATGGCAAGACCTTTTTATTCCTTAAAGTTTTCTTTTGCTGCATACGATTTATATAAAATGAAAGTAATTTCCCACTACATTTGCTGTAAATGTCCTTCTGTCCTTAGAATCGAATTCGATGCCTACCGCATGGACTTGGAGAACACCAAGCCGGAGCTGACGCCCTCGGCTGCCGCTCTGGAGGAGACCCAGCGCAGCTATGCGCAGCACAAGGAGCAGTACGAGAAGCTGCGCTCTGACGTGGCGGTCAAAATGCAATTCCTCGACGAGAATCGCGTAAGTGATGCCAAGTGGCACGGAAGTATACATACATACGTACGTTCGCAAGACTAACCATTGATATTCCGTCGGTAGATTAAAGTAATGCACAAGCAATTGATTCTGCTGCACAATGCCATCGCTGCCTACTTCTCGGGCAATGCCATGGCACTGGAGAGCACTCTGAAGCAGTTCAACATAAAGGTGAGAATGGCAGCAGATTGCAAATGGAATTGTGTCTGTATTATTCACTTCTCCTCTTGTGTCCCACAGCTTAAGTCACCCAATGCCGTCACTGGATCCTGGCTGGAGCAGTAGAATCACGAGCACGGCAGACGGCGCATAGGCGCATATATTGGAGGAGACTGGGATCCGGCGTCCGCATCCTCCACATCCACTCACTTGCTGAACGAGCACGCTCTCTAAAAAAAATCGGAAGCAGAGAAAATTCAATATCCAACGCAGTGGACATTGCATGACGAAACATAACAATATTTTCGTGCTAAGTTTAAGTCGAATTCCTAAGCCGTAAGCAGAAAGTGGTAATTGTATGTTATTCATATATTTTTTCAACCGCTTTCCCCTGTATTTAACTCTCTGTATTACTCACATTTCCACAGCTGATACGCTGAAGTTCCTTTAGCTTTTTTTTGTTTCCAAATTGTCTGTTTTTCGTTCGAATATCATATTGCCCGCTGCTTGTAAAACATTAAGAACAAAAAGTCCTGGGAGCAATATGAATGTTTTTACCCTGTGTTTTAGTTATAGTTTTAGATATGCTGAATGTGTGTATAAATCATTTGTAATTCACCCAAACGAATAGTCCATAACAAATCGAAACGGTTTTTGCGAGCTTGCATAATTTGAAATCATTGTTTTACTAGTCAACGTATTATTTACACTAAAATGAAGTCTATATATATATATAAATATATAAATAAAAACTATTTAATTACACAAAATTGTGTCCTAGTTCTTCTCCAGCTTCAGGTCGCTGAGCTTCTCGTTCAGAGCAGTTTCTTCATCCTCCTCAGCCTTGAACATGTCCTAAAATTTGGAAAATTACATTGCTCAAGTGTCTCGTGGGTTGCTAGCTGATCTGGCTGATTCACTTACCGGATCGTATATGACCTTGATGACTAGGGAGCAGCTGGGGCAGGTGGCCACCTCCTCGCCCTCGATCAGCTCCTCCTATAGTGGAAATTTACCAAATGATATTCGTAGGGCCAAAAAAAGGTTGCGTATACGCCTAGTTACCTTAGAGATCTGAAATCGATCGCCGCATGGACAGGGATAGTAGTACATCTCCTCCTCCTCGTCGTACTCGAAGTCCTCGATCTCCACCTCGTCGTGATAGATGCTCATGGCGTACTTTCTGCTAACTTCAGCGCCTAAAGTTCATTATAGTTGAGTTTTATTGCGATGATTAAGATAAATCCACGCCAAACAAATGGGCACGTTGTGTTGCGGGGCTGCCAACTCGCTGCGGTAAACAGCTGATCCAGTAAACAATTGGAAATGTTTTATTTTCATTTTTGGACCGCCGACTGCAGTTGTGAAATAAGTCTCGCTTTTCCGCCCAAATTCCAGTTGTGAAATAAGAAGTCAAATAAAACACTAAACCGAAATGGCCAGCAAAAAGTACAGTGACGTGAATCTATACGATCTCCTGGGTATTTCCCTCGAGGCTGATCAAAATGAGATACGCAAGGCGTACCGCAAAAGGGCCCTCGACTGCCATCCCGACAAGAATCCGGACAATCCGCAGGCAGTCGAGCGCTTCCATGAGTTGTCCAAGGCCCTGGAGATCCTCACGGATGAATCCGCACGCGCAGCATACGACAAGGTGCTGAAGGCCAGAAAGGCGGCGGAGCTAAGGAGCCGCCAGCTGGACGGAAAGCGGCAGAAGCTAAAGCAAGAGCTGGAGGAACGCGAACGGGCGGCACTGCACAAGCTGGCGAAGAGCCAACCCTACAGCACAGTGGCCAAAAGCGACGAGGAGGTGCTGCAGGAGCAGATCGAGCGGCTGCGACGCGAGGGTTCCCGCCTGCTGGAGGAAGAGCAGCGGGCCATGCAGGAGCAGTTCCGGCGCAATCACGCCGAGAAACAGAAACTCCAGCAACAGCCGGCGCAGTTCGATTCCGCTCAGCATCGCATCAAGATGAAGTGGAAGGCCGAACCCGGCCAGGATTACACGCAGGAGGAGCTGCTCAAGTACCTGAAAAAGTACGGCGACGTGGTGGCCCTGGTGGTCAACAGCAAGCGACGAGGACGCGCCATGGTGGAGTTGGCCACGCGCGAAGCCTGCGATATGGTATTGGCCTACGAGAAGGGCGATCCCGCCAAGGCACTGCACTTTGAGTGGGTAACATCGCCGGCGGCAGACAAGCAAGCATCCAAGTCAGCCACCATCGGGTGCAGTGCGTCCACTGACTACGAGGACCTCGTCATGCGAAAGCTGCGCCAAGCTGAGGAACGTAGGCGACTCATCGAGCAGATGATGAAGGACGAGGAGGGCGAATGAAATGAAATTGTGTTGGGCTAAACAACTAGTTTACTATAATAAGGCTACTTTTAAACTTTTAATACTTAACCAAAACACAATTGAGAACTAGCTGATTTTATGAACAATTTACTTAAGACAAAACAATACGAATATACATACTTTTAAATAAACAAAAACACTTAAAGGTAAAATGCATTAACTTTATAATAATTTAACCAAATACATAAATGTATTGTAGACAATTATAGATAAGGAAACAACTTTAATTTATTGTATAATTATTAAATAATAAAAAGCAATACAAATTTTGGAATCAGAATACTGGCGAATTTTAGGTGCTGAGCAAACACGACAAGTTGGCAGGCCCGCATGCCAGCTGCTGAAATTTGTTAATTGAAAGAAATGCAAAAATGCCACGGGAGAGAAATAAATTGAATTACTAAGCCAACTTAAAGTAAATCGACTCATTCCCATTCGTTGCGAAATGGATAAGCGACAGAGGGACCTGGAGGCGTTGGTGTCCACCCAGAAGGAGCAGCTGGGTCGATATGAGAAGCGACTGAAAGGTAAGCAATAGATGAATTTCCATTGCAATCGAATTGATGAACCCAATTTGCAGACGTGGTCACTGCCTACAAGGGTCTGTTGAAGGAGAAGGAGGCGCTGGAGACGAGTCTGGCGGCGCATGCGGAGGCCACAGCAGTGGGCGAGTCCGGAACGCCGGTCAGGCTGGTGGAGCCCCAAAACAGCAGCACAGACACTGGGGATGGAGCAGCCGAGGGTGCTGCACCGGCTCCTCCTGCTCCGCCAGCCGAGGGCCAACTGCAGACCCAAATTATCACCCTGATGAACTCGCTGGCCACTCTTTCCGCTGAGAAATCCCGCATGGAAGCGTCCTTCCAGGCTGATAAAAAGCAATTGCGCAGCCAAATCGCCCAGAAGGAGCAGACCATTCAGGAGCTTCATGTGCGCTCCAAGGAGCATGCAGCGCGGGCCAAAGGCGACGTGGACGAGGTTAAGGCCAAGTGGATTGTGGAGCGACAGGAGCGCGAGAAGGAGACCAACAACCAAATGCTCATGATCCGTGAACTGCAGAAGCTCTATGCGGACGAGCGCCATCTGAAGGACAACATCGAGATGCAGTTGAACAACTTTAAGACCCAGTTCGCCAGCAACGAGGCGGAAAACAGCCGGCTGCGCGAACTGCAATCCCAACTGAAGGAGGCTCGCTCCCAGCTGAAACAGTTCCAGAGCAAGGCAGAGCACTCGGCAGCAGCGTCAGCGAGTGCGGATAGCGCTGCTCTGCTTCAGCAAGTGCGCCTCGAGATGCAGCAGCTGAAGGAGCAACATGCAGTGGCCATTCGCCAGGAACAGCGACGCGTCTTGCGGGCAGAGGAACAGAGTCGCAGGCAGGCAGCGCTACACGAGGATCGCGTGGCCAGTTTGGAGGCACGTCTAGCGGAGCTCAGCACCACAGTGGGCAGCTACGACCGCCTGCGACAACAAGATCAGGACAGCATCCATGATTTAAAGCAGCAGCTGCAGGATCTAGAGCAGGCACACGTGCGTCCAACAGCCAATTTAAGGACGTTGAATGAAGACGTGGACGTAGCCACTCTAGTTGACGAGATGGTCCGCTTGAAGAAACTGCTCACCAATGCCAATGCCCGCTCTGCCAATCCTCTGGATCTCGGGGAGATCCTATCATTTAGTGGCCAAACAGCAACACGAGTCGAAAGTCACGCCCACTGCGAGCAGCAGCTCCAGGGAGTGCAGCAAATGCTAGAGGCATCCAAGCAGCAGCGACAATTACTCGAACAGAAGGTGCAGCTGCAGCACTCGCACATCCAAACATTGCAGGAGAAGGTGCAGGTGCTCAATCGCAACATCGACGAAGCGGAAGTCGAACTGAAGCAGCAGGGCGAAAAGCTGCGTTTGGCATTGAAGAACGAGCGAACCAAGTGGCAGGAAGCAAAGGCAGAACTGGAGAACGAGACGCGCTGCAAGCTAAACGAGCTGGAACAGCTCTTGCAGAAGCAGCGCCAGCGGTCACTGCAGCTTCTTGACGAGAAAGAGCAGGAGATCAAGACTCTGCAGACCTCATTCGAGGTATTCCATTCGGCCAGCGGTGTGGGAAGCACACTGGCCACACCCACACTGGAAGCAGCTGCGGACTCTTTCCACTACTCCTCCGATACCGACAGCGTGGAGGGCGAGCACCGCGAAAGGAAACTGAAGGTGGGCTCCAAGAAAATGTCCATGGGCGAAAACTGTCACATGCTGCACTACGCCAACGAGTTGGCTCGCAAGGACATCGAAATCACCACTCTGCGGAAAGCCAAGTACGCCGCTGAGTCGACGCTGCGTAAGGCGATCCAGGACAAGGTCACATCTCAGCAGGAAATGCACGAGAAGATCGAGTGCCTGGAGGAGCAGGTAGACAGGTGAATCGTTGTCATCCAGCTATCTAAAAAAGTTATGCCATGATCTCTTCTCCCATTTTAGACTCGAACGTTGCAAGACGCGCGAGGGTGCCAATCTGGAGTACCTGAAGAACGTTGTTATCAGCTACATTGTTACCCGGGACGCAGACGGCAAGCGTCACATGCTGAACGCCATTTCGGCGGTACTCCAGTTCACCACCGCAGAGATGCAGGCGATCAATGCATCATTCCAGAAGAAATAACATTCGTATTTTGTTTAACAATCATGTGCAACATATTTAAGTCCCTAAAATCAAAAAAAAAAATTCAGTAACTAACTGAATCCGACGACGGGATATTTGTCTAGGTGGGGAGCCAACACACCGGGAAACATGGCCAGGAATTTGAAGCGACTGCCCATCTGGGCCGGATCCGTGAGCATCTCGTATCCAGAGCGAATGATCTCCTGGTTTTCCGGCAGCGCATGTGCCAACAGCTGCTCCAGTCGCGCCTCTCCCTGCATTCGCTGCAGGAATCGTCCCTGCTCCACGGGTCCGCAGCAGTGGATATTTCCGCGTGTCTCGGCGATGTGCCGCACTAGCTTAAAGTCCACATCGGCCGTGAGATCAGCACTGCCCGGCTCCAGCAGCGGATCGTGTAGCTTGTGCTGCTTGAAGGCCCGGAAAGTGTCGAATTTCTCGCCAAAATGGCCATAATCCATGATTAGAGCGATGCCGCCATCCCGTTCAATGCGCTCGGCGAGCAGTCCCACATGCCGTTCCGTCTCCAGGGAGTGCTCCAAACAGGATCGCGTCTCGCCGGGCATTGGTCGGTAAAGACTCGAAACGGGCGTTTGGCTACGTGAGAGCACATACCGGAAGCCAGCTTCTTGTGCGCCATCAGATGATGCCACATCGATGAGCACCTCTTGCCATTTGCCATCCACCAGTTGCAGCTTGTGCACGGGTAGGGCGTCGAAGAACTCGTGGGCGAGAACTAGGGAGAATCCCTGGGGCACATCCTCTAGCCGGCGGTGCCAGAATGCCTTTGTTCCGCTGGCCGTTGTGCCCTCCTGGTAATGGGGTAACTGCGCGTCCTCCGGCAGAGCATTGTGGGAGTAGCAAAAGCGCTGTGCCTGAGCCTTGCTCAGAAACGGACTAACCTCCACCATGTGCATCGAGAACTCGGCGTCCTGCTTGAACTTGGTGAGCACCTTTAGCACATCCCTGGCCAGAGTGCCGCGACCTGGACCGAGCTCCACTAATTGAAAGGGCGACGGACTGCCCATCTTTCGCCACTCGCTCACCAGCCAAATCCCCACAAG